>CM030175.1:13358605-13793605 GCA_017639675.1 Aplochiton taeniatus
TCTCTTCTTTCTTCTTTTCCAGACTTGATACACATGTCATTATTTCAAACTAGACTTTGTGAAAGAAAGGGAATTAATACCATAGCCAAAGATCACCCCCTCTTTTCTTTCCTTCTCTTTCTCCCAGCCTCTTTCTCTCTGTCTATATTCCTCTCCCAATACTCTCTACCTTGTCTGTCTGCAGATTAAAGCCAAGGTTTGAAGGGCTGTCAGAATATTCATGAAGCACTTGAACTGTGGATGGTCCTCTTGGCTTGTTTTATTATTGGATTAGAAGCAGATTGACATGGTGGGCAGATAAAAGTGTACTGCTTTCTAAGCTCCATGATGAGCTTCAATTCCATTAATGGGGTCACCGTTTTCAACGCTGGCCTCTGAGATGAGTCAAATAGTTTCACTGCCCACTAACTTCACTACGATGCTCCACAAGTGGGCCTTGGCAACGAGTCACTCTCTGAACAAGGGTTTCGGAGGCTCTCTCTGTAAAAAAGTGGTGATAAGATCCCTGTTAGAATATTGCTAAAGCTCTATTAGTATTTATCATGAATGTGACCACTTGTCTTACATACATTTTTCAAACACAAGACAACCCTTTTAATGTGTTCTCTTGACCTACTGCCATTAACTGAAATAGGCCAATGTTTTTTGACAGTCTTCCCAGAATGAAAGCCTAAGACTTTGGAAGGCCTGTCACTGTCAATCTTTTTTCGCCTAACAGGAAGCTTTGGATCTGACTAAATATGACGTTCTCTTCTTCCGCCACAGCCACGGGGCACAAATGCAGCATTTGCTGAAACTCAATGTTTTGCCAAACACTCCCATAGCACCCCAGCACTCAGTGGGGGCAGTATGTGAAATGGCCATTTGGAGTTTGTCTGTCTCTTTGTGGTGAGCTTCGTCATGTGCAACCGAGAAATAGGTCCCTGTATGTTTACCTGTGCTCTCCCCTTTAGCTCCCCCGCCGAGCACACGGAATCTTATGGTTTTGGTCATGTCTAAATGTGTCACAGTGATAAATGTACCGTCCGTGTGCGCTTTCCTAGCATTAGTAAGGCCCTCCCATTTGTTAACGCTGATTGATAGCCTTAATGCATTTGGTATTCGGTCTCCCTCCACCTCCTCTTATCTCTTTGTGGGACTGAGCTGGAGAGACGGCTAGTCGTTTGGGTAAGTAGAGGGAGAAAGAGAGCGGGGAGAGAAAGACGAGGCTGTTGGACTACAGTGCTATGGAAGCAGACGAGCATGAAATCACACTCAGATGGCTGGGGAGAGCGATTCAGCTTCTGAAGGAGAGAAGTCCCGATACGCTCCCACTACAAAGACTCACACTGGACAAAAACACTAGGGCGCACAATTTTGTTTGTGTACACGTATACACATTGCTCGCTCTATACACACAAACACATGCTGCACACACACTCAAAGCATACTTTCCATCTACACTACACAGAGGAACATGTGTGTTGGAGCAGATCCACGTAGCCCCAGGGGCAGGGGCACGGCCTTCGCTGTGAGCCCTGGTTTTGAGGGGGGCCTGCAGGGTCCGGTGCCGGGCCGGGCCAGGGTGAACAGGCCAGACAGCTGCTGCTCATTGTCTTAATGACGGGTCCATCTGCTTGCCGTCTCCCCCCAGCGCCAGCACATTACCAGCCCATTAGAGGAACACGGAAACGCGCTCCAAGTTCCTGATCCCCGCACAGTGTTTTCTTTGGCCTGTCCAGGCATTGCTGGGAGACCCAAGCCCTTGGCCGTTTCCGGTGTGTGGGTGCGTTTTTGTGTGCGCAGGCTTGTGTGGGTGGGTGATCATATTGTTAGTGTTAGTGTGTATGTGTGTGTGCATTCATGTGCTGATGTCTTTTTTATACACTTCTCAGCCCCAAATCTGTTGTTTTTTATACACTTCTCAGTCCCCAATCTGTTTGTCCACATTAGCCAGTGAGCCAGTTAAGTGTTCTCACTTAAGCTGATAACATATAAACTGTTTCATCTGTTCTGTTTTGTAACTTGAAATGCCTTACTGTTTGACTCTTGTCAAACTGAAAATGTATAGCAGTTAAACCTTTGCAGATCCAACTTTTCAAGTTAAGCCTTTACATTTGGCCTTTCGCAAGTTATTGCAGTTTTTGGGGTTTGCAATTTTTGGGAAAATATGTCTTTGAGAGAACTGATTCAGAGAGGAGAGAGAATACCACCGCCAGCAGTAGAGTGTTCTCTGCCTCACTCTAACTGTCCCAGAGGTTAAGCCCTCACTTGTAATGGCCCTGCTTTAGACAGGAAATTTGAGCCCAGTTGCCTTGCTGGGACAGCAGTGTAATTCTCTAAAATGGAAGAGGCTCAATCCCAGTGCCTGGGGGAGAGTTGATTTTTTGTCGGAAATTGACAGTGCCTAGAATTGAGCCCTGAGGCACACCTCAGAGTTTCTGCCCTACCGACAAGCCTGCTGGGGAAGGTGCTGAGGTGGCTGGGGAAGATGGCTCAGGCCTCAGGTCAGAAAAGGGAGAGAGCAAAGTATTAGGTGTTATCCAAGCCCGATACACATGGCGCAGGACAGAAAGACAACCCCTGACTACTAGGAAAAAAAGACCATGAAACATTGTACTTAAGCACACTATCTTAAGCCCCAAGTCTTTCCTAACTCTGAAAACTGCTGCCGCTCTTTGATCTTTGTGTTCAGCCACGTTTATTCTCACCGTACACATCCATTCCAGCCTTCCCATACTGGACAGCCTTGGCTGATCTAGCATAGCCATATAATCTGTGCTACAGTCCAGAGATTCAGAAGGCAGTCATTCTCCAGAACCCATTATTTCCTTTTTCCCAGGCTGGGGATTGAGCATGTCGGCTGTTAAGCAGCCCATCCAGTCTGCTGAGGAGGCAGTGTCTGTAATCTGTTTGGTCACACTCCAGCTTCTCCCCTGGGACGGTGGGGATTAAATACAGCACAGGGTACAGCGTCCTAGGAATGCGTGACCATGCCCGGAATTTCCATATAATTGGGAGCGCACCGCAAGTCCTCCCTTTCCTTCACTCTGACAGTTATAAATACCACACCTCCCTAAGGCATTGACCAACCAGCCGGTAGGACGGCTGAGAAACCAGAGGCTGACTGCAAGAACGACAGAGAGTGAGGGAGAGAGAGAGAGAGAGAGAGAGAGAGAGAGAGAGAGAGAGAGAGAGAGAGGGAGATGAGAAATGACAAATGACAAACTCCTTGTATTCTTTCTATTTCCTCTGACCACTTCGTTTGCGGATTGGCATCGGCAAAAACAAAGCAGATTGAAAGTGTGTCATTTTGCCATTGAAACGCATCCTGACTGAGGATGAGGGGTTGGTGTCTCTTTTCCCTGTGTGGGAGAGGGGGCCCCTCCGTGGAGGAGGAGGGCGGGGCCACACTCAGAGGTGACACTAATCACCCTTGAAGAGGCTCTCCTGCACAGTGCCAGCCTCTCTGGAAACAAATCGTTTTTTTTGCAAAGGTTAAAAAAAAAGCCTTTGTACACATTCAGAAAAAGAAACTGGCATTCACACACTAATATTTCTTTCCTGTCAGCCGACACATAGATGACGTTTATTTAATAATCACCTTCATTGATTTTTTTCTTTTTTTTCTTTTTTGCTTTCGAGACATTTCATATTTTTTAATCTATTTTAAAGCAAGCCCTTTATGTGCCCTCGTTAGATTAGACACCCATGACTAAGCCTTGATTAAGCCAGAAGGAAATCCACTCACTCCCACATTTGGAGATTTAGCCTGAGAGCCCAAGATGGAAAATCTCTGCTGTCACTGTGTCCACTCTGTGGGAGGTGCTGCATGGACGCCAACCAGAGTCACAGGGCCACAGCCCAGAGGCCCAGTGTGTCCTCCACAGCTGGCTAGAAGGGGCTGGGAGAGGTCGCTGACTGAGGCCCCGTCCCCCTGCAGCACGTCCAGAAGAGGGAGCAGAGTGGGAGGCCTGTTTCCCAGGGATCCTTTCCGGACCATAATACACAGTTATTTATATGAAGGGGAAAAGGGAAGTCATGAAGAATTGAAGATTCCCTTTTGTACTGTAGTCTAATATGCCAAATGTGGCCGCATAATGGTACTAAAACACATACACACACACACACACACACACACACAGACTTAAGCATGTTTTTGAGTGCACTACACATTCAATTTCCTTGCCATGTCTCATACATATCCTCCTGTGTTCATTTCCGGAAATTCTTTCTTTTCAACCTCATTTGCTTTTTTTCGTCAAAGTTGAAGATGAGGCCCCCAAACCCCTGACAGGTGTCAGCGGTACTCCAAATCACCAAATGCTCCCCAGATACAACTGTATTTTTTTTCTTATATGTCTCCTGTAGTAGATTTTTATCACAATTTTCTGGAAAAATTAAAGTGGAGCCACAACGTTTCATGGGAAATACTTTTATTTTGATGTGACACAAATCCCATCTCGAGCGGAGCATTTTTTCCCTTCTCTGTCTTCCTCTCTCTCTCTCTCTCTCTCTCTCTCTCTCTCTCTCTCTCTCTCTCTCTCTCTCTCTCTCTCTCTCTCTCTCTCTCTCTCTCTCTCTCTCTCTCTCTCTCTCTCTCTCTCTCTCTCTCTCTCGCTGGATCATTCTCGGTTGGACTTGCAGGCTTATGTCATGTGAAATGTCTCTCCAGCGAAGCAGCTCGAGGACATTGAAAGCCATTTCCATTTTTGGAGTCAGTTCCCCGGTGTGGAATATTGTCATTCAACTTTCCCTCATTCAGCAGCGGAAAACCCTTCAGGTTTAGAAGGACTTGATCCCCTTTTCCAGACATATTCTCAAAGGATTAGACTGTGAGCCCGAACTAAAGCACCCTTAATCAAATCAAAATAAATAGCCCCCTTCACAAAGGGGGACGCCCCATTTTCCAATTCTATTTTTCAGGGATTTGTCCTCGGGAGGGAAAATCACAGTGGAAAGGGCCTGCTGAGTGAGTGCCGTTTGTGAGTGAGAATGAGAGTGTGTATTTGCCAGTGTGTCTGTTTGTGTATGTGACCATGTCTGTGTGTGTGTGTGTGTGTGTGTGTGTGTGTGTGTGTGTGAGAGAGTGAGCGCGGGCCCACTCCAGGTTTGTGTGTGTGTGTGTGTGTGTGTGTGTGTGTGTGTGTGTGTGTGTGAGTGAGTGAGTGAGTGAGTGAGTGAGTGAGTGAGTGTGTGTGTGTGTGTGTGTGTGTGTGTGTGTGTGTGTGTGTGTATGTGTGTGTGTGTGTGTGGGTGTGTGTGCATCTGCTTGCTTGCGTGCGTGCGTGTTTGAGTGACTACCATTCCAGCTGGTGGTAAAGTAGTCAGGGTTTGGAAGCTAGAATGGAGGGGTTTAAGTGTGACTTAGGAAGGCTTCAAGTGTTGTGGCTCGGTTGCACTCCGGGGCAAGGAGAAAGCATTTAACCCAGATTAGAATGGCTCTCAAGTGTTTTTACAAAGGCAGGCTTAAGCCAGGCAATTGTTCCCATGCCTATTCAGTAGCCCTCTACTGAGACAAATGTCACAAACTCAACTCAAAGTCGATGACAGTAACTTGGGAAAACAACTTTATTTCCTAACAGTGAGTAAAAGTGCAGTGAAAGGCTGTGCAGTCTTTAAACAGTTCCCTGCAACATATTCCTGATTATGAACATGCAATAGCACGCTAAGTATTGTACTACTTTGAAGGGAACAAAACAATAAGTTGTTTGTGTTGATTTTCTTTTGCCCTCAGGTAACTACCCGCGACCGTCCAACTACAGTGGGACACCCAATGCCAACTACAGCAGCCCCAGCCCTGGCATGAACAACAGCCTGGGCGTGAACGCCAGCAGCCCCATGCACAGCCAGGGACCTGGGCAGCCCATACCGCTGGGGCGCAGTCCTGGTGTGGGCAGCCAAAGCCGACCCTACCCGACCATGGCCCCCAGCTCCCCCAGTATGCCCCAGCCAACTGGGCCCGGGATGGGGCCTCCCGTGCTGGGCAACGCCAATCGGAAAGCCCAGGAGGCAGCCGCAGCCGCGGTGCAGGCCGCAGCCAACTCCACCCAGAGCAGGTAAGACCATGCATGGGTTGTTTTCGGTGTTGTATCTTATGGAATGCTTGTATTAGGGCCTGTTAGATGCATTTGTGAGATAGACAATATCTGTGTGTGTGTTTATGTGTTTGTTTGTGTGTGTGTGTGTGTGTGCGTGCGTGCGTGCGTGCGTGTGCATGAACAGTTCGAGCACACATGCGCGTTAGCGTGCTTTGCTGTGTGTGTGGGCTTGCAGACATGTGTTTAATTTTAGGTTAAGAGTGACACTGACATCCGCTAAAGATTAATTAAACGGAAGACCAAATCTATCACTGTTCTGCTCCGTCAAAAGGCCTTCTCTTTTGGGGAAAAGCCTATTTATACCGTCCCTTGAAAAAAGCCAAAGTACGAGGAGCTTCACTCTCCTAAGCCACTTCTGAGACTCTGAGCTTTATGGCGCTCACTCAGCTGTGTCCGCCCGGCCGGACTGTGGGGAGAGGGCTTTGAAAGGACCAGAGACTTTTGCTGTGATGTGGACGTTGGTTCTTTTAGAAATAGTTTCTCTGTAGATGCTGCCGTTAGAGGTCTCTCAGGGCATTCATGCTGTTTCAGCTGTTTCCTAGAGTGTGTTTGGCATTCCGAAGGCTAGTGGGCTACACTGAGAGAAAACAGTTGTGATGTGCAGTTAAAATTGAAAGTCAGGCTTTTGGCAAAATGTTGCGATGAATTTGATATTTTCTTACACTCAAAAAGAGGTATGGGTGAAAGAATTACATATTAATAAAGACAAATATTTGGCATGAAACACTGTACAAATATTAGAATACTAATGCTATTATGGAGTAATGTTTAGGGAAAGTTATTTATTATTTATTTTTTTGTACTTTTAATGCGAGGATGCGTGTTAATGAGTGAGCTGTTATGAGCGATGGGATTGCGTGGGCAGTAAACTTGTTTTGAACTCTTGTCGGGGGAGATGTGCAAATGTGCAAACATGGCCGTTCTTTTAAAAGCGGATGTCTTGGTGCAAAACCAATCAGCACAGGGGCTCTCCGATCTCAATGCATCATGGGGGATGGTTTTACAAATGCCTGTGGAGAAAAAGGGGAACATTAACATTTGCAAATGTTTGTTCACATTTCCCAGTATGTCTCAACTGCATGCCTCATTATCAAGTCACTGGTAATACTCGCTCATATGTCATTCCCCCTTCATTTTGGGCCCGTTGCCTACCTACAGCAGGCCTGCCTGTGCGGGGTCCCCAGCCCACCGCCACCTATCACCCGGACCCCGTCCCTGGCCCCCACCCACCCCTCACCCACCTCCTCCAGCTCCTCCCCGACCCCACTACCCATCCCACAGTACTTCTCCTTTTCAGCACCATCGGTAGGTTTACACGCTTCACACCCTTACATTGCTTTTGCTTTTGGAAAAGTTTTCGATCGCGTGTCAAAACCCAGGCATGAAATGCGTCGACGGCTCGGCCTTCTTAAAAAAAAAAAAAAAATCCCTGAGCTGGTTTAGAAAGGAATCATTATCAGTGTTATTATCCCCGTTATTCTGGCCAGCCCCCTTCAGATGGGAGAGCTGCGACAAATGAAGACGAACGTTGTGACACGTTCTCCGGCTGGTTCCGCGGCACCTCGTGTGCAGCGGTGGTCGATGCCTCCCTCGCCGCGTGGCATTTGGAAGGGGCCTGGTGGCGCAATGCCACAGTGATTAATGAGACTGATCAGGGCGCGCGCTGCACACACACACACACACACACACACACACACACACACACACACACACACACACACACACACACACACACTATGCTAATGCCGGAGGAGCCATTAAGAGATGGCCTCGGCTGTCAATAAGAAGTGGCACGACATGATGCACGCCGCTGTGCCAAATCACAGGGCCTGTCAGTCTCCTCACGTGCACGGGGAGACGCCAAAGTGTCAGAGGAGACTGCAGTCCCCCTCTCTCTGTGTCTCCCTCTCACTCCTTCTCTCTCCCCCTTTCTTGTCTCAGGCTGTCTCCCTCTCGCTCCAAGTTGTGGTCTCCTTGTTTTTGTCTCTTTCAAGTTCCTTACTTTGCATGTAATCGTAAATGAAACGTTTCCCAATTATGGGAGAGAATTGAGTTCAGGTCAGTAAAACAGCAATGCCATTCTGTTTTTGATCTTTACCCGTGCCTGTTTGTATGTTCTCAAACCCTCGGTTTGCCGTTTCGATTTGGATCGGCTGTAACATTCGGAGGCAGTTAAAACAAAACAAAAATAAAAACTTTTTTTCGTGTTAGGAAAGCTGGCTAGCAGTTGAATCATGGGCCTGGCCTCCTCTTGGCATCCCATAGCAGCCCTGTTCTAAACCCGCCGTGACCCCTAGGAGGACGTCATTGTCTTTCATCTTCCAGGGATTGTTGTGTGTGTGTGTGTGTGTGTGTGTGTGTGTGTGTGTGTGTGTGTGTGTGTGTGTTTGTGTGGGTGTGTGGGTGTGTGGGTGTGTTTGTATGCGCGTGTGTATTTGTTTGTATGTTCATATTATTTCGCCATCCACCCTTCAGTTCCCTTTTTTCTTTTTAACTCTAAACTATATGTCCCGCAAACTCCCGGACCCCCACTTTGTCCTCCTACTTTTCCCCTCCCCTCCCTCTTCCCGACCCATTCTCCCACTGAAGCCCGTGGCTCGGCGTTGCTTCGTTACGTTGTGTGCAAAGAAAGCCAAATGAGCAGAGCGAGGCCACGCCTAATATCCCATGGCTGCAGGGAGAAGCTGTGATTAAATCTTGATAAGTGTGATATGAGGCTTTTTGCTCAGTCCACAGAGAGTTATTTGGATGCAAAAGCCTTTATCAACGAATCAAAAGGGGCTGCTAAGTTTGATGAGTAATCAGATGCATTTTGTGTCCTCCCACTAATGTTTTTATAAATAACAGATTGTACATGGTGGTTAGTGAAGTCTTTGACTAATGTGGAAATAAGATGTATTTTATTTATACCACGGCACTTACCACTTCTAGCTACTTGTCAACGGAAATGTAAAATAATTAAATGACTTTGGGTCAGATTTTTGGTTAGATTTGTGGTCAGATCAAAACTCTGAATGATATAATTGTATTATTTATTATTAAAGCTTTGCGAGATCAAAGCCAATATGTGTTGGCTCTGGAATAATGCTGGTGTTTCGTAGAAGGAAAGAGTTAATTGTTAAGGAAGTAAATGTGGCTTTCCTGGCACTCGTTTTTGAAGAAAGAATCAAGTGACTTTTGTTGCTGCCAGCAACACTGACAAAAGGTCCTAAAGCTACAGAAAGACGGTTTGTTAAAAAATAGAAACTGAGAGGAAAGAAAAAGCTAGCTTCAAAAACACTAATTCAAAGGGAAATTGGGGGAAAATGTTGGAATAAGGAGAAGAGAGGAGAATGCTCAGGGCCAAATCCTCGCCAAATAATTCATTTCTGACCTCCTTAGTAAGTAAATTTGCTAAATAAATAAGAGCTGCGCCCGAGTGTCGAGAACGGGGATGGCGCCGCCAGCGTTTGTCGCTCACGGCCTTGGCAGTGCCACGGAACGGTTAGCTTTATTAAACGGCAGAATAAATGTGTCTTCTCTTCTGCTGTCACTGGCTGTTTGATGTCTGGCAGAGGGAGGTGTGTGAGAGAGGGGGGGAGCTTGTTTAAGGATTTAATATGCTGAAAGCTGTCCTTTCATTTGTGGTTTTATTTTGGGTTTTCTCTTTCTCTGCTGGGCTTGGAGTTGAGTCAGGAGCCTGGAGAGGCTTGGAGGAGCTGGGAGCTGAGCTGAAGCTGCCCTGAGAGCAGATTGAGCCCATCTATAATTCATCGCCTCCAACCCACTAGCCCCTCCAACACACACACACACACACACACACACACACACACACACACACACACACACACACACACACACAGTCTACATTCTCTATCTCTCCTCCAGACACACACACACACACACACACACACACACAGACGAAGACCGAGGGGTATCGGGGTCGGTTGGGTGGAGGCCAGGATGTTTGGCATGCAGCATACAGAAGACCCCCAGCCAGCTAGCCAGTAGCTGCCATGCCCTGTCCCAGTTGTCAGTTGTGATGTGGCCGTGGGTTGTCACCGTGAAGGGGAGACAATCACACTGCTGGTGAGTCTCTACGCGCCGTGCTGGCCGGCTGGCTGTCTGGCGCCCGGTAACCATGGCATCCCCCTGGCAACCGTCTCCCTCCCCCTTCTCTCTCTCTCTCACACACACACACTACCCTGCGTCCAGACCTTCTCCAATGTCCTTCACACATGTGGGCAGAATATTAAAGGCCCCCTGAACAGCCAGCAAGTGTAGGGGGAGTGATGGGCTCACAGGCAGGGAGGGAAGAAAAAAAGGATGGAGGGAACGGAGAAATAAAGGAACGTGGGGAGCTGCTCGGGATTGGACTAGACCAGTAATTACAAAGCAGTGTGTCATTGGCGGAACGATTAAAATCAAAGAAAGAGGGTGTGCTTTTCCCCCCCTAACATTTCAAAAGGCTTTGATTTTACTTAACACCACATGAGATAATAGCACAATCAACCGAATTAAAAGGGCCTGTCTGATTTCGGGGTGAGCAAATAATTATTTTAAAATCCAACCGCAAAACGTCTGTTGCCGTTTTTCAGGGACCTTTCCCTTTCACCCTGTCCCTCCAGCCGCTTTGAAACGCGGCCGCCGTTCCAAGCAGAGGCGAACGTTCCCTGTAATGTTCCTGACTGAGTCTCTCTCTCGTTCGGCGCCAGACGACCCACGGAGAGGTTAGAGAGATGCTGCTAAGTGAAAGGAGCTGGGTGAGCTCCACCGGGGTGTCCTTCAGAACTCTGCCCCTCTCACGCTACACTGAGAGCCCCCCCCCCACAACCACCAGCCCACCAGACACACAGACACACACGCTTGTTTTTGACTATTTCTCCCTTTCTTACCCCTTACACACTTTTATTTTGAATCAACGTCCGCTTCTGCCTTTTTTGTCCTTTTGCTTCCTCCCCATCTCTTTCTTTATGTTTGCCCTCTCTCTCTCTCTCTCTCTCTCTCTCTCTCTCTCTCTCTCTCTCTCTCTTTCTCTCTCTCTCTCTCTCTCTACCCCTTCTCCGTCTGTCCTGTCTATACCAGTCATCCACTGTCTAGAATATAGAAATGAGGACTAGACTCTAGATGTATGTTTTCCCTTCCTCTTTTTCTCTTCTCTTTCCCCTTTCACATCCTCGTTCTCTTCCTCACCCCCTCCTTCCTCACTGGCAACAGGGTGTTTTTTTTTTTCACGGCAGCACAAAGGCGCCCAGGAGCAAGATAAATGTGCTGTGCCTTTTTTTGATAGCGGCACATGCATATATTAAGTGTGATTAAACGCTGTGCGTTCCCTCCATCAAGTGTTTCCTAATGGGCTTTTTTTATGGCATGAATTAGTAATAATGGGCCAGTGCCAGAGTCCAACTCCATCCGCCGATGATGCCGCTGCTGATGTTGTTGTTTTGGCTTTTGATATCACATTATTCACACGAGAGTCGGCGCAGACATTGAAAGGGAACATTTGCGGAGGGCGGGCTGTAAGGGGGCATTATGCGCCCCCCCCTCCTCCCCGCACGCTAAAGGCACAGGGCAAGGATCCCATCGATTTGCTGCGCTCGTCGGAGCGCTCTTTTTTTGGGGGTCTCTGTGCGTGTCATCTTGGTTCTTTTGAAGGACGGCGTTTGGCATCCTCCGAGCGGAGATGTTCCAGTGAGAAGGAACGGGCCAAAGATAACACATGGGATTGGCTCTGCCTCTGTCTTTGCCGTGCTCTCTCTCTCTCAGTGCACAGTCCCACAGAGGGATTACATATGTATCATCAGCCGTGCACTATGACTAATTACATCTGTGAGATGAGATTATGGGGAGGTTTACCAAGACGAGCTCTCCTCTTAGGCTATGTGCAGCAGCACTTCCAAGCATGGGTATTACGCTATTGTATGATACTTATACATCACACACACACTCACGTGCACGCAGGCACACACACACATGCCTGGTAGCAGGGTTCAGCTAGCTATGAGTGACACAAATCCAGATTGTAATGCTTTGTGTTTGTGAGTGGATCCAGCGTGTGGGCTTGACAGGGGATCCGAGTGCCAAAGGCTTCGGGGTGAACTGTCCCCTCGAATGGCCTCTCCACTGGTTCTCAGCCTGCTCTGTTACAGGGGAAGGAGTCGCCCCTCTCCCCCGGCCTGCCATTTCTATCCGCAGCCTTTCTGCCACCCTTCTTAACAGTGCCCCTCTCTTCTCTTGTCTCCCCATCTTGGTGGGTTTGTTCCCCTCCACCTGCCCCCTTACAGCCCCCTCCTCCTCCCCGCTCTCTGCCTCTGGTTATCTAAGGGATTATTTAGGACAGCAGGAGGGAAAGCTTACCCAACTGCTATCCAGCCTGGTTGCAGTGTGTTTTTGCCTGCCACGGCATGGCACAGATAGGTTTGGAGTGGTCTCTCACACACACACACACACACACACACACACACACACACACAGAGAGAGACAGGCGGAGTAACATTCAGCAGGTTGCAGATAAGCCTTTCCCTCAGAACACCATGTGACAAACTGCCACGGGAGAGCTAGAGCAACCAGGATTGATTTCCGCCATCGCCATGGCAACAAATAACATGATCCTCTCCAGAAACACACCTTAATTAGTTAAATTATGACTCGGGGGAGGGGGCGTGAGGGATTTGTGAGCTGGAGAAAGGGGAAAATAGAATAGGTTTTATGTTCTGATGTTGCTGTATCTTCGGTGTCGTTGGGGAGATGCATTCTGTTCCGCTCTCTTTGCTCATGCTTAATATATGGTATTACTTACAGGCCGTACGTGGGGTTGGCATCAGCTGTCAAGGGAAATGGATTTTGTGGAGATTGCTTTGTTTTGCATTGCCTTATTGTCAACAGTCATCTTCTTGCCTCTCTCTCCCTGGTTCTGCCTTATGGAGTGTATTTTAGTCCACTAACTACCCTTCCTGCCTTCCGACTGTAGGCAGGGGAATTACCCCGGTCCTGGCACCAACCAGGTGGGCAGCATGGGCTCCAGTGCCCCCTACAGTCAACCAGCGGGGAACAACACAGGCATGGGCACACCACATGGGCCGGCCTACATCATGCCACCCTCAGGTAACATTCTGGCTCCGGCAGGATACCAACCACAGAAATTACCCTACACCACAGAAATGACCCTACACCACAGAAACGACCCTTTAGGGTTGCTAATAATGCTAGCCTGGCAATAGAAGTATCCTCAATGATCGTAACGAAATGGAACATACATCTCTCTTTTTCGTTCCTTCCTTCTCTCTCTCTCTCTCTCTCTCTCTCTCTCTCTCTCTCTCTCTCTCTCTCTCTCTCTCTCTCTCTCTCTCCCTCTCTCCCCCCCCCCCCCCCCCACAACCACCAGCCCACCAGACACACAGACACACACGCTTGTTTTTGACAATTTCTCCCTTTCTTACCCCTTACACACTTTTATTTTGAATCAACGTCCGCTTCTGCCTTTTTCGTCCTTTTGCTTCCTCCCCATCTCTTTCTTTGTTTTCTCTCTCTCTCTCTCTCTCTCTCTCTCTCTCTCTCTCTCTCTCTCTCTCTCTCTCTCTCTCTCTCTCTCTCTCTCTCTCTCTCTCTCTCTCTCTCTCTCTCTCTCTCTCTCTCCCTCTCTCTCTCTCTCCCTCTCTCTCTCTCTCCCTCCCTCTCTCCCCCTCTCCCTCTCCCCCTTTCTCTACCCCAGCAATTTCCTGGTATAACAACTATTCAGGCCACCGCCGACGGAAACCAAATAGTTTTGTCGGGCTGCTGTTTTTAGCAGAATGACAAAGTAGAGCAGAGCACCCCCCTTTCTTATCTATTCAGGGGGTAAGATGGAGAAGAGCGAGAGAGGGTGAAGCAGAGAGACAGGATGCCAGTTCTTTCGATGGTGCTGTGCTTTCCCTTGTTAGGCTGACCCTGGTGAGCACAGATTAATATGGTGCAAGCCTATTTCCTCTGCCCTTCACCCCCCTGCATTGTTGCTAAACGCACCTCGGAGAGCGTCCAGCTGCAAAATGAAAAGCGCTTTTCTGCTCTGCCTTACAAAACTAAATATCAGTCTGCATGACATTTGGAAGACTTCAAATGAATTAGAGTGCCAAGGTTCTTCAAAACTCATCTCGTTTGCCCCTGGGGTTGGTAAAAAGCTATTAGTTTCACATCGTGCTGTGCCAGAGCCGAAAATGGAAAATAAAGGGGCAAACCTTGGGACGCCTCGTATGCAAGGACTCCATCCTTCTTAATAAGAAGAAATATGCAGTTTTGCACTCTGCAAAGTAGTCTTGGGGATCGTAGTCTCCCTTTTTCGATTATGAGCTTTATGAAATATGGTAGATGTTTTGACAAGAATTAAAAAAAATTTCCTCACCATTACTAGCTGTTGAATTCTAACCTTTCAGTTTGGATGGAGTAAGCAATTGTCTGACATATTCAAACAAAAAGATAAGCTGCAAAAAAATGTTTGATGGCTTTCATCTGGGAAAATAAATTAAATAAGTACCCTTGTCCTATATTTTCCCTTCTGCTTTTTTGATTTTGAGAAGAATGCCTTAATTGAATTGGTACATTTAGAGAGTACATACCTTCAATCTGAAAAATTCATCTTTGCTTTTTGGAGCTTTAACCACAATGGACAAAATATGCATGCTAAGGAACACAATCCACAGAGTTCCTCTCACAAATCGTCTTCACGGTCTTTGTAACTTTTCTGCATTCTGCTCATAATTACAGTTTTTCTCAATAGCTTAACCCACTGTTTTGAAACAGAATTAATTTGATCAAAACAATAACACAGCCATTTTATCATTGATTTCACACAAACTGCAAATGCTAAGCAGTCTTTTTTATAACAGTTCACACAATTTTCTAACTGAAGTCACAGTTTTCTACACAAACCTCAAAAATGTATTGTGTAACTCATGTCTACAAAACAAAATAATTTTCTTGCAGCAGATAACACTTACTCCTCATAAAACTAAATCATTGACACTTTACATACAAAATTACTTTTTATCAGTCAATCACCCAATTGAAGGTCGCTAATAGTGACTTGCTGATGCAACATTGTTAACATTTACATTATTTAGGTAAAATTATAATAATTAATTGGCCGAGTAGAGATAAATCGTGTTGATATAATTTACCTGTATTTGATGATGAAGATACTGCAATACTGTGATGTGGCCATTTTCACAGTCAGTAATTGTTGTCATTGTCCTTTGTGCACATTGAGGTGTGTTTTGTGTAAGATTTGGAAAAGGTTATTTGTTAAGGGTTGTGTGCTTTACAGTATTCTTCTGGATATGCTGTATACTATAATTTGGTCCTGATTTACAGTACTGTATATGTCATATTTCTTACAGTATTTGGTATGTTTAGCCCAAAAAAATGTTTGCCACTGTAGTAAGTGACAATAAAAACGAATACGTCAACACGTTTGTTTTCCCATGGAAGTTTGTTTCTCCTAACTTGTCAGCGGACTCATTCAAAGTAGCCAGTATTGAAAGCTTGTAGTTTGTGTATTGCCGGTTGTAGTCAGTATTTAGAGTGCCAGTAGATAATAACAGCTCAAATGGTCTTCTAATTAGCTGACTAAGATGTATTGTTTGGTGAATTTATCTGGTTCGAGATTCATATTTTTAGTTTTGAGTGTCTTAGAGCATTTACCAAGAAATAGATATTGTTATGGTAGACTGTGTTAATATGGTGACACACGTCTCAGTTATGAACACACATTCTTCTCATTAGATGATAAGTTGTTCTGTTTTGATGGACTTATCTTTTTTGTGGGAAATATTTTCAGTTTTGATGATGTTAGTGCATTTTGGCTAGTGTGTTTCTGTTTATTGTGTTATTGTTTTGATTAGAGGAATTCTGTTTCAGAACAGTGGGTTAAGCTATCAAGAAAAACTGTAATAGATGAAAAATATCTTTTATAAATAGATGTATGTGTCCTAAAGGAACTGAAAATCCATGTGTATCATTACACCCATAAAGCACATCACTAAGCTATCCACCATGTTTGAGGCTTTTTTTTACTATGTTGACTTTCCGTCCATCTTGTTGTGTTTTTCTTTTTTCCGTGAAGGAAACACAGGGATAGCTGGGGAAGGAATTATGAGCCCGGATGGAAAGCCGAAGACGGACAGCAGAGAGGAGAGTGTCCCTGCCAGCGAGCTTCATAAACCCAAGGTACACCACTTCCGTCTCTCTCACTGGGCCCTCCTCCTCCGCCTTCTGTATTTGGAATGTGACGCACTAACGAACCAAACCCATCTGATCACCCGTCTGCCTCCGTACAGCGGGCGTTTCCGTTTTGTTTTTGTGCCCCATTTAATGATTTGTTTAACATTTACTCATAGTAATATTTTCTCGCTTTGTTGTTGCCCCTAGCACTGTTTTTGTTGATGTTTTGGCTGCTAGAGCTGCAAGGAGAGCTTTAAGACCATAAACAGACACACACACACACACACACACACACACAAACACACACACACGTGCGCGCACACACACACACACACACACACACACTAACCAAGCATCGTCCCTAACCTGTACTTTGCCTCCTCTTCACATATCCCAATACACAATGCTGAGTTCTCATTTTCCCCCAATTGCAGCCCAGCTCAGCAACAGAGCTTTGCTGCTTTGGATCTTTGGCTTATCCAATGTTTGCCTCTCATACACAGTATGTGTCTTTTTCCCCAAATCCCCTTTCTTTGCTGATAATGGTAGTAGAGGCTGTTGAAATATTTAAGGCAGTCAAAGCTCGCTGGAAGAGCCCCAGAGTTCCCTGAGAAGATGATCTGTCTGCAGAACACAGCAAAGGCTCAGTCTACCAGAGGCAGAGAGAGAGGGAGAGAGAGAGGGAAAGAGACGAGAGCACTAGGTTTTGCTGACATATGCAATCTGTCACCGAAACATATACCTGTACACAGACCTGGAGCACTTGCCAAGCTCTCATTCCCTCTTTAGGAGTCTGACACCGAAACACACATACACACACACACACACACACACACACACACACACACACACATGCGCACACAGTTACCCACATACACACACATACAGACACACACTCTCACTCTTTCACTCATTTTCAGGTGCCTACAGCAGGTAGTGAAAGGTCTTTGAGAGCTGATCTGACTGTTGCATTAAACAGTGCCATCACAGTAGCAGGGCCAGGTGGATAGATCAGTGAGATGACAGCAGACTGATGAGCGAGCCAGTCGATATCCCCCCCCCCCCCCCCCCCCCCCGACACACACACACACACACACACTAACACACTAACCAAAACACTTTTTCAGACCTATTCAAAACAACCGGGCAAGAAAGTCAAATAGCCAAATACGGCAATTTACTTCGCAGACCACGTGTCCAAATCATATATTTTTCTCTGTTTCTGTGTGCAGCCCCACGATGGCTACAACTCCCAGAGTACGTCCCAGCCGCCCACCCCCGGTGCCCTGTCGCCCAGCCCCGCCAGCCTGTCCTCCTACCACGGAGACGACAGCGACAGCATCAGCAGCCCCGCCTGGCCCAAGACCCCCTCCAGCCCTGTACGGCAGTCCCCCCAATACCAATGATCTGTTTGTGAAGCTAATGCAGTATAATAATTACAGTCTACAGTATGTACAATGGCTTTTAATGGCCGTGGACTTGTTTTTTTTTTCTTTCTTTTTTTTTAAGAGGCTTCACAGTCATTTGTTTCTCAAAGCCTGTGCAGATGGATGATTATGTGATCTCCAGAGGCAATCAAAACATCACACACTATTGCGCTGGCTCTGTTTTGTTGAAATGAGCGTTGCATTATTTAACATGGCAATATTCATTAATAGATACACGGGCCTCTTTCTTGTCGGTGCCTTTGGGTTCAGCTCTCGTTCCGTAGTTTGTAATAAAATTCTCCCCTTACTCCCAATTAGAAACCCAACCTCAACCCGTCCACCCTGACCGGCGAGCGGATCACGCGTCTGTTCGACATGGGCGGCGAGGTGGAGAGGCGAGCCTGGGTGGAGCGCTACCTGTCCTTCATGGAGGAGAGGGGCACGCCCGTCCCCCACCTGCCCGCCGTGGGCAAGAAGGCCCTGGACCTCTACAGGCTCTACCGGGCCGTCCGGGACATCGGAGGACTGGCCATGGTGAGTCACACGCCCCGGTCTGTTCGACAGACATCCCCACCACTGTTGATAGATGGTCCCGGCTCGCAGCGCTTGTCGTGGGTAAAGCTCCTCTCTGACACTGGTAGGCGAGACTAAGCGGTCCCCAAACCAGGCCGGGCACTAAGGGGTGGCGTCCCGTTTTACGAGATCTTCTCTCCGTCTCCGTAGGTGAACAAGAACAAGAAGTGGCGGGAGCTGTCCACCACCCTGAGCGTGGGCACCTCCAGCAGCTCGGCCAGCGCCCTGAAGAAGCAGTACATCCAGTTCCTCTTCGCCTACGAGTGCAAGATGGAGCGCGGGGAGGAGCCGCCCGGCGACTCCAACGCCGCCGCCGCCGCCGGCGACGGCCGCAAACTGGCCAAGGTGCAGCCGCCCTCCCCTGGTAAGAAGGTCGCCGTTGGAAGATGTTCCAATGAAAAGAGCCATTTCCAATTGTAGGGCCAGTGAAACACTCACGGCACTGTGCGTCACCTGTACTGACAGTGCAGCAGAGAGAACGTGTTCAGGCACTGAAGGCTCCACTAGTTGGCGCTCACCTTAGCAACGTCTCGGCGCGACATTCCTTCAGACTTCGGAGACCCCCGCGGGCATCTCCTTGAAAATGGGAGGAACAGCAATTATGAAGGCTCATGATGATTGTCACTACTTGTACTGCCAAGCACAGGCATCACTGTATTTGATTACAAGGTTAAGTGTATTCATTTTCTGGAGGGAGGGGGGTCTGGGAGACGACGGCGCCATTATGCTATTTATACTGGCCGTGTTTTTGTTTGGTGTCTCCTCGTTTGCGACGGGTCCCTAAGCACAATCGCGGCGTGTGGCTGAGGAGAGCGAGACAGAGCATGAAGGTCGCGTCCCTCATTTGGAGCGGTGATGAGGGAAGTGACCCTGCCTTTTAAATAGAACACCAGCACTTCACCTGCCTGAGTTACTGCAGATGGCTTATTCTGAAGGGGGTGGAGAGGAGCTTCTGCCTTCGCCCAGCATGCGCGCACACACATACACACACACACACACACACACACACACACACACACACACACACACACACACACGCTAACCGAATGCATGAATAACACACGTAATAACGCTTCATTTTCCGTCAGAATCTCTTCACCTCTTGATGGGGACGTAACCTTCTGATATCAATATTTACCTTTACTTGGAGATGCTTTTTATAGAATCTCATTGTATTCTCTAATTCTTTGCCTCAGCATTAGTATAATTTCATACTTCCAAATGGATAAAGACAAACATAGGTGAAAGTTTATGTCTCAATAACCTGAGTATGGATGAAGGGAAGTGGTGCGGGCAGATAGCAGAGGTCCGAATCAATTGAACCAAACGGGACACACCGTCTTACACTGCTCATTCAAAGCTGCTGAATGCACTCTAGCAATAAACAGGTCTTGATGGGAATTAGAGCAGGGCCTCATCCAGTGAGAGGTGCAGGGGATGGAAACCTGCTGGTCTGTCAGCCTGGATACCAACAGACAGACAGGGCTCTGGATCCTACTGATATTTCTCCCGTGTGCTTCCTGGTGCCACTGACTCCAGCTTTATTTAAACGGACAGGTGAAGATGTCATACAGGGATAGCAGCCAAGAGTGTGTGTGTGTGTGTGTGTGTGTGTGTGTGTGTGTGTGTGTGTATGAGTTGGGGGGTGCCATGGGAGCTAGACTTCTTAGTAGTTGATTAATGAGGAATGTAAACAAACCCGACCTCGCCGTCACCTTTCATTCACAAATAGGAAGACCCGACCGAGCCTGCTTTTCTGCCCCTAGCCTGGCGGATTATGTCGCTAGCTTACACTCACATGCAGGCATACACACTGGTACACACATACACAGGCATTAACACCCACGTACACACACACAGCAACATAAGACACATATACCAAAATACCACTCTTGTGGCTCTTGCAACCCCCCCCCCCCTGTCATTTGTGTTCTCTCTAAATGCAGAGTGAAGGGCACTTGAGTTCATTCTGTGTAAATGTCCTTCCAGTCCTCCGAACCTCTGCTATGTGTCAGCCTGCCTACCAGCCTCTTAACCTCCAGTAACCTTTCCATTGTTTATATTGCTCCACGTGTGTGTGTGTGTGTGTGTGTGTGTGTGTGTGTGTGTGTGAGCGCGTTTGACTGCAGGCAGAGGGAGGGGAGGGGATATCCTGAAAAGAAGAGAATCCCTAATGCTAAATAGCCTTTTTTTGCCCCCCGTCTCTCTCTCCCTTGCTCCCTTTCTCCCAGCCTCGCTCCAAGCACCAAGCCTCATTTCACTATTCCTCTATCTGTCTCTCGGTCTCCCTGTCTCTCTCTTTCTCTCTCCCGTGATGTAGATGCAGGGGATAGCGTTAAATTATTCAGAATTAGTGTGAATTTTTAATGCCTTTCTTTCCCCCCCTAATGGAAACGTACAGTGCAGGGAAAGGCCATAGACCCAGGTTCACAAAGACCAGCTCGCTTACACTAAACGCTCATTAGCATACAAACACTCTGTCCACCTGTCTCTCTCTCTCCCCCTTTATCCTCATTTTCCAGAACAGTCTGTTATTTCTTTCAATTCTGCTTCTGACAATTATTATCTATTAATTTAGCTCAGCAGGCCTCCTGTGTGTCTGATAGCTATCGCTGCTTATTGTAGCACCTTTAATGCCCTATGAGCTAAATAATTCAAAGCTGCGTTGTACTATGAAAACGCCAGAGCAAGTTCACCCCACATTACCCCCAATTTGGAGTCACTGGTAAATGTAAAATTGGGACGGCCAGTGGTGCCGCATGTGCTTTGTAGTTTTACATTATTATATCATGACTCTATGTATAATGTAGCATTAGCTTGCACACCATTTTCCTTTGCACCACATACACCCTCTATCTAGCCACCCCTCTCTCTCTCTCTCTCTCTCTCTCTCTCTCTCTCTCTCTCTCTCTCACACACACACACACACACACACACACACACACACACACACACACACACACTCACTAACACCCATGCACACACTGTATGTGCACCAGCTCCTTCTGTGGCCAACGGCGACGGTATCGCCCCCGCCATGAACCCCTCACCGAGTTCACGCCGCCCCACGGAACCCACCAGACAATCTTCAAACGTCCTCCAGTGGGTTATTCCCTCAGAGGAACCCTCTCTTCTAGTCCCACTTCCCTCGCGTCTTTCTTCCCTTTCTCCCCCCCCCCGGAATCTTTAGCCCCTCTCTAGCGGTCCCTTCGTTCCACACCTCGTCTCTCATGAAACTGATCATGGTACTGTGTACTGCCAGTCTAATGGAAACACACACACAGGCCCGGCCTCTAATTCAGAGTTAGCCCCCCCCCCCCATATCCTACGTTGCGTGTCTAAACCTCCTCTTTTGGTCTCGGGCCCATGGAGGATTATGTGAGTGCTTGGCCTCCCTGCTTGGTGTGAAAGTTATGCTCTTTCAACGCTGCGCTTTTCTGGTTTTCTGATAAAAAAAAATTAAATACATGCTCTATGTAATTATATAGGAGGAACCGACATGTTTCTATATGGGATCTGATAGAAGATACCATAATTACCAGGAACAAGTGCTGTATTTATATGACAAGTATTATGCCTTCCTTTCCCACGCTCTGTCTGCCTCCCTCTACCAGCTAACTCAGGGTCTCTCCAGGGTCCCCAGACCCCTCAATCAACAGGCAGCAGCTCCATGGCAGAGGCCCCAGGAGACCTGAAGCCCCCCACCCCAGCTACCACCCCCCTGGGACAGGTCACCCCTGTCCCCCCTAGCAGGTACCGCAACCCAACCCACCTACTCCGTGTCACTCAATCTGTGTTCTTGTTTCATGGTTACTTAATGCCAAAGCAGGTGTACTTGTAAACCATAGCTTTAGAAATGCTTCATAACTTCTCTGTCTGTGTGCAGGGGTAGTGTAGTGAGTGTCCAGGACCCCTTCTCGGAGGTTAGTGACCCGGCCTTCCAGAAGCGTAACTCCATGCCCCAGACGGCCCCCTACCAGCAGGGTGTCAGCATGCCCGACATGATGATGAGGATACAGTACGACGCCAAGGATCCCTTCGCTGGCATGAGAAAAAGTGAGCGGGCTAAGACACTGCCAACCATAGAATCGAATGCCACCTTTGAGCCTACATCATGGGTCCCACGAAGTGGTTGCTTTGCGTCTTTTAAAATCAAGCCACTGAACACTATTAATGGAATTTGACTGACGTTCAATTCTTTCCAATTCCACAAGTTCAAAGCTGAGTATTGTTCATCAAAAAGGACAACTAGTTGCATATTTTTGTGCTGCGGTACTAATATGTTTGAGAGATGATCGGATTGAACTTGAGCTCCGGTATTCACGATAGTGTGGCTGGCCTTGCCTGTGAGAGGTGAGGTTGTACGCTCATTAAAACACATATTTCGGCAGATATGTGGGTCTTGGTTTGTCTGTGACTGGATGGAAAAGCCAGGCGGCTTGCTGTCACGTTTCAAAAACAACGTTTTCAGAGTTTTCCTTCTTTTTGCATCAATATAGCCAACACTTTTCAAAAGAGTGAGAGACTGGAAGTGGAGGGGTGATATAAAGCAAATGGAATGTTACAAGTATTGTGTTGAAAAGTGATTTGAAAAGCTGCCAGTGTAAAAAGTGGAGTTAATTTTGTAGAGTCCTGCTGCCATCTAGTGGTTGATTGATTGTTTATCCAATGTCTGTTTGGTTGCTCTCTTTGCGACAGTGGCAGGAGGGGACCCCTACATACCAGGTCAGATGCCCAGCAGTGGCATACAGGATTTGTATGGGAGGCCTCCGTCCACCATGGGTATGGGCCAGCGCTCTCAGTACCCATACGGACAAGGATATGAGAGGAGGTAAACACAGGAGTCAGAACTGATTTAGCTAACCTGCTATCTTTCCCGATTTCTTCATTTGCAGTTATTACAGTTTTTCTCCATAGCTTAACCTACTGTTTTGAAACAGAATTCCTTTTATCCAAACAATAACACAGCCATCAAAACAGAAACACACAAGCCAAAACGTTAAATATCTTTTGCTAAATGCACAAACATTATCAAAACGTAAAATACAGAACAACTCATCATCTAATGAGAAGAATGTGTTTTCATAACTGAGGACGTCTGTCACCATATTAACACAGTCTGCCATAACAAAATCTATCTCTTGGAAAATGCTCTAAGACACTCAAAACAAAAAATAGTCATCTCAAAACCAGATAAATTCACCAAACAATAAACCTCAAAACCTTCAAAACAGAGGGGTTAAGCTATCGAAAAACTGTAATGCACTAGCAGATAAAGTGTGAACGTGCACACAGTTCACCATCTCGCTTTCCTGATTCAATTTTCTGAAATGTTTGGATTCATCCATGATGGCTGTACTGCATGTTCTACAGGCCAGACCATGTGATGGGGATGGAGGGGAGCATGGGTCCCCCCGGGAGTCAGAATAACATGGGACCTTCCAACAGTGAAGGCAGCATGTACTCCCCAAACAGATACCCGTCCCAGCAAAGGTGAGGCTCCCCACTGATTGGTCTTTCACTCTTTGTGTGTTTTCTTTTTGTTGGACGGACAGACGTACATCAGTGAATGACTGCTGGTTTTTCCTCCTCTGTAGACATGACGGCTATGGACAGCCATACCCTGCCATGCCGTATGGAATGCACCCTTCTGGGATGTACCCACAGCAACAGGTGAGAGACCCAGGGCAACGCTACTACAGCCATTAACATGATTCTAGTTTGGGGAATATTTGTGTCCTAACTACTCTGAAAACCAACAACTTTCAGTGACATTTGTGTCTTTACTGTGTACAATTAGGATGCAACATGTTTTTAACTCTTTCTATGTGTGTGCGGTTAAACCTTTCCGCAGGGTTACAAGCGTCCGTTGGAGGGCATGTACGGCCCCCCAGGGAAGAGACATGAGGGTGACATGTATGCTATGCAGTATGCTAACCAGCAGCCGGACATGTACAGCCAGTACAGCAGTGGGTACTCAGGCCCTGAGCGCAGACCCATCCAGGGCCAGTTCCCTTACCCCTACACCCGAGACCGCATGCCCCCCTCCGCCCAGGGACCCCTGGGGCAGCACCCCCAACACGCCATGATGGGAGGGGGGCCTGGCTCCAACCATGCAGTGGATGGAGCCAGCATGTGGCCGTCCAGGACAGAGATGGGCTATCCCTACCCCAACAGACAGGGGGCGCCCTCGCAGATGCCACCCTATGGCTCCATGGGCAGAATGGAGGAGATGGAGGGTCGGCCTGGCCAGGAGAGTCAGTGGCACCGGCAGTCTCCGTACATGTCTTCATCGGGCGTCATGCCACCCATGTCGTCACGGCAACCCTCCTCGTCCTATCAGCATTCCCAGTCCATGGCCAATCACCTCTCCCGACCGCCCAGCCCTGGGCCGTTCCAGCGCTCCTTGGAATCGGGGATGTCACCTGGCAAAGTTGCCTTCATGACCTCCATGAAGATGGGCAAGCCAGGGATGGCCATGCCCGGCATGCAGGGCAGCGGACCGCTAGGACAGTTCCCACCCAACCTACGGAGGGACCTCAACTACCCAATGGGATCAGTGGAAGGCACCATGCCACTTCTTAAACCCCGACGCAAGATCACCTCCAAGGATACTGGTGAGAAATGTTTCCGTTAAATTGTTATTTTTATACAACGTGATTCCAGCATACACAATTGTTGACAAGTTAAATTCATCAGAGGAAGATAGTACAGATTGTGGTGCCATTGACGATGAGCCGCTGTAACATTGTACTTGTTGCTCGGTTCAAGGAACCCCGGAGGCCTGGAGAGTGATGATGTCCCTGAAGTCTGGCCTATTGGCCGAGAGCACATGGGCTCTGGACACCATCAACGTCCTGCTGTACGACGACAGCACTGTGGCCTCCTTCAACCTCTCCCAGGTAACCGTCTCCCAGCGCAGCACTGAGGGCACTCTGGAGGAGATTATAGAACCCTTTATTGATAGCAGTGGACAAAGGCCAGCAGAACTGTATATCTATACTGACAATAAAGTAATACATGTAACGTGAAGTTAAATAGTTATATAGTTAACGGTTTTCAGTGCATCTGTGTATGATAAGAGATAGCAAAGTGCTATTTATGCAACTTGGAAAAAATGCAACTGCAACTTAATCTGATTTGTTTATCCATCCAGTTGCCAGGCTTTTTGGAGCTGATCGTTGAGTATTTCAGGCGCTGTCTGATAGAGATGTTTGGGATTCTGGAGGAATATGAAATTGGAGCCGGAGGTGAGAAGACCTGCTTAGAGCCTGTCCACGACCATAGGGAAGAGACGACCCCTGACCTGGAAACAGACTGGGACGTTCAACCACAATCAGCGTTTGTATCAGAGGCCGGACAAAGGGAGGAGCCCCCGGCTGACATCCCAGAGGATGACCCGCCCATCACAGCAGAGCCAGCCCCCGAGGACTCCAAAGAAGAGTCTGTGAAGATTGAAAAAGAGGAGGTGACCGAAGAAGAAGAGAAGGAGAAAAGAATAGAGGTCGGAGAGACTCCAAAGAAGGTGGAAAAAAAGGATGAGCCTGTGTTGGATGCTAAACCCAGGCCCAAACAGGCCAGCAAGTATGACAAACTGCCAATCAAGATTATACACAAAGATGACCTGCTTGAGGACATAACGGAGCACCTTGGTCACGTGACGGAGTTCACCAGTGGACTGCTGCACTGGCAAGCTGGCGGGGGGGACTCCACGGCTCACATCCAGACATACTTTGAACCTCGGAGCCCACCACCACCCACCAAAACAAAACAGAATAAAGAGAAAGAGAGCGAGAGTGCACAACCAAGCGAGACAGAGGAAGACGTAAAACTGACAGATAAGGGCATTACTGCAACCATCGATGACGTGCTGTCTGCCAGGATCCAGGCTGTGCCTGAAGGCCACCCTGCCCGCTCCATCCCCTCCTACCCCTTTAGGCTTCACCTAAATGGGGACAAGGACCGCATCACCCTGCTGGAAGATGAGCCTCTCTGTGTGGATGAATCCCCCCTCTCCACGCTCTCTCCCTGGCAGGAGTCCCTGTCCAAACGCTGCCTCTGTGTCTCCAACATCGTCCGCAGCCTCTCCTTCATTCCCGGGAATGACGTCGACATGTCCCGTCACCCGGGCCTGGTTCTTCTTCTGGGGAAGCTCCTCCTGCTCCACCACCAGCACCCCGAGAGGAAGAGGTTGCCCCCTGGTTACCAGAGAGAGGATCAGCAGGAGCAGGGCCTGGGGTGCAGCAAGGAGGAGTGGTGGTGGGACTGTCTGACCTTGCTCAGGGAGAACGCCATGGTCACTCTGGCCAACGTGTCAGGACAGCTGGACCTATCAGTCTATCCAGACACCATCTGCCTGCCCATCCTAGACGGCTTGCTCCACTGGATGGTTTGCCCCTCAGCAGAGGCCCAGGACCCCTTCCCCTGTTTGGCCCCCTATTCCCCCCTTAGCCCCCAGAGGCTGGCGCTGGAGTGCTTGTGCAAGCTGAGCATCCAGGATGGCAACGTGGACCTTCTGTTAGCTACCCCACCCTTCAACCGGCAGGAGAAGTTTTTCGCCATCCTGGTGCGCTACTTGGGCCAGCGTAAGAACCAGGTGTACAGGGAGATGGCGGTGGCCATTCTGTCCAACCTGGCACAGGGGGACCCCACGGTGGCGCGCGCCATCGCAGTGCAGAAGAGCAGCGTTGCTAATCTGGTTGGCTTCCTAGAGGACGGACTGAGCATGGCACAGTACCAGCAGAACCCACACAGCATGCTGCACATGGGGCATGCACCCATGGAGCCACCCAGCATCAACATGATGTGCAGGGCAGCAAAGGCCCTTCTGGCTATGTCGAAAGTCAAAGAGAACAAGGCAGAGTTTTTGCTGTACGAGGGACGGTTGTTGGATATGTCCATCTCCTCTGTGCTCCACTCTGGGGTGGCGGCCATTATTTGCCAAGTACTTTCTCAATTTGGGAAATTATGACATGAGGAATATGACAGACAAGTCTGAGATGGACAGGTAATTTTGTGTGTTTTTTTCAATTTTTTATTTAAGCGCAATGGAGGAAAATGTTTGTTTTTATAAAAATGAATCCGTATAAACAAATTATCTATATATATGTATAGTTCCTGGACACCATTATTTACACATTGCTTTTGGGATTTGAAAACACATATTTAATATCTGCTGTTGTTCAAAATGTACATTGTTGAATTCGTTTCTTGTTGTTTATTCATCAATTTTGTTTAGCCAAAGCTGTTGCCAGATGTTGGTGCAGATTTTTCAGTTTCATTTACTAAATGTTTTGGATTTTATAAAATGTAATATACAGGTTTACTGTTTTTATTATGGAAATAATATTTATTTAAATTGTGGCAAACGTTGTACAGTTCTGAAGAGAAAAAAAAAATTATGTAAATGTTTCCATAGCTGGAAGATCAATTGTGCAATAGGACTAGTGCAAGTCGGTCCTTTGGAACCAACTAAAAGATGTGAGACATTTTAGACACATGCAATGTGTGCTTTTAACCATTGATAGGCAGTGTTGCTCCAGCCAATTAGCAACACAAGAAATGTCCTGTCAAAATGTGTCTTTCTTATCAATTATAGCCAGAATGACTCCCTCGATGAACTTAATATTTCTTAAGTACTTGTGTTTGTGTCTGTTTGGTTTGTTTTTAAACCCACTTCATCACTTTGTATTATTACCTGATTCTGTGCTCTCTCACATTAGATGGAACTCTTTGATGATGATTACAAATGCTTTTATCATTGGTAGGATTTGTTATGGTTATTATACATATTTTGTTATTTGGATCAAATCTTTGAACTTGGATTATGTAAAGGATGTTTCAATGTAAAAAGTCTTGTATGCATTGTATTATAGCTGATAAAACAATCGCTTTGGTAATCAAATGTGGAAGTGCCAGGGTCAGAGGACATATAGTCGGGCCTACATTCAACATGGTGAACATATTTCTGTTCTTGTCCTCCATTGGTACATGATGTAAACGGGCATATTTTTGAGACAAAACCATGTAGTTAAAAATAAAACTCAGAAAAGAATCCTCACTCACACAGTCTGAAAGCTTATTGTAATATCTGCCTTTTTTCTTATGACTTAATGCCTATATACATCCTCATCCTCTGTGATCCTCATGACACAAAAGTGTATAATGTTACGCACCATACAAGAGTCACATTGTGTCCAGACAATCTTAGGCAAATAAAGCAAACATCAACTGCTTACGTTTGCTCTTTGTCAGTTCATATATTTAATAAATTATTGCTTGTCTTTTCCAATGGCCACTACAGTTGACTCGACCGAAAATCCTGTTATTACCCATATACTGTGTATCCCTTTCATTTAAAACTGATAAACATTTACTGTCTGACAGGCATGGTTAATGTACGCGATTACAGCCATGTACTTCTTTCCTTACATGCATATCATACACGATTGAACTCAAGATAAGGTTGATTAGGGACAAGGTTACACTATCACATAGCTTTATTATTACTTTCAAAGAGAGGTCAGGCAAGGCTGCAAGCGCATAGGAGATGATTATAGCTACGCCTATTTCTTACACGTTTTTTTCAGCGATAATCAAAGTATCAAGTTGTTTTTTTAACTGCCTTAATAACAACATTAGTCACGGTTGATACTGTTGACAAAACACTTATTCTAAAGAGGTTGTCAATTTAAAAGATAATTTTGGTGTAGTTGCCTTTGCCAAGACAGGACTGAGAAGAGAAGAGGCAGCCTATTTGAGCAAACCCAACAGAACTGCAGTTTTCATGCAGTTTGTCCACAACTATTTATTTCATCATGCTAATGTCCTGGAATGTATAGGCTTTACTTTAAATAAGTAAGCGTATTACAGTTTTTTTAATGTATGATTTATGTTCTAAGATTGAGATATATTATTTACTTTTAAGAGTATGTGTGGGCAAGTTTTGTGAGGTACGTAGATAAAAATGACGTTTTCTTTCCTGCAAGGTAGCTTAGGTAAGTATCTCACACATTGTTGGCAGCTGTGATCTTTGTGACGGAGGATGCCTCACACAGACACCCACCCCAACTTAACTAGCCCCCACACCGTGGTGCAGATGAGGGGCTGAGTCATAGCTCAGGATTTACTGCCAGGGCTAAATGGCTTGCTGGCCTCTCTTACAATTTTCTGTAATAAGCTAGGTGAATGAATGAAGATTGAGTGAAAGAGTGAACTGGCCTATTCATCAGTCTGACAATGTTTGTATATCTGTGTGTGCATTTGTGTGGGTGTGGGTGTGTACAAGGGTGGTAAAAAAAATGATACCGTTATGATCCCTGTGGGCGCCTACTCATGCAGGTGTTTCCTTATTTATTTTTTAAAAATAAAAGATATCTGGCTGGAATAACTCTTAACAATACCTGATTAGTGTTGTTTCGACTTGAAGGTTAGGCCTAATAATTTAGTTTAGTTCAAGTCTACTTGTCCTTTGTTAATTTGATGTAAATGTTGTCAAGTCTATATGGTATATCTGCCATGATAACAATGCACTGACCTGACAATGGTGATCACCAATTCATCCAGAGAGCAAACGAGAGGAGGAGGTGGAGAGAGAGAGAGAGAGAGAGAGAGAGAGAGAGAGAGAGAGAGAGAGAGATTAAAAAGTACTGCAAGCCATAGAAAGAGAACGATAAATCGTTCTAGTTTACAGAGGACTAAAAAACAATGTGGGTGCTTGGACTCGATTAATGTTTACCTGTACCAGTGAGTTGCCTCACCACCATGCATGACCTAATCATGCCGGACCGGGGGGAATTTGGAACTAACTATGTAGTGCGAATGTGACATCAGCGATTAAACCAATCCATCTATTTAAGCTAGGCAGACCTTTGCAAGAAAACGTTAAGGTTGACAATTTATCAGATTTCCTAGAGCCAATTAAGCATAATCTTTATTGCCTCGTTGATGTGCTTAATGCAATTAGCTCCCATCCACCCAACAAAATAACTAAACATGAATGATTCAAAATAAAATATATTCTTGATGAGGCACCGTATTTCATACTTATATCAGGGGGAGGAGCTGTGTAGGAGTGATGTCGTGTTTATGTTGGTTGTTGGTTGTGCCTCGTTCGTTGGATCCTGTGAACAGTGGAACAAGAATACGAGGTGGCAGCTGCACAGTGCGTCTGAACAATGTAGCCAACGAAACTGAACCGCGGGATATCTTTGAGCTCTACTACAGCCATTGAGCTTTGGAAAATGTTGCAACTTTTTTGAGTACGTGGCAGAATCGTGAAGATATGCTGACTTCGTTCTGTTTCCGTTGAGCTCAGGATTCACCAGATCGACGACGACAGGTCAGCTAGGATGAGGATGCTGGAGCTGGTCTGAAACGTCAGGTTTCCTGTCTGCCTGCAAGCTTAACACACTCACTATGCACCTAAGATCTATCAACTTCCGTTAATGTGATTTTTGTTTGGATATCAGATCACAAGCCTGGATAACGACAGTAATAACGCATGCAACGGTTGGCTAAAATAGGTTAGCTAGCTTCGAGAGTGGCAACACCCAAGACAACGACTTCTTTTGGTAAGCACACCACACCACCTCCTGTTCTTTAGAATCTTGTTGAGGAATTTGGAACGTGTGCGTATGCGTTGTTATTCCGATTAGGGTGTGCGAAATTACGTGGAAAAGGTATCAAAAGGACAATTTAAAAGTTGATCAACTACCCAAAGCAGTTTGCCCCCCCTAACTGTGCACTTATTTTCTGTAACGTTAACGTGAACAAGTTAACCAACGTTAGCCCTTAAAGCTATTCATCACTAGCTTACTTACCACAATCTCTTGCTTTTCTTTATAGTTTCACTTTAAATTAACAGTAAGCTATTATTCATATTAGGTCATCAGCCTTGGTCAGATTTGGATATGGACAGCCGTCTCAGGAAAAATAGTTGAGAATAAGGTTCATGGTCGGGTGTCGGCTAGTGTGCAGTTCCCATCTTGCTTTTATGTTTAGGAAAAGTGCTAGAACTTTTTGCAGTGGGTAACATTGACAGCTCCTCACAGTCGGTGCACTTTACAAGTTTTGCTTAGAAGTGGAAGACTAGACGGCTTTTTTTGTTTTATAACGTATTTCCTGAAAGGTAACTAACATCTGACAGCAAGCCATCTGTCCACGTTATAACTAAGATTAAATTAAATTGAGTAATCGTAAGGTGATTGTGATTGCTGTGAAGTTTTACTTTCTTCTCAAAATAAAAACTTGATAGTCCGTTGTCAACATGAATACAACTTCACATAGTTAATGGGTACAATAAAGTTTAGTGATGCCGTGTTTGATAATGCTATGTTAACTCACCGGCCCCAGACCACCTAGTTTATGTACTCTAAAGATGTCAGTTACTCAAAGTTGGATAACAATGCAAAAAAATGCAATCAATTACCCGTAAAACAATAAGTTCGCAATCTCTAAATCTGGTTGAACTTGTTGGTATTATTTAGCATGTAGTTGAGTCTGTGCTAACCAGCACCTGTAAACAAATCACTGATCAATTAGCTGCCTGAACTCAACTAGCTTTCTATTTATTTGCAGAGCTCCTAACCCATTTAGCTCATTGAACTTTGAAGATCCAGTGACAATTGATGCATCTTGGGGTCTCTGAGTCAATGCGAGAGTGTGAGTACAGCCAAATCAGCACTTGCAGCTCTACCCCAATGGAGACGCCGTACAAGAAAAGGACCCCTAAGAGGAGAAAGTGGGAAACCTTCCCTGGTCGGAATAAATTTTACTGCAATGGAAGGATTATGATGGCAAAGCAGACTGGGGTATTCTACCTTACCCTTGTCCTCATACTGGTCACATGTGGGCTCTTCTTCACTTTTGAGTAAGTATCAAGGTTTTAAACCCCCCCATGTAGCATTGATCAATTTTTAAAAGGACAATTTATTTCATACCATTAGCTGTTACACTGAAATAACATAAAGTGTTATCACTATAGTCCTAACCCATGTTAGTCAATTTCAAGAACACAGGATACAGTGTCCTAGTATCCATTATGCTCTAATCCAAGATGAGTGCTTTAAAAATCAATATTTAGAATTGATTTGGGTTGACCGAAGATATGTTATTGAGGTTCTCAAGTGGGCATCTCGTATATTTCATTAAATTGAGCCCACAACACTTCCAGAAGGCTCAACAGTGAGCAATGCAGTATCAAGGGCCACCCCTCTCTATATCCTCTCTCGGCATGGCTAGATAATCAAAATTTAAAAAACAGGGTGTATTAAGCTATGAGATATTCCTGCAGGCTCTTTTTGACAGCTCTGCAAGGACACTTACCATCACCTAAAAAAAGAAAAGGCAACATGAAAAAGTTAGCTTTAAGTTCTTGTACATGGTTGTAGTGGTTTCATTCCACAAATAGGCCTACTTTATTGCAGGGGGGAGTTGTACAAGCTCAACACTGCTGATCTCTTTGGCTCTATTGCTTACATGTTACATGCTCATTAGAAGCATGCTGTGTAATAGTTTGCACATTTTTTTTTATTCTGCAATATTATAGGACATTTATCTCATGGTTGCCCTTTTTTTGCTTCCATGAAGAACTTCTCTGCAACCTCCAAGTGAGTTATTGTTTTACTACTCTGATGGGGACAAACTGTAAAGATGTTGGTCCTTGCATCTTTTTGGGTCAATTTCCAAGACTTGACACATTGACTAAATTCTTTAACCAAGTGATTTCTCACCACTTAGTCACCTATCCAGGGACATTCAGACGCTCTAATACATCTTTCTTTCTGTGGTGCCTGAGGTCATGAAGCTGTTCAGTAGATAAGAATTGTGCCCCATCACATTTTAGATTTTACTCTGTCAAGTAGTGCGTTACGAGTTACGTTTTTCTTAGTTGCTATCTTGGAAGGAAGCACGGTAAGGTGAGTCACGCCTTTGTGTCCCCCCTACTGCTCATTGTCTTGTATTCCTACTTGTTACATCTGAACAGTTGAAGGCCTATGCTTTTTCTCCATCTAAGCTTATTAAGCATTGTGACATGGTTCATGGTATCATGCATTCTAGTGGAGACTCTCTCGTCAAGGCTCCTGCCTTGATCACTATGATCTATGGACTAATCACTATTCAATTACTGACCTTTTACCCTGTTCTGCAATTTGCACGCAAATACTGAGAACTATTGGAAAATTGTCGGCCTGTGTGAGAGTTTGTCCCAGTTTGAGTTTTCCAAACAGTTGTTTTGGACGGTTCCCGACCTCTGTCGGAATATAGCCAAGTTGGAAATGCAAAGGACTGAAGGGAAACCCATGAAACCATTAAAACCTAGAGATGGTCGCACACACACCTGGAGAATGCCAGATGCTTCCTGATGTTTCCCCCTTTAGAGCTTGATTTTCTTTATCTTCTCCAGTCCCCGTTTTCACCACAGTGGACAGTTGGCCGGGACACCAATAAGTCCACAAAGAGCCTCTTAGGCGCTGTACCGGCCTGCGTCCTCTCCGATGTCCTCGCCCTCAGGCCATCACAGGCCCCCTCTCTGTCGCTCTCTCCTCCCCTCGTAGGCAGGGACAGTTCCAATATCTGACAGGGTGACAGTCAGCCAGCAAACATGCTCATTGGCTTCTGTTGTCATTAGCTGTAATGTGTTTCGATCAGATGTGGGAATTTTCAAAGCCCTGGCTAGTTGGCACTATTAAAGGACCCAACTGCTTGTCTATATGATAAAGATAAACTCTGCAAAAGATAGAGCCTTAGGAGCTTTCAATGGAGCGGGGTCCAAAAGTTCACTCTGGAAAATGTTTGAGGTAACGACAGTTAAAGTCCTTGGCTGCCACGCTGTTTACAAAATATGCTCTTGCTTTGTGAAATCTATACGTGGCAGGCCTACAGGAGAGTTGAAGGCATAACAATGTACTGTAAACTGTAATGCTTTTGTAACTACATGGGTAGAAGCAAGAGCCACAACATAGCAATATGACACATCCCTTACTAAAGTATTTTGTTTGTTGCCTAGACATAGCCCCAATGGGTTTTACCCTTCTAGGTTGTAGGCTACTTAAATGTGGAATGGGAAGAAGTAAATTCACAGGCCTTGAATAGCTATCATGATTAATACTAGGGCTGCAGCTATCAAATGATTGGCTTTATTCAAGAGCCATAGTACAAAAGAGAAAATAAGACAGGTCTCTTAAAATGAACAACAACTAATTGGGTTTCTTTTTAGAACAATCTATTTTTTTATTGCCTACATTGCTTGTATTACATGAATTAACTTGCATACAATACTAGTATCTGTCAAAACTAAACCCATAAGCGCCAGACTACATTTTGGCTTTTAAAGAAAAACTAATCTGAAATGCAAAAAAAATAAGAAATTAAAATAATGGGCTAATTTTAAACACAACAATACTGTAAGCGTTCCGTTTAACTAGGTACATTTGATCATTGGTACATTTTAGCGAAATTATGTCTACGTTGTCTCATGAATTTGTCTCAATGTTATGTTGTAATCGTCGGCAAAATTGCAACGTTAAACAAGTAGTCCCAGTCCAGCTTTAACGTCAGTAACGTTATTCAAATGGAATTTGGAATAGCAAGGCCTACACTAACTAATGTTAACTTAGACTCCATGGAAATAACTTTTAACACCACATCCAAATTGTGATGGGTATAGAGTTTGCTTAATGATCCATCTAACAAACCGCAGCAAATATAACTTAACGGTAGTTTGTATTCGCATCACTCGTGTAAGACCTGGCTTTTAGCTAATCTTAACCGATCCAAAACCAGTATAGGCAGCAAAGTGAAACTGACATTTGATCGGTAAGAATTGGTACCATCTAACGTTACATACATAGAAAGGGCAGTCACACATCTCCTGCTAACCAGATTGCGTAGTCTTTCATTTTTCACAAAATAAAAATAACAGGTTGCACCAGGATAATTATTTAAGATCACACAAGTGCTTCTTAATTACATTTCTGGGTCGCACAGATTAAATTTAGGTCTTAAACGGTCACTCTTTTGAGCCCTGCACAGTGAGCTCTATATAGCTAGTCATATGGATTAAACAAAGCTTCGAGGCAAATCATTTGCCTCAATGATTTTTAGTAATCAAGTTACTTGAGTTACTCGAGGAATCGTTTCAGCCCTAATTAATACAATTCACATTGGAAATGATTCTACCTAGAATTGAGAACAAGAACTTGTCCTGGCCACACCTCAGGAATGAAAAGGGATGTGTGTCTGTCATTGACTGACGGTGGATTAAAGGCCCCCTTTGTCTGGCTGTCTCTTCAACATGGCACTGGAACAATAGGGAACAGAGCTGCAAAGTTATGCAGAATCTGTTGGGACATGGGGCGCCCTGTATCTCCAGCCTTGTCAAATCATGCCTGAGCATGAAAAAAATGACCGTATTTTTCTCATGCACTGCTCTGAGATTGTCCGGACAGGTATGGCTGCTAGACCGACAGCACTGTATTGCTGTCATTTATCTCAAGACAAATGTTATATGCAGGTCTAGATTTTTATCTCATATTTTGTTTCAGATAGAAACATAGGACATTTAAACTTTGTGTGTGACTCATGAACGGCAGGGCGTGTTTGGTATTTGATTCTCAATGCAGGAACGGGCCTCGCCATTTGTGTCACTCGGGGTAACCCGTGTTGTCCTACAACCTATCTGGAGCTAATTCCTCTGGGGCAAGGCTGACCAGCTCCTTCCTACCACAAACATTACCAGAACATGCATGCTGATAGGCTAGCCGACGAAGAAAGCTATGTGACACGCCCTCTTTCCCATGAAAGCCTTTGCATCTAATCCCCAAGGGTATTCTGGCTCCTCACGTCTGTTGCTTCGGAGAAAGATTCCCTGACTGAATGCCTACTTGGCTGGTGGTTCATAAACCTCTTAAAGCACTAGATTATGATCTACTCAAAGCTCAGCAGTTTGTGAAACAGTGAGTGAGCTTTGCTGGGTAGTAGTGAATAGGCAACCATTTGGTGTGGATTTTCTGGAGAAAGGCAAAGAGGTTTGGCTATGATGGATGAGTTGTCTGGAGATAAGAATACATTTACACTGTTCACAAACACCTAGGCTCCCTGTCAGCTATCTCTCATACTGGTAGTTACCCTTCACTCTACTACTACTGTTCCCAATTGGTGTCAGTTTTGCAGCACGCTAGTGATGGAATGAATACATTTATCTTGCGGGGCGCAGTGTTAAGTGAACAGGTCAAGTCAAATCAGTGAAACTCCTTGTTACCCATGCTATATTCCCCACCCACTCCGCACACTGTGCTGTACTGCACGTCTTCTGAGCTGCTACATTGAGAAAGTTCAGCAACCAAAGTCATTTAGTATTGAGCACTCAGATAATAATTTAGTGGTGCTATAGGCCAGGGTTATAGTCGCTATGTTTGATTTAGCGCCTTCTTATGTCCATTCATTATTCCATTTATATTAGCCTAGGTAAATCACACAAGACACAGCTCCATTAGTTGGCAGCCGTATCTTAGGCTACCTATAAACAAAATGCTAGAGACTCATAAACATAGTATAAGAACACATACTTCAACAGAATATATTCCGAATATTTGGCCTTGCAACCCCTATCCAAACCACTCCATAAGTCACTCAGATCGTCTTGTTATTGTGTCAATAACCCCTGTAGGGTTAAACTAATTGCATGCTAATTTAAATGTACTTAATCGGTAGAAAATGTACAACTTTGTCTACAGAATTACAGGAAATTGCAAAAAGGATATTTCTTCAGCTCAACACGTTGTTGATCTTAACAAGCAGGAAGTAAGCATACTATTTAGTTGACCTTATGCTATGGTTTTTATGGGGAAGTGCTCAGTCATCCAGCAAAGCATACTGTTGAGCAGCTGCTAACCAAATCCCTGATCAATCATTCACAGACCTGACTGGTCTTCTTGTTGAGTAACAGGTAAAGTATCTGCATGCTAATGGTAAGTGTTGATACTTTACTAAGTTATGATTAATTCAAACTGCCAGGCCAGTCAGTTAATGGTTCCTTTTCATTTCAAACTTTGACCCTATGAATTTGCTTACATCTTATATAGTATAATTTAGCTCACTTTCAATAGAACTTTTATATCAACAAAATTCTGTGTGCAGTGCCAGCTATCTGTCCTTAGTAACAAGTCTGTGATGTTGAACCTACCTGCCCAATCTAGTTGATGTTTTTTCCCCCTGGTTTGACAATATGCCATTGAACATACTGCCAAGCTAAATCACAAGTTATTTTGCTTTCCATTTTGAATAGGCCTATTATTTGTATGGGCACAGCAAGGGAATTCCTTAGGCATAATCACCTATTCATATTATTATATTTATATATATTTTATTAACTCTAATGATGTCATTTTGCTGACAAGCATGGAGAAAAGCATGGAGTTAAATGCTATGTGTTTGACAGGTGTTTCTAGTTGATCAGAAGTATTGATTTCCTCTGAGACAATAGTCAATGTACGGGACTAGATCGGTGGGAACCTGCAACCTAAAGATTGCATCAACATTGCTTGCCACAAGCTCCGATGAAAGACCTGATCTAAGCCTTTACAGCATTTTGTGATTTCAGTGAAGTTAGCCATCGGATGAGGATATGGAGGGGGATGTTGGAATGCAGTTAAGACAACCTGGGGTTGACAGCTAGTGTTGTAGTGGGGATTAATGTGCTGTGGAGTAGACTGAACAATTTAGGAGAGCTTGAATAACACCCTCAGGAAAACCATGCTGTGTTAATGAATTGATTCTCTGTGGCAGTTGCCTGCTCAACTTGACACTCTTCCACTTTCAGGTAGCTTAGTTTGTGAGAGGGGAGAGTGATACGATTGAAAATGAACAACTTGTCTTTAATTGACTTTGAATCCTTTTATGTTTGCTTCTTTCTGTTCACTCATTGCAGAATTACTTTTTTGTACCCGTTGTTTATTTAGGCATCACTAGGGAACTGTTCTGTTGGTCTTTGACCTCAAGGTTTAGTGAAACCTTTAACCTCTTAAAACTGTTTGATTTATAAATCTTTAGTAAGGAGGGTAAAGTTCATCCTCATGTTTTTGTTGGATCTTTCATCTTTCAGTTCATGTTTCTTCATTTTCCAACAGTATGTATTCTGTGGACGTACAGCCCCTTTTTCTAATTTTTTATAAATAAATAAAGCTAAATACTCCCTCGATGTAGGCCTAGCTCCTCTCACGCTTGCGGTATATGCTACACGTTTCAAGAGGAACGTAAATGTTCTTGTTTAATGCAAAGCTTTGAAAAGGAAAGTGAGCGTCCCTCCACACGGTGCAGACACAGGATTACCATACATTTCTTAACCTAGGCTTGCATTACCCCTCATTAGCTATATAGTGGCGCTCTACTATGGAAACTGTCAGTTGTTGAGTTATTGGCCGTAGTCGATTCAAACAAACCTAGCTGTAGTTTAGACTATAGAGGGGCTTTGTGCCTTTTAAATGTGATTCACTTTCTGGTTGTCATCCTTTGCTCCATGTCGCTCAACAACTTGCACTCATCTCAACGGACAAGATTGTATGTCAAATGGTTTAGACTATTTGAAGTTACCTAATTTGCCATACATTTTACAGAATTTATTTTACAATTTGGTTCCAATGAGAGATTGGTTGGCTGAAAGTGAAAAGTTAGCTTGTGAAAACCCATGACCCTGAGTCAGATTGACCGGTAATATTTGTTAAGGCCTTTATATATTAAGTCAGGCTTGCTCTATGTTCCTGTTCAGCACTTACATTCTGTAGTATTACTTTTCATGTGTTTGTTCTAAGGTTCCAATAACATTCTGCCAAGATATTGAGTTTGTTCACAGTGGCTGCTAGGTACCAAAGAGAGCTTTTCTTTGTCCCTGCAGCTTTAGCTTATCAAAGGAGTGTGAAGCCGGGTGTCTGTCAAGCAACGCAATTGTTAACCTACTCCAAACTGTGTCCTTAGTCTGGCTTTTGTCTAACGTTTTCCACTGTCTCTCAAGAACACTCAGCAAGGTGATTCTCATTACTTGTGTGATAAAGTAGACCGTTACATCGTGAAAGGTTATAATTAGGTCATGGTCACAAGATTAAAAGTTATTATATGTCAAAGTGCGTTCTGTCTTGTAAAACATAAACACTTAATACTTTCACACATTCAAGTGATGTCTGGCATGCTCATACACTAACACACACACGTGCACACGTGACTTTAGACATAACAGTTTTTCATGGTTAAAGTTAATATCAAAATAGTTGTAATTTTTGTCAGTACACCTGTCTAAACTGGGTTGCATGGTGACTTAGTAACCATTTTAGCTTGTTAGCGATCCAAAATTCTAAACAAGCAATAGTCAAGTCAGTATTAGGCCTAATCGATAATGGTCCTAATTTGATCATTCTTTTGATGAAGTCCAAAAATAGTTTTAAAAGAAAATATATTTTTTTATAATTGAATATTTTAGGTAAAAAAAAAGGAATAAGCTAAACCACGTACTGTATCTAGCCTACAACATTTCAACACTAATGTAGTTTACTAGCACATTTGACACATGTTGATGAAAGTCAGGTTATTCAATGTGCTTTGCAAATGCACTTGTAGTGAAACTGAGAGTAAACCATAAAATCAAATCTAAACTTCAAGCCACAATGTTCTATATCTTGTAAGCCGCTTCCATATTGTTTAGTTGTCATTGTAAATGGTAATGGACTGCTAGTCCAGTATTGGCATGTACAACGATGTAGAATCTACAACTCCCCCATTATGTTTTATTATTATGGTGTTTGTTTTCTTCTTTAATGTTTTTTCTGTAAAACTTGGTTTTCATGCAGATTTTTCTTTAGTTTTGACCCACTCCTCTTCACTCCTTAATATACAGTATGTCTAATAGATTTGTTTCGGTTCAATTGATCTTTCAGAGTACTGGTGTGACATAGCTGCCATGTATCTTCATGGACCCATGTCTGTGGGGAGGAATGGATCTAATGTATCGGACTGTCATCTGCAGAACAGCACTGCTGTCCATTTCCACCAGCCTGTCACCCTCTGCCACACCTGAATGCCTTCCCATTATCTGTCGGATGTTAGCCTGGTGACAAAGTCAGTGTCCTCTGGCTAGGAATGTGTTTTAGGTGCATTCATGTATCATCCATTTCCCAGGAGACAAAGCATTTTCGTGTGACTGAGAAAGTTAGACTAAATAGTTGAGGCGTTTAAAGACATGTTTTTATATGGGGGAGTTGGCTTTGAATTCACACCCACGTGCCGTTATTCCACAGCAACAGATACGTCTCAAAGGACGCATGATTTGAAAGAATAAGATGTAAAGGGCCTTCGGTGAATTATCTGAGATTAATTTGCGTGTTTGAAAGCAAAACAAATCACCAAAACAAGTTAAGCTTTTCAAATCCCTAGGGCGTGTAAATGCCAGATTTGTTCGATGTATGACCAATCAGAGTGATTAGATGACTCTGATTCAAAAGGCTGATGAAGAAAGTCTGATAGAACAGGTGAGAAGAGGATAAGTCATCTTAAGACATTTCTTTTTCTGTTTTGTAATTGCTTTCCTCCGTTTGTCTTCTCTGACAGGACCAGACTGGGCGTGATGGACAGTTGGGTCAATTGGTCTCAGTGACACGGTCTCAATCTGGTCAAGACTCAATTTGCTTTCAAGTAGGCTAGCTTTTTAGAACCAGTGGCGGTAGATTTGTCATGGCTCTTCGGGGCACCAGTGTGCTCCTGCTTTTGAATCCACCCCTGTTTGATTGGGTGAGCTAACCACCATGTTCATCAGAGAGATTCACACCAATTTCCATGCAGGTTCTTTTCAAAGCTAGCTGGAGTGTGGCTAGTGGGATTATCCAGTTTGCTGTAATGTCACGCCAACTGTGTCAGCTTCGAATGTCCCGTCCTCCTTTACTCTTGTGAGTGTTGTGCTGTAGATTTATGAATTAACCTTTATGTTCCCTGGTGTTCTACCTGTGTCTAAACAGAATACAAACAGGACTAACAGAGTCCATTTTGCTGGCAAAGCTCAATTATAACGCTTTGGTTCTCAAGGGACCTTTTCAGTACAATATTAACAATGGCCAGAAAGCAGACCTTTGTTCTAATATGAAGGATTGCTGTCAGTGAAATCTCAATTCCCCCTTTGTTGTTTTCCCATTGGCAATTGAATCGACCTAGCTCTGCTTAAAAGATGTTTCGATCCTTTTAAAAACATAACACTGCAATATGCCATTCTAGTTTCTCCCTCAGGTCCCCGCAAGGCTGATCGTCTTGTTTCTGTTAAGCTCTTTCTTCCCGTTGAAAGGCAAGCGGGGCTGCTGTATCCTCAACAACAGTGATGTCTCACCAGAGCTAGACAGGGAACTGACAGGAACAAAAGGAGACGTCTGACGGTTTCCAGGGCTGTTGCCTGACGGTTTCCAGGGCTGTCGTGCCTGACGGTTTCCTGGGTATTGTGATTGTTACATGATCGTCTGGTAGCAATTATTTTAGCTGGGACCGCAGTAATTTCTCGCAATCACCATTATAAAAAGAATTTAAAACAATTTTAGGAATGTCGCAGCACATAGATACAATGCGTTTTAGGAATTATAAATATAGCAAGAACACTGATCTGATTTAAACGTGCCTAAAATGCATTGTATCAGTGTTCCTGCTGGTAATGCTTTGCAGTTGCACACCACCATCGTATAATCCTTTCCAACACATCAAAGGCCTCATTAGATAAGTCTCCAAATGTTTTTGTCACGTTGTGTATATATTTCCTGAATGCGCTTAAAAGCTATACTGTCGCTTCCATAGGCCTGCTAATATGTATGTAGCCCAAAAAGTGGAAGCCCATTTTGTGTCCATACTGCGTTTCAAACTTTCGGTGGTGATCAGAGAGAGCCGCACATACTAGTATCTTCTGTGGGTCAAGAATACAGGATGTGGCTAAAATTTGCACTGTCAAAGCAGCACTGGCACGACTCCTATTTTCCTTCGCAGCGGAAGCCAGTACATCACTAAATGTTTAAATGGGAAGTGTTTTAACGTTAGCATACGCCTTCTGGGACAGATTTATGCTGTTTCAGAGCCGTTTGGTCCCTACAACTTGATTTCGTTTAATCCAAGCCACATATATAGATTGGCTTTGATGCTTGTAGTGGAAGCTGGGCAGATATATTTACACAGGAGGCTACGGGGATCCTAAGACGTAATTGATTCTATTGACCATGGGGGGTGAGTGGTATTAAATGGCACACCCTTCGGTTTGCCACAGTGCAGTGAGTAAGGTTAGAAAGGTCACACACACAGACGGGCTGATTTGAAGCTAACCCCCCACTAAAGCTGCAGGGATTTGGCCTGGGCTATGGATTACATTGTCAGGTACAGCTATCCTGTAATCCAGCCCATAGGGTCAGAGTAGAACAGAACAAGATGAGTGTCCAAATAGAAAAGACAGTGATGGAAGCCAGAGAAGCTCTGTCGCAGAAGGCACAGATACTGTATGTCTCCCTGTATTAAACTTAAATTGTAAGATGTTTTGGATTTTATGTTGCTGGTCAACAAAGTAAAATCAAAATAAGCTGTCTATATTTAAAAAAAAATCCTAAATCAGAAATGTGGGGATGTTTTTATAAACTGAATCTCTTCTTGCCCACCATTTCCCGCCTGCTCTGGGGCCACATTTGGTAGGGTTTGCTGGATACTGGCAGCAACACATGTTGGCGCGGTTGTTGCTGGCACTGCCCTGGCCTGCACTGATATAAATACCTCACGACAGGAAGTAGCCCTGGGGAACTCCTGGCACCCAGCTGGCTTCAAACCAACCTGGCGGTTGCTGGGTGATATGTTCTGGCACCTGGGAGCATGCTGGCACGCTAGGGGGCCACCTGATACTACTAACACACCTACACACACAGGAAGACAGCCATGCCTTTGAAGCAATCGGTGGATGTCACACACTCCCTTTACCCGTCTTTGTTTTCAAAGACAAAAGGGGCAACTACAACGTATTCAGACTGTATCTGGTCTCTCCTTTCTTCAGATTATGGTGCACTTATTGAACTACACTAAATCTAAATCGATATTAAGCAGAGTTAATAAGTTTGGACCCATGTTGTAGCGTTTGTGTAACTCCTTGTAGGATTCATATCCTCAGACGGCTCCACATTCAGTTCCCAGACAGCTCTAAATGTAGCTTGGTTGGGCTACTGAGGGTAAGAGAGCTGGACTCTCCCCAGGTGTTGCCATCTGGAGGGACGTGGTGTGACGGTCCTTTAAAAATGGACAGGCTACCACTGTGAAGCGGGAGACCTTCAGACTGTTTCTTTGTATTGGCTGACAGATGTATGATGTTTATCTTACTGAGAAGTTAAAGTTATTATACCTCTTAACTCTGTGCTACAGGGTATTTGAAAAGCTCTTGTTGTAGTCAAGACAGTAGTGAGCTCTCCAGCTGCAGGCTGTGTTTGCAACATTCTGACTGATGATCTCTGACGGAGAGGAGTACGTCCAACCCCTTTCACATTTTTAAGAAGGCCCAAACAAAGCGTTTACAACCAGTCCGGATCATTGCATCGGCAGTGATCACGTCCACTTATGTTCCATTGCCTTTTTGCCCCACATCGATTTTTGAGCGGCAGAGTGCAGCCTAAGTGCTTTGTGAATGGCGGTAATGCTTGTCCTCCCATCGTAGGCATTTCTCTGATGGCCATTAAGCGCTATTGTGACTGAGTAATGGAGCGCGCCTCGTCTCCCTTTCTTATGTCTGCCCTCCGTTGCATCTTTGCCTTCTCATGGCAGCTGCTGCTTCTTGTTCGAAGGGATGAATTTACTTCAGTGTTCTTGTTGTTGTTGTAGTGGTGAGCAGGTTGTATGCCTCATCAATTGGCTAGTAGCCTATTAGCCAGTTATAATAGTAAACTTGTGGGGACCAAAATGATGGTACACATAATAAACACTATCGTAATAAACACTATTGTGTTGTTCCTCCTGCATCCAGCCTATTTGGCCATGTAAAAGCAACCAAATGGCTAAATCACAGGTTTCCAGGAACATGGATTCTGAGGACCTTACAATACACTTTTTCACCGTGAGCCTGGAGTGACAGACATTACACACTGTTGAAACACATGGCTACCATGTGCTCGTTAGTTTCCCTCTGCTCTCTAGGAATGTCAACCCTTCCTATGCACCCCCCCTCAAACTCCACTGTTGCAGGCTAGGTAATGTCATTAGACATGTTGGGCCAGCCCTAATAGATTAAATGGACTGTAAAAATCAACAGCACTGTCCACCAGTTAACACGATTATGCTCAATGATCCCTTGATAGATCAGATTACGAAGTACGAGAGTGTTTGTGTTAGCCTGAAGAGGTTACGTTTGGCCATGTGGGTGACGGTGTGTACGTGTGTATTTCAGAGCCAGGGCCTTGTGGCTGATTAATGTTCATGTTTCATTTGTTTCACTTCCTAAACTGTGTTGACTCCCGTGTCAGTCCACGTGTCTGCTCTGTTGCAAGCTAGACACCGTGGTAATGCTGTTTTGACCAATTAAGATCTAACCCCCTCCATTGTCTGACCCTGCCTCTCTCCTCCCCTCCAGCTGTCCTTTCCTGGCGCTCCAGCTGACGCCGGCCATCCCGGTGGTAGGAGGCGTCCTGTGTGTGTTTGTGCTGGGGACCCTCTTCAGGACCAGCTTCAGTGACCCGGGGGTCCTGCCCAGAGCCACACCCGACGAGGCCGCTGACCTCGAGCGCCAGATAGGTAACACACACACACACACACACACACACACACTATGCTAGGATGATATGGGATGCCTTTCTCTCCTGGCAAAAATCGATTTGTTTTTGAGACATCTGCTTTGAGCAGCTTTTTTAGTACTCTCAGAGCAGCTTATTTTTAGACCAATGTTGTCGAATCTTCTCTAGCTGCTGCCTCTAGAGTTTTTTTTTTTTTTTTAACAGTAAGCTCTCGCTCCTAGTCCTCAAACTGTAACTGTAGCTGGATGATGGTGCTTAGCCGGTGGCTGCCAAACAGTTTAGCCATGCAGGGCTCATAAGGGTTTCCAGGAGCTTGGGTTTTAAGTGCCTTCGCTGATTGGTTTGTGAACGTAAGGCTAATTGGTACTATTAGAATTTCATCAAGTTCCTTCATGTCACACACATTTTAACTGTATGCAAATCCTATTAATTAGCACATTTAGTCACAATGTGTATCCACAAAACTGCCTCGCTGAGTTGCATGACAAACATCTTTGGTTATTCAATTCTTTGACTGTTTTTATTAATTCCACTGGGTGACAAGGTAAACACTCACTTTGTAACACTAAAACAGGTCTTTTGCACTCATTGTTTGCACTAGTACTTTGCTCATTGTACTACAACATGTTTGGATATGATCATGGCCTGACAGAAAGGCAAATGGTCTGTAGGCTACAGCGGAGTGTAACACGTACCGGCATGTGGACACTATGGCTTAGTATGGGGTTTTCACCATCTTTCCCTCTCCATCTAGACCGTGTTTCCCTCTGTCCAGCCTCCCTCTGTCTGAACCTGCCTGTGGCCCAGTGGCCCTTTTAGCAGTCAGAGTCGGATGGCCCTCCTGCAAAGCTATCAGTCAGAGCTTATCCCGGGGCCAGGTCGGAGCTGCCTTTACGGGCCTAACCTCTGCACGTCTTCCGCCGCTAGGATCGTCCAAGAGAAACATGCGTACCAGCACACACACACGCACACGTCTCAAGTCAGGCCTGTGAGCAAAAGATAACATAGTCAAAGTCAAACTCGCTCATGAAATCTCAATCTTTTCCATATCAGATTCTCTCCCTCTCACTTCATCCCCCTCTCCCCATGTAAGCCTCTCAAGATGAGCTTAAGCCTGGGAAGCTGCTCAGTGGAATGTGCCTATGGAGCCTCAGTCGCTACTGTGGATTAGCAGGCTGGTGTGGAAAAGGAAAGTGTCGGGTGTTCACTGTGTTTGACGAGAGTTCAGCTAACACTTCAAATGAGGGTTGATTTCATCGTTTTGGGATGGCAATATTTTATTAAGATGTCCAACAGTTCAGGTGGCATTGTTAAGCAAACATCACAACGCTTCTGTTCTCGTTAAAGATTACGAGGCTGAGAGGAAAGGTGGGGCAGCAGCTCAGAAAAGACTGGGAGCGCTGGCTTTAAACGCTGTCTCTTACCACTACGCCAGTCATACGAGCAAACAACTGTTCTGGAGTATAAACAAACAGCTTAACTGTCGGAATATTAAACCATGTTCACCTAAATACCATCCTGGCACCCCTCCTCTTCCGGCCCCCTGCTGTGTGCGCTTGGGTTGAAGATGTGTGTGTTACCTGATATTACAGAATAACAATTGCAAATCATCAACATTTTGTTGTGTGCATGGCTACAGAGGAATGACTGCGTGCGTGCGTGCGTGCGTGCGTGCGACAGAGAGAGACAGAGAGACAGAGAGACAGAGAGACAGAGAGACAGAGAGACAGAGAGACAGAGAGACAGAGAGACAGAGAGACAGAGAGACAGAGACAGCACTTTGGTTAACCCTGCCCCTGTACCTGCTCTTCGTGTGATGTTGATGGGAAATGACCCAACGTATCCCTTCCTTCCAACTACATATCCCCAGCCATTTTCTGCATCCATCTGCTGACCTTTGAAGTTCATCCAGAATGTGCCCACCTCCAAGGCTGCGTTCTTATGGCCACCTGTATTGAATAAACTGTGCCAACGAACGGATATGAGCGGCCTGGAACTGTAGCGTTTTTAGCAGTAGCCCATGGCGCTAGTGTGATGCCACTTTTTGTAATACTGCCTTTTAAACATGTGTAGTGATGACAATTATGCACTGGCACCTTTAGGAAAATGGTGGTCACGCTGGTCTGAGGTGGCCCCCAAATAAAGGTTACACACAAGAAACAAAAGTAGTACAAAATGGCTTCTCACATGCCTAGCCTGCAGGATAAACAACAGGAGCAATGGAAAATTGGCAGGATTCTGAAGTGCAGATCTCCTGTCCATTTAGGGGAAAAGGAGATAAAAATAAAGTGGCTGGCCTTGGAAGCAATGACAAACATTTTGATAAGTTTGACGCAGGGTTTTCTGTGAACGACAAACTCTTTCCTCATCCCTATCTACCCTAGCCCAATCCCCGGTCATTTCCTTCCCGGGTCCTTCCTTCATCAGCCTCATTCTGTCTCATCCTCCTCCCCATTGGTTCCCATGGCCAGCAGTGTTGTCTTGGCTCTGATCATGGCGTGGCAGACAGACATGCACTGAGCATTAGAGCACATCTGTTAGCTCTTAGCCTCGCCCGAGCCCGAGCCTAACCCTACCAAGGAGAGACATGCTGGTGTGGGCTGCACTGCCAGTCTCCTTCCCTCGCCTGCGTTTACGTTTCTCTCACTCACTCACTCACTCACTCACTCACTCACTCACTCACTCACTCACTCACTCACTCACTCACTCACTCTCTCTCTCTCTCTCTCTCTCTCTCTCTCTCACACACACACACACACACACACACACACACACACACATGCGCAGCCCAGTCCTGGCATTTCTCCCGTTCTCAGACTGTAAGAATAGCCTCCATGCTTGTCACAGTCATTCACCGCCTGCTCCACGGCGACCTTATATGACCTTGTTTATCAAGGACACAGTCCTCTCTGTATAAGGAGAAAGGGGTGGTTTACTGAATGCCTCATCGATGCTACTGACAGAGCCTTACTGTGTTGCTCCGGATCATTCCCGAGCTGCCATGCCTCATAGTTGTGGCTTGTACAATTCCATTATCCTTTTCAATAAGTCAGAACATTCTAAGTTAGGCCCTATGCAGTTCAGGGCTGTCAGGAGCTGTTTTTCACCCGGGCACAGTTGCCACAGGTCAGCTGCTTAAAACTGACACCATGGCTGGGACAAGCTACCCAAGTGATGTTGTGCGGGTCTGGGTATGTGGGAAAATACCAGAGTCTGGCAGCCTGTCTGTAAGCTGGCTGATAAAGCCTTTGATGTCAACTCTGATTTATCCCACTGTTTTCTACAAGCCCGGGGCTAGCTTTTTGACCTTGAATGTATCTAAACTGCTCGACAAAGCCACCCAGCTATTTAAAAACACAGAAATATACATAGTTTATTGAATTGTGTATGTGTAGCCGTCTTTGGGTTTGTGTATGCCTGTGTGTGCAGAAGACATAAGCTGGTTAACAGTTATAAAGGATGAGAGAAAAGAGGAGCGAGGAACTGTTTCAGAAAGGAGGGAGGGTTGTGTGTCAGAAAGGGGTATTTTAAAGTCCAGTGCACCAGTCGTCCGTCCAGCCTTACGTTTCCTCCTCCAGTTTGTGTGTGGTACAACTCTGCGGTCCGCCACGGTTCAAACACAGACCTCAACGGGAAACATTCACACCCTTCCTGGTTTTATTCAACAAGCTCAGCAATTCCACCCAGTTTCATCTGTGTCATTAGTACGGCTCTTATTGAAATGTTTTCACGGGCTACTGGGCCTCTATTACTTGTCTTGCGCGTCTGCAGGCAGACGGACCACTGACCATGGCCTTCAGATGAACTGTAGGTTTCCCAGCAGCCTCATGAATAGCTAATGATGTTGTGGTCCGGTTAGAGTGGCAGGGGATCCAGTTCACCACCACTATTGATCTGTGTCCAAAGCCCACAGAGACACCGCCTGCGAGGTGTCTCCTTCACTCTGCGTGCTCATGGCGGTAAGCGGAGACGCTGGCCTGCTGCCAGACGGGGACCCTTGTTTGGTTAGTTGTCACCGATGTTCCATAGATTGAATATGAGGTGTGAATGCCGATGGCTAATCCTTCCTCTCGGGAAGAGACCTGTGTGTGTCAGTGTGTTAAAGACTGACTGGCACCACCAAGCCCCCCCCTTAGTCCAAATCCAGGAGGTTCTCAGAAGTGCTAATGCTAGGAGAAGGAGATGCCTGGACCGCATCCCGTCTTCCGGTCGTTTCCAATGTGTGCGTGCCGGACGGGACGAGGAACGCCAAGCTGTTGGATCCGGCTCTGTGAACCCAGCTCAGCAGGAAGGAAGGACGCATCCAGGCTGGGTTGCATAGAGTCCAGCCCGAAGTCTGAAGATATATTTATGCAATTAACAAATAAGATGCAGTGACATTTACAGCGCTAAGGGGTGTGTATTGCCAGGCGTGTTTACTCCGTCGATGCTAATCTTTTCCCCTGGTGACGCTCCAAAGCAGAGAACACGGTGTATGGGCACCCTAAGTGTGTTCCAGTCTTAGAGCTTTAGAGTGGGACAGGGGAGTTGTCTCCAACCTTCCTCCTCCTCCTTCGTTGGCTCTCCCTCCCACGCTTTCCCTCCGTTCTTCTCAAGTCTTGCCCTGCGTGTTCCCCCGGTCCCGCTTGTCAGTGTGTTGAGTGTGTGTTTTCATTTTTATTTAACCCTAGGATGTTCACTCTCCTGCCAGCTAGTCACACCCCCTCCTCACTCCCCCAAATAAATGATAATCCCTGGGCCAGGCTGTTAATCTCAGTCTCTCCGTTTTCATTCCAATTATCGGCAGAGCGTCCTCATTATTCCGGAGCCGTGTGATTTGGTGCCTTTTTAAAAGGGACCCTGGTGTCGGGGCTGTCCTTGTCAGGATGATAAGGGGTTGTACCCAGCGAGTGCCAGCATGAGGAAAGACTACATCTCCCTGGGCAGGCAGCAGAGAGAGAGAGAGAGAGAGAGAGAGAGAGAGAGAGAGAGAGAGAGAGAGAGAGAGAGAGAGAGAGAGAGAGAGAGAGAGAGAGAGAGAGAGAGAGAGAGAGAGAGAGAGAGAGAGAGAGAGAGAGAGAGAGAGAGAGAGAGAGAGAGAGAGAGAGAGAGAGAGAGAGAGAGAGAGAGAGAGAGAGAGAGAGAGAGAGAGAGAGAGAGAGAGAGAGAGAGAGAGAGAGAGAGAGAGAGAGAGAGAGAGAGAGAGAGAGAGAGAGAGAGAGAGAGAGAGAGAGAGAGAGAGAGAGAGAGAGAGAGAGAGAGAGAGAGAGAGAGAGAGAGAGAGAGAGAGGTTCTGTAGGAGAGGAAAGGGGGAGGGAGGGAGTCGTTAATCATTTTTGGAGGGATGGCTTACAGTTTCCCAGCCCTTATTGAGGTGAGGTGAGTTCATGGGAGTTTGTGCGTGCGTGCATGCTAATGGTGATTAGGATTGTGATGATACATGATTACCAGTAGTAGTAATAGTAACATAATGTTAATGAGTCTTGCCTGGTGCCGTAGGAAGCCGATCTCTCACTCTCCTCACACACGCGCACACACACAGAGCAAGCCCATCACTGCTGTCCTGAGGCCAGGGTTCGTGTGTGTCATTACCCTTGCCCCAGACACTTAACTCAGACATCTGAGTAAACCTGCAGCTCCACTCCAGAGACGAGGAGATGAAGTGCTCTAATCACAGCCTCGAAGTGTTGTGAAGGTCTTAAGCGTAGTGTACCAGCTATGCTAATAACCTAGCTCTTCACCGGTCTGCTGTAGTCAGAGCTGCAATAAGATATAGGCTACTGTAGCCCACAATGGAAAGTCGATATCGTCAGTTTTTTTTGCCGATACCTTTACCTGACACCTTTAGTTTCAATAGTTTGTTCTCTGACGCAGTAGCTTTGGAGCAGTGCAATAGACTATTGGAGAAGATGCCATCACGTAACACGTTCAAGCCTCAGCCCTTACTAAATGCCACGTCGAAGCAAGGACCTTCAAGCTAAATGCTAGAAATGTCTCCCTTCCACTCTCAAGCCCCAGCCAATCTGATGGGTTCCGTTGTGGGGAGCCTGAGCAAGGGGCGGCTGGTGAACCAGGCTCTGTCCCAAATCCCCGTGTAGGCCAGCCTTCTGCTACACACACACCTCCATGGCTCTCATTCGAAGCTCTGCTGTCCACCTCACGAGCACACTTTCAGAGAGAAGGGAGGTATGGAAGGTTAAAGAGGAATGCTTGAGCAGCTCAAAAGGCAGAAGAGATGGAGAGCGAGAAAGGGAAGCGAGGTGTGAATTACAGCATTCCTGCCTTCGCCCTCAGTCTGTGTGAATAATGCACAGCCTGGAAATAAGCCTGTCGCACGCACCAGCGTTCACTTTGCCAGCCCAATATAGAATTAGCCTGTGAGAGCAAGGGAAAACAGTCTGCGTTTCTTGGTGCATTTGCTTCTTGTCACAAGAATTTCTCTGCATTCTTCAGAGCTCTGTTGCCGGCTACCACTAACACTCTGGCTGTCATCGCGTCTCTTTCATGTTCCCGTCACACATCCACCGCGTGCCCATTTTTGACGCGGCTGTCTTCAGATCAGATTTGAAATAAGCCTGCTGTATAGTTATAGGAATGAAATGACGGTGTTCTGGGCTTCAAACGTGTGTGACGGGATAAACTGCCAGCAGAAGGAATCATATCTAATTAGATTGCGTGTGCGCGTGTGTGTGTGTGTGTGTGTGTGTGTGTGTGTGTGTGTGTTCTTTGTTCTCCATCCGTTTTCTGCAGCACACGTCTCCTTTGCTCCCTCGTATCCTTGGCGATGCTATGTGACAACCTGCTTGTTAGAGGTAGTGGAGCCAGCTAAAACCTCTTGGGGCTAACTGTACCGAGCAGATGGAGCAGACCCCAGGTCTGCGGCCTGAGTGTGTGGTCTAGTAGGCAGGGGGCCGTGTGATTGTGTGGGGGCGGAGGTCTGCCATTGCCACTGGAAGACCCGCTCTTTGTCGCTGTAAGGAAAGCGAGTAGTTCAGCTGGCAGCTCGTCTGCCTGCGGAAACCTCAGCGTCTAGGACGCAGTTATGCAATGCAGACACACTGTATCCATCCCCCACCTTGACGCATACCCGCGCCATATGGGAACACTCACCACCACTCACACATCGTGCAGGACGATTCTCCACCACTTGCACCAGGTATCCTCATAGAGCCCCGTATCCACCTTAAGAGCCATGTGTTTTGGAAATGTGAAGCCACGTTATTCCCCTGGAATATCTCTGCTCGCCGCCCTCGTCAGCGTGACTCCGTCTCTGTGTTTCTGTGACCGACAGATGAAAGGGGAAGCAAGAAGGGGGGGAGTAACGGGAGGATGAGGCTTCTCAGACGGCGCTGGGAGAAGAAGGTTTGGACTACATAGAGCTGTCATGGCAGTCGAATGTACTCCGCAGGCCGAGCCAGAGGGAAGGGGAGGAAACAGACAGTGCAGAAGTTGTTATTGAGTAATTAGTGTAGCCTGCATTGGCCGCTCCCCACTTTTTGTACCCCCCTCTTCTCTCTCTCACACTCACACTCACACACACACACACACACACACACACACACGTATTTCAGAGCCGGTGAACCTCCCCGTGGACTTCATCAGCCTCATTACTGCTCAGAACCACAGGACCCAGCTGGAGGATCCAGTCCTCTTCCAAACACTGACAAACACTTCCCTTTTCCTACGCTGTTTGCCTCTGGCTCTGTTGCAAAACATTCTGTGGTGGATACCAAAAGTATTACAGGACTTCCACATCCACTTTAAAAAAAAATCTATATGTGAATTACGCTTTTTACAGGTCGGTTGGACTCGTAACTGCCTCTCAGTTCAAGAGCAAACAAGGGAAATATTGAATGTCTATTTCTGCTTCAGTACAGACACAAATGCCTGCTTCATCATTGTTTATCAAACTCCAGGACTCAAGGAAGATTGGGAGTGAGAGCAAGGTTCAGAAATCCAGTTGCAGCACAGTTTAATCAGTAGTGTTAGGTCAAAGACAAATGTATTGGCGCAGTCCGACAGATAAACACGATGTTTTGTCGGTACGTTGAGGGTGGGTACAAGCACATTGAAGTAGGCGAGAGACTGCAGTTAAATTAGTCTACATCTTTACTTCTTGCCTTAGCCTAAGACTGAGCCTAAGAGTAATCTGGTTACTAGATCTGTATTGATCGGTGGTTAGCGATTGTCTACAACCATGCTAGTTCCTCCCTACCCCTTTACACACACACACACACACACACACACACACACACACTCTTTCTCCCACATTCTGTAGCCCTTAAATCATCTCCAGCTAAACTCAATGTACTTACAAAGCCCCAGGCCCATAAAACATTGCCTTTATGTTCAGACACCTCCAGTAGGAGTGAGAGGGATGTGAGGGGTTGCTTTCTGCTTTAGTATGCTTTCTGCTGAGTGCAGCCATTTGCACTGTTTGCCATAGCAGCCGCCAAAGAATATATCTGGTATTACTTTCTAGTGACTGATTTCTTCCAGAAGATCGCGTAGGTTTGGCAAGAGTTTGCAGATGGAATATTAATAGAGGTGTATGAATGTGTCATAGCAGGCACACACACACACACAATCTCTCTCTTACTTACACACACACAAATGCTTGCACTCCCACTAAACAAACACAATGGATGTGGGTGACTTAACCACACGCAGGCACGCACCCAGAGCCAAGTTGAAGGAGGGTGCAATGTCGGCCAAAAAGTGTCCAGCACGGCCTGGCGGGGTATAAGGGGAAACTAATTGCTGTCCTGGCGTGTTGGGGGAGAGAAGGAGAGCAGGGCCGTTTAACAGATGGACCTCCCTGTTTTTAAAGCCTACTCTACGCTGTTGCCGTTTTGCCTAGAGGTCTGTGACTGAACGAAGCACATTACTGTGGACTTCAGTATAACAGAGGAACAGGATGAAAGATACCTCTCTGCCACAAAGTCAAGTAGGGAAATTATCCCGTCCAGTTGTAGAAGCGTTTAGACTCAGGGTTACAAGAAGACTGCTGGTAACATACTAGCGCTTTCTTTTACTTTTCACAGAGTCCCCTTCTTTTAATGCCTTTATTTGAAATGGATGTGCAGTATATGAAAATGGCCTTTCTTTCCTTCTCATCTTGCTCTCTCTCCCCCTCCACTTTTCATAAAAGAGGAAAAATGAAATAGATGAGATGAGGAAAGATGTAATTAAAGCTCAACGATGAGAATGTAACGCAGTTTGAAAAGAAACCATGTGCAGAATAAGCCATGCTTTTGAAAAAATGTCAAACACACGCACTTCTAGCTCTGCCACCCGACTCGGCAAACTATAATGCACCCACACACTCACCAGCGCCCACTCATACATATGATGGAAGTGCCTGGAACGAGCAGTGCATTGGAAGCTAGGGAACCTGTTATAACTCTGACGCTCTGAAAATCTCTGCAATCACTCCGCTTTGCTTTTCAAAACCACAATCCTTTCCCCTTTGAACACGCAGAAGGTTTCCTCCATTTGGTGATAGAAGTGCAGCATTTTGTGCATTGAGCGTAAACAGCAGGTAAACATGGTGCAGTCCTCCTGAAACTACCTCAAGTCTTGGAGTGCGTGGCGCCAAGCATTCTCCAAGACAGCCCTGCCAGATATCCTTTCACTCTGAGTGCATCTGTGTCAAGCATTTCCCCCAAACCATAGGACTTGTGTGTCACGGTCACCGTGCTAACTCCTGGCCTCCTCTGTGTGTACCATCCCCTCATTCCTCTTTCTCAGATGGGGCCAACGGCTCCGCTCCGGGGTACCGCCCTCCCCCCAGGACCAAAGAGGTGGTCATCAACGGGCAGACGGTCAAACTCAAGTACTGCTTCACCTGCAAGATCTTCCGGCCGCCCCGTGCTTCTCACTGCACCCTCTGTGACAACTGTGTGGGTGAGTCATCCCGAGTGAGTGAGTGAGTGAGTGAGTGAGTGAGTGAGTGAGTGAGTGAGTGAGTGAGTGAGTGAGTGAGTGAGTGAGTGAGTGAGTGAGTGAGTGAGTGAGTGAGTGAGTGAGTGAGTGAGTGTGTTTCTATGGGGAGAGAAACGGAGACTTGTTTGTGTGCATGGGGGAAATGGAGAGCGATAGAACGAGGTGTTTGAACGCGAGCAAAACGTTTGTAATCCTTGCTTCTGGTCGCTGAAATATGCATGAGTACAGAACCATCGCTGGCAGGTTCGTTTGCAAGCATAACTTGGATGTGTAAATAATGTAGGCTGTGTCTAGTCACACAGTTAGTGCAGTGCTATGAGAATGTATGTTTGTAATAAAAGGATGGGGGGGCGGGGGTGGGTTAGTGAAGGTATTGCTGTGTGCTGCAGACAGGAGTCGTTGAACAGCCATGTTTTCTTGAGGCTCAGAGGAGGGGGCGGGGGGCGGCGGCGGCTTCGGTCAACCAGAGGGAGAGAGACTTGGGGAGGACAGAACCCTGTGAGGAGAGGAGCCGTGATGTGGGATCGGCCTCTCATAAGAGAGAGCTATGCCCAGGCAATGCAATCAGCCAGGCAGGAAAGTGGAATATATCGTTTGCTATCTATTCTTAGACAAACGTATGAAACGCATGGGCTGAAACGTATTATAGTGGCCATCTCCCCGTACCAGACGTGTGTGTTTCCACAGTGAGATCCCACTGTCATCATCTCGCTGTCAACACTGACACTCTGAGGACTAAGATACTACTTGGGGGCTCACATAACAACAAACAGTAAAACTCACTGCTGGGCAGGGAGGAGACTGGAGTAGAGAGGTTTTTCTCTGTCAGGTTCCCATATACCATCACGCGTCTGAATGACGGTGCACTCCAAGATTGTTATGCACTAACACCTTGGTTGCTAAGAAGAGGTTTATAGACCACTCCCCTGTGCGCTGTTGTCCATCGGTATAACATAGATCCATGGCTGAACTCGGTCGTTAATACTGTCACAGCAACTCCCAGACCAGTGCCTGTCCACCAGCGATGCATGGCCTCCGTGTTTAACCAGGCCGCCGTGCTTTGTCTTGGGTCTGGTTTGGCTCAGCGCTGTGAGCACCCTGCAGCTATCGGCCTCTAAGCACCACTTGTAATCAGGCCCCTGTTAACACGGAGAGGAAAGCAGGCGACCGGCCTCACAATGACTGTTTCCTCCATTATGGGCCTCACGGCACAGCTTGCAGCAGGAGCCCCGGCGTTCTCAAGTGGACTCCCGCAGGTTCAGTGCCGCGTACCGAGGTCGGTTCATTGAGGCGTCTCTCAACAGGAGGGGGGGGGGGGGGCTGTCTAGTCCGGGCGCGTGTGGTCAATGAGGGACCCACTAACGTTGACCTTCCTTTTCCGCCTATGCACTCAGTGACAGAGACCCTGGGAGGGTCATCCTCATCAGCAAGGTCAAACCACAGGGGACATCAAGGCCCCTGTAACCCTTATGCCCGTTTTACTTCCTCAAAACAACTGTAAAGGGCCTTGATGGCAGGGAACTGGTTCAAGTGGAGCTCCCTGCAGGCGTAATGGCTTTTCCCTCTCCTCGTTCTAAATTCCTGAAATGGACCCAAACTCCCCCACATTGAGGTCCCAAGGGAGGCAATTATCAGTTAACTCGCATAACCTTTAATTTCAGTCATCCGGCCCAGCCAAAGCAGGGGTAAAGGGACTTGCTCTGTGGGCACACTTGACCAGAAAGGCAGTATGTGCCGTACCCAAGCGTGCAACTTCAGCTCAGTGGGAAAGTTGGTAATCAAAGCGACGGGCCTTTGCTGTAATCTTAGATTCTGAAGTGGGCTCTAAGTGGATTCTATTGTAATCACAGATAAAAGATTTTTATTCCGGAGTGGGAGATGGGTGGGGAGGGGCGGTGTGGGGCTTTGTAGAAGTGTACCAGCAATAAGTGTGCGTGTGTGTGCGTGTGCGTGCGCGTGTGTGCGCGTGTGATAGTGGTTACAATGGGATGTGTGGGCTGGGCCATAGTGTTCTTTGTGCTTAGTTAGTGCTGTAGTCTCCAGGCCTGTCCTTTACCTGTCCAGTGGCCGTGCTGTATGCCTATCAACAGCCCTGCCGTCCTCTCTCCTGTGTCCACAGAGCGCTTCGACCACCACTGTCCCTGGGTGGGCAACTGCGTGGGCCGGAGGAACTACCGCTTCTTCTACATGTTCATCCTCTCTCTCTCCTTCCTCACCATCTTCATATTTTCCTTCGTCATCACGCACGTCATTATCCGTAAGTGGCTGTCAAACGCACACACACGCTCTGTGACACACACGCACACACACACACAGACTTACAGACAGACACACATAAAGACAAAACACGCTCAAAACATATAATATAATAATACACACAATATAAAGGGCCTGTGTGTTAGCGTGCAAACGGACTCACATGCACACACACTCCGTGTGGTGGCCTCTGTGAGCTTCCAGCCAGCAGGTTGTAAGTGGGCGCTGTGAAAGGCTGCATTACTCTGGCTCGTTACAAACTCTGCCTGCAGGAGCAGACAGCTACTTCTACTCTGCTCCTCACGGCTGTGTGTGTGTGTGTGTGTGTGTGTGTGTGTGTGTGTGTGTGTGTGTGTGTGTGTGTGTGTGTGTGTGTGTGTGTGTGTGTGTGTGTGTGTGTGTGTGTGTGTGTGTGTGTGTGTGTGTGTGTGTGTGTGTGTGTGTGTGTGTGCGCGCGCGCGCATGCAAGTGAGTGGGCGAAGCTCTGTCAGCGGTGGATGAACGCCACGCTGGGAAAAAAGATTTTAGGGCCAAATTAGCAGTGAATAGTTGCCCTGCCTTCCATCGATACTCCTTCCTTCTGATTGTATAATATGGAATGGAAAGGAGTGGGGCTATGGAATTTAAAAAAGCATTTAAGCAGCCTAACGGCTTTCACTGCGAAGTGCCACACACACACACCACACACACTATGGCAAAAAAATATGTCACTCTGTGATCCCACCCCTGTGTCCCGCTTTCATTTCTTCTGGCACAATCAAAAGACAGCAAATTCAGAAAAGGATTGCGCAGCTTTTGCTGACGCTAAACTTGTGCAAAAAAGAAACCGACTAATTCACAATGCACCAGCAAAGGTTGAAATGCACCACTAACTGCGCGGCAATGCAAATACCTTCTTGGTGCTCCAGTGCTATTTGCACGTATTTCAATTGGCTAAAATGCATACATCTGGTACAGAATTGGCCCCTTTCTATGCAAATGAGCCTCGTTGCAACAACAGTCCAATGCACAAAGTTCGGCGCTAAGTGCGACACAGTTACAGTGAAATCATTAGCGTCTTCAGAGAGTGGTAATTGAAACGCATTTATAAGTGGGGTCACAAAACGGGTAAATTGCACTCAGCAGCAAAACGTTATAGGCGTGTTTGCGCGGACTGATATCATTAGTGCAACATCTTTTGTGCATTGGTCCTTGAGGTGGAGCAAATAGCGATTCCAAATGATACGCAATTCATGGTGCTATAGCTGCCTGCAAACCATTCTTTTGTGAATTCGCCCCTCAGAGAGCCGATTGGCTTTTGTCCTGAATGGTCTCCTCCATATACTTACTGTAAGGGAAAGCGCCACCCTCCCAGCCCTGATGGTAATAACTCCAGATCGATAGTAGACAGCCTATGTTGTAAGAGGAGCCTCCTAGATGGATAGTTTCAAGCCACCACAATAGGCTGAGCTAGCCAAACAGCTATTGGCCTCTGTCCCGCCCCGTCCCCTTCCTGGTAAGATTGAGATGACTATTTAAGAACGCTCAGTCTTGCTCTGTGCGCTTTCCTAAAGACCTATGTAGGCTTCAACAGACCAATGGAGAAATTCAATTCATGTTTACACATGCATAGCCTGCTTCCACAGTCTTTGAAATCCTTGATGTTGTCAAACTAAGTTCTTTAGCCGTTGCAATGAGTCAGCGTTTGGATCTAATGAGGTGTTTCTTTGTCTGCAGGGTCCCACCGGGCCGGTTTCCTCAACGCACTCAAAGACAGCCCTGCCAGATATCCTTTCACTCTGAGTGCATCTGTGTTTGTTTGCAAAGAGCTTCATCCCCAAATAAGACATTCACCACTTGAAACAAGTGACACGACTCTCATAAGTTGACGGCCAACATACATTTCAAATGTGCTAATGGTACATTGGTCCAAAATTATTTGTATGCAAAACCACAACATTTTTTGGGGCTAAATCCTTTTTAGTAGATGGAGAACTTCAAATAACACGCCCGACCCCCCCAAAATAAAAGTTGTTTTAATTAGACTTTCTGCCTTGTGCAACTTGTTACTGCGTTTGTCTGCCTGTTACTGCCTGTTAAAGCAACATTCCAGGAACGCTGAGCTGGTCCCTTTGCCCGTCTCATTCCTCACAGTCCACACGTAGTCCTCTGAGAGGTCCTGCTCGTCCCGGGTCTGTTCCAGACTGTAATGGGCTCCAACCGTTGTAACAATGCGTGCCATGGCCTTTGGTCTCTGATGAGTCACGTTCTCATTAAGGCTTCGACATGCTTCTCTTATCTTTACCCCCCCCCCCCCCCCGCCTTCCTTTGTCACGTTATCTTTACCCCCCCCCCTTCCTTTGTCACGTTAGCTTTACCTCTTTTCTTCTCCCCGCCATCAACAATGTGTGTCACAGGAGTTATGTTTGTGTGTGTGAGTATGGATGTGTTTGTTTTCATGAGTGTGCGTGTGGGTGTATCCATTCCCTACCTACTGTACTTAAGAATCATCCTATGGTGCTTGCATATCTCCCAAAAGGAGCTCTATGGTTGCGGTAAGTACAATTTCCACACAGTTTTGATTCACAACGAAATTTTAAGAGGTGCTGATCTGTTTTGGGAGGATCTGTCGGGTGCCCCTACCCTTGTGTTTCAATTTCCCTTTTCACTGAGCGCCGTACCTGCCCCCTGCTCACAAATCAAGTTGACGTGAGTGCGCGGGCCAGAGGCTCTCTCTCCGACGGCGCTGGAGCTGAACGGCGGAGGGAGATAACTGCTATTCCATGGCTGCCAGCAGGGCCAATGCACGCCGGCTGGCCCGATAACGGCCCCCGTGTCCTACTGAGCTTTAATGAGCCGATAGCATCACAGTGGGGCTTTAGCTACACATAACAATGCCATCGCCCGTCGAGAGAGAGAGAGAGAGAGAGAGAGAGAGAGAGAGAGAGAGAGAGAGAGAGAGAGAGAAAATACCGAGCAAGAGGCAGATTACCTGCTAGTTCCGAGCCCAACAGCTTTTTGACTGCACAGATGAAGGAGTTTACGCGTGAGGGGACTGCTGATTCACAATGTTCCATCCTTCTAATGTGGGCCTCTGGTTGGTGTGTGTGTGTGTGGCCCATCTGGACTTCCCTCTCCAAGCGCTCTGCTTAGGCTGTCTTGACTGTGCCCCGTAGTGTTGTTTGAACGCACGGGGGCATCATTCTCGCTCCCGAGTTGTCAATCGTTTATCCTTGCCTGTATCTTGCATATGTTAAGTCTCACATGTTCCTAGCCACATTGGACAGAGCAGCTAGCATGTTGACCTACAGCCTGGGGGTGTCCTATTTATGGCCCATGTAACGGGCCAATGTGACTAGGGGCAGTAGTACACCAGGACAGTCTGCTATGTGTATTTGAGTGGAAGAGCAATGGCCTCAGTGTCCTGTGGCTTCCTTAACCCCCCCGAGTCACTGTGCTGGAGGTGGTGGTGTGCTTCTTCTCCGTCTGGTCCATAGTGGGCCTCTCAGGCTTCCATACCTACCTGATCAGCTCCAACCAGACCACAAACGAGGATGTGAGTATGAAAGACACACACACACACACACACACACACACACACTGTTAACAGGATTGTCAGTAAGTTAAGCAGTTGACAGGATTTCTCTTAAGTCGTTAAAGTAGTCCTCTTTAATCCTTATTATTGTGAAACACAAGCTCACCCCTGAGCCGTAGCGGCGCTGTCGCTAATTACCTGATCGCTATACTGCACACACACACACACACACACACTAATACAGAGACAAAGCAGGATGTCAGCTCCTAGAGAGTTTACCTCAGTAGAGAGATGAGGTAGGGTTATCGAGGCAAACCGATGACCATTATTTATTTAAAGACCATTTACCTTTCACCAGCAGCATAACGTATGAGTAGAATGATCTGACCTTTTTGTCACCTGAGTGTGCCCACCTGCTGGTAGCCTCTGCAGTCCACCACAACTGGTTTACATGTTATCCTGTGTCTTGCCCCCCAGATAAAAGGCTCGTGGTCGTCTAAGCGGGGGAAGGACAACTATAATCCCTATAGCTATGGGAATATATTCACCAACTGCTGTGCCGCACTGTGCGGACCTCTACCGCCCAGGTATGTGGAAAATGTGGCTGGGTAGGCTTCTTGAGTGTCTTATTAGCAAGTCTCTTGTGGCTTTCGAATGTATGCGTGCGCGTAAGGAAGCACTGAAATGTCCATTTGTGTCATATATATAACACATGACCCAATATTAGCATGTCACGCTCAAAATGCAAAATATCCAGCCCATTTTTGCAGCAACAGGCAGCTGTCAGCACCATTGTAATTTCCTGCTTTGTCAGTGCACGAGAATAGACCTGTCACCCAGAGCTCAGCTGACAGGGAGGAAAAAGGTCGTCTGCAGCCCTCCCACACAGATGGCATGGCCAGAGGGTGCCGTCTCCACCTCAGCCAATAGAAGTGCCAGTTCTGAAACGATATCCCCTCCCTACCAACACCCTAACTCGTGCTGCAATACAGTCGCCACCTTCACAGATTTATTCTTGAGACACGTTATTTTGGTGTTTTCATGTTTTTATGTGTAACGGCATTTTCCCCCTACTCGTCAGCTCTTTAGGTCGACTCATCGCGTTGGTCGGCCCCTTCTCTTCCCTCCCATGTTTTAAACACTGGGTCCCTGGCGGTGTGAAGGCGCTGGGTTAACTTTCGGTTTCCTCCTTATCGTCACACTGCACACTTCCACATTTGACCACACTCCTATTGGCAATGTGAAGAAGTCACGTAGACCCCGTCGGGCCTCAAACTAGCGTTAGGTCACAGTCCGAGGCTCCAAATGGGATGCATTCAACCCAGGCAGCCACAAGCTCACACACACACACACACACACACAATCATGCACACTCTTATTGACTCAAGTCAAAGGAGATTCCTATAAAGGCTTTTAGACTGATCCTGTCAGTATGTTTTGGCTGTACTATGCTCTGGCCATCACAAGCATTACTCACCAGTAATTACTCTGCTGTTCCCACACGGGAAACTGCTCAATGGGCAGGTGGTGGCCATCTGCAGTCCTGTGTGTGTGTGTGTGTGTGTGTGTGTGTGTGTGTGTGTGTGTGTGTGTGTGTGTGTGTGTGTGTGTGTGTGTGTGTGTGTGTGTGTGTGTGTGTGTGTGTGTGTGTCTTTGGGATTGAGACATCTGGGGTCCGCTGATGAGGAGTGAATTTTGGTTACATATTATACCGTTCTCTACATAACCACCACGTCATGACATCCCCATTTAATGGAGTTGTTTTGGCTAGAACAAGCAGAAAACTGCCCAGTGTTTGGGTAATTAATAATTATGATTAATCCTATGGCCAGCAGCCAGACTCGTGGTCTGACTTTATTTCCAGCCACGCAAAAGTATAGAAAAGCTCTTAGCAAGCTACTTTGAACAGATCGAGGGGGTTTTGTCTATTCAACCAAGTGGCATTGGCTGGTGTGTTCTCTATAGCGCTGATGATATATTATATTACTCACACGCGCACACACACGAAGAGTAACCTCAGCAGGTCCAGCGCCAACCAACCGAGTAGGAGTCCTTCAGAGTTAATGGTCGAACAGAAACAATGATTCACTCCGCTGACATCCGTGTGACCTCGGTGATTGATTGTCAAGTGGTGCCTTGCATACTGAGTGAAGATTGCATACGCGCCCACACTGGTAGCCGTGGGTCTGCTTTGGCATTGCGGTCTTTGGTGCCCGCCGACACCGTCCACTTTGAGTCACGCTAGCTGTTGTCGTCAGCCGGGCGCTGTAAACAGAGAAAGCAACACATTCGATCTCTGTCTCGTGTTTCTCCTCACACACATTTTTACACGGTCAGTTATCCACTACGGATTGGGAAACAAATTCTTTGACTCCAGAGATATTTAGCCTCCTTAATTCAGCATGCTCTCTCCCCCTTCTCCTCCTTGTTGTCTCTTTCATTAGTCTCATCGACAGAAGGGGTTTCCACCAGTTAGATATGCCACAGCCAACGCCGGCGACCAATGGCATCACTACGTATGGAGCCACCCAATCACAGAGCCACATGGTAAGACACTACAGCCAGCACATGGCTGTGTGGGTTGTTGGAAGGGTCAGCACTGCTAATGGGTTTGGAATCTAAAGGGGATCCATCCTGCTAGCTGTCCATGTTGGTAACTGGTACTAGAGTTGTCTCCAAAAGCTTATCTCTCTTCCCTGTCTCATTCTCTTTCTCTTTCTCTCTGTCTTCCCCGCATTATCGCTCCTATCCTATCTCTCTCGGCCTTGCTAATCTAGAGAAGTAAATAAATTGGTAATTTCTTTTCATTTTAAAAGGTAAACTGCCCTGGTCTCCAAAAGGCAGGACATTGTGATGTGGCTTACAGTGCAAGGCATGGCATGCTACCTTGGTCTGCCAGTCTGTCTGTGTGGGTATACGGTCATGTACGAGAGAGTTAGAGTTGACTGATTGTAGACCAGGCAGTGTGACTTTTCACTTCCCTGAGTCACTCATTCTCTTGTCACAATCACCCTCTGGCCAGATGACATATGAGATACATAGTCTCCAAGTGTGTGTGTGTGTGTGTGTGTGTGTGTGTGTGTGTGTGTGTGTGTGTGTGTGTGTGTGTGTTAGCCCTCTTTAGTTCCCCTCCATCTCATCTAGCAGACAGGTCCTGCTGACAGCCTAAATCTTGTCGTGGGACGTTCTGACATCGCTGTAGCAGATTGATTGGCGGAGAGACAGGCAGCCAGGGCATAGAAACAGAGAGTGGGACCAGGCATGCATAATAAAATGCACCTTCCCAGTCTACTCAACCAATCTCTATCAGGCATAAGGTTACACTCACTCACTCACCCACAGTATACTCTGTTGACTGTACAAAACAGCATCCTGTCAGCAAGCATGCAGTAATTGGTGTTAGAGGGCCTGGGAACAAAGGGAGAACAGGAGCTGTAAATGTCAGGCCTGAGTCCAGAGGGAGGGCCCACAGCGAGAGCTGAGGGGAGGCAGAGTTTTGTCTGGTCCCCGCGGAGTGTCAGTGGCCCTTGTTAGTGAGGGGACCAAGAACAGCTTGAGCTCAATTGATGGGATTTTTAAATGGGACCGTGTGCGTTAAGCTACACAAAAACGCACGCCTAAGTAAACAGAAGCAACCCCGAGAACCGCCGTTACCTGCCGTGTTAGTGTGTGCGTGGGGGAGCTAGCTTCCTAGAAGCCCGCGTCCTATTCTCCTTTGCCAGCGACGGCTCCTTGGCGATGAGCTCAGCTCCCGGTGACTATGAATCACGTCCGTCCGCAGCTCCCAAATGCCTCAGCTGGTCGCGATGGCTGAGAGACCGCTCCGAGATTCCATCACGTTGACACCATCACAAATAGCCCGTCCATCCATCCGTCGCATTCTGCACTGTTATTATTAGCAGCACCAGCCTCAGTCTGTGTAACGACTCCTCGACACAGAATAGGATTCAATGTTTGTCTCCGAAGAGAATGTTGCTTCAGTGGCCCCTGGCTGTACAGTAAGCTGCGTGGGACCGAGCAAACACAACAGAGTGATTTACAATGCAAACAGGTCTGGTAAGGTGCGGCCGTCACATGAAAAGGATTGGTTTATTGAAGAAGCCTGATGGCTTAGTCTGGTATTTGATAGCGCCGCTCCACAGAGTCCCACCCACTTTAGGCATGCTGTTGGTATAAAAGAAGCCGACTGTAAGAGATGCCTTGCCGGTGTGGTCACCATGGCAACTGTGTGTTCTTGGCGCGAGGATGAAGGTGTCCTGTAATGCCTCCCCCGTCACGGTGAGACCGGTTGAGGAAGTGACAGGGTGACAATGGCAAACAAGGTGACACAGAAGAGACCTCCGCCAGTGGCTCACGTTCACCTTCTCCTTAACAATAGGCCCCGTTTATCAGCCAGTGGCTAACTCAATCTCCCTCTCCGTTTGATGTCCGCTTTCCTTTATTCTCCCGTCAGTCTCTTTCCTTTCATCTGTTCGGTCTTTCCTGTGGCACCCGAAAGCTATTTTTACGGCGACTAGAGCCGATATGGGCTCCGACGTTAATGGGCCTCCTGTTAGCTCTTTTCTCGTCCTGATAGGTTAGTCTCTGAATGATGACTGGCAGCCTGGGATTGGTTTTCGTCGGGCCTTCGTCCACTCAGTTAGTCAAGAGCAAGACTGATGGCATTACCTGGGAGTCAATCTCATTTTCTGTGGGCTCAATCGGCAGGGAGGGAATCAATGTGTTTGGTCATGGAATAAATCGTAAATTAAGCGGTGTCCATGACTGGGCTACAATAAGAGACGGTGCCGTTGCAGACTCTGGGACTCCCTTTCCTGTTTCTCTGGCACAGCTCCAAGTCCAGATCCCCTACTTCTGAGGCGCTGACAGGCGCGTTTAGGAGAGGATCTGAACCCGGCAGAGTAGCACTCAGCGCCTCGCTTGGGTTGCCGGAAGTTTCTAGCTCCGTCATAGGCTGGGCTATGACAGACAGACAGAGCAACGAATAGCCAGGATTCATGCCATGGCCCCGCCCAGCAAGGTAAATTACCATGCATGGGAGAGCAATAGCTACTCAACCCCAATTACCACTGATCCTCTCGCCATAGCAAGGCCCTGTCCTTCGTGCTAGCTGATTGTTGAAGTGATTCAGAGTAATCACTGTGATTTCTGCCTGAGGCTTTGGATTTTTAATGCAGCCTGTAACCTACTAAACTTGAGGAGCTTATGAGTAGGCTGATTTATCCTGTGTGTATGTGTGTGTGCAAGCCATCTTGCGTGTATAAGTGAGAGATATGTCTCCCCCTCCGGTATTTATTTTATTTATTTTTTGGGACCTTGCCCTTGTTATGTCAGCACTAGAAAGGTGAAATGCCAAAGACCGGTTAGCCAAACAATGACCTCCAAGCCTGCCCTCTGCCAGGAGCTGGACCAGGCTCAGTCCAGTCCAAATACTGGTTACTAATCCTCCAGAAACATGAATCAGCCAAGCAGGAGACGATGCCACGCTCGCCGATACCTGTGGGGAGTGGTGGCTTCTGTCTGTTCACAGCTCCATCAACCACAAGGACAAGGAACCGAGCTTGTGAACCGAGATGATGCGATTGAACAACAATGTGCCAAACCCAACGGTATTAATAGTGAATATAGTAATAGTAATGTTGCACTGGTCTATCAAAGCGCTGCCTCTCTCCACCTTCACCAACACACCCACACAAACGCACAGGGCTAGTGCTTTCCTCTAACACTTGTCATGATAGTTTTGATTACAGCTTATCTTATCTCAGCCTTATCTGCTCCTTTGGCCACATGCATGGGTATTGAATGACATCTCCATAAGCAAGCTGCCTGTCTACACAGGTGATTATCATTGCAAAGAATGCACTAGAATGCCTAGAAGCACTGGCTAGGAGTGAGTCAGGGAATTCCTGGTTCAACTTTCTGTGCTGTGCTGGTCAGCTGGACTGTCGTGGTGTCACTCTGAATGGAAAAGGAATCTGGCTACTAACATCTTTTTCTTCTCTCTCCTCCCCTGTTCCATGTGTCCCTGTTCACCCCGGCCCCTACTTCCTGTGTTGTTTGTTTTTCCTATGCTTTTTCTCTCTCTCTCGTCCCTTCTTCTGTCTCTCTCTCTCTCTCTCTTTCTCTCTCTCTCTCTCTTTCTCTCTCTTCCTCTTCCTCCTCTGTCACCTCAGTGTGATCAAGACCAGTGTATTCAGGGCACCAAATTGGTTTTGCAGGCCGCCACGCCTCTCTTGCAGCAGCAGAGCAGCGAGCCTGTCATCCTGACCACGCCCCCAGACGACGGAGGCTCCCTGCCCGGTCGCACCTCCCTGCCCCTGGGGGGTCCCACGCCGCCGGCCTCCACGCCCAGCTTCAGCGGCTACGAGGTGGGCGACATGCTGCCCCACAGCCACCTGCACCACCACTACCACAGCCACCCCGTCCAGGAAACGGGTGCCCACCACCACCACTTCCTCACCCCAGAGGAGGCGCCCTCGCCCCCGGGCATGCTGCCCTGCGGCAGCCCCCTGGGCCCCAGCCACACCATCCAGGGGGGCTTTTACAACCCGGCCAGCCAGGACTCACTGCACGAGGACTCAGTGAGAGGACTGGTTAAGCTAAGCTCTGTCTGACACTGGGACACCTCGGTATCGACTGCCCCCACGCACATATAGAGGCCTCGGTCAGCCCTGCCCTGCCCCCCACACTGGTGGCAAATGATCTCTGGAGAGTGGGTAGCTCCAGCGCCTGAACTACTGTTTCTGTGTATGGTGTAAACACAGGCCAGGATTTGAGACAATCAAAGGCTGTGAGTCCTGGGAACTGAACTGTGCTGAAAACTGAACCTAGTTCTCCACAGCCAAGGCCTTGCCAAATGGCCATGCCGGAACTGGGGTTGACGTGAAACAGTTGCCATGTTAGAAGAAAAAACAAGACCATTCTCTTCCTCTTTGTGTTGTAGGGAAGCAGGTCCCACTGCCTGGTAATGGGACAGCAAAGCGAATGCAGTCGAGGAGTGCAATTCTTTTTTTTTTTAAATGGGTCTATGGCTGCTGTGTTAGCCATTTATAGCAAAAAAAGGAAATGTTTGGACAGTCAATTCCTAAACTTGTTTGAACAAAAGCTGCTCTATTTCTGTCTTGAATCACGGGTCTGGTGTTTATTTTTTGTAATGGACTTTAGCCTACTTGCCGATGGAATAGTGTCTCTGCCTTTCTAATCTGACGTTGGGTAACCAACAGCCCAATCAGAACTATTGATGTCATCATGTCACATATCTTCTATCTTTTTCTAAAGTTTTGTTTCAGAAAGAGATCATGCTGTGCCATACCACAAAACACTCTTTTGTGCCCCTCAAATTGTTATACTTCTTGTGGATATTAATAAAATCACATCTTCTTATAGGACATGATTGGAGCTTTATTGAGTTAGAAAGCCCTAAGGTAGCCGAGAGTCGTGTGGCCAGCTGAGATCAGGTTATTTAGTGACGAGTGCCTAAGGTCTTAAAGGACAACAGATGATTGAACTGTAAGCCGGTCTATAAATCAAACAAAGTAAAAGCACAAACTGGAATTTGATGAGGCTGAACAAAGCCAAGAAAGTGTATGATCATTTAAGTGTCCATTCATTATCCGGGCCTACAGCTTTTAGGCATGAAACATGCACAGTAAAAAGAAGCACAGTAACTTAAAATAGACATCTTATGTTATTGAATTTGATTTGTGGGGGGCACTTAAAAAGAGAAGATTCATTTCAAAAGCTAAACTACATAGCCTCCCTGTGTTTGTGATTGAATGCTATGACCTCACATCATTGACTAAATAAGTAATTCCTTCAGACTGCTGTGGAATGATTGAATTGTCTAAGCTTGTTCGAGTATTTTATTATCCTGCAGTTCCCTCTAGTGGCTAAAAGGGAACGTTGAACATCAAGGTTCAAATGAACAAGTGTTCCTTAACTTCACCAAATATATTATCAAACTTATTCAACTTCAGTTTTTTCTTCCTGCTTGATATGTTTTTTGCTATACAGAACTGGTAATTCCTGTTGTAAACGCAAATATGGGTTTGGAAGGAAGCACTAAATAATCCAAACAGGACACGGTAAAATACAACAATATGACTTTTATTCGGATAAATAATGGACTATGCACTGTAGACTTGTAATACATTTCATTTACAATAAAAGTAAAATGCATTGCACTGTACACTGGCCATGTTAATGCACCACTTGGGAAACAGCTATTGCTGGAATGGGTTTTCTAAGCGTATTAACAAATAAAAATGTAGGAAATGAAAAGATATAGTTAATAAAGCAATCATTGAAGTCGAGTGCGATTCCACTGTCAATGTAAAGATGCTTTCTGGCCCTGCTCTGCTTGAACATTTTGATCATGTATATACATAGATTAAGATGTGTATATCTAAAGCATGCTTCAAATATACATTTTATGGTGAATCTATATCCACCACTGACAAGGGGTGCAAGGTAGAGAATGTAGCATATAAAGGACACATTTCGTTGGTTTCCAAAGGTATACCTGAAAAGGTTATGGTTCTTTGTCAACCAAGGTTAAGATAGGGGTAGCCGTTTATACATGCTTATTAACTTTCAGAACATGTTTATACAACACATGGAAATTATGATTACTATATAATTAATAAGGGTACAAATATTAAATATTGCTGAACGACTTGAATGCAATGCCTGCCTGTCGAACATCGTGTAAATGAGCGAATTTTCGTTTCATGGATAGGATATCATTTGTCAAAAAGTGAAAGTGTTAAGTTCCAATGATTAAGTCAGTTAGAACACTTTCATGCTGCTCTCCCTATGAATTACAGTATGAACTCACTTTATTCACCAGTTAAGAGTAAATGTATTTAGGGAGCATTTCTTGGTTGCGGTTTGTAATGTAATTTCCTTTCACACATTTGTATCTTCCCAACTAAATTGGACATATATAACAGTATATAGGTAGAACCAAGGCAAAACTAGCTTGTTGCAGCTGTGAACAATCATTGACCTGACATGGAGCAATTGCTGCCCAGCACCAGCTATAGCTCATGCACTGGTGCCCCGGGCAGAGGAGTAGTATATATGGGACAGTTTGTCCATGCTGGGTTGGTGGAGAGTTTATTGCCAGGGTCACCACTTAGCTAGCCTTGTTACTAATCAATGGTTGTGGCTCACAGCTAGCTACTTTAGTCTAGCCTGGCATCCCAATGCATGGTTCACCAGAGGGCTATCCTAGTGTGGCTTAGCATCCAGAGCTTAGGTCACCAGGGTGCTAGAGCGGTTTGACGTCACTGACCGGGCCAACATGGAAACTAGCCTATCATTTAAAGCCTGGGTTAGTGAATCCTATCTGCCCCCAGGTCCTGCGTCACCACACCTTGATGTCTGTCAGCTCCACATCTCCCATGATCTCCAGCGTGTCAATGGTTCTCAGATCCTGAACCCTGTGTCGGAACTCCAACAGGTGAGAGCCGTTAACAGCCAGCTTGAACTGGTGAGACTGGCACAGGATCAGGATCTGTGTGAAACGAAACATGGGGTTACAGAATGGCACGTACAGATTAGCTCTGTAATCACGCATAGATATATGCATGATGTTTGGGAAACAAAAACATTACAAAATCTTGGTGCTACCCAAAACAAGTTGGCGAGAGTCAAATACAAACCAGCCAAATACAAACGCTCCTCCTGTAAGGCCTACCTCAAAGTACTCCCCGGGAGAGAAGGGGAAGAATGGCAGCTCCCTCTCCTCTCGGCCCCAGGACTCACTCAGGTAGGAGTTCCTGATAAACGTGCCCGACTTCAAACGAGGGTTTAGATGAAGTGCAATGTTCTCTGTCCTACTGTTGCGCAGGTTCACAGTGAAGCTGAAAATATGACAGGAGAAAATTATTTTTGTGTTTTCACAAGTTTACAACCCATTCCACCTATTTCAAAACTGTACTTGGTCTTTGTTTCAGAAGAGCAAATGGAGATTTTATGTCTTTCTATTTGCTCCTATGAAACACAAGCAATCCTAGTAAATCCAATATGTATTGTCACAAAAATGGTTAATTAAAAAAATAAATGTTGTATGGTTTTGTGGCCTCCAATGATGAATGTTTTAAAAGATTCCACAGACACAAGATCAAGCTGAGCGTCTTTAAATTTCCCGTCATGGGGTAATTAAACCTGAATCCTGTTTATTGTTTAGAGTGCTCTAATAATGTTCGATAAGACAGAGTTTCAATGAAATGCTTTCTAAATGAATGCCTGGCAATCATATTTTCTCTGTGCCTTGAGCGAGGACCAACCATTCTTTCTGTATGAGACAAATCTAAAAGTGCTGTATCCTTTGCCTTTTATGAAGTGTATGGTGAACAGCATTGACAGGTTTTAAGATCAGAGCAGTAAAACATATATTGATAAGATATTTAAGTTGGACTGTGGATCTGATAAGATCATGTTTTACTCTACCTGTGGGGGTACATGCTGACTTGGCCCTTGATTGTAATGTGTTGTCCTGGGTTCAACCCTGTGAGGAGGCGCCCTTTGTATGGAAGGTTCTGGGAGAAATACCAAGCTTATAACATTGTTAATACATCTCGTGGAAGAAAAATGACATAACTTACTGAAGGTGTTAACATCCTGTACTTTAAGATACAACTTACCAGGTCACCAGATTCCGAATATATGGCCTGTCAGGACAAAATAAGAAGTCTGACTTTACAGTCATCAATTAGGTGAAACATAGTTTTGTTTTTTCCTAACCAAGGTGTTTTTTTATTTACAAATACTTGGACATACTTACTGAGTTTGGAATATAGCCAATAGCGTGCACTCTGACTTTCCCAGATATAGAAAATGTGTCAACCCTGGCTACTGGGATTCTGTGCTTGTATTCCAATAAATGTGAGCCATTTACTGCTACCTACAAACAAAATAAGAGTATTTGGTCATCGTATATTAATGCAAGTGCAACAATTTTGTAAAAAATTTGATTAACATTTTAGACAACATTAAGCACTTGTTGTACCTTGATGAATGAGGGCAATGTGTAAAAACAGTTCTTAAGTTGTCCTAGCGGCATTGCTTCACCCACCTTGAAGCCATCTCCATGCACAAGGATAATTGTCTCGAAGGCAGCCCCCTGTTTGTAAGGAAGCCGATGGAGGGTCTCCTCACGGCCCCAGCCCTCAAGCTGTAGAGAGTTGCACACCACAGAGGGCGAGCCTTTGAAGCGAGGGTTGAAGTGGAGGGCAATGTCAGCCCGAGGCTTGGTGCTGCAGCCACATGACAGGTCTATGTGGAACCTATCAAGGATGAGCAAAACAAACAATGTCGATTTCCTGTTTTGTGTGCTACAGTCGTTAAGTTGGCTAATTAATGCCTTCAGATGGTATGGTTGCAGGATATGTCATTGACTCATGATATACCCTGCAATACTGAGCCATAGAATGAATGGAAATGTAATAAAAACATATTTTTATTGAGGAGTTTGTATATCTGTGTCTCACAAAGGAACGTATGTGGTGTAAGATACCTGTCAGCATCAGGAGGTACAGTGCCCTGGACGAGGATGATCTCCCCAGGGTGCAGACCTCCTGGTATGGGCCCAGTGTATGGAATCACCTAGGGTGGGGAACGAACAGGTGCAAGCAATTACTAGGTGTGCTAATTGTCACTTTCCATATATGATGGCTGAAAAAAATTGCAATACTGAGTATGATAGTTTATAGTCTAACTACTCTAAACACAAGGCCTAGCATAATACATCCCAGGGATATGTTATTATTGATCAGCTGGGAACATTCCATATGTGTGCAGTTTGCCAATGAATTTTACATTGGATCATGTGGCGCATTGATTTGCAAGTCGAGGATATTTACAGCAATAAACTTGGCAGACACGCTAAAGCGCTAACATACTATGTAATAACATCAGATAGGTAGATACCGTTAATCGGTCAATAGTCAATAAAGCTTCTTACCGGATTTAGAACTGTGTGTTTAGCATTTGCCACAGACATTAGATCCTATATCACAACAACATGTAGATACTGTTTCGCAAAATCCCAATGAAAAATAGTCTTGCTAATCTACGAATTGTAGTAATTGTATGATTGGCCTTTTACGTTATAGTTGGATGGCAGTGAGCATCTTGTATCTAGCCAATAACTCTCTGTCACGCACGCGCAAAACGTAACCATGTGATTCGGGGTTTTAGTGAGTAATGATGAATGGCACCTTCTTATTGGCTCGTTAGCAGGTGATAGGAGGGTGTTTTGTGTTAAGCTTATATATGTCCAAAAGATATAGAGTACAATTTCACTCAAAAAAATGTATGTTTAATGATTGTGGGTGACAACAGCATTATTGAGAAATAGAACTCCAGGCTTACAAATAACCCGTAGATAAATTATAAACTGTTCAATTTTTTTTTTTCTTTAGCCAACATTAACTTCCGTGAAATATTTACAGATTGCGAGACATCTGTGGTTTGTTACCAGGACACCGCATCTGTCATAATTGTGATGTCAGTAGAAACGACGACAATCAATTTGTCATGTTCGAAACCTTAACTAAACTGGACCGCAGGTTAAGTCCGCGAAAGTTTGTGCACTAAAATGCAGATCTTTCGGACTACCGTTCCCTTTTCGAGATTGTACTCCGAAAACTCGCAGCCCCCATTAATTCAGTTACCCCCTGCAACTAAACCACCTCCGAATGGTGGCTGGGGGTGGGTCATTGTCTTCTCATCTTTCCTCTATAATGTCCTCGTACTGGGCTATCACAACTCGTTTGGGGTCTATCTAATCAGTCTGATGAAGGAATTCGGGGAGTCAAGTTCTAAGACAGGCAAGTGATTTGTAGCTTTGAACTTCATTTTCTATTAAAGGAGACATTGTCATATGTAGATAATTACTTGATTGAAATGTAGTAAGGTGACTACATTGCACTATTAAAAATCAACAGCATTATATTTTTCTTTGTTAACGTCAGGAAGACTGCCAGTTATAGTATTCGGTGGATTTTGTAGGATTTTTTTTTATGGAATACAAAAAGGTGGCTAAAGGAAATTCGACTTAAACATCCAATTATACCCTCTTTCTTGTAATTTAGCCTGGGTAGGCTCCATTAGCTATGGCTTCATCATGATGTGTGGGCCCTTGTCGGGAAAGCTGACTGTCAAGTATGGAGCCAGAGAGGTCTCCATCATAGGTTCCCTCATCATCATGCTCTCCATCGTTCTGTCCTCTTTTGCCCCTAACCTTGGAGTTCTGTTCTTCACCCACGGCTTTCTCACTGGAGTGGGGTCCAGTTTTGCTTTCACCCCCGGTAAGTAAAGCAACCAACGTCAAACTATATGATTGAGAATGAATTGAAGCTCAGTCATTGTTCTTCCTCCCCCCATTGTCCACCGTGTGACCAGGTATGATCATGGTGAGCCAGTATTTCACCACTAAGCGCTCCCTGGCCACGGGGATCGTGATGTCAGGAGGAGCGGCAGGGGCTCTGGTCCAGACCCGGCTCCACCAGTACCTCATAGAGACCCTAGGCTGGAGGATGAGTCTGCGGGTGTTCTCCACCTTCATGATACTGTGTGTCGTCACCGGTTACACCTACCTGCCACTCAACCCCAAAGGTAGCCTTTGTTTTGCAAGGCAATCATTTCACCAACATTTTGAGAACTTTAAGCCTCGATTCAAACAATGTTTAAAATGAGTTCAATGTGTGCCTGACAGGCTATGCCAAAAGTGTGGTGGACAACCTGAAGAACTCTCCCTTGAAGAAATATGTAGTGGACCTGGGCCTGTGGAAAGACAGCGTCTTCCTCGTCTGGGTCCTGGCTAATGGGCTGTGTAAATTTGGTTTCTTTATTCCATATGTCCACCTGGTAAGTTATGCTTGAGTTATTCTCTACCATTGTTGTTTTGTCTCGCTGAGAAGGGCAGTGATGTACTGGAACTAGCATTGAGTACGGCTCTAACCAAGGACTAAGCGTCGGACTGCCTTTGTGCTTCCTACCCTAGGTGAGGCACGCAGTGCAGCTGAACATCCCTGTGCACGACGCCACCAACATCATGCTGTGTCTTGGTGTCAGCAGCATGGTCTGCCGCATCATCTTTGGCAGGATCTGTGACTCTGACTGGATCAACCGCCTTTACTTTAACCAGGCCTCTGTCCTCGCTGTTGGTGTGGCACAATAGACTTCAGCTTGGCGGGGATTTTTCACAGTTCTTTGATTTAACGAAAATGTTTAAACTATAGGCTTGCCGATGCTCTGTACAGTGCTCGCAAGTAAATCTTTCAATTAACTACTTTTGCTAAATTTGGTGCTGAAATGTGTCTGCTAAGCAAATAGCACTAGGACCCTACCCCTATCTAGCAATGTGTCTGTGCTACCCATTTTTTGCACCCGTATTACCCCACTCCCTGTGTCTTATGTGCCCCAGGTGTTCTGTACCTGCTGATCCCCCTGCTCCGCACCTACCCCTCACTCATTGCCTTCGCTCTGCTGCTGGGCGTGGCTGATGCGGGCAACTACATCCTGCTCCCCGTCCTCACCTTTGACCTGATGGGAGCAGAGCGTATGCCCATCGCCTGGGGCTTCATGCTCACCGTTAACGCCGTCAGCTGTTTAGGACCGCCCTTTGCTGGTATGATCTTCCTCTTTGAGTCTTTTATTATTGCGAGTGTGGTGGAGGTGCACCATTGCTCAACGGTGTTGCATTAGCAACAGTCTGCTTACGTCCAATACACTTTACAGACTTCAATTCCTCCCATGATGTGTATATAGGCTGGATGCATTGAGCATGGAAATTGCCCACAAATTAAAGTACTGTGGCGTGCTTTGTGTTCTTAAGTAAACCATTTAATCTTCACTTGACGCTGTATTCAGGGACTTGTCACTTTTATTGTGCCTTTGCTTTCTTTCAGGTTGGATGAATGACACAAGAGGAAGCTACAACCTGGGCTTCATTGTTGCAGGGGCATTGAACGTGGCAGCATGCTTTGTGCTGTTTTTCATCCCCATAGCCAAGCGTGCCACTAGACAGAGAGGCAAGAGCATCCTCAACGTCACCATCGACCATTCCACACGCGAGATCAGAGATTGGGCCGACAACCTGCCATCCTTCGAAGAGGAAGAGGTAACATGCGTTCTTCTCTAGACTTAGACGTGTGATTACATATGTACATACACACATATGTACATACATACATATATATGTATATACATACATGTATATATATGTATGTATGTCCTCATGACAGACAGGGTCACTAGACGTGGGGGCTTTTTAGACGTGAGGTGATTTATCATTCACTTCCTCAAACAGAACTGCACCCACATATTTTTTAGACCTCTTAATCCTGAAAACGTCTTTCAAAATGTACAATGGTAGGAGGATGCCGCACTCTCCCGATATGTGAACTACTTTTCGAGGACAACGTTCCGTAGTTCTGATATCCACTTAACGATGGCCGAGGAACAGAGTGAGCCTCACACCAGTGGAGATGAGGAGAGGGTTAGGGTCACCAGAATATAGCCAGAACAACACAGCAGGAATCTCTGGCTTTTTCAGCTAACAGCGATACCCTAGCAATTTGAAGATGTCTTTTAAAAAATACACTATTGAGGTAAACAATTCGAGTGTATTTTGTTGTCATTTTTTTCTTTGTATTGTTATTATTTATTTATTTTCTTACCATGAGTTCATTATTGCCAAACACATGTTGAATTGGAAAGTAATCACTATTAACTCTTAAGGGAATATGCAAAAACAGATTGTTGTCTGCTGTCAAAGAATGATTGAGGACCCACGTCAGAAATGGTGCTGTGGTCTGCTGGATAGTTATTTGCACTATTTATGTGGTTACATGTTATGTCCAATAGGTGGCAGTTCAGGTCTAGATACAGTATGTGCATTCAGATAATTTTACCTAACTAATAACAAATTAAACTGAAACAATGCAGATGCTTTTTTTGGACACAATATATTTTATTTCAAGCACTTAGTTTTCACTGAATACATATTCTGACAGTTAGTTGTTAGCAGTTACTTTAATGCATTTAAAAGTAAAAGAGCGTTCAACCAACATCGTAGCCTACTTTATACCTTCAAGCAATTCATCACAATGGCAGGTCCAAGATGACCTGTTCATAACAACTTCACAAAGGACTGACTGAAGCCAGCAAGATAGAAAAAGTCAAAACATCCAGTCCGTCAGCACAGTCACTGTCTCCGAGAGATACTCACAAAAGGTATCAACTGCAATAAACAGTCATAGAACCAAACAACATTTCCATTGTTGTGTTTTTGCTAGCTTACATGTACTGTAAGCTGTAGGAAAATTACTATACTTAGGTGTATTATTCCATATTCACTACTTTAAGTGCATGTTTTAGCAGAGAGAGTTTTGGCATAATAATGTAAATAGTTAAGTGGTTGCTATAAGTGCCACACTATGATAATGCTGATGCAGTCAATCTCCTTTCCACTGAACCTTTCCACATTTCTCCATGATATTTTTATCATTTGTAGCCCCATTTCTGTTCAACAGAATTTGTTCAAGTACACAGCATATCAGTCTTTCTGGTTACTAAAGAAATAGGAATTAGGTCAATCTTATCCCAATCATACTTGAAACCTTTCAAAATGATGTCATCTAATTAGCTCATCCTTTCATCATACACTGTAGCTATGCTTTTTTTTTGTACATATTGTGGTCATAATTGTGAAATAGTCTACTGGATTAATTTATTCCTCAGCCCTGCATCATTATATATATGAAGACTTTAGTCTTTGGCAAATGTGATGAACTGTGCCAGAACTTGGCTTTTCCCCACAGTGTTATGGTTTGGGCTGAAAACGTCCCATAGTTCAATAATAAGTGCCTTGTGCTTGGAAATCATATATGAAATATTAGATGTGTGTATTAAATGGATGTAGCTTATTTTCCATTAGTGTTGTTCTTGTATGTATTGCTCTACATGGGCAGTTCAAAGGCATTCAGGTTCAAGCCTAGAAAGTATTGGAAGTTTATTATTCCTCAATTTGTGTAATTGTCGAGTAGCAGACTTTACAACCAGACTATATCTATGTTCTTTGTCGTTCCTTTTGCATAGATCCTATTTCAAGCAATCCTAACTTTATGTAACCTTTATGTAACTTTTACTCATTTTGTATTTCACAATTTTAACATCGGACTTGACATTGGATTTCAAGGTTTTATTGTAACTAGACTAGAGATGTGGATGGACCAAACTAAACCTAAGGAGATTATCCTGTCTGTTTTAGCATCTCAATATATACAGCCAAATGCATCTCTTCTTGCAATCATTCCACTTATACAAAGACCTCAGTTTAAGGCTTGGCCTGTAGACACATTAACAACTTGCCATGCATATACACACTTTCCATTTCAAGCAGGTAGACGGGACACAATGAATTTTAAAGCTGACATTGAAACGTGTATTTTGATTTGCCACTTCTCCCCGCACTCCAAACTGTTCTGAGGGACATTGTATGATATTACACAATCTTCTCTGGCTTTTCAGGTAAACTGAGGATAAAAGGAAATAGAATGCCTTTCGCCTCGAGAGGGGCTCTTAATGGCTCCTCCACAAAGTAGCAATTCTCCTCCTCCACTATAAACTGCAGAGTTTGGGTCTTGTTTACACAATAGATGCAGTTACCAATAACGGCACACCTGAACGGTAAAGAACTGCCTAGACGCTGGGACGCACAGTCGTGCCACATTTTTACTATAGTGTTGTACTTGAAGACGTTAATCCCCTGGTCGCGGTTTACATCAAACCTGTAGAGGAAGCTTTTGAAAGCCACCATATCGGTGGACTTCTTCCTACTGTTGTTGTAGGGGCACTCCTGCCACTCGTCCCTCTTGGGGTCGTATTTCAGAAGGCGATAGAAGAGCGAGCCCCCGGAAACGTAGAGCTCTCCATTGCAGGAGTTGGCTTCATGCGCCACCGCGAAGGCCCCTTTAGGCAAGGGTGCCACGGTGGTCCAACGGTCCATCCGGGGGTCATATTTCTCCACCGTGAACAAACACTCTCCACCAATGGCGTAGAGATTACCATCCATGGACACTAGCTTGAGCTGTGAGCGGGCCTGGATTAAAGGTCGCACCTCGCTCCAGCTGTTGGTGACAGGGTTGTAACAGAAGACCTTGTCCGAGACCTTGCCCTTGTCCCCGTAGCCCTTTATTCCTCCTGCTACGAACAGGTAATTGTACATGGTGCAGATGCCACACCCTTTCGTGTTAATGTCCTCCGGCATGACAGTCAGTGGCCTCCAATCATTTTCCGTGTCATTGAAGTAATAAATCATGTGGTTCTCCTCCAGCGAACTCACTGACAGGGGGCTCTGCGGTCGGCTGTTGCAGCGGCTGGCCGGCCGGCTCCCAACGCGGTCAAACACGTCGTTAATCTCCGCGATCATCAGAGACTTCTTCCCCTCCGTTCTCTTCTTCAGGATTAGATCCCTCTCCGACCCAGTCAGGCGGCCATAAACGGCCGGGTCCCGGAGGATCTGGAGGAAGTTGTCGCTCATGAAGCGATAGGCCGTCTCCTTCAGCTCGCTGAGCCGCTGCTTCTTGGCGATGGTCAGGATCTCGTAGCAGTTCCCCGCAGTGATCTGTTCCGACATGGAGTCCATGGCAGCCTGGACGGCACAGGGGATCTGCAGCACCTTGGCCCCCGTGATGACGTCCACGACATTGTCCTTGTGGACACTCATGCGCGAAGTGTAAACGTAGTCGATCAATATCGAGAGGGTCTTGAAGTTCAACCCTTTCACTTTCAATACATCCCGCGACAGCCTCGCCTTGAAGTAATCACTTCTCTCCGCCAAAACAGATTTGTGAGCACTGATTTTTTGCCCACCGACTTCAATCACTAAATCCGGCTCCTTTTCAATTGTGGGAGCACTGTCCCTGTTCCCCGGGCTGGTTTCTTGTACTGAAGGTCCATGCGAGGGGTTGTATTCAGCTGTGTGGGACCTGTGAGAGTAAAGGCACCCCAGCTCTTGAACAGTTGGCTGTGGGCCAGCAGTGATACAATGAGTGTAAGGCGCGGTGTCCCTCTGCTCTGAGGAGATGGTGACGCTTCCTGTCTGACACCGGCCAGTCACAGAGCTCTCTCTGCTGAGGGACACACAGCCGTCCACTTCCTCTTCAGCCTGACTACGGGAGGGGAGACTGGCCCCGGCACCATTGACCTTTTCACTGATGCCATTTCTGCCTGGGGCAAAGGTCTGCTCAATCTCGGGGGTACTAGTAGTATCGTGCGACAGGTGAGCAAGGTTTAGAGGTCCCTTTTCATTTGAAATGTGAAATTGATTGGTGTTTGGGATATACGATCCATTTCCCTTAGAGTGATCCAAACAATGATTCTGCATCAATTCTCCATCCAAGAGATATTCCCTCTCAAAAGTGAGTGGTACTTGGGAACACAATTCTTGGTTGTCATACAGGAATCTCTCCATGTCTGAAGAGTTCCCGTCCTGCTTCAATAGATGTGTTTCCCCCTCTAAGTCTGTGGGGGAGACAAGGTCGGGGTGAACAGCATGGTGGAGGACTTCTGCTTCCACAGTGAAGGCTGCTCCTCCCTGCATCTGGCACTTGTTCATCGTGGCCTGCTCACTGCTGGTGGTAGTTCACCTTTTAAGGATCATTACAAGATGAATACCAAAGGCTGTCTTCAGTGCTTGTACTCAGCATTAGATCCGACAACCACTAATTTCTGGGTTGAAGCACACAAAAAATAAAAATACGAGTTAAACATCGAAATTAAATTGTCATCTATGATAGAGAGAGAAAATGCTAAATGTAAATGCTTAGCAAAACTCCAAGGGGCGCCATTTCTCTTAAAATGATTGGTTGGATAACCTGTCGACACTGGTATATTAGGTACACATATGTGCTAAAACAAACCATTTCCATTTGGATGATGAAAAAACAAAAAGAAAAATATAATGGCAAACAACTTGAACTGCCATCACCTATCACAATAATGAAAGTGCACATTATTATTTTTCTTCCGTAGAACGCATGCTCAATGCGTGTTGCGCTTTATTTACTGCGATCCAAGGATTAATTAATTCCGTGCATTAAAGGAGCATAAATCCGGTGTATTACATAATTTTTAAACTCACAAGTCTTTGTAGATACTTTAAATATTTAAACCCAATAATCATATTGCGAATATATATTTTTATGACCTACTTACATTTTCTCGCAATGATAGATCAGCAGTTCCAACCCCTGAATCCAATACAAAGCATGGTTATGTAAGGCAATGGCAATCCTGAGATGGTAATGGGGTTTCAAAAACCTGATCTAATGAAAAATGCACTCTCTATCAATGACAAAAATGTCCCTTGCTTATTTGGTACCTTTAATAGTCCAACCTTAAAAACAGCTCTCGCTTGTCAAAAGAGAGATTAAGCGACGTATTTTCCCCCTGGATTCTTCAGCCAACAGTCAGTCGGTGTAAAACATGATCTTGAATGAGCATTGCCAAGTCATTTCCTTCTATCGGCTTCCCCGCACGCTACTGGATAAGCGTGCCTCATGTCTCGTGTCCTCCTAATGATAAGGAATCATCAGTCCAGCATGAACTCGGGCTACTCCATCTCGCTGCCCTTTTTGTATTTAGATTTTTACAGTGACTACAGTCTGGACAGTTATTGATCTAAACCACACCCCCTTTTAGTGTTAACCCTACACACAGCCGCGCTGTAGTCCCATCTGCTGCACGCCCAGGACGCATTCCTTAGGAAAGATGGGACATTCCTTGCCGTTTAGCAGTGCGATTATAGGCCATCATTGGTGCTACTACAGGGATGTGGCTCTATGCGACATCGCCTGTTCTGTAAAACCCGAACCTTACATTTTTTTTTTGTCTAATTTCATGCATACTAGTATATTTTAAAAGCATGTTTATTTTCCCTCACACAATAGATAACCATTCATTGATTTCCTCTTCCATACCCCCCTTCCAAAGTAATTTTCTACCGGATGCAACTTAAATATTCACAATATTTAAAATGTTTTATCAGGGAATCTCTACGTACAGTTAAGCACCTTGTTGAGGCATAGGGCATCATTTATGCATTTAAACTATAACAGAAAATGAAAGCAAACGGTACCCCATGTTTGTTCAAGTTGGTGTGAAATTAAGTTATGGAAGGGGACAGATATGTCCATGGTCATTAACCTCCATTCTCTTGGGATAATATGTCTTTTGTATCGGCCTTTTGTATGTAAAAAATAGGGAACTACAGCAAAAATATCACACTGACAGCAAGTGTTAGTTGTTATGTAAGTTGTTACTCCAAAAATGAAAGAAAAAGAAATGGGTGGACAAAAAAAGATTGTTTCTGTGGAAACCTCAGGGTCAAAGAAATGGTGTCATCAGTATTCTCACTCAGAATTAGTTTTCAGTGGGTACAATGTAAGGGTGCGTTGCATGACTTTACGCTTTTACAGAATATTATGCTATTTTAAAAAAGAAAATACCCTGCTCCTCTTATTGCTTCTAGAATGAAATGTGTTTGTAACTGAGGTTTTCTAGTCTCAGTGAGACCATTTGCTTACTTTATTACTCACTGTACTTTGTAAGGTAGAATGACACGGCATGCCATTAGGGTGGGGAAGTTGGTTTGTATCTTTGTTAATAAATAACCCCTTAGATTCAGGATGAATTCCAAGATTAACACATTTTATTAGCGAATTCAATATACTGAAATACAGTATGATTATGTAACCACAAATATGGGCATAAGGAAGTAGATCCCCGACATTTTCAACAATGTTAGAGAAGTGAGTTCATGTGTGTTGAAATCACCATGGTTCTCACTCACCTCCAAGCAGAATACTTGTCCCAGCATGTATCAGTAGCCATATGATCAGAATGTAAGTAATATAAAGAATAATACCTTGCTTTTCCCCAGTATATGAAGTTTAGCATCACTCTGTACTAATATAAACACACCAAGGAGGGCTTGCCAAATTTGTCTTTAGTCAAAGTGGTTCTATTAAAAGGTACTTTACATCTTTTCAATGTATCGTTTGTAAGTCTAACTGGAACATACAAAAACTCTACAAATTGCTTCCCATTAGCATTCACATAGAAATAGCATTTAAATGTATGGTTTTAGCATCGCAATACCATAATAATGATTTTTGAAGTCAACATTTTAAGTTAACCTGCAGGCATTGCTACATTGAAACAATATAGGAAAATTCAAAATGAAGCTATTCTCAGATGTTGGCAACAGACCAAACCCCTAAGGCAATACATACTGGAAGCATGTGTGAAAGCATGTGTGCATTTGTTGAAGCAAGGCAAGATACATTCAACAATACAAATATGAATAAAATATTGTTTATAGATTTGTTAATATACATAACAGCGTTACATACAAAAGGTGACAAGTGTAAAGTATTTTATCAATCTTCTTAAATACCCTTTAGTGAGAAACAAATACGGGCAACAAAAATATCTCCTTATGAGACTACAACTCATTTAATTCTTCCTAAGAAACCTGGCCAGCCAGGAATTCTCAAAGCTCCAAATAGTTTAGTACTATTCGGTATATTTCCCTTGGAAGCTCTCTACCTGTTGTCACAACAGTATGCGCTCTGTATTTCTGTTTTTGTTTTTAACAGTGACACAAGGCCATGATTACAAACAAAGGGGCTCTTTCATAGAAATTATATTTTAAGTAACAGACCAAGGTCAGGATAGAATATTAACATGCCCTATGTTGTAAAGATGTCTATTACTTTGCTTGAATGACAATAGGGTTTGCCCAAGTGTCTTTTAAGCAGTAGTATCAATACTGTACCCTTATACAGCTCATACTATCTATGTAAATGTCTGACCCGACTAGGTCTTCTGAACTTAATATATTAGCCACGTTATAAAATAATGCATATTAAATGAGTCAGGAGTGAACTTAAGGACACCCCAGTGGTTTTCCTACATATCATCAGTCCATCCACCTTTTCTAGATTTCAGTCGAGTGTAAACGGTCAGCCTAGTCCGGCGTTCAGTGGTTATATGTGACAAAATATAAATGCCCATCTTAGAATAGCCATCTTTGTGTTCCTGGGTCAAATGCCAAGGCATTAAGTAGAGTTGATGGTTGCAGGTGTCTCTTTCCAAGGAGTGTGTTGAATGACTTCAAGTAAGGAATACACAGCATTACCTCTTGACCTGAAGAGACAAGTGGAATCAGGAAAACATGGTATATCTTGAAATGTGTTTTTAAAATACAATTATTTATTGTGTTATTATAACGTGTAAAATGTAGAGTTTTTGATAAGAGTTTGGCCTACCGACATTGCTGCCCGGTTTTTGTGTGTCACATGTTGAGCAGGGGGATCTGCCACACCATGATGGTGGGCACCGTCTCATCGTGGCGTGACTGCTTGGTCTTCCTGTTGACCTTGCGGTGGCCCAGTCCCCCAGAGACCACCAACAGAGAACTGACGTCCACCTTGCTGACCCGTCGGCCCTTCTGGCTGTGGGCCGGGTCGTTGAGCAGGTCGTAGAGAGCCCCGTCCTCTGGCCCGTGCTCCAGGGAGCCACAGGAGGAGGTGGACAGAGAGTCCTGCAGGGCCATGGTGGTGCAGCCTGCCTCCCCCAGCCACACACCCCGGGCCTGAGATGACATTGGGGTAGTGCATGGGGCTTGCGGCGGAGCAGTCTGGGCCTGGTCTCCGTCTTGAGCCTCCAAGGGTTGGGTCATGGTGTGGGGGGGGCAGTTGGCGGTGCGGTTGCAAACAGCAGCGGCCATGGTAAGGAACTTGACCGGTCCATTGTGAGCATGGAATGACACCATGCCTCGGCCTAGAAACAGGTAGGGTTACCACGTCAAATAAATCGCAAAGAGATGTCACACAAGAACTGTCCCTTTTGTGACATAATGAAAGAGGCTCTTCTGGTATGTGCTTAATTTTATGAGATACATTTGCATGATAAGACCTCCTACCTGTGACTTTAGGAATGCCCTGTAGTCTGGGGACAGAGAGGGCCACGGTCACCCCCAGGTTGGTGCCTACCAGCAGCAGGCCATGGCACACCAGAAGACTGCTCACTGACACCCTCTGGTTCCCTAGAGGGAATGGATTAGAGGTAAGAGGGGCACAACTGCAGCCCTAGAACAATAGTTAGGCAATGTAAGAAAATGGTATACAACCCAGTTTTTCGAAGAAAAAAAGTTAAATAAGCCTCATCTCTTTGAACCATTAGGATTTCCAATGAAGCAGAATTATTTCTGTAGTCAAATATTGATGGTTAGATCTCAGAAATACATGGTGAACAAGTACCTTTGTATCCCTTAAAAATTTGAGAAACACACTCTGTGGCCCACTTCACCTAGCACCCAGAGAATAGTAGGAGGAGTGAGTTATGGCTTAACATGTTCCAACTTTAGTAACACACTTAACAGCAATCCGTCTCCAGGGCAACCTGAAGAGCATGAGCAAAAGCAACTTTTTTTTTAATTTTATTTCGCTTTCAGCAAATGAAAAGGGCGCCATTATGGGCAAACAAACAAACACAAAAGTGGTATGCAAAAGAATGAGTGAAGCGTGATGTGTCAATTAAGCAAGCAGTGCTGCTTCTATTCAGCAAGCCTGGAGCTGCCTGCAGGCAGGAGAGGCTGCCGTTACTGTGGCCTCCCTCCCTGCAGGTCAAATAAATCAATTCACTTTGAAACACCACCATGTAATGGGAATCAAGGGATGTTCAAACTAAAAATCACCTATATAGCTGGAATGGTAATGTGATCATGTTGACATTCTTTGTTTAGTGACTTATTAAGTGGACCTTGGCACCACTTAAACACCTTTCTCATGCTTTAGCTGAACATGGGATTGGCTGCACAACTAGTATCAGAATACTAATCGACTGGGCACATTTTATGATTATTAAGTTCTACAATTAATAATTGGATATCTTTTTTTTGTAAAACACATGTTTATATTGAGTGGTAAACAGGTGTCTCAAAAATGTTTTATGAAAGAAATTGCAGAGAAAGATCTGCATTACAAAATGTCTTGGTCAGCAACTGGTCTATATCGGTGTAGAGAACTGCAGGAGAATCTTCCTATCTTCCTTACCACAATTTTGCAATCATAAATGGCACAACTGGAATGGACGTAAGTGTGTTGCCGAGGCAGCTAAACCTCCTGCTGAGTAATCCCCAGGGCTTAGGGAGCGATTGCTGTGGATATCTCTGCTTGACCCACCTTCTAAAAGTGAACAACTGCATGGTGCACTCACGCCCCTACTGGGTTCATACTTCCAGGAAATCAGCCAGCAAGCCAGCCACACGTTCAGCCCACCAGGCAGGAAGGCAGTCCCTCCCTGCTCCAGTGTACAGTACGGAGGTGGCCCCTGAGCTCACATGTGCTTCTAATGAGACAGCAGAGTTAGCAGAATCCCACTGGCTGGTGGTGGGGGCCTTACTCAACATCCTCCTTTCACAATATTTGGAGTTCCCCACCCAAAGCCCTGAACCAAAATAAACCCAGAGTGAAGGGCACCATGGCCTGGCCTGGCTCTGATCCCATACAAGAGCTCCACTTTGATCTACATTTATCCCCGAGAACGAGCAGCAGGACAGAGGAACATATTACAGGGATATATGGAGCTGATTTCCATTTCACCAGAGAATAGTTCATAACATTATTCAGAGTGTTATCGTCTCTGTGCCAGAAACCCAAAGAATGTACACTTCCCCTGCTATTTCTCATTAGCAGAGTGAGCGGCAAATGACAGCACAAGTAGCCCAAAATACCCTCTCTATAAGAAGATTGTTTCTTCATCTTAAATCACTGCCCCACCCCCTTTAACAATGTCATAGATGTAAGATGTCCTGGTTGAGTTTAAGTCTGCAAGATATGAATTCCTCCTCCGCTGATATTCTGAGATCTGAGTATCTAGCAGTGTAACCCTTTGCTACAATGGAGCAGAGTGTGAGTGTTTGATCTATGCTGAGAGGTGAGAGACGGTGGCAGCGCGTTAACGGAGAAGGCTGGAGGTGTTATTTACGGCTCTCCACATGTTTCCTCGTTAGGCCACACTCGGCTGGGTATCTGGGTCACGGCGGAGCAGACAAAGGACATCCGCACTGACGGAGCCTTCTCCTCCCCGTGCACGGCTGACAGCCTGCACCGTTCTCTGGGAACGTCTCTCAGACAGACAAGTGATGTGACAAAGCATCCCTGCTAGACTTTATACCGAATGATGAGGAGCAGATATAAATACAGCGCAGAATGACTAGGAAATATGCCACTGCCACAAATAATGATCGGTTTTATCAATTAATTTACAAGATTATGTTGCAACATTCTGCAACAGGGACAGGACCTCTTTTTAGGCATTTGAAAAGTACTGCAAGGAGAAGTGAGGAATTCCATGCTGCAATCAAGGCATTAAGAAAGATTTACTGCAACATGACTGAACAGGAAAGGCAGCCCCACCTTGAACACCACCTCCATTCAACACAGCCCCATTCACAGTAGAATATCGTGTGGTGGGGCCCTATGGTGGTTATTCACTCCAGGCTCTACTCCAGGGCTTGGACCTTTGTTCTTCAAACAAGCCTAACTGCATTATAGGCTACCCGTAGATGTAATAGTGAGCAGGCTAGGGGGATAAACAAACTGTTAGTCCTGGTATTGGTTATTCTACATGGTATCACACACGTACTGTATGTGGATATAGGGCTTATGTGTCTTCTGTTGGTAATATTACAAACCAACAGCAATAATATGTAAACAATTACACATGGTGTTTAACCACATGCAATCAATCAGTTTAAATGAAAAAGCAACTGAAATTGTGCAGTGACAGCACTATCTTCAGTCAATGGATTTCACAGCAGCTGCCAGCCCCCATATTTGTCAAAGTGTCAAAACGTCTGGGATAAGTGGGGGTCGGGAGGTTAGGGGTTTCACCGCGAATGGTTTCTGAGGGAGAACCAATTTGCCTAGTGGTGGTTTCTACGCCACAAAGATCCAGCACTGTTATCAGAGGAAGTCAGACCGAATGAGTGCCCAAAGAGGGAAGGCTTTCATGTATGGTGGTCTCTGCCCGGGCTAGCTTCCTCTGTGGGTTGACCAAACCTATTAGCTGATGGAGTCCCAAGACACAGTAAGCTGGCTTCATCATTCCCATCTGGGCCTTGGTAAGAGCCCTCCCACTGCTCAGTCCTAATAAAGTGTGTGTCGGAGAGAGACTTTCCCACCAGTTCACCAGAGTGTAGAGAGCCGCCTCCTTAGGTTTCGATAAACCACCATGTGGCATTTCCTTAGAAAACCCTTGGGTTTTTATAAGAGCTTATTCAATTGCATAACTTGATACTGTAAATGAAGTGTGACAGCACATATTGTTTACAGAGCAACTAAGCATGAGCAGAAATGCTTCTAGGTTGCCTCACACTGAACAACATCGTAACCATGCAGTGGAAACCACCTCACCCTATCAGAACCAAATATTTTATATTGATTGGGGCTACACTATATTGCTGCTGAAATCTTGATATGTATATTTAAACAGACCTGCTCTAAGGTATTAGATGTCCCCAGAGGTCATAACATTCAGAACTAACTAATAAATCTGTCCTCCACTTCTGCAAAACTGCCAGCTTAGTGGGATGATACCAGCTACTCTGTTATAAATCAAATATTACACAGCTCCTCTATTTGCTTGAATTGCATTTCGTCAAATATCTTTCAAGATTTTCCCAACTATTACAGGGTAAATAACCTTATCTACACACAGTCGGGTGTTTTACAAACACTGAAGAAAAGCCTCCTTAATGACGCTGTTCAAAGAGAGGCTGTGTTGAAGTCCTGCAGGCTAGTCATTACTGCTGACCACAGTCGACACTGTTTAACACTACAGCTGCTGCCACCTTCAAACACACTCATCACTGGAGTGGAAAAAACACCCAGCCCCAATCCTTGCCGAGAATTGATTTCTGTGCAGTATTATTCAGCTTCAAGAGGGCAGAATGTAAACTCACTCCTATGGATAGCCCAACACAGCGCAGTCATTTGAATGGTCAAATGAGATGGCCATTTAAACTAGACACAAAAGCAGCCATTAGAATCATTCTGCCAACTAAAAACTTAGTAGTGTGCATGTAACGGTGTGGTGCTTCATTAAATTAAAAGGCAGGCAGCAGACACAGGGAGAAATAATATGGATAATAGAGGCTGATGATGAACATACAGCAGACTAGTCCTGCCACAGCTGGCTATCGTGATTAAGATTCCAATACTTTGTTGCTCGTTGGCCTGACATTTGAATATCACAGCCTTGACTTGGGGCGGTGCTTAGCCGTTTCACTAAGAGTCTAACTGAAAAGAAATGAGAAGAATTGGCCTGGTCTATGCACACACACACACACACACACACACACACACACACACACACACACACACACACACACACACACACACACACACACACACTAAGTGAGAACAACTTTGTTACTAAGGCAACAAACCCCATTGGTGCCAAAAGTAAAGCACCACAGTAGCAGTGTGTCATGACGTAATTCCCTACTTACTCTAGCCCCTGCTCACAGACATTGCCAGGAGGTGAGTGTTTGCCATGCTAAAATCAACTCTGAATCCAGGGGGTATTACTGTGCCCACATTCAGCCCGGTACTGAGCAGCTAATGCTGGTTTGAAGTGCACAGCGCATAACAGTTGTCCTGGAAACAGACTTTTTTTTTTTCTCCAAGCAAATTGGCCTGTCTGTACTTGTCATTAATGCCGAAAAAAGTATTCATTGTCTTGCAGTCACCACCCTGTTGTTATTGTGCAAGAATGAGAACTTAAGTTATATGAATGACTAAACATGTCTCCCTTTACTAAACACTTTGCACACATTCTTTTCTTAGATGTTGGAGGGGAGAAGGACTGATTTCAGTTCACCTAAAAGTTTCCATAATAGTCCAGTGATATGGCTACACTCTCTGTTCTGTGACCAATCCATAATACCGCTTCTATAATTAGAGATGGAATTATGGGTCTCTTTAGTGACTGTTTAGTCTAGAAGCCTTTGAAGAAGAGAGCCTCTTTAGCCTGTCATAGCAAACCCAGAGAGGAAGAGCACCTTCCCTGGGATGTCAGGTCTTCACAGACAGCTCTTTGAAACCATGAGGTCAGGAGAGCTGCCATAGGCCAGGAGGTCATGGAATGAGAACCCTTGAATGGCAGACCTCACCCGCCAATATCAAGTTTCCCTTTTCTGCTTGACTGTTTTTTGTGAAACATTTGACGCTCAAAGAAAGACGACCACGAGGATCAAATTATCGAGTGACCTCAGAGAGCCGATGGAGAGAAAACACCGCTAAAGGTTTGTAAAGTGCTATTGAAAAAGCACATTTAAAAATTGACAGATGCAGAGTGTGTGTGTTTGGTTTCCATAGATTTTAGACAATTTTGCCGTGTACATTGAGAAGGCCAGTGTTACCTGCCAGTATGTTGTGAACCGGGGTGGCGATGTTGATGTCCTGCAGGTGCTCCAGGGTCTCTGTGTGGAAGAGACGCAGGGCAGAGCCCGAGCTGAAGGCGATCCAGATGCCGACCCCGGCCACCACCATGTGGGACACCACCATGCCTTCCTCCTGGTGGGCCTCCAGCTGCCTCTGGACAGGGTGCAGGGGGGACAGAGTATCAGGTATTTAGTTGTGCTTTTTCTTGTGTGTGTGTTCTTATCTAGTGTAACAACTACTACTTTGATTCATTTTTTAACTGCAATGAAGCAGTCATCCTTAAGAAATGATAACTGTGTTCCCTTTGATATTACCTTCAAACATGGAGGAGCTTTGTATACATAAACAAAAAGCAAACCGCAAAAAGTGTACAATGCTCCAATTACTATATTCAAATCTAGCATATTTTCTGGGACTATTTAGACGGACATTGTTTTTATAATTAGTGCTCCTTCTGTAATAGTTATCAGTCCCCTTAGCAATGCTTGTAGTAGTAGAAGGAGGAGGAGATAACCTACAGTCTGTGGGGAGTAGGAGCCACTGACACTAAGCCAGATAACAGCTACTGGCAGTGTTTATGACAGGGCTCTGCACATGTGTGACCCACTGAGCCCGTTGACACAGTTAGCCCTAATCATTGTCAATGACTTGTGTCTCTGAGAGACTGTTATGGTGAATAGAATGGAATGCCCAGACAACATAGTAAGTCAACTGATACACCTAAATCTCACTTTGTCCTGGAAAACTGTAGAAAGTGTTTATCTACAGATAGTTTGAGTATGGCCGAGCACATTGGAGATATCAGGTTTAGTCAAAATAAAGGCTCTGGGAAAGTACTATTTACTTCTTGAGACGTTGTTTTGGATGGAATATACACCACACAAAGAATTAGTCAGAATAGTAATGTTAATTCCAGACATGCTTAACATTAACATAATTTGTTCGTTTTGATAAAGAAGCTAATGCAGTCTAGAGGTTGTGTAATATATTCTACTGTTCCAGAGGTTGTGTAATCTGGAGATTAAGCGGTGTCGGGACAAGGGCAGTTCATTTGGAACAGCTTCACAGCAGGACTCGAACAGATTAGCTGCTGTTAAGGATACAAAACTGGAACTTGCAATCGTTTTAATTGGCATTTTCCATTCCTTCTCCACTTCCTACTTTATTCTCTACCCGTGTGCTATTATAACTCGGTTGCTATCAGAGCTCAGTCTGTCCCTTACATCTCCGTCTCTTTATTCAGCCCTAGAGTCTGCCACGCGGGAAGAAACAGGAAGGTGGTTTATAATAAGCTTAATGAGGCTAACAAGATTATGAGTCAGTGTGTGTGGGAAGGAGAGTTGGAATGTTCTATTCCAGGTCCCACAGCAGGTGCTACCCGTCCCGCATGGGGACCCTGTGGTATGGGGGAGAGACCCAGGGGTCTTCAGAGGGGTGAGAAGAGGGATGGAAATAGGCTAAAAAGACCCCACCCTAATCACACCAAACCATCTAATGTCATTAGGCTCATAACAATTACAGTTGACCACTAACAGAATAAGTAACTGAGAAACAGTTTGGAGAATGTGTTCTTAATGACTTGCTTGGTGAAATAAAGATTTAAACGAGAAAAAAAAATGCAAGGCCTTCAGTGTCTCTACGAACAAAATGGTAACGAATTCCTAATTTACACAGTGGCATGAAATTAGGGTGCAAAGAGGAGGTACTGCCGACTGTTTCCCAGACTAGCTCTGTGGCTGTAAAATATGAACATACTGGATAACAGTCATGCATCCTATTACCGTTTATTAGTAGTATAGTTTACCCTTCACAGATAAATGGTAAGTAACAATTTTTACTGCTGGAACTACTACCTCCACGACCCGATCGGATAAGCGGACGAAGATGATGATGATGATGATGATGATGAACAATTTTTACCAACATTATTGGAGAGTTAAACTTGGTTTAATGACCTGCAGCTTGAAAATGAATAGTCATTATTTTATAAAACCATCTTCTCTCTGAGAAACTGATCATTTGGTTTATAGATTTCAGCGCTGTGCACTTTAGCTTGGGATGGGCGTCATACCTCAACAGTGTGTGTGTGGGTGCTGATGATGAAGACCTTTCCTCCTGAGGAGGCCCAGACGAGGTCCTCCACCGCCAGCATGGCCTTCACAGGCAGAACCCCCAGCCTCAGCACCTTGGGGCTGTCGGAGCTCCACGACCCATCTGGAACACACAGCCGGACACGTTACAGCAACGCCTCGTATCGCTGAGCGACGTGGCTTATGTGGAGGAGGGCGACCTCTCCACAACATGGTGATGTCACCTGCGGCATTAGGACAAAAGCAATCATTTCTGATGGGCGTACTGTACATCGTAAGTGCTCTCCAAAGGCTGCGTGGACTGACAATCCAGATACCAGTAGCAGAGGGACCATTGATGCAGTCTTCACAATGAATGCAGATGGGCTGGGAGGCATTAGTCATCTAGCGAGAACTATATCCCACACACCTCCCACACGTTCTGCCGCAAGTGCCTTGGCGCCGATGGTGCAAGCTCCTAAGCTCTGAAAAACTGAACTGGAATATTCATATGGCAACAATTCTCTGGAACAATCTACTCGCTCCCTTTACAAAAAAAATCGGTGTGCAGTATATACAGTATGTCGCCGGCTCAAACTAACTGACTAGATAAATACTAAGTGCAGCCTAGGCTTAAATATTAATACCTCAAGTAGGAGTTGAAGGAAAAAGTTCCTAACAAGTTTAATTCCTCCAGGTAGCTAAGGGAATTACCTCTGGCAGTCCCGAGCAGGAAGCAGAAGGCCTCACCAATACTGTTTGTTTAAGAGCAACACAAAGGCTGCTATTGAGGGGAGAGGTGCCATACAGGGAGGGAAGAGGCTTGTTCAGACCCACAGTAATCATCAAGGAAGTCAAGGTAATCTCCCCCCCAAAAGGGGGTAGGCTGGATTACCAGCACCACACAGCTCTATGCATTATGGTAACAATCACAGGGTATGTTCGCGTGTGGGAGTGGGTGTTTTTAGTTTGGAACAGAAAGAAAAACCAAACGAGACAGAAAAATAGGACATTTCAGCATACTCAACTAAGCAAAGTGCTTTTTTCCCCTCCTCTGGGCCATTCTTTAACGAATCTCTGGTGGAGAACAAGGCCAGCTTACTGTCTCACATGCTCCCAGTAACAGAACATCATGATGGGGTCATCTCTTAGGCAACGGCACGACGGTCTGTGTGTCAGCGTGTACCAGTCACAGCAGCAGACCTGGCACTGAAAAGGCAGGCTGATGAAAAGACTCGAAGTAGGCCATCACTTCACCCGTCCTTCTCATTAAGACAAGCGTTGTCGGCCTTGTTACAAGCCAGCGCATCAAAGACAAACGGGACGCGACGCACAGCAGCAAACCCCAACTGAATGGAGCCGTTGGTTGGCGCTGGCTCACTGTCTCTGCTGAGCAACTCTCCCACGTAAACAAAGAGAACATCAAGCCTGGCAGAATGAGGCTGGCTGACTGGGTTCAAACAGGACCGTGTGTGTCATGAACATGCACAACCCAGGAACAGGCACTGAGAGAGAGAGACACACACACACACACACACACACACACACACACACACACACACACACACACACACACACACACACACGTCAAACTTATTTCCTGAGTACAAGGCGTATTGTTAAAGGAATATGCATTATTCCATTTTAATCGCATCAATATGATACCTCAATTAACATACTTCATATTGAAGAGATTAGTTGGAGCTAATTTTATTTATTTAAGTTTCCTCTGTGTTTCCTTTAAATAGACAATTTAGCATTTAATCATAGTGCCATAAGAAAATGAGAAAATTTGGTAAAGAAGCTGACTGACGAAGGTCAGAAATTCTGAGGAAAAACTACTTGAGCAAAATAAAATGGCATGGAGGAATACACTAAGGATTTCTTACAGAGACTTAGCTCAAAATAATCTACACGTTGACAGATAACGATAGCAACTCATTTTAAAGATGCTGTCAGTTTTTCCATTCAAATACACCACCAGCAAAAGACAATCATATCCCCAGTGGATTTCAATCACCAATACATAAGAACAAATGGAAAACAAATCTGAAGGAAAAGCAAAATGGAAAAATCCTTCTTGAATAAAAAAACAGAAACGTTTCATTCCATTCCAGTTGCCGAATGTTCTTGCTGCCGTTATGGAGCGTGCGGATAGATCAAATATCACATAGCCTCTTTTCATCAAGCAAATGTCTTCTATCTAGCCTCCCTCAGAGGCAATGTCATGTAATAAGGTCTGTCTTAACAGAGATGACATATGTCTCTCTATTAGAGTTACCTCCACATCATACTTCATCTGTATACGTTATCTACTGGGGGTTTATCGGATAAACAAGTCTTTCTATAGGAAGAAAAAAAGAGAATACAAGGTCTTTGTTTAAAAGAACTGCTGGACACTCTTGAAATTACTCCATTGACTGTAAACAAGCCCAAATGACTTGAGATGGGCTAAATAAGCCATGGGCGTTAGAGTGGTATCAAACCATGCTGCAATTACCAAGTGTGTTTAGCTCATCCCCCGTGCTAATGTCTGCACAGCAGGCTTCCTATCATCCCACACTCCTGTGACTGAGTGGGCAATAAGAGAGACACAGAGGTGGAAACGGTGAGAAAACCAAGACATAACAACGACCTCCCTCTGTATAAGCCGCTGACGCACAGAGAGAAGCAGCAGGACTGATCAAGACAAACAGACAGACAGGGAGGAGCTTTGGGGCTCCGAGTGCAGATCTCTTCCTCTGGTGTGTCTGTGTGCTCGTCTGGCATGAGGATATTAAATAGGTCAGCGGCGCAAGCAGATTAGCTTCTCCCCGACAACCAGGCCGAGCTGAGGAGAAGCTCTCCACCCAGGCAGCCAGCCAGCAACACGGGGAGAAGCCCCTGACCCCTGAGGGAAAGGCTAGCCCGGCCACTGACACACACGCTAGCCAGTGACTCATTCAGGGCACCACAGGGAATAGACCACTGAAGAGCAAAACAATCGTCCTCGAAGGGCATGCTACCCAGAATCAGCCTGTGTTCCCCTCTCTTTCTATTTATTTTACTGCCACTGGTTAGTTCAAAAAGGTCAAGCCAAGGTCAGACAAGGGTTGTTTCAATAAAATGTTTTAGTGTTACTGGTTTAAAAAAGACCCACACCCGTTTATTCAATTCAATGGTGGATTTTGTGGGGGTAAAACTAATTTGGCCGTAATTGGCATGTGTTCTACTTAACATATTACGAGCAAAAACACTCCAAAGGGACCAGGCAAATAAAGACGTCTCTCTTTTGACCAGCACAGGGACTCGCACACACGCCCCTCACCTTGTGCTCTGGAGTAGACAGCCAGAGCGCCGCTGACCAGGCCCACGTAGAGACACTGTCTCTTGTTCACCAGGCTGGTGACGCTGGACTTGTCTGGGGTGAAGAAGTGCTGCAGACGCACCTTCTTGGACCGCTGGCTGCTCTTGTACACCACGATGCTGCGGGGAAGAGGGTAGCACAGCTGCAGACTGTCCGTTCGGTTTACAGTTTAGACTTTTCAAAGTTTAGACAAAGCCTGTGAATAGTCAAGTGGATCCATTTCGTGTTGGCACGGTGTGCCAAGAGCTATACCTGCCCTCCTCCGTGCCCAGACAGACGGTGGGCGTGTGGCTGGCCTTGCCCTGGGCGGCGAGGTGGTTTTCGGGGGCGCCCACACCGTTCTCCAGGGGCTGCTCCATGGGGACGTAGGCCATGCAGAGGATCCGAGACTCCACGTTGAAGCACTCGGTCACCTTGGGGCAGGAGTTGTGCATGGCTACAATAGCTATCTGGCCCATCTGATTGTTGCAGCTCGCCACCTGAACGGAGGAAAAGTGTGTGGTGGTGGTGGGGTTGGGTAATAGGAGGGACCAGGCATGCCAGAGGGGAGTCCTGTGACTACATGTTTTCATTACTGTCTGGCAAACATTCACTCAACCTCGTGTTCCTGAAGTCAAAATGCCATGGGTGTAGCCCATGAATAAGAAATGCACTATTTAAGTTATTAATTTAATGGTTCAATGAGGCCTGCTCACCCAGACACAGCCGTGGCCCAGGGCAGGAGAGTCTGCCGTGCTGTCTGTGTTGATGTGGGGCTCTGGGTTGTGGACCGCACACTCCACCTGGTAGAGACAGACAAACGGAAAGGACTTTAACACACACTATGGCACACCCAAGTTTTATGGTATGATTCATACAGGTCTGTCTTATCATCATGAGGTAGGTGGTGGTGAAGACATGATCGCAACAACATATGCAAAACATTTTTTGTATTATTTTCTTTCCTTACTGCCACTTGGATTCTCATCAGCTAATCCATATGCTGTGGTGGGCATTGACTGGAAATAATTCATTATTTTAGTTTAATAAGTGAGAAAAGACAAAAGGTGAGTTTATACATCACGTCGGGGTGAAAGTTATCTTTGTCTGCATGAGTTTGTTAGCATCAGTGTTGACTAAAGATGATCTCTTCTTGTGAGTTTACAAATGTGTGTGTGTGTGTGTGTGTGTGTAACTGATATGATTTAGACTAAGGCTAAGAGGACAGCATGAAGTGTGTTTGTGGGGCTGAATGCCCACCTTGAACTCCTGCAGCTTGGACATGACCACAGGCAGCTGGCGGAGCAGGAGAGGGTGCTTCTGTTTCTTTATCTGATTGACATCGTCCTCAGCAAAGAACCAGCCCTGCACGTTGTCCTCCTCTGGTAGGAGATGCACACACACCCACACACACACACACACACACGCAGAGTTAAGTAAACACACCAGCACCACATAAAGACTATCAATACCAAATTGATTCTTCAGCTAAGGACACTCCCGTGTAAATCAATGTTAACTCAGCCAGCAATGTAATCAGAGTATTACAGATTTGTTATGCAACACCTGATTGAATCATTTGAATTCCAGATTCTGGATTTTTGGAGCTCAGTGATGCATTTTATAGTCAGAGAGCTAGTACTGTGACTGTAAACTAACATTCACTAGGGACAAGCCACACGGGACATCAACAGACTGAATTATGAATCATCAGGCGTTCTATGCATCTATTTGTGTCCTCAGAAGCGTTTCATCTCTTTCATAAACAGAATTGAACAGCTAAACCCAGCGGTGAGGAAGGCAGACAGTTAAAAGCAGAGAGACATCATTCGGAGCACATCATTATCTAACAAAACTCTGCAAATCCCATAAAAACTCGAGATGAGACACACAAACTCTACCCCTTCAACATCCTAGTGAAACCAAATCTACTGAGAGGGCCTCGGGCCAGCCAGACCTACCGAGAGCCAGCTTGGCCATCTGCAGGTTACTGATCCAGGACTGCTTAATGGCTGGGCTGAACGTATTGAACACTGCGCTGAAGTATGCGGGACGGCCCGACCTGCCAAGAGAGGAAGACGTGGGGGGACAAAGACACCAGTGTTGAGACAGTGAACACAGCCCACGGCCTGCTGCCGCACAGTGCTCTGAAGACCAACAGCGCCAGGCTTAGCCTTAGACACTGTGTCAAAGCTCCGTCTCAACGGCACAGACCGAGGTAGGATGTGAACCTAACATCAGTGAGGGGAGACAGAGGGTCCTGCTGAGGTAATGGAGCTAGCATGGGGGAAGCATCGCGGTCTGTTATCAGTTCATCTCAGGGAGACATTGCAGAGAGAGAGAGAGAGGGGGGGGGGGGGGGGGGGGGGGGGGGGGGGGGGCGGCTGTGGTGCGCATCGCTCCTTTCACTGGAGAATGGCGGGAGGTGCTTTGTTTTGGGATGGAGGGATCAGGGAGGAATGAGAGGGCACAGCTGTGACTCTAAACATACCCGTGGATAATCTAACCAGCTAAACATGGCAGGAAGGAAGGAAAGAGAAAGAGAAAGAGAAAGAGAAAGAGAAAGAGAGAGAGAAAGAGAGAGAGAGAGAGAGAGATGGATATAGTGGGTGGAAGAGAATGTAAAAAAAACTAAGTTCAAGGTGGGCCCAGGGGGGACCATGTGCAGTCTATAATAATGTGTGCACGTGTGTGTGTGTGTGTGTGTGTGTGTGTGTGCGCTCGCAACAGCTGAAGCATCTTGCTGTGGGAAGAGCACAGTGATCCACAAGGGAAGAAACGGTGCATAGTCTCCACTCCACGCAGTCATGCCTCTGAGATCAGATTAGGGTTGCTGCAGAAACTTGTTTATCCAAACTGGCAGTAATACTGTGTATTTGTCCCAACACTGGGTAGAGGAGACGGGGGTGGCTCGGATGACGAGGGGGGCCGAGGGCATATGGGGACAATTCCCTGTAACGGGTGTGTGTGTGTGTGTGCGCATATATATGTAAGCTACGGACTTGTCCGGTTTTCCGGGCAGTTGGAGCTGGATCCTGCAGCGGTCGGCGGCCCTGATCTCCTCCTCCTTCTTCACAATGAGCCTCTGGAGGCCTGACACCCAGTCCTGAGCCACTGCAGGGTTCACGTTCTACATACGGGAGGAGAGAATACATAAGTCAACAAAGGATGAGAGGAGTTCAGTTAAGTGACTGCGTAAACTGGATTAAAGAGATGGAAACGTGGAGAGGTCTAACTAATTTGCCAAGCTTCAGTTTTGCATTTACAATGTTGAATCCCAAACAGATTTGACTCAGTCATGGCCTTGAACGTAGCTATTTTGGAGGAGGGAAGTCAGACCTCTCACCTCCCACCTTCCTTCCTTCCCCGTCTGCCTCCCTGTTCCTCAACGTGAGAGACACATGTATCTCTGTGTGCGCCTGCTTCTCTGCTCCCCACACGGCAGCCACGAACAGACCTACCATGGCTACACAAACACTAGCTCACAGGTCCACACTGGGCTATGCAAACTGCAGTTCTATACCCTTTCATAGACAGGCTAGTGTGTGTGTGTGTGTGTGTGTGTGTGAGCCCTCCTCGGCCCGGCACTGCGGCCACAGCTCCACGTGGCAGCGTGCCCACATCCAGAAGGCAGGGACTCCCAAAGCCAAATGGAACAGGCAGGCTCTTTCCAATACTCAACCATTAAATGTCTACTAATGTGGAGCTCAGTGTTGATTTTTAAACCATGGCTATATAGTCAAGAGTTTTAAGGACAGCTGTCCACCGAACACACCACAAACTTGAAATACATCAAAGTCTATGGCAGGTAGTATATATCATGTTTTTTGTTAGTGTTTGAGGACTGAACCTTCTCACTGGCTGCTCTACTGTACCTGGTAGTTTCCCTTGAGGCTGCCGATCATGCCGGAGATCTGGTTAACCAGGCTGAGGTCGTGGATGAGGTTTTGAAGGTCTTGGTACAGCTGCCCTGGGCCCATGTACAACTTGTCTGAAATGAGAGGAAAAAAGTCACACATACGCACCAGCTAAATTCATTATTTTTCCCACCCAGATAGAAAGATAAATAAAATGCATCATGACCACTTGCAATTATTTTTCCAATCTTTTGATAGGATTTGACGAATGGCAATAAGCGAGCAGTGAGTTACAGGTCTGACGGAATCTCTGTAAATCACCCAGCATAAAATGAGCCCTAAAACACGTTAGACTGTCATAAATGCAAGGTGGGAGTACAAATATTATATATTATATAAAACCAATACAACCGACTGCTTGGCTAATTGCTGTGAGAAACAGAGCGACATGAATAAACTGACTTTGCATGGGACAATATGTGACTGCGTTGGAATACACTTCCGTTCAGCTTCAGCTTTTACTAACATTGCACTCTTAATTAAATTGTTCCTACCTCTCTCAGCTTTTGTATGCATGCGAGCTTGATGCGTGTGTGTGTGTGTGAGTGAGCTCCTGGTTGGTGTGTGCTCTGTTGGATGTGGCCAGCATAACAAATCTTGACGGCCTGATCAAGTAAGTGACCACAGTGCTGCTCACCATCTAACCGGGTACAAGGGGCTGCTTTGTTTATCAGCAGTGAGAGGGGAAGGCAGCCCCAGAGGCAGGCTCATCAGAGGTCTCATTTGGACTCTGCCAGTCCAACCGCCTCCCACACAAACACACACCCACACACAGAGGCTAGCTGGGAATAGTGCTGCCGCAGAGCACTGCAGCCAGAGGAGAGTCGTCTCCTGTCAAACGGGACGGCCAACATGCCACTTTGATGGACAGGCGAGAAAGGCAGGCAGGTCAGAGCTACCAAACTAGGAGGACTGTACAAAACGTCACATAAGAACATAGACAAAAATATTGTGCAATATATAAATAAATAGCACATTAATATATTCGCTAGCTGTTCTAGCACCATATCCACCTCTATTTGTAGCCACACGTGGAGAAGGAAAGAGTTAAAGAAACCTGGGGCTACAGCCTTTCTACTCCTCTCTCCTCATTTCTACAATGGCTATTCAGCCTGCCCCTGTGTTCTAGCACCATGGCAACCAGCACAGTCTTTTCTTCGAGGGCTCCCAGCGAGGGCACTGAGGGAAATCTTGCCTTCCAGCAACTCACAGTGCTTCACACACGTAGGTGGTTCAACACACACACACAACCACACACACACACACAGCTATTTTCAAATCCCCACCTTTCAAGTTTAGAAGGCAATTCATGGACTGAGAATGTGTATGTCCCAGGCAACGTTCTGTGGCTACTGGTTTGCAAACAGAGTTTCACAGGGCAGTAGGTTTCGTCGATGTTCAGGTCAACGGGCATCCACTGTGTCAAATAACATCACTGTAATATGACATAGTCATTCAAGGCATGAACAGAACATGCAGTATTCGGCCAAAGGAAAGTTGGTTGCACGTGGAATGAAATTAATTGTGTATGTTTACAGCTGAGGCACAATTAAAGTCTAGTGCCGATTCTGTTCCATCCAGTTAATGGCTTTGTTTAATCGTGTTCAAATATTCATGGCTTGTCTGTCTTGGTGTCAGGGTTGGATCCAGATCAGGACAGAGGTGCTGAGTAAACCTCTCTCTCTGCTGCCCCTGTGGTGGTTCATGCTGAGATCAGCTGTTGGCTACGATGCCACAGTGCAATGATAGTCAACTACTAACTCTAGTAGAACAAACTTACAGAAACAATATCCCTGGCCGTCATACTTGGATCAAGCAGCAGCATAAACTGTTTGCCAGCCTCTCCGCACAAAACAACAAGTCAGCGAGTTTTTAACACGAATAACCTTTGTTTCCTGCAATCACAGAAATTACACTATTTTTATAAGCAAAAACACAAAGTTCAATGCTACACCGAGCAGTCTCTTGCAGCATTATGGAGTTCAACATAGCCTCTCTCTTGTCAATAGATCTTTGGGGGCAGGCCAACACATTTCCGCAGACCAGGCCTAGAGCAAGAGGCGGAATCAACAGATGGTTAAGTATCCTGAAAAATATCACACACACACACACACACACACACACACACACACACGACAAGTGTTCTAGATTATAATAAATTGTCCAGGAACAAAGAAAAACAAGAGAGTGGGAATTCACCTTGACCTAGAAAATCCGCTCTGGTGGTCTCTGATTATTAAGCGAGGCCCAACAGACGTGAGGTCAGGGCAGAGACATCCAGGGAAGTGACATCATACAGTCCCTTCACAACGTCTTAGCAGGCAGGTCACGGAGCGGCCTTAGCTGAACTCTCTGCACTGTGGGAAGGCGTGTCTCTACTTGTTAAGCTAACTGGCCGCCGGTCACACTGGGACGGGGGCCGAGGGTTGATGGTGCTCAGTGAGTTCTGTGCCAGAGTCAGTTACTGCAATTTAAAATTGCTTCATGAAGCAACATTAAATATGACCTGGCCAAAAATATATGAACGTCCAAAATCATTCATATCTAATGCAATTAGATAACCACACAAACTTGAGGGGACGAGACTGTCAAACGCCCTCCTAACCATCTGGTTGGCTTCAGGGGGAGCAGACACAGACCCATGTCATGTCAGGTTATGACAGATGGCTGCTAACCTGTCAGTCAGGCTGTCTATTAGTGGTGGGGCCTGGGGGGGTCCAGCAGCCTGGCCAGATGCTGCACACTACTGATAGCTCCTATCAGACGGCCTGGAGGACGTAGTGCCTGCTCAGAAGGAGTGGAAGAGGAGAGAATGCAGACTGGAGAGATGGAGGGATACGGGAGGGGGGTTTGGAGTGGAAACGGGAAAAAGGCTGAAATCCAAAGCGATGGAAAGGGGGAGCGGGGGAATAAGGAACGGACGATAAGTCGGGAGGCGCTTATCCCCACCCCCTGGCATTTCCAGCGGGTAAGAGGATGAGCGGAAAAGGTCCATCTGGTGGGTTTCTGCCTGGGCAGTATGGTTACGCAGCACTGACCTACTGGCAGTCTTAAGCACAGCATCCATCCTACTCATTTACATTCCCTGATAGACAGCACCGTAATCCCCCTCTATGTGGGTTAAATATCATGGCCTGCAACGAGCTGGAAAGCAGACTTATCTCAGTAGGTGTTCAGGGATGTCATTGTGCGCTTACCATGCATAAACATCAACATCAAAGGACGCCTGATTGTGGACGAACGCAATTTCGTCCTGCACGGACCAGAGTCCACCGTTACGTAATTGTGTTCCAGACGGGACTAACATTACGCAGCGGAAGAGAGACAAAGAGAGAGGAGGGGAGAGTCACAAAGAGAGCGACAGACCGAGTGCTGTGTAATTGAGTGGTGGTAATTCTAGCCTACGGTCACATGTAATAAAATCTGCACTTGTGACCTCACTGCGCCGACTCGTGTAACCTCTGGCAGCACATTCTTCAACATCAAAGCCCTTTCCTCCACTCCACCCCCCCCCCCCCCCCCCCCCCCCCCCCCCCCACACACACACCCACACACACACACACACACACACACACACACACACACACACACACACACACACACACACACACACGGTCTCAATGTCGGCACCTGACGGCACCAGCAGGAGGCAACACAGACGGCCATATCTAAAAGGAGTATTCACAACCCACGGCCCGGATTGAAAACAGCCCAACCAGAACCCCACATCACATAGTCCACTTGTGATGGCTGCTTTTCCCATCTACCCTTTAAAGAGACTGAGCAGCAGCCAGGGGAAGCTCATTGGAAACACTGAAGTCACTCAGCCAGGCTGCACACTGTAGACTTGAGCGGAGGGAAAGCATTTTGTAAGGAAAAAAACACTCAGAAAGTGGAATAGACGGCCTCTCAGGGACTGACACCGTTTTAGAAACGACGGCGAATCTAAACAGAGCAAGCTTTCCATGATGCTATCATTTAGGCGCAGTGGGATTTTGTAGACAATACAAAACCCGAGAAATGTCTAGGTTATTGCCTCAAACAAACATACATTTAGGCAACCACTGGCTAAAGATATTGATGGTATAAATACAAGGTATTACCATAGTGACATGCTTTACTCTATGCATATAGAAAGTAGGACATCTGCCACCTATAGGAATGAGTCTTAGCCCATGGGACACTTAGATCACTGCTCCAATTAATCACTTCACTACTGGCTAAAACACATTCCTCTGTCTGAGTGAGATGTTGAAGATTTGTTTGTACGATGACGTTGAGTACCAAGGTACGTACTTGGCCGGGCATTGATGACCACCTTCTCCCCAGAATGGGGGGCAGGGAATCGGCTGGTGTCACTCATGTCCTCACTGGAGCCAAACTCCACCACGTCCACAAAGCTCAGCGGGACGCTCCACTTCAGCAGAAACTTGTGTCCCAGGAGGGCGCTGCTGCTGCTGCCGCCTTCCTGACTGCACCTGGACACGTAGGAGAAACAACATGGATACTGCCTATTAATGGAAGAAGCCACCTCCTATAGTCTATGTACAGTGACAGATGATAATGAAATTATTCTCTGGGTACACAATACTTTAGCTCCCACTCATCGGGGGGGGGGGGGGGGGGGATGCGGGCTAGTGGGGGCGTAAAACAAAGATTAAGTTAAAGCGTAGAATGAAAATTAGTGTCAGAATGGAAATTGATATTACAGGTCGTGATTGAAAACAGGCCGTATTCTTTTGAAAATGAACAACAGGAACCTATCTTGCTGTCAGAGTTCATTGGCTGAGTTCTGGTATAATTACAGGACAGCCAGTCCTTCCAAGGAGGCAACATCATAACAGAGGGTGCACCGTTGGTGGGGTATAATCCCTGGCCAACGTGGGTGTCTGGGTTCAGGCCCAGCATCCTCCACCGCGGTCTTCGACTTCACATCTGCGTTGTGCCTGTGAGAAACGGACTGTGGGTCCGGTGTGGTGCAGTGGTGGTCCTTACGTCACGTTGGCCGTGGCACACATGAGCACGTCGTTGAGCAGGAAGAGGCGGCGCTCCTTGGTCTTGATGACCTCGCCGCGGTCGTTGTAGACCGTCTCCACCATGTCGTCAGAGCGGATAAGGTAGCGTACGCCGTTACTTAGGAGCTGGGGGACAGGAGACACACACACACACACACACACACACACCACTGGAGATCAGGGACGCACATGCCCCAAGTCATATTCTGCAGAGCACAGCAACATGGATTATAATAGGCCTCAAATGTAGTTTAGCCTGTACCAATCTTGGTCACTGACGGTTGGAACTCATTTCTAAAATTAACAGTGAAAGCATTGTGTTTTTACAGTAGTATAAACTTGACCTTTCCTTGCCAAAGTGCAGCTGTTTAACGTTGTGGAGGGACAAATAGTGAAATAATTACACCTTTGGGGAATAGCTTTACTGTGCTTGTGCGTCATACGGCACCACATTCTAAATATAAATAGCTTAATGAATAGGGTATGGGGTAGAAAATGTGTAGTATCAAGTCAAGCATACTGAAATACTCAATTTCATAGAACTTTAAAAGAGACAAAGTATGAATGGAGGGAAGGGAGCCATATCTAACCCAGTGCCCCAGTCCAAATAACTGCTTCTATCAAACAAACAAATGACTATGGATGAAGTCTGAGTTTCTCTATTCCAGGGGTAGTGAGTGCAGTGCTAACTCTAACAAGTCGTAAGCGTGTTTCATAGTCCAAAGGCCTTATCGGACCAACGTAAATAAGCCAATGCAAGTTGTACATTGTTAGGGACTGTTCAATCGGACCTTGTTGAGGTAGCGTTCGTTCATTGCCTTGGCAATGTGGCGGATCTCGCAGCGCTGGTCGGCCTCCCTCTTCTTCTCGTTGAGCTTCTCGGCCAGAGTCTCCAGCTCGGTCAGAGCCATCTGCAGGGGCAGCCGGTCGGCGTGGCCCACCGGGGTGTTCTTCAGCATGTCCTGGGGGCACAAAGCGCATCAGACACTGAGAGGGGCCAACCTGCGGTCAAATGTTTATATGTACAGAATATTTAGCGCGTTAACCAGGTATGTCTATTGTCTAAGAGCTTGTGGTTGCGGATACAGGTGCACTGGTGTTATACGCTACATTAGTCAGTAATCATAGAACATAAAAGAAACAGTAAATGTCATGTTGATTTCTAAATAGTTTGATGTGATGAGTTTGACAAATATCAAGGAAGAATATGTAGCGATAAAGAGAGTGGGCTAATCAAAAATAGGCTGGTAAATTGTATTACATATTTAAATAGTACACACGCAACTATTAAGATAGAAAACATATAATACATTATCTGAGGGAATAATTGTTCTACCGAGCAGCTTTTTTTGGAGGCACAATTGGAAAAGAGGTTATTTATTTATTTGAATGGGGCTCCCTCTGCTGGTAGGACTGTATATTGACTGTGAAGAATGCAGAATTAGCATAAATGAATGAGATGCCAGCACTAGCTCAAGCAAAACTATATTTCATTCCCACAAATGGGTTACCTTCAACGGTAATCTGGCCACTGAGCCATAGTGCCAAGAATAGCCAATGTCCCTACTATATATGCAGTTTGACCATGCCGAGTCTAGCTCTGTTGTAAAACCTTGGTGGGGATGCACCACAGAGGGAGAAGAGAGAAAAGAAGTCTGTACCTGCAGCAGCAGTATGAACTGAGGGAACCTCTGGATGGGCTTCATCATGAGGCCGTACAGTGTGACTCGGTCACTACTGCTCTCCTGACGGTGCTGTGGACAGACAAACATCCATTATGCTTAGGGGGGGAAGAGAGTCTTATGACTCTACCGCCATTGCAACAATGGTCAACAGTAAAACACTGTGCAAATCTAAGCTCAGTACGACTGACGCTCAGTGTAAACAGAAATAAAAATGGCAATAGCCCTAAATTTTAAGTAAGAGCCTCGTTTCAGGATGGATCATCTGCCGTGCTCTGACCTTGAGGAAGTCCAGGAAGCTGGGCTTGGAGGCGCAGGTCTTCCTGACCACCGCCATGGCTGTGCTGAAGTTGTTCACATACTCACTGTAGGCATCCAGCACCATGGACTTGGAGAACTGTCAGACCAGATCAACACAGGAGTGTTAGGCGGCACATCAACACATTACGCAAGGCCAATCCTATAGAACTGGTAACCGTGAGGGAGTAGGAGCTTCCTTATCCGAACAATAAGCGGTTACGCTTGTCAGTCCTGTGTGTTTGGCTGAGGATGAGAGACGGGAGGATGTTAATGGCCCGGGGCAGACAGCATCTGGGTCGCACGGGGCGGTCTCTTTTTTGAAGACATGCCAGAGGTTGTGACCTAGGGGAGCGTCCAATAACAAGCAGCAGGAAGAGGGAGACGGGATGGGGTCGTGGGAGATGGGGGTCTTTGTTTTGAAGATCTGAGTGAGTGGCAGGGGTGGAGTACATCCTTTGGTACAATGTGTTACCACCCGGCTCTCGGCCGTCAACATGATCACACGGGTCAATTTCAGAAGGATTAACAAAAAATATTTATTTATGAGCTCTAAACAAAGCAACATTTTCAAAAGTCCATGAGGTATGTAAATCAACCTGTTGGACGCATGTAATAGTGGTGTGTTTTGTAGGTGTAAAACAAAATGAATTCAAATGCAGCAGCAAACAAAGAGCATGACGTCCGTTCATGTACAGAGAGCAAGTGGGTGAGCAACAGAGAACTGGACCAGCTTAAAGAGGCACTGGGTCAGCTAAACCAAATCTTCAGCAATCACCTGAGAAACTGCTCCTTAATGGGAAAGGGGAGGAGACATAGGGATTGGACGACCGTGGCCGTCACACAAGTGTGTGTGTGTGTATGTGTGTGTGTGTATGTGTGTGTGTGTGTGTGTGTGTGGAAATTTCCTTCAGCGTATGAAGAAAATATTGTGCCTTGAATCACAGCGCTCGGCACTTTCAACTTACAGAAGCCACAAAAACATCTCCGATCATTTCCAGTTTGTCCCATTCAGCCACGCGGCTGGCCAAAGCGATCTGGAAGAGGAAATGGCACTGCAGGATCTCACGAATGCGGTAGAACGTCATCTTCAACTTTCTGTCACTCAGTAACCTTGGCTCGATCTCAGAAAGGGGCTTCTCATAATGCTGACAAAGATGAGAGGCGTACGATTAATACGAATATTGAAGAATACTTAATGTAGTTATTAAGGACTTTAAAACAAACCTGAACCTACCTCTAATATCCTTTTCAGGGCTTCCAGATAGTTCTTCTCACTTTCTAGTATTGACCCCAATATACACCTCCTCACAACCTGGTGAACACAAAAAAACACTCAATTATCACTTACAAATATTCCTACTTTTAAGCCACTGTTTATGATCCAATCTAGTGCATTATATATTAGAGCTGCCATACCTAGGTCAGGGAGAAACTATGTGCTGTTACACTGACCAATCGAGTGGCCAGTGGAGAGCCGTGTTCCCCTTTCAAAGCCCCTCCCAGGGTAAGAGTGTGCAGCATGTGGGCCGTACAGTACCTGTTGCTGGGAGAGCCCCTCAGGGACAGGACCCAGCAGTGGCTCCACATTGAAACAGTCCACCTCGATGAAGAGCTCCGACTCCTCGTCCTCAAAACAACTGGCCTTACTCTCTAAAGTACACGCAGCAGATACAACGCCGACTGTCAGTACAATAGAGTAATGAAACAAACAACTTCTGATCTGGTGCAAAACAAAGCCAAATGAATCCAGCAGGTCATTAAAAGGGCACGGTCATTTAGCTTCATGAAATTATATTTAGCGGACGTTTCACGGAATAAGATCACCGTTTAAAGAATGACCAAGCAATTCCATGTGAACAAAGGAGCTGTGTGTAGTTAATGCCGTGTTCTTACCATGACAGAAGGACTTGGTCTTGATGTAGGAGCGTCCTTTCTTCACCACAGCTTTGGTCTTCTCCAGTCCGTCTTTGGTGCCATCTTTGGCTGCCTTCACCAGCTTTTGCATCTTCACGGACAAGAACAAGAGTGAATGGCCAACTCAATCAAGACACCAGTAGGGTCCTTCTAGGTGGATAGTTTTATGGGCCATGAATCGGGTGATTCGGAGAAAAGATGTTGTCGGTGTAAGGTGCCCACAAAGCCAGCGCCATGTTAGAAGGACATGATGGAAGATGGCAGATTATGACAACATACAGGGCCTTAGAGGCACAGGTTATAACAGCCAGGGCATCTGCGATAAGTGTTATTAATATGCATGCTAAGGTTGAGCCACGCATTATTACAACACCAGTTAAACTCTAGGAGGGAGCTGGATGAGGATGAGGGGCGTCAGAATCATGGTCTTATCTCTGAGTCTTCCTCATGACATTTCTTTTGTTACTGTGGAAATGTAATTGTGAATTAGACTGTTCTTGCAAACTGCCAGTTTAACTTCAGCCTCAACTTTGTTCAGTTGCACAAACATCTCAAAATCCTCTAATAAATAGTGACGTGTCGCTACTGTAATGGATTTTGCAGATCAGTGCAGCCGACAAAGCAGTAGAAGAATCGTGCACAGCCCCACCACCACACCAACACCACCACCACCACCACCAGTAATGAGAGAACCAAGTCCATGAGAGATGTCAGGGGGTCGGGGAGAGGGACTACTTTTTCTAGCGTGGGGAGACGAGGTGAGCGGCGCGGTAGTGCAGCAGGCGGTTTACCTTCTGCTCGTGTTTCTGTTTTAGCTGCTGTAGCTCTACCGCTCCCATTGTATTTGCCATAAGATCTTTCATCTTTTTCTCATAGTGTTCTTTCAAGCGTGTCAGATCTTGCGAGAGCTAAATAAAAGCAGAGCAAGCGTTACTAAAAGGTGTTTGAGGGGAGCTCATGCCAGCGAGTACACGTGCTTACCCACACTACTCATACTGAAACGGAAATGAACAAGTCAATATTTCCCATACAATGGAGACTATAGATCATATAATATCCATTCCAAACATCAACACTCAATCCTCCTTCTTCTTTTTGTCCCCCAGAGGCTTCCTTTCTTACAAACCCTCCTTTCCTCTGATTTACAGCGCTATTGGCATAACAGGGACTGTTTGATGAGGGGAGAGTTAGTAGGGCACTGTTTGATTTACACACATGGGTCTTCTTTTGGGGCGGCTTCCCTCTCATGAAGGCGTGGGGCAGCCCATTTTCGCCGTGCCCCTCCCCGTCGCTGGCCTCGTCGTAGCTCTCAAACTCGCTGGAGCTCCAGCCATTGTCCAGAGAGCTGCCGCCGCCTTCCTCCCCCAGCTCGACGTCATCGTAGATCATCTCATCGAGGTCTGGACACCACGAGAAGAAGGTTGCTCTTAAACTTACATTCGACGTCAGAGCTTCAAGAACTTACAGTGCATTCAGTTCAGTGCACAAACCCATTAAAGACTTGTTAGTATATAAAGCTATTGAATTACGCACGTCGACAAGATACTATCGGGCATTATCAAATAAAAGAAAAAGATATGTATGGCACATCTGATTAAATCAGGTTGAATAAGTGAAGAAGGCTGATTCAAAATAAAACTGAAACAACTTACAGAAATAGGCAGACGCAGAATAGGGGAGCACTATGTCAAGGAGAATGTGAAGGACAAACTAAGTTAAACATTCAGACACAAACCTGTGTTGGAGTCCGAGTTTTCTCTTGGCACGTCATCATAGATAACTTCATCTGGATCTGAGGCACAAAACAATCATGTTTAACTATCAGCATGCAGAACCATGAAGGACAAGCATCCAACTGTAGAAGTTGTTCACCCAACAGACAGGATGCAGTCTAATGAAAGGCTTGAGAACGGACCACACAAGGGCATGGTTCCTTAAAAAGAGAAGGAAGGAAGTGTCTGGGAATTCACTTGGGCAAAAAAAGGAGAAAAATCTTGCTGTTAGCAGAAATACAGAGTTTGCACAATAGAAACAATTGTAGTTTCAAAACAGATTACAGATAGATTCGTTTCGCACACACGGGTACGGGCACGAATGGACACATTCCGGGGAAGTGTATAAGAGAAGAGCCCTTACTTTCCATCCAAGCTGTGTTGGCGGGATCTGAGACCCATTTAGTCAAGGCATCTTCTTCTTGTATGGAAGGACACTCTTCACTGAAAACACTTAAAAAAAAAAAAGAGCAAGAATACAGTTAGGACAGTAGTGATACTAAATTATCACGTAGTGTATCCACCCAAACTGCTACCTGGTATATTATTAGACTGTGTCATAGGGAAAGGAAGGCCACATGCGGTCCTGGGCGGCAGGTGTATGACTCACCTATCGACCGAGTTGTTGTTTGTAGTGACCACTGTGACTGAGAAGGGAGAGGGATCAGAAATGAGAACTGTTAACAGCACGGTTAAGGCACGTGGTCACATAACATGCACTACATCTGATCAACCAGCAGAGGGCGTGATTCATTTAACAGAATAAAACTTAATACACTTCATGTCATCCTACCAGACACAAGTAATACATTTGAGTACATAACTTAGATAACCTTTTTGCAAGATACACTTGAACCAATGTATCAGACGGAAAAATTACCTCACTTTTAATGAGAATATCCTTGAAAAGTAAATGAGGTTGCCAAAAACAATATCTATGTTCAAATTGTTACTATAGGCCACAAAGGTGTTCAATTAATATGGTTCCAAAGATATGTTTTTTTAATTATCTGAACATTTGAATCTAGAATGACCATGGTGATGACTTCATTATTTTTTATTTTGGCTTCCTTAATGTACCAAGCCACACATTTGGAAGCAGACACTGAGGGAAAACAGGAAAACCGTAACGGAGGGAGGACTACATTTGGACACCACTTCATTGTGGCTTGAATTTCGCGAAAAAAAAGAAAAAGGAATGCAAAGAAGAAAAGCGAGGGGGAAATGCTGGGAGGAAAGAGCAGCGTGTGTCAAGCCTTCCTAAAGACAGCAGGGGGAATTCCATCGTAAAGACAGAATGAGTCAGATTCCATCTAGTAAAACGCTCTAATCTCCTCCATGTAAGTCGGTCAGATATTACAGGAGCCAATCATTTTGTTAAGTTTTGCATCACAGTCACCAAGGGTTGTGATATAAATGTCAATCTGATAAACCAAGGCCGTGCTACTCATTCAGTGTCAAGGATGCCCCACCACCCCCTCCCTCCCCCCCTCCTCCTCCTCTATTACCGTCCTCGTCCACGGAGAAGTGTCGGATGATGACGGGCGTGGTGTATGCTGCCGTGATCAGGGGCACTCCAGAGGGGGTGGCGTAGCCACGGGGCACAGGCACAGAGTAACCTGAGGGGATGGCAGTGGGGCTGCTGGGGATGGCAGTGGGGCTGCTGGGGATGGCAGTGGGGCTGCTGGGGATGGCAGGGGGGCTGCTGGAGATGGCAGGGGGGCTGCTGGAGATGTCCCGCTCCTCTCCCTCCTGCTCCTTGGACTCCACTGGGGTGAGAGAGGAAGGGGAGGAGCCATGAGGCTGCTCCTCTTGCTGGAGTTGGAGGGGACTGATGTCAATCACGGCATACGGGTTGACTTTCCCCCCGGATGCGGTTGTTGCGTTAGTCGTCAGAGGCGAAGGGTCAAGGCTGGATACTTCCTGGTCTGGGAGGCAAAGAATACAATATGGTGACTTGATTATGTAACAGGAAACACTGAGGAATATGACTGGGACAGACACACAATGGTGTAGGAGAAAGGAGCCAAATAAAAAAACATATATTTAAATATTTACATTTTTTTGAATGGTTTTGATAATGTAGGACTAGAAAAACAGATGATGTCCAGGTTAAAAAAGGCATAATATGTAATGCATCTTGGCCACACAATTAATTGGGTTGGACTAGGGACAATAACTCCTGTTTGACATAAAATATCTTCCCAATACGTTGCCCTGCTTTCACTAAATTGAATCTCAGCTTGTGGGCCTTGTTTCTTTTGACCTTTTCAAGCTCCTGTTGGCTCAGACAGACGTGTGTTTACTATCTCACAGAGGAGGCCTTGTATCACATTCTGTGGCCACATAAATCAGCACACATGCCCACCCACCCTTTCCTCAACAAACACACACACACACATCTTTCTCCCACTAACACCATTTCTTTTTCAATGAATATGTTTTCCATGCTGTTGGCATGAGAACATGAGTGTAAGAGAGAATGGGACAGCCAGATAAAGGAGCGTGGTTATCTACTATCTTGTTCAAGGGTCTGATATTTTGCCAAGGAACTAGGACTCACTCACACAGTCATATGCCCCAGAAGCAGTTTATTATGCAGGGCCACTCTTTCTGGAGCTTAAATCCAAAAGCACTATGGCCAGTACGGGGATCGAACCCGCGACCTTGGCGTTATTAGCACCACGCTCTAACCAACTGAGCTAACCGGCCCTGGTAATGCTACACCCCCCTCCCCCTCAGATCCAAACCGATCACTGTATGGGAGCTTTAACTAAGAGAAGTTTATGATGAAAACTATCACTAAGTAAAACTTGAATGGCCAGTACGGGGATCGAACCCGCGACCTTGGCGTTATTAGCACCACGCTCTAACCAACTGAGCTAACCGGCCCTTGCCGGTAGAGATAGCTCCACCCCTGTCTGACTATCAGTGTTGTCAGAGGAGGGAGGGGGTTTGGCATGTAGGGGTCTGCCGGTGGTATGCAAGTCAAAGACAAAGTTCAACTATCTAGAGAGAAAGAGAGAGCCACGGCAGAGGAAGTTTGAAGTCATGACTATTCATTCACCATTACCCTATTGTGGGTATTCTCTAACAGCAAAGACCTTGGCGCCATGAGCAGTACACTAACCTAAAGGTCCGGGCATGAAACATTACTTGTTCTCCTTTTAAAATCTTGGCTGGGTGCCACGGGAAGTAACTTTTATAGCATGCAAAGTGATGGGAGGAGTTCATAATTGGCAGAAAGGAACGCGGTTTGTGCTGGAATGTGTGAATGTGTGTGAGAGAAAGAGGCTGAGTCAATGAGAGATCATTAAAAGGGAGAAAAAAAGTGTCCATAGGAGGTGCAGGGGCTCAGATCTCAATGCAGCATGGGACTCCCAGTGTCAGCAGAAGCAGCCTCTAGAAAAGAGCCTGGTAGTGATGTACACCAGACCATGTAGTCAGATATAACAGCCCACAAAGAAAGATAAGAGACAAAAGATGGCGTCTCCTTTCTGACCAAGTCAAGTCAGATGAGATTTATTAGAGGCTGGAACATTGACCTGAAAACTAACTCCCAACTCCCCAACCTGCCTAAGACAGAAGTTTGGCAGTGAAGCAGCAGGGTGGTTTTGGCCACCAACCTGGGATTCCAGCATCTGTCCCAGTGGGGGTGGGGTCCTCAAGTGGAGGAGGAGGGGGGAGATCGGAGGCAATCTCCTCTGGCTCCCCTGATGTCCTCTCTGCCTGCATTGCTTCAGCTGCTGCGACGTGCTCAACTGAACCTGTTGCTTCTGAGGAAGCTGTGGCTTTGTCTACGGCTGGCATTGGGGCTGAGGGTTGGGGATTTGAAGCTGGTTCCTCTGGGTGGGGGGTCACACTGCAGATCTGGCCCTGGGTCTTGGGGGCAGTGAGGGGATCGGTGGGGGTCGGGCGGTCCGCCTCAGGGACATCATCCCCGCTGTCGTCAAACTCAAATGGCTGACCTTCTACTTCATCTGCATAGGAGACGTCATCCGCTAACACTGCACAAAGAAGGACAGGAGAAGAAGAGTGGTGTAAGATGTTAGATAAAATTAAATTTCTGTATATGATAGCGGCCTTGTGCTAACATTTCTGTTAAAAACATATTTCAATCTGAGACTTCAAAGAGACGAGCCTGTTTTAACACTGCCTACGTGTTCTACGACAGCTGCGGTCTATTTTTTATCGTTGTTTTCCTTATTTTCTGTCTTTCCTACAGTGTTCACAAGAGTACTCTTTTATTACTCAGAGTATCTATATATAGAAACGTGGTGGGTATTCTACAAGTTCAAATATTCACTAAACCATATGTCGAGAGTAGTCATTTGTAGGGGGTGGGTCTACTGCAGTGTGTTTTAATCAAACTCTTGTGGTTGTGTACCGCCAAGCAGTAAGAAAGTTTTAGAGTGAAGATTATTTTCAAAGAAAATAGACAACATTGAATTGCTAGTGGACGCAGCAGAAAGAGAAAAGAGACAACCAGTGCATGTCCAGTTTTTACACTGCAATTAGACTGACAGGAAACTGGGCTGCCACTCCCTCCAGTGACCAGGAAGACTGCAAACATTCCCATTCATCCCGGCCCTCCCAAACAGACAAGGACACTGGGATTGGAAGTGAATAAGTGGGTCTAACTCCGGGATGTATAATGGAAAGGGGAGTTAAGGAATGAAAAGGCCATAAACTATCATGAAAGCTTCCTTCCTCTGCTGGTTCTGAAACCCAGGACGCCCCTTCAGGGGTTTGTTACTCTTCATTCATGGGTGCCAACGTTAAATAGGGATACACAGATATCAGACTATTATAGATGTTGGCATAAACAAGCACAATCGGTCATCGGCTCAAATTGTACATCGATTACTGCAATTTGTCCCATATTTTCAATTTTCAGCTGGTCAATACTTCTTGCACTCAGAGGTGTTTTTGCGGTCTCACACTGGTGCAGCAATTTTAATTTAAGTCTTGTTATACAGAGCAGCCTGGAAATAGTTTTTTTTCTCTGTAATGGAACGATGTCAAGAAAAGTTATATCCTTTTGTTTTTCAAAAAGTATTATTCTAACCAACAAGCTCACAGGGGTCTTTTGGTTGACCACTAATCGGTATTGGTACCAGGCTTATTTGAAATACCTCTTATCGGTATCGGCCCCAAAGATTCATATCGGTGCATCCCTAATGTTAAGGTCAAGTTACGGCGAATTACTGTACTTTGAGGTATTGTAATGTAAGTCCCACTGTGACACACCGTGGCCGCACAAATGATAAAAGGGACCAACAAAAAAAAGTATACAAATAGTAGGAAATATTATTTAGTGAGAGAGTAGGGTAAAATCAATAGGAAATACTGCAGCTAACTTAAGCACAGAGTTTATGGACATGGACTGAAAACAAGTGACATGAATGAAAATAATTCCTTCCCTGTGAGTCATTGAATTCCCTTCATCTTTCCACCATTGCTATTGGATTTCCTGTAGAATCCAGCATGGATTTAGCAATGTATCCTAATGGGAGACTGAGGTTTAAGGGGCCACGACAACACAAGAGAAAGGAACTCTATCTCCCTAAGCTGGGCTTTCATACAGATATCGGACACACTTCTACTCTTAGTGCATACCAGAGATTCCTCACTGGAGTGTGCATGCACACCAGCACATACACAACCCTCAAGGTTGGCTGGTATTCACTCTTTGTCTCAACCCTCATATCCTGACAGTTTTTGCTAAGAAATTGCTAAATTCCCCATTCACTCCCAAGATGCAATTTCCTGAATGGCAAAGGCAGATTAGAGGTAATCTTGCAACAGGTGAGAAAATGTTATTTTAGGTATTCTCAGAAAGCCTAACACTATTCCTCTTTCTTATGCCCCGGATCAACATTCATTTTTTTTTTTTACAAGATTAACTAACTTAGTAGAAATCAACAAAATCAATGCTAATGTCATAGTTAAAGCTGGTTCAAGAAGGCTTAGCTTAATTAAGGGTATGAATGGTTCAACTTTAGAGGGACACATTTTTTCCTCAGTTGGCTGCAGGTCAATATCACACTTCAAAACGTTGTCTTATCAACTACACTTAATTTATAGCAAAACACATTTTTCCTGCAATCTACACCTCATTTATAGAAAATCACCACAAGTACCAACTGACACAGTCCATTTACCACGGCAAACGGCTTTGAAGTCCCCATAAAAAAGTAACCCCCTTCTAAATCACCGGTGCACTAGCCTTAGGGTGACAGCCAGGTAGTGGTTGCACCTTGGGCAGTCTGTAGCTGGAGGAATGACCTGTGACTAAATGCTAGAGGCCCACACCTTGACCCCTTGACCTGCTGTACCTAACACTGAAGGTGCTACAGTCTGATGCCAGGGAAACCTAGAAACAGAGATGCTATCTTTGCTTTTCCATCTGGAGTAAAAATATAATAACAGAGGGAAGCAGAGATAAGGCACAGCCAGCCGCCGGCTACAGTCAGGTCTCACTCTGGGACTCTGGCTGGAATACTCATTTGGCAAAAGCTCCTTTTTTTCTTCTCATTCAGGTTTATTTCTAAAATGTCGGGCCAAACAAAGCAGAGCCTTTTCCGACAAAGCTTGGCGTATTTCGATTGACCATTCAATAATACATCTGCTATTGACAGAGGAACTGTGGATGAAGCTATTGCTAGTTGGCTGGCATGGCTTTGCCTCCACAGTAGCCCTCTGGCACATGAAGTCAAGCTATGTGTGCGCGCGCACACGCAGAGGAAGAGAGAGAAAGAGAGAGAGAGAGAGAGAGAGAGAGAGAGAGAGAGAGCCTATTCCCAGTGCCCTTTGTCAATTCATAACCACAATATGGATTCTGTTCTCTTGTCTTGGCCCTTCTCCGTTCGCTCTGCCACACACTGCTCCGGTCAAATGAGTCACTGGGTTACAATCCGCTCCAGCATCGCCCTGGCAACAAAGAAAGTCGCTGGCCAGCTGGAGACTTAGCATTTCTCTGGCCACTGTGTGCGCATTTGGTTGTGTGTGCGCGTTGCAGCCCCGGTCTTCAGCCAGGATCTCAATACTGAGGCACATTGTCTGGTATTCACAGCAGTTCAGCACATTTTCCTCCTCCTACTCCTCCACGCTTGTCATGCCACATGCACTGAGAGGCGGAGGAGAGGAATGTTTAGTTTACTCCCTCCATCGTTCAGACTCTTTATGAGCTGCCCTAACCATCATATATAGACTGAAAGACAGTGATCTAGAGACGTTGGTGCTATACAAAGTCAATATGGATAAATAAAACACAGGAGGAAGATACTGTAGATAGAAAAAGTGTCCGACTTTCAGCTATGTATTTAAATAGCTTATAAAGACTGCCGTTATTTTTCTTTTGCTAACAAACAGTCTTTCAGAGAAGTTTTTTTTCACAGAAAGGTTTTTGGTTTAAATTATGAAATCCTTAATGTAAAGATATTCTATTTTACACACCTAATGTTAAGCATTCCGTAAAGACAAAGCTGCTTTTAGGACAAAGTTTTAGAACCTAATGTTAAGCATTCCTTAAAGACAAAGCTGCTTTAAGGACAAAGTTTTAGAAGTTGGGCAATACTTTGGGCTTGGTTCAGATAACTTCGCCCAAATAGTTTGCAAACCACTCAGAGACAGCCTTGTCACCCACACCCTAAAAACACTTAGAAGAGTGAAGTTTATAATGAACACAGTCTCTCGGGAAAACGTAAGTGGCCAGTACGGGGATCGAACCCGCGACCTTGGCGTTATTAGCACCACGCTCTAACCAACTGAGCTAACCGGCCCTGATGACACTGCTCACCCACCTCTCCTTCGGATCCAAACCGATCACTTTATGGGAGCTTTAACTAAGAGAAGTTTATGATGAAAACTATCACTAAGTAAAACTTGAATGGCCAGTACGGGGATCGAACCCGCGACCTTGGCGTTATTAGCACCACGCTCTAACCGGCCCTGATAACATCACTCCCCCTCCCCTCCCCTCGTCCCAGTGCAAACTGATCTCTGTAAGGGAGCTGAGCTGATCTCTGTATGGGAGATAGTGAAGTTTCTGATGAAAACAGTCTCTTTGGCACTGTGGCCAGTATGAGACCAATCATGCAAGCTTAGCAGGCTTTTTAGCACTAACCAACTGAGCTAACCAGCCCTTATGAGCACTTGGATAGTGTAGTTTATGAAGCCTTGATGAAAATCGTCTCTCAGTAAAACTGAAGTGGCCAGTACGGGGATCGAACCCGCGACCTTGGCGTTATTAGCACCACGCTCTAACCAACTGAGCTAACCGGCCCTGATGACACTGCACCCCCGTCTGTGCAGTGCAAACTGATCTCTTGTCTATCAGCACTGACCAGACAGACAGCGCTCATCAATTTAAAGGCGAGGAGCCAGGAACGTGAGACATAACATTAAAGCAGAGGGACAGAGACACTGAGAGAGAAAAAGTGAGACGCTGAGGGTAGGAGAAGGAGAGAAATAGCCTTACTTTCAGGAGGAGGGGGAGGGAAGTCTTCCATGTCCATCCTGGGTACTCCTCTCCTGGCCCCGCGTTCACTTAGCAGTGTTGTGGAATGTGGCTAGAGCAACACACTTTCCTGGAGGGCACAACCGAACAATGTAAACATGTCAGAGGTGGCAGGATTGAAGAATAGATTATCTAAAAACACACTTCTAGATAATTAGCTTAACGTGGAGGAAGGTCCCTAGGGCATTTTTAACTAGACCTAATATGTATTCTCCAGTCACTGTCCAAGGTGTTATTCAGTATTATTCAATCTCAGTTAAGCTATGCCAGCAGGGGGAGAGGGTTTATTTATGAGTCAAGACCAGGTATTTGAACCACATCTAATTTCGACAAATAGAACCCAGCAAAACAAGAATGAAAACAATGAAGCTGTCCTCGAGTCCCATAGTGTACCAAGTCAAAAGAAACCATCACCTCGTTCTCACATGATAATGTCTGTGTGTTTATGTGTCAGAGTCAATCTAGGAAAGGCCTGTCATGCCCACAGCAAACAGCCCAACTCAATAGATGACCGGGGGTCGCCAACTCCCTCTGTGTAAACATGGTGGCGCTGACAGCCTAACTATGACCTGACTATGCGAATGGAGAGGACAATTCCTGGGTTGTAATAATTATCACAACTAATCAAGGAGTGAAATCCTTCAACTAGCCAACAGCCCTCACTTAGGATTCGAAGCAGGTTTAGGTTTGTGTTCAGACTAAATCATATCCCCTTGTGGCTCCCTTTGAGGTAATAAAATGCAGGCAATGGCTCATTATTTTAGGTGAAGTCAATGATCTGCTTAGCACCTTTTGATCCTTCAGCTTAGCAATAGTGTTGCCAATCGGCTATTAAAACGAGGAACCTTTGATGCCAGCTTTCACAACATGCCTTAAGCATATTTAAGTATAACAAAGTCTACTTACTACAGAGAAATACTGGATTCTAATTGAACTCAATTGAACTGCAGATCTATTAATATAGCAGAATGTAATAAACTCCTGTTGTTTAGGTATGTCTTGAATTGGTCCAGGCATAGTTTGTTTTAACCTAAAATCAACAGCGTACTGATTTATAAAAACAATTATTAATATAGAACAGCTGAATATCAAAGGATTACTACTTTAGAGCACTGTGGTGGTTGTCAGTTCAACAGCGGACTGCTTTAGGTCTGATCCAACTCCCAAAGATTGACAGGTAGGCAAGGCTTCTCAGAAAGACGACCAGGCTTGTACCGTGAAGGGGTCAGTATGAAGGTGGGGTTAATAGCAGGGATAACTGTTAAGCTTAGGGAAAAGTCACCAGCAAGCTTAGGCAGGCACCTTGCATTCCTAGAGAGACAAAAACACAGTGCTTTCTTCCACTGACACCGTTTGTTGGGATGAAGAGGAAGCCAATGATGACAGTTTCTGACAAAAGGTGTCCCGTTTGTGCGAAAAAGTGGGTCAAGTTGTACTTTAAACCCTGCAGTGAGAGTCACAAGCTTGCCCCTCTCTTTAAGAGCAAACGACTGGGCTGTGACATCATACCATAGAACAAAACAGCCCTTGTTGAACAGAACACGCATGTTCCGTACTCCTCTCCGATACTCAATTCACATTACAAGTCCACAATGGCGCACACAATCCCTGTCAAATGAGACAAGTCTCCCTCATTGCAAAGCACCAAACAAAAGCCGAACGATAACCCGTTGAGTCTCTAAGCTTGTTTAGTCTACAAATAATGTGGAATCCTCTGTGTCTTTGTCCCCACCCAGCACTGGGCGTAAGCAGTGGAAGTGAACACGCGTGAACGGTGATGGTTGGATATGGCAGGCCTAGCCTGATAGACAATACCAGTGCCAACAGAGTCAGGTAGGAAAATATGCATAGCCTGGGGACCTGGGATAATGGGGAGGACGTGTAGAGAGGGACTGAGATCACACCAAGCGGAACTGCTGTTGTGTAAGGGATGAGAAAGTAAACTACAACTTGAAGGAAAAACATCATTTGCATGGCCAAGTTAGTCTCTGTGCGTGAGGGTATGTGTATGATAAACAGTCTATCTTAGTGGCCTTCATTAGAACTAATACTCCTGACAACACAGCCTCAACATGCTTAGTGACTCATAGCCAAGGAGGACGGGCAACTGCTGAGAGGAAGGAAGGTAGGAAGGAAGGAAGGAAGGAAGGAAGGAAGGAAGGAAGGCAAGAAGGATGGGAGGGAGAGAAGTGTATTTCACGCAGGTGTACTTTCCCTCCACAAAGAGTAGAAAGAAATCCTCCAGCTACGGTGAATATTATTCCTAGTAAGCTGTTTTGAGAGACAATTAAACAGAGCCAGTTACGAACATCATAAGAGCTGCACCTACTAATGAACCACGCCGTTGTTCTACAGAGCAAAAGTTAACAGCTCCTGAAGACCACCTTCAACAGAGCAGCATTCAAACCACGCAAGTCTTCCATAATTAAAACCTCTCTGCTCCTTTACTTGATGGGCGGAACCGAGACGCCATATTCCCAACAACATCCTGTATGCAGCCCCACTGAGACCACCTGGCTCACCTTGCAGGTGGGAGTCCTCTCTGCTCGACAACATCGGACTATCCGCTAGCCTCTTTCAACCACAGCCTGTCTTTCTCACAACATAAGCTTCTACACAGAGGTTTTTGAACTTCCCATATTCAGTATTGACTCATATAAATGCAGGTTGTCATGCATCTAAACACCAAGATTCAGGCTGGAAGTGAGAACATTGAATAAAGGTCCAGCTGAATCTTCTGAAGACACTGGGGGGGGGGGGTGAAAGAAAACCAGGCTAACATGGCTAATGACAGACCCGGCCAAGCATGTCATTACAAGTCAGCGAGGCTAAATAACCGTGGGTGCTGCCTCAGTCGCGTTGAGACAGGAAAACAGTCATCAGGTCTGCTGGTAATGCAGACAATTTGTTCACCTGTTTTCAAAATAATCCCTGCTCAAATACTTGCAAATAGAGTTACCATAGAAATATTCACAATAGGTGCAGTGAGGTGTGCCATTGAATTGTTTACAGCAACAACAAATAGCATTTGTATATTGTACTGGGAAGATGTTTAGCCCTCCGTGAAGACACGTTAAATGAGTTACAGCTGAAGCCACAATAAATTGTGTGACCCCATTTTGTTTCTATGGGACTGCCAGCTCACTGATGACAGTCCCCGTTGCTCAATTCTGGATAGTGCTTAGCGACAAGTGGAATTCCACACATGAGGGACAAAAACAAAAGCCAAGTGCCTAGGCCAGAAGAGCAGCACAGAGGGTCAAAGGCAGTTGCGGGGAGTTTGCTTCTTGGGCTGGTGCTGTTTGGTTGGTTGGTGGGTTTGAACAGGAAGTCCTGTTCCATCCCTGCGCCAGTGTTACTGTACTCCAGTTTCCCTGACCCACAGTTAGGCATTTGACCAACAACTACGGCATCTTGCTTCAGACCACGGCAACCAATCCATCCTTGACGTTATTGCTACCACTTTGACATATAAAAGACGCATCTTTTGACTTGTGCATGATGAAGGACGTACACTAGAAAGTGTATAAATTGACTGTCAATCCTCAAGTTACATCTAGCCTAGGCCATTTGGCTTCAGTAACAGCTGATACGATTAGGCACAATGTTACCAAATGGCGATACGTTTATTCGAAAGGAATGTACATTATGTACTGTATAAAAACTCATGGTCATTAACTTAAAGTAAAGTAAGAGCTGCAGCCTATCGGTTTCCATAGCCTCTCCTCTCAGTGAAATGTTAGATGCTCTGAACACTCAGGGGAATCAATATAGCCAGGGGAACAACATGACATTTCACCAGCCAGTTGTGACTTTATTGAATGTCTGGTGTAGTGGAATCACTTCATTAAATCCTCTTCTCTCCTGAGGGCAAGTCAAATACAGTTGTGTGTTTAATGCAGAGCCCGACTGACAATTGATTTTTGGGGCCGATACCGATTTGAAGGAGAAAAAAATCTCAGATATTGATATGTTTTTTTTTGCAATGATCCCTCAAATGTGGTTATCAAACACTTGGGACAAAGATAAGTAATCATATATAGTGTTAATGTTTATGTTGCTTGTTTTACGTCTGGTCTAATGTTTTATGCTGATGTTTTCCTCTCGACCAGGGCTCCCTTGTAAATGAGATATCTATCTCAATGGGACTCAGCTGGTTAAATAAAGGATATATAATCCATCTATCTATCTATCTATCTATCTATCTATCTATCTATCTATCTATCTATCTATCTATCTATCTATCTATCTATCTATCTATCTATCTATCTATCTATCTATCTATCTATCTATCTATCTATCTATCTATCTATCTATCTATCTATCTATCTATCTATCTATCTATCTATCTATCTATCTATCCTCTGAAAAAAATACATGCCAATAACAATATATCTGTGATAGGCCCATATTGACCGACCGATAAATGGGTTGTGCTGCAGTTTAATATACAACCGGTGCACAGTCTATTGGACATGTGAAGGGAACAGACACCACTAAGTGCCTTCAGTTTCCTATGTGAATCCAGAAGTCAACTCACACCTTCATAAAATAACTATAAGACAATCATGGACTCTCATTAAAAACAGATTCCCATCTATAATTCCTGTGGGGAATAACCCTTGAATCGCTTCTATATACTAATAGACCTTTATACTGATAGACCATGTGTTCCAAATCAACACAAATGTAAAAGGCTCTTCTGACTAAACCTGGCTAAGCAGCACGTGAAAAGCATGAATGACTTAAGCTGAATATATCTTTCAAATAACTAAATCAAGTTCAGTTTAGAGATTGAACTTGAAACTCGTAATATGCAAGTTAATGTCAGTGTTTCGAATTGAGCTTCTAACAAAGAGGTCCCCAGCTGCTAAACAAGAGTCCAACACTGAACTAATCCATCTGCAGTACGATTCTTAAATAGCTGTGCCTAAAATGAGTTGTAAATCCATATCATAATCTCAGGGGTGGCAAGGCTTATAGTAAATCACATCGTCCCCCAAAAATTAGTGGTGAAGTTACAAACTTACAAACAACTGTCTGTCCTCAAGAAGGGTATTTCCGCAAAAATAAATCCCCAAAATTGGTCATTTCTTTTCCAGCTGACCCTAACTCACCATTACATCTAAAAACACAGCACCAGTGAAGTCAATCCTGCCTAAGCGGCCTTTGCAGGTTGTTCGTATGAATAATACAACCAAACAAAATATGGGAATCCTATACATCAATCCAACTGCAACTCATAATTACTAGCTGTTGGCAAAAGCAGATTAAGCAAGTATATAAAATACATTTTATGTGACAGGACAGAAGTTTCGCTGTGAGATTTCTCAAAGCTAAATAATCCTCTCTTAGAAAAAAAACAACGACTAGGAGTCTCTGTTTTTACTCTCATACTAAAGTGGATGGAGGCTTAGCGTATCCATGTTTGCTCTACTCTCAGCCAAGTGACCTGGCTATTTGCTAAGCAAATTACCAGTAGGTTGAGTACAAACCTTGCAGGGCTCCAACTCTCCCCCATGCTGATGCAGAGTGAACTGGACAAGCATGGCGCCAGACAATACAAGAGAAGATCAAAGCGCTCACCATATCTAAACCATCTTTTTTTGGCAGCCAACCCAGCAAGAAGCTTAAGCCACACAGATTCCTGAAAGCACTTTTTGGATCTGTCGAGATTGTAGCAACTTTAACAACTTAGAAAAACGGACATCGTTTTTCTGATGGTTCTGCAAAAGGTCTAGTTCACAAGAGATGAGCAGTGCATGTGTTGAGGAATGTTATGCATGACTATGTCATGCAGAAAGACTGTGTACAATAGTAAAGACCACTCACTTGTGACATTTAAGGACAAAATGTAGTTATACTGTTCAAAATGTGTTTCTGGCTATGTGGACCTTGATAATGTGTACACCTGCATTCTTTAAAAAAAAATGCTGGACATGGTGCCATTCTACATAGCATCGTGGATATGCAGTACTTTGTGTTGTGCTACTAAATTCCAGTAAAACATATTATTTATGCCTAGTATAACAAGTATCCACGAACACAAATAATATTAATGAAATTAGATTTATAACAAGCGTAATGGCTATAATTTATAAACCAACAGTAGATAGTTATCTCTCAAAAGAAAATTGGCAGCGCTTTACTGGAGGTACACTTGGAAAAGACAACTCGCCACGTTAGAGGGAAAACGCTACATTTTGTGGACTAAAACAAAGATCAAACGTACATCGAAGTACAATACCTACATTGTATTAAATGTTTTTCTACACACATCTTTCTCACACGAATGTTTAACTAACAAGTGTTGCTCAATAACAACATTTAAAACCACAAAAAAACTACATTTCCTTCCACTTACCATTTTGACATTCGCTTAGAATGTGTCTACCTTTTACGAGTTTAGAGGTGCATGTGTCAAACTAATACAAATTATCCAACATAACTTTTTTTTGTTGAAACGTGTCCTTTCAGAACTTCTTTGTCGTGCCCATCTAGTCTTTTCGACTCTAACTGAACAAACTCCCCATTAGCGCAAATCTTCCTCCTAGTGGAAATATTTGAGAGGGCCATAATTGGTTAAAAGTACCCTCAGTCAAATTCTTGAGGTCCTCTATTCCAATAGGATGCGTTCTTCCCACGTCCCACGTGACCCCTGAAGTGTCTTAGCTACAACAGCTGTGCAATGAACTGCTGGAAGTATTGTGGAAGTGCTGTTGAGTATAACAAAGTAAAACAGGAATAAATGTACTTGTTGCTACATTACATTTATCAATAACTTAACTCCTTGTTGATTTCTGATGCTAAGCTATTCATTTTAAGATTTCATTATAAAGGCATGCACATTTTTTCCATTCACTACACACTACAAAAACTGTTTAAAAAGTTCAGTGTTTACAGGTGATATGTACTAGCCAGAATTTCCCAGCAATCAAATACATTTGTATATAATTTCTTGTTGAACGGGATACCACACATCTCAAAGAAATCCAAAAAGTGCTTTGCCAAAGTGGTCTAGTAAAGACTAACATTACAGAATTATTCAAGACGTCAATGACAATCTCGATTGGTCCTCTCTAGAGCTATTTATAGAGAGAAAGAGATTTCAGAATTGAATATGCTTATTTGCGTTGCCAACTGAATTGTCATGTCCTATCCTTCTCTGCTATCTAATGGCCAAACATTGTACTGCATATCATCCAGCACAGTACAGCAAACCATACTTTTTTTGCCACAATGACTGACTCTGCCATAGTTTCCACACATTCATTTTATTACTTAATTTAAATGAAACAGTCGCGTAACTTTGTATAGACAATGTTGCAGCATTTTGTTATGCTAAGTTAAAGATTTTGGCATACTGTCATGGTAGATTCTGTGGCAAGTTAACAATACATTGCAGATTTAAATTTAAATTTAAACTCAGAATAAAAACCTCATGTTTCATAGAACACAATATAGGCACTTGCATTTGACATCAAATATGGAAAAGGAACCCATTAAGTGAAACGTGGATTCAATTGTCAATTAGTTTGAAGTAATTCCACATTTGATGTTCACTTGTGGTACACCAAATAAATCAGGCAACAACGCCTGCTTGCAAGTAGATAAGTTGCAAGGTATGCCCACACCATTCATAAAAGAAACAATACTGAGTGCAAATGTAAGCCAACTAACAGATTTAGATAAAGTAGATGTTAGGGGGAAAGCACAGGATAGCTCTGGGCATGCATATGTAAATTAAATACGACTAGATACAACTGAAGTGTACTGTGCATAGGCCTGTAATGCTGTGGTTGTAATAGGCAATGAAAAATAAAATTTAAAAAATGCACTTGAAGATGCTATACATTTCTTTCATACTGCACATCTAATCATCTCTAGCACCTTAAGATGCATGATGTAATTGTCATTGAGATATTGAATATGTATATAGCTGGTACGCTAGAAGCATTGGACTCTAATATGACTACAACCCATTCCAACAGCCAAACCATTCAAGAAATCAAACAATTGTTGTGACACAGCAGAATATATTAGTAACTTAAAGAATTAAAATAATACATTAATACCTTCAAAATAAAATGTAAAAAAGAATGCAACAGCAAGATGAATCATAACAGCTTTAGAACACATTCCTTCCTGATGTGCAGCAACAGAAACACACTAATCTGTCCAAGTTAAACGCTTAATGGATTTCCAAGGTTGAGTATAACATAACAATAAAAGTGAAAGGACAATGCTAATGAGTTATTTGTGCAGTGGGTCCCCAACGTGTCACATATCCAAAACGTGAAGTACTGTCCTGAAAATGTTTCAGTGCAGATTCTTACTGATTCCATGACAATAGATTCATCTTGGGTGAGAACATTGCAGATAGCTTGACAACCACAAAAAGCTTTAAATCTCAGAGAGATAGTCACTCTGCAACTAACGTGACAAATACTTGTCTAACTGTCCGCTTAAGAGTCTCAAATACCATAAAAAAGGAAGACATTTTCTAGAATGCTGTTTGAATTTCACAGTATGTCTGATCTGTAGTAGAGAGAAGGAGTGGGTTAGGGGAAGGTACCGGCCATCACATGCTTATTATTAGTCCAATCATCTCAATTAGATGTCGCTTTGGTACAGTAACTGTATTGTGAAGAGTACGCCTTTATAGGCTCCCCCAGTATCCACTATCACATTACACTCCACAAGATTATGAGTGAGCTATCCACTCCATCAATGCTAAAAATAAGACAGCGCAACAACAGAGCAATCCAGTCACATTATTAAGACTCCAATTCGCTTTTTAGAGAACCATGTCCTTAGGGTACTCCAACTCCGCATACACCAAACAGTGCTTTACACATTCACACATTGCTGATGAAAGCAAACCAGCCATATTATATATGCAACATCTGCACACAAATCAATTATAAATACAGAAGCCTGATGCAACTTATTTGTTTACCTAAAGCTTTGACCTTTTTCTTGATAATGCTGTATTGGAATTAAAAATCATACAAATACCCTTGGTTACAAAGGCCACTGTTTTCATGTGCGTTTACATTAAATAGAAACCATTAATGTATTAAAAAAAAATGATTAAACAGCGTAAAATTAAAACTCAAACTGTTAGTTGGAAAATAGTTAGTTTGAAAAATAGTTATTGAGCTTTGTCACCAACATGGTAAATGTTTGTCCTCCAACACAAGCACACACAATGTCTCCTCAGCTGGTGTGGGTTTTGGTGGACTGGTCCACCGTCTGGCCATTTAGGGGTACAGACTTGTTGCTGAAGTTCCAGTCCACTGGATTGAGGAGCTGCATGGTCTTCTTGTGGGTCCAGATGGGGTTGATGATTACAGTGAGCAGGGCCAGGCCTGTAAAGAAGAGCAGGCGCTGGGGCAGGGCTACGTACATGTTGAGCTCCTTCCAGTTGCTCCAGGTCACCCACCACATGTAGTAGGTCAGCACCATGCGGCAGTGGAACATGTGGACCATCACCCATTGATTGGCTCTCCATAACAAACTCTGTGCCCAGCCCGCCTGGAGAAGGAATGGAAGGCACAGGATTTGTTTAAGCATAGTTTCATAGGTTGAATGGAGAGTACAGAAATGGAAATCAATCGAAATGTAATGTGCATGGATGCAGATAATTATATGCATGTCGTAAAAACTTCTAGTTTTTTTTTTATTAGGTACTTTAAGTTCCAGAGACAACAATATATAGCTGTATTTGAACAAAACAGGGGGTACCATTATACAATGGAACGATGGATTGATTAAGGAACCTAAACTCATTACTCGAGTAAACTGTATCATCTAAACTTCAAGTGAAGCATTGGTGAGGAAGTAACTCAAATCAAGTGACTTGTGTCCTATTTCTGGAAGTTCCTCTTTCTATGATTGTCCAGATGGGCTGCCAAATCCAAAAGTGTAAGTCTTAAAAATGTGTCAGCACATAAGAGAAAGGGACCACTCTGTACTTTAAGTTGTCACTCAAATTAGAAACAAGTACAGAAAAATAAACTGTGAAATTATTAATACTGCTTTACATATGGAGGCAAAACAGACCTCGGATACCCCTACCTTCAGTAACATCCAGGAAATGCAGGTGAAAGGAGTGCTCATCTCTAGCAGCAGAGTGACCATGGGCAGGTAGTGGCCGAGTGAGTCCCACACCACCGCTCCTGCAAAGCCTGACAGAGCAAAGAAATGGTGTGCAGCCAGGGGCAGGTCAAAAGAGCGGAACACCACACTGGAGGTGTGGAGCGCCACATTCTCAAAGAGGAAGAAGCCCGTGGCAGTGAGGACGTTAAACCATGACCAGTCCTCTTGACCCCTCACCCTGTCCCTGGACACCGCACAGTCCTCAGTCAGCGCCCGCAGGCCAGCCACAGTGCTCTGGAGGCCAAAGGCAGCCCGTGTGGCTGCTAGGTTCCAGAACACCTTCTCCTTGGCTAGTAGGGAGCAGTAAGTTTTAGAGAAAATTGTTGATAGTAGGTGAGACGAGAGTAACACCCCTGTGTAGAAAGCAAAGCCCAGGCCAATGACATGGAAACGAACGCTCCAGGAGAAGTAGTCAACGCTGGGCTGACCAGAGCTTTCACTGAAGGACAGAGGGTTAGCTTGGTGCTCTGAAGTCATGGTGGTTGATGGGATGCTGGCCAGGGTTGTTAACTTTTAGGGGGCTCTCATCTGCTGATGGAACCAGTATTAGCTGCAAAGTAATACATTTTTTTTCAACAACAAATAGGCACAAAAAGAATACCCTGTACTCCTATTACGAACCCCTCTGACCGAATGACCTGGATAACGTGTGAACTTAAATACAGGAAGATCATTATGGCAGAAAAACGAGATCATGGGAAATGTTGTAGACAAGTAACATCCTTCATGAGCCTTCATGATTGCGACTTCGGAATGTTGTAAATCGTACGAACGTTACATGTCCAACTGCTACGAATCTAAATGTGTTAGCAGACGATTAACGTCAAAGCTACAAACAATACGGACCACAACTGAGTCTTTTGCACGTCCCACAATCGATCATTATTTGTAGGCATCAGCAATTTTGAGGGACTTTGGGAACTTACTGAAAAGAACATCAAATGATTATGAGCTATACAATGTTGCAACTTCACAATATGAAGTCACCAGGAAACAACTAACAAGTTAAGGCTCGTGAAACCGAACACAGTAGCCTAACTTCCCTAGCGGTTGAAAGACTGTCAATATATTATAACGTATTTCTCACTTACCTTAAACCTCCCTCAAGTAAACGCAGACAGCTGTGTAGCACAACAATTGTATTCATCTTCCCATTCTTCTTTGAGTTTCTATTGACAGTTAGTAACCAATTTTTGGAGCAATACCGCCACCTATGCGCTGGAGTGTGGATCGGCAAGGAAAAGCCAAATCCTCTTTTCTAACCGTCTCCCAAATAAAAAAAATATTAAGCATTGTCTCTTCAGTGAAATCTTTGATTCCTATTTCTTGCATTATCTCTCTTTCACTCAAACAAATGTGACACTCGCTTAAAACATGCTTCACTGTATTTCTCTACTGAAAATTATGACATCTCCATATTTGCCTAAAATATGTAATGTTGAATTCATGTATGCCCCATGCTTATCTATGTATGCTTATCTTAGCCTGATTATTGCCCCCTCTCTTCTTATTCGTACTCACCCTGATGCTTTCCTATGTTTACTGTAAACAAATGTTTTTCTCAAATTAACAAAAACGGCCAAAGTATTTTAACCAGGTGCAGCTCTTTAACAGTGAATAAAAACGTGCATCATGGTACGCTGATGGTTTTCTCAAATGATTATAAAATAGTATGTTAATATAAAAATAAATGGCACTGATATTTTGTTGCTACATAATTCTGCTTAAATAGTGTTTGTTCTGGATATATTAAGACATCTTCCTGTATATACTGTTGTTTATTGCCTTTAGAAAACTTGTTTTACTGTATAGCCAGCACAATTTTGGCCTCAAATCAAATAATAACAGAGAGATTGTACTGTAGCTACACTTTACACAGTTGAGGCATGCACAACCTAATGTGATGCACCCTAGAAGACAAAATCTAGAGCATGATAACCCCATTGTAAAAAGACAAACCTGTAAGTATGGATTTTTTTTTGTGTGTTGAAAAATGTTTGTATTGAGGATTTTATCTCACAGTTGTCTGATGTTCCGTGTATTCCGAGATCACACAAGTTCGCAAGTTTGACCACTCAAACCTGATAAAACCAGAATGTTCAACCCTACAACATGTTTAGGTACATGATTTTCTAACACCTGAGATAATTCCCACAGGTTTCAAGGTTTCTCAGCAGTCTACATTTACGCACATATGTGTGCGGCAGCAATCAGTTTCCCAGCTGTCACGCTCCCACCTCTCTCCTCATATCCTTTTTGGGGGGTTCCGCCACTGTACCAATGGTATATAAACCTTGCATGTACTGTATGTGTGCATCTCTCCCACTTCTTTCAAGAAGCTCTGAGGTAAGAATATCCCTTTCCCCTGTTTTATCTTGTGTCTTTCCTTTGATATTTTAAGATGTTTTTGTGTGTGTGTGTGTTTAACGAGTGAGTGTATAGATGCAATGGAAAATCTAAATATGAACATTTTATCTCCATTGAATTTTGATGGCTTAGGAACATCTTTCTCTTTTTTACTATACCCTTCAGGTATATCCACCATGTTAGTGTTTAAGTTTTCCTGGGCTGTTCTGGCCCTGCTACTGGTGTCCTCTGCCTTGGCTGAGGAGCAGGCTGGGGTAGGGCCACCACCCTTCACCAACATCACCATACTGGTGCACAACTTGTATATAATCCCCCATACTCACTACTAAGATGCAGTATATTCATAATCTGTACATATAATGATCAACATAACAAAACTTGTATAATTGCACACTCATTCAAGTCATTAAAATATTTTTCCCCTTACATGATACTGAACTCTTCCTAAGAATGAAGGTAAGAAAAGGCAAATAACTTAGTCAATGTGAAATATGTTAACATATCATACCCTTCTCAAATATGTTATGGGAAATATGACCTAGTGATAAAACCGTGTTTCCTGTAGAGATTGCTGACATTGTGGAGGATGATTCCGAGGAGCTGTCCGTCTCTGAGCTGTTGGAGAGAGCAAACCGAGGCATTAGTAAGTCTGAGCATAATGCACTAGATCAACTTAGTTATCCAGCACCTCAAAGTTAAACACTCCAGCCAACCGAGAACTCCCCCTCCTTCCTGGAATATAACAACCCGAGCTTCCCTCTGGGCACTTCACTCGCTTTGGGCCTTTTGCACACAGCTTTGTCAATAAACAAAAGTGACTACTCTGGGCATTCATTTTAAAGCTGGGTAGTGAGTTCAGGGAGTTCAGTTTCAAAAACTAGCTGGAGTGTCTTTTGAATTTAAGAAGTAACTATAAATGTGTTGGTGTGCATTTTATTTGTCTATCAAAATGTAACATTTTTCTTAACTTAACATTACAGTCCCCGAATTTGATGAGCCTAAACTGATGGGTGACATCGCTGTTGTCACTCCTGATGGCAGAAATGCTGATCCTTGCACCTCCCGCGGCTGCCTCTGGGGAAAGTGGACCGACGGCAATGTGTACATTCCTTACAGTATCGCCAACCACTACTGTAAGTTTTGAAGGCCATTCTGGAAAGCAAATCTATTTTATAAACAAAGCTCCATAACACATTCTACATTTTGGAAAGAAAGCAAGGAGGGGACATGTTTGTTCTTGGTAAAGAAGCCTTCTGGTTTATCCTCCAGCCTCCCGCGAGCTGCAGATCATCCAACGTGGTCTGGACTCCTTCTCCTCTGTCAGCTGCATTCGCTTCAGGCCTCGCCGCTCCTCTGACAGGGACTACATCAGCATCGAGTCCCGCAGCGGGTACGTCTGAGGACTGTGTTTAAACCTTCCCTCTAAAACTTCACTTGTGAAGGCATATTTAGTTTGGAAAAAACATTTACCCTCTACAGCCACGCGCCATCCATCATTTCCATAATCGGACTCTCATATGCTCATAAATGCTGCACTCCAAATAAAAACTTGTCATGGGAGCTGATCCCTCATCTCACATATATTATTCTTAAGGTGCTACTCTTACGTCGGTCGTTCTGGCAATGGCCAGACTGTGTCTCTGAGCCGTCAGGGCTGTCTGTACCACAGCACCGTCCAGCACGAGCTGCTTCACGCTCTGGGCTTCAACCATGAGCAGACCCGCAACGACAGGGACAACCATATTCGAGTCTACTGGGAGAACATCATTGATGGTCAGCCTTGCTCTCTTCCCCTCTGTCCCTTTGAAATTCATTTGACATAATCCGATGCTCTTCAACTTAAAAAAAAACAAAAATACATGTGTTTCTGTTAGGATTCTCCATCTCCAAGAAACGGACCCACAAAGTTCAAATATGTAAATGTACTTCCTTGTTGTCTTTTCTCATTAGACATGAAATATAACTTCAACAAGATTGCAACCCTAAACCAGGGAACATCCTACGACTACAACTCTGTCATGCAGTACGAAAAGTCAGTACACAGGATACAACAGTGCTTCACCAACCAATTTTTAATGAACGTTATTCTATATCAACATTAAATCTCTTGTAAAGTAAACATTCTTTAGTAAGGCTTAACAGTTTATCTGGGGCTATACTGTATATCATATCAGCTAAAGTAAGCTCACAGTCCAGCTTCATCAGTGCACATAAAAACGTTCTAACACAAGATGGTGGTATTTGTGGTTCTCAGGTATGCCTTCTCCAAGAACAACCGCCCCACCATGGTGCCCATCCCCAACTCCAATATCGCTCTTGGGAGGGCCACTCAGATGAGCCGAAATGACATTGACAGGCTCAACAGGCTCTATCAATGCTGTAAGTATCACTATGAAGATATACCAAAGTATCAATACAAAAATATAGCTTTAAATGTTGTGCACATTGTACAGCCAGTGTTTACATTCAAAGTCGCGTAAATCAAAAGAAACATGCCATATGCAATGTTCCAGTTGTTTATGATATTGATCAATGTATGCGTAGCAAATATACACTATTTAATGATCAGATCAATCAGCTAAGAAATCACAATGTCTATACTTTTCATGCCCTCCTCTTTAGAAATTGTGTGATACCCCAGAGCATTCTGATGAAGTTAAGCCTTGGAGAATATACAATCAATTTTCCCTTCCATCATGACTTAGAAGCACGTACAATAAATCTCAAGTTGAAATGTTGATGTTGTACTTGTCTCACTACTAATTTTCAAGTAAAAGACAATTTTGCAGCAATCCTAATTATGTTTGCGCCGGATATATATAAATGTTGCTGTTTATTAGAACCATATTCTTAGATGTCCTTCATCGTCATCACGGTCCGTAAGCTTGCAATATTTTTTTCTCGATGATATCAGCTGTAAGATTCTGGTCACAGGCTCTCAGGGCTCCTAATAGGTTGTCGGCTCTGGCTTGGGCTCCCTGGCCCTTCCTCCACTCCCTTATTAGCTCCAGCGTGGTCTCCTCCAGGTCAAAAGGATGCTTCTTGGAGATGGAATCTAGTTTCACCTCAGCCAGACCCAGCTTGCGGGCCAGTTTTCGCCAATTCTTTCCAAGACGCTCAGCTACAACATGTGCTGCTATGTCCAGTTTGGCTGCAAAGAAATAAAAGCAAGGTCAAAGTCAAAGTCAAAGTCAAAGTCAAAGTCACACACACACACACACACACACACACACACACAATATATAATTAAAGACAAAACAATATAAACAGTACAAACATTGGTTGTGAAAGCCAGAAGGAAGTTTGCTGCATGTGATGCATCTCTCTGGTACTGACATTTTTCCAAACATTGTTTGTCAACAGGGAACTGTTTTTTTTCCATACTCATATTTCATATAGGCTATTATGGTTGGCATTCTGCATTGACATTTAACTTCATATTTAGTACTATATGGATGCGTAGCGGACGATTCCGGACACAACTAGTGTTTGGTTTTTGAATAATCTAAAATAAATGTTTTCTCAAGGTGCACTGGTTAATTGTTCCTACGAGCACAATTGTTTGCAGTTGATCTAGTTAGCAGCGATTACCAACCTAACACACCCCTTCTCTGAATGATCTAGCATTCCATCTACAAAGTAAACACAATGCAAAACAATGAGCGAACGAGATCACAGTCCCAGAAGGATTATGTCAGGTAGGCCTGCACATGACTGTAAAGAAGGATACAAGTTCCTACATGTTGTTAATGCTATGACCAGCTACCCATGTATGGTGTATTGTCACCGCTTTAAAGTTCTGTGAAAAGCTAATCGTTGATGAGCGTGTTTAGGCTAATTACCTTTCTCTACGTCGCCCGGTTCTTCCGTTGGATGAACAATGTTACCAGCTTGTGTTCTATCCTTTAAAATATCAACGAGATCTAGTCGACCAACGTCTGTCAATAAGGAACACAGATATTCTGTGTCATCGAGACTGAGTTTATTTCTTTCCATCAGGACCTCAAAAAGTTTAAAGCCAGTGTCAATTTTCTCCAGACGACCTTTTCCTATAAATCCTTTGCAGAGGAACTTTAGTGGTTCCAGTTGCGACCCTATTTCATTTGAAATTTGCAACAAAACTTTTTTAAATTCTAAATTCATTTTGACTGCACCACTCGAGTTGTTTTTGACTACAGGAAGTGGCCGCTTCAGGCAAATACGTCACTTTCAATTTGGTTTGTGCTGCAGAGGTCGCTATTCAAAAGTTAATTTAGTATCCCTATTCTAAAAAATACAGTTTGGGCTAGATCACTGTCAATTGTTAGTGCGTGAGAAATAAAACTTAATTGAACTTAAATTAGAACTTTAACAAATACAAAAAAATTGGAATTTGCGTTGTTGTAGGAATGCATAACCCTAAATTCACATAACTCAGTGGATTGAGTAAAAAATGATATTTGAATGATTTGAAAATATTTATATTCTACGAAGGGCAACTTCAAAAAGTAGGATATTTTGTTTGAAATGTAGTGGAGTGAAAGTGAAAGGTCTGTTTCCAAAATGGAAACACTTGAGTAAATTACAGATACTCGAAAATGGTTTTGAGTACAGTAACGAATTATAGGACATTGGCTACTTCGTTACTTTTATTCACTGGAACTGGAGTATGGAAAAGTTCCTGGATGGCATGCTATATAATATTTAATAATGTGGTTTGGAACATAGCCGAACATAGCTATTTTATTACTCCTGGATACTCCTGATGGTGGCTACATTGTGATTGTGGTGGCCATAATTGGAGTTAATGTGTATCATTTTCCAAATTTCTTTCCTCTAGCAATAAGGTAGGGCAACAAAATGCCGTCATTTGGTGAGGAATTTCAAGGAAACAAGAGTAAGGTAGAGAAAAGTATTCTTTATGGTTTATAGCCACATAGTTTGGTGATTCATTTTACTACCAGCTAATGAATGATTGTCAGTATAACAATGCCACATTTGAAGATGGAGTCTGGCAGAAAGATATAGTTATATATGAAGGTTGTAATAGGCGTTGCTTTAAACCATAATACGTCAAATGCCATCACTAGGCTCTGATATCTATTGCCCCAATACAAATATTCTAGACTTCTAGGGCACCCACACACACATTGACACCTGTCACCATAGTCAGTGTGCATATGTTTATGAGAGAAGGCGATGATAAGGAAGATGATTGAAATACATACTATAAGAGCATGACGCATGTATCCCAAACCTTTTAAAACATTTGACTAAACAGACACCACAAACACCAAACTTTTACAAACTATTTTTTTTCTCATAAAATTTAATTGCAGAACTATTTACAATTGGATGACCTTAGCAATGACTCAACTACTTAAAGAGGTAAAATCTTTCAATAGTTCAGTTGGAAAAAATGAACAAACCTATTTTTTAAATAACTAAAGCTATACAAAAATAAAAATAAATTCAGTGAACGTCAACATAGTATTAAATTACACACAGATATACGCATCTGTAATCAACATAAATAAAAATACATTAATGATAAATATACAGTGTGAATTAAAAGCAAAGCTATGAGTAAACAATAGGTCTACATTCAGTATCAGTATTTTGCATGCCATTTTAACAGCTTATCAAAAAGAAAATTAACAAAACAAAGTATGACAACAAATAAATAACCATAAAGAAAATATGTTGCAATGAAGCATATTAGATATTTATATAACTGTATATTTCTTTACAAATAATGAATATTTGGCATTATATTCATCTTTACTATAGATATGATATACAATAGATGAAAATAGTTTCCCCTAAACAACTACCTTCTTAATTTGTCTAGTAATTATAGTAATTTCACATTCCAAGTTCAAGGAAGTGTTACTGTATGTCTCAAATATCGTGGTATCTTCTCCACAGCATGGTTACAAAAATGTTCCCTAAACATATCATATGCTGGAAACAGACAAGAAGTGAGGCCACAGATGTTGGGAGACTGTCCCAGGTAATGATGTGGAACAGGAGGGCGGAGTGGTAGAAATGCGCTACGTACATCAAAGCTGAAGAGAGCCGAGAGACTTTACAGCCAGGACTTTACAGTAGGTTTGATGAGTCGTAGAGGACGGCACTTAAGTTATCTGCGGACCTTGTATGTGCAGTCTACTCTTATTTCAATTTACTATAATAATAAATGTCAGGTTATTCGCCACTATGTCCGTCTAAACTATAACAAAGGAATCTCAGTCTTCTCACGTACCACCCTTGCCTATTAAGAGACCTTTTTACATCCAAAAAAGAAACAAATGTAAACCAAAGGGTTTGATCCATAAAATAAACAAATGTAAACCAAAGGCTTTGACACCGTGTTCTATTGAACTAAAGCTGTGTTCATGTGGTGAGCAGAACACAAGGCAGCATTATTTATACTCTAGATTTTACAGGCAGCATACAACTGCCTGTTTTGTTTGTTCTTTCACTCATTTTGGCAGAGAATGTAGGAGAATAGGAACCATGGAGCCTCCAAGATGAAAAGATAAATAAATACTTACATTTGTGTGGAGCATCACCACTATCTAATGGATTTAAATTGGACAGACTTTTGAGAAATTATGTGAACAGCAGTCAAATTCAGATCAATGATCACATTACATTTGCCATCAATGTTAGTCTACAAATAGCAAGCAACAAAAGTATTTTCAGTTGTTATGGCACGATTTGCATTGGCACTAGTATACTATTCTCCTAAATGCAATATCCCCAATGCTAAATTACATTGCATAATTTTTCTTCTGAATCCTTCAACATTTCACATTTCTAAAGCACTCTATAGAGACATATATAGACGTGGTTTCCATTTGGACTGTTGACTTCAAAACATCTTACCTAAGAATCCCAATAGAGTAGAGTTTCTGCATGAATATATACAATTTGACAAATGTTTCAAAGCAAAATGGCACCAAACTGAGAACAGAGGAGGAGGTATTAAGGTATTCTGTATGGGTGAAGTTGGAGGATAGCTGTCTCGTCAGAACTAGGACAGGAAGATAGGAAAATTATACAATTCGGTCATGCACACCTGAGCATGCATGCACACACGCATAGCTGATTTGATCAACCCCCCCACCCCACCCCATAATAAACTGTGCCTTCTCTTTCATCATTATCCTTCCAGACAGTGATACACTTAAACACATTTTCTCTGAAGGGCCTTGGAGGCTGTTTGCCTGATTTGTCCAAGGACCTTATATAAGCTCCTTTTCTCAATCAAAGACAGGCGGCAGAGTCCCATTTCAAGAACAGTTCTCCGACGCAGCAGCACAGAGCACTGCACCAGTAGTGGCTGCGAGCAGAGCTCCAGTCTCCTCTTCTAAGCCAGCATGTCACACTACGTCTGCCTCTCCCTTCCCCTGCCTGATGTCTGTTTGCAACTGTTGGAACAGTAGGGGAGCGTCACTAGTTCAAGCTACCAACTGCCTGGCCTTATGTAACATACACACACACACACACACAGACACACACACACACACACACACACACACACACACACACACACTTTCAGCAACCTCTGTCATTCTGTCGATGTTCCAACATCTGATAAAATGACAGTCAGTAGATGTCCAATGTCAGTTGTTCCTTTCAAACTAGAGAAAGAAATGCAGTACTGTTTTGCCCTTTTCACACTGGAGAGCTGGCCTGCACTTTACCTGCAGTGGTTATATTTTCTCAGATGGATTTCCCAACCTCCTTAAATTCAATGTGGTGCTCGTCTAATAGTTTTCCCTCAGTCTAGTTTGGGCCAGCTCTGCTTCGTGAAAGTCCCTGACACTGGACAGTAAAGAGTAAGCATGGTAATTAAGAGCAAGGGCAGTGTTCATAGAGGAGGAACTTGGGAAGAGGTTCAGTCAGTAGGGAGTTTCAAGATCAGTCTGTATTCTGTTGCCTCGCAGTGGTTCGTGTTCTGTTTACCAACAACGGCCATTAAGCTAGCGAGAGTGCAGAGCGTCCAAAACAATGTATTTCTGCCGACTGTAAACAGAGAGGACAGTAAGTGTCACTGTGTGGGGGGCAGAGTCTCTGCTGAGTTTTGGATTTGTAGAGTGAGGATGGGGTTATGTCTCTGCGGAGTGCTAGGAGAGGGGCAGTGAGAGCCAGCTGACCCCACAGTCACTCTGTGTTCTGAAGGTGTCAGCATCGTGCCACAACAAGACCTTCTCCGCAGCATTGAAACAAGACACACACACACACACACACACACACACACACACACACACACATACACACACACACACACACACACATACACACACACACACACACACACACATACTCGCACACCAAGATTCAAGACTTGTAACCGCAACAAGACACAAACACCCCTACAAAAATATTAAAACCAGGCATAGCAACTAGCAAAAATAGAACGTTATAGTTTTCTAAGTGACAAAAATAGGGGATTATTAATCAGCCAAAAACATTTTGAGTTGCATTGCTTGTTTGCTTAATTCTGGAATTGATTGACAAAAAAGCAGCACCAATTATTTTGATGATTATTCTCACTTCTAACCAGCCACCCCTACATGGTTCATGGCCTAGCCTTCATTAGCTTTGTCCATGATCTGTGATCCTTGATAAAGACAACCTCCCAGGCTGTCTCTGTATGACAGATTAGTCTTTCAGATGAATAGCCTTATAAGAAACTGTATGCTGCAATTGCAAAATTGAAGAAATTTCTCAGGCCTTGTGGCCTATTGTGGGCCAATTAGGAGCCTAACTTTTGCTCCCAATTCCAAATCAAACAACCAGCCTGTGGTGCATCTAGGGGAACCGTAGAGAAAATTATAGCAACAGCAAGCCAGCCTTGTGACAATTACTCTCACAAACACACACACACAATTGAGCAGGTAAATCGGTCTACCACTTAATTTGTCATGTTTTTCTATCAGGCGCACAATCAAAAAGCATTTGTCACTGACTGAAATCCTAAGGATCCGTCCCAGCTTCCCTTCCCAAATTCTTTGTTCCCAATTCACCACCATTACATTATTGGTCAGCCATTTCTAGTGTGAAGTAAAAACCTTTTGACACTGCATCAAGAGATTTCTTTTCCATTAAACAATACAAACTATTTATAGAATAGATTGAACAATCTATGTTCTGATCAGGGATGTTATTATATCAAACTGTGTGTTTTCAAATTTACTCCAGACAGAAAGCTGGGAGAGATCTCTCTCTCTCTCTCTCTCTCTCTCTCTCTCTCTCTCTCTCTCTCTCTCTCTCTCTCTCTCTCTCTCTCTCTCTCTCTCTCTCTCTCTCTCTCTCTCTCTCTCTCTCTCTCTCTCTCTCTCTCTCTCTCTCTCTCTCTCTCTCTCTCTCTCTCTCTCTCTCTCTCTCTCTCTCTCTCTCTCTCTCTCTCTCTCTCTCTCTCTCTCATCTCCAGTTCAAAGAAGCAATAGCAACAATGTTTCAAACAGCTTAGCTCTACACACTTTAAACATGTTAAGTGGACACAATGTAATAATACTGTCTCAGTCATTACTGAGAACACAAATAAAATTTGAGAATCATAGGAAGTGCATAAGTGCAATTGTCTAGACATTAGTTCTAAAGAGCTACAGATACCCTCCTAAAAATGCTTCACAGTATTGATATGATTTGAAATGTTGGCACACAATTTGCATTTTGTCAAATAATGGCATGCCATTAAAATGGTAAAAGTGGTTAAAGGAAAGGAAACATTTGAAACGATACGGGATGGAAGGAGAATAATAAAACAGTGTATTTAAAATTATCGTTATCCACCAAAGATACAGTTTGACAACTGTGTTATTGGCTGCATTTCCCAACTCCAGCCAGTCCAGAGCTTATATGGGCTGCCTGAAAGACCTTCTAGAGGTGAACAGTGCAACATGCACAGTTGAGGTATTTCAAGCGATGGCACTTTTTCAAAAATATGTTCATTTAAATAATTGTGATTGTTGACTCAAAAGAAAAGAGTCAGGAAATGAGAAGGGCTGACGATTCTCAGTAAACATAAAGTCTACCATTAAACCAAACCAAAGCACATTATCTTTCCAAAACTATAGAACAGAAAGACCTCGTTGCTGGTATTATTCCAAGCTGCACTTTTAAAATGGCACTTTGCTAATGTTGAAAATACAGACATACCCTTCTGGGTAGCTCAATTTGACTTTGTATTTTTTTAAGTTTTCGTGTCAATTTAAACCGCCAAGACATTTTCAATGGCGGAAAACCAAGCATAAGCCCCACCACTATCGGGGACACATTATTCACCGAGGGGGATTTAAATATAAACACAGAGAATGGCCGTTAAAGAGCAACCAACACGAAATGGAGAAAGGAAGAGTAAAGTAGTAGTACAGAAAAAGGCTAGTTAAAGTTTTTGGACAGGGAAGAGTGGACACCCTCTCCTCAAAGCCGTGTTTGGGCCTCAGGGATGTAGATCTCGATGCTATCCGCTCGCTCCGACACCGAGTTCTGACGGAACGAAGCCGCCCGCTTGGCGGCCATGAGCCTGCGGCGGGCTTCCTGTCTGTGTCGGTCTGGAAGGTCCAGGGACTTCTCCCGTGTCACCATGCTCTTCTGTCTCACGGTCTTCTTTGGTACTGGAAGTGGCGGCTGCACAGATGGGGGAATGCACAGAAAATAAATTCCAACGGCCAATGGAACACACGAGAAGTCAAAGCGTCTTTTAAAGGCAACATTTAATGAGTATGAGATGAGAGTATATGATAATGTGTAATATATGTGAGTTGGAAAATTGTGGCATCCATTTCAGTAATTACATGTCTCTGTTCTATACGGCAGGTTACAAGGTAGTAATTATGTCCTCCAGTTGTTAGTGAAGGTGCTCTGACAGAAAACTCGATGCCACAAGGACACCACCCACTAACCTTCTTCTCTGGGCTCTGAATAGGTTTCCAGTCGTTGTTCTTGATCTGCTGCAGCTGGTCAAACTTGGCACTGACGTCATCGATAGAGAGCTGCAGCAGGTCCCAGAATCCCGCTAGGTCCTGAGAGGTGGGCCGGGGCATGGCACTGGGGTCCTGGAACCAAACACATCACATCACGGGATGACCAGCACACATCACTCTGTCTCATCCTACTTACCCTCCATTATGTGCATTCTCCATCATTTAACAATCCATGTACTTCTAACTAACTCCACTAGATGTCCCTTTAGAGCTGATCAGAGCCAGACAATGAACATCTGAGGAGGCCTTGTGGTTTTGCATTCAAATTGAGCCATAACAAGTTGTGAACCATTTCTCCTGAAGTAATGAAGAGACCTTCATTTCATGCGGTCCTATTCATCCCTTCCTGAAATATTTCACAGCAAAATGAAATCTAACGGTGCCTCTGTCCCTGGACTGGTGCTGCTGAGACAACTTCAAGCCTTATGAGACGCCTGAGCCCATATTTCCAAGACAGCATGCAGCAGGGTGGCCTATTTTGGGTCTTTGCTTATGGTGCAATTCAGAATGGAAGAATAATATCGTATAATTCCGCTTTGCAGCAACTGTATTTCAGACACTTTATTCTCCACATATTGATGTCTGGAGGGCAAAATATCATCACAGACACATGAGGGGGCTTATTCGGAGTAGGTTTGAATAAAAAGATAGAGTGAGTTATAATAGGTTTACACCCGGGTACCTAGAGTCTCAAATGTAGGATACAAGTAATATAGGTATATCACATCTGCCATGTAATTTCTATACTTTACACATTTACTATAATATGTACAACTACATAGGAAGCAGGAAGCAGCACTGTATTGCAGTAAAGTATATAAATACATGGAGTATGAAGGTACTTAAAATGTGCTTGCGACATGGGGAAAAATGCTGGACAATTAGTTTACAATCAAACTGCTTTGACACATTACGTAATGTATTTAGACTGAGAGTTGGACACAAGGCCTTTGAAACCATGGCTGTGGATTCACCCTGGAGCAGGCAGTTGTTTAGAAAATATGTTTATATGGTATGGTAAAAGCTGAATACATAATATTCCCTTACAGTATGTCATACTAATCTGAAAGGACGTCCCGTCTATAATAAAATGTATGTTTTCACGTGGCTCAAACAACACCTTCCATTCATACATAGACTGTTCTATTGGGCCCTCTGATCGTTCTCTCAAGCAGAGGTCCTATCAGAATTTACACCAAGGCTGTTGGCTGAGGACAACGAGAACAGCAGTAATCCCTGGAGGAAGGAGGAAGCGGCCTGTTGAGAATGCACGGCAGCACCCAAGACAGCAGTGGCAGAGCCGGGGGAGCTATGTGGGTCCTGATGGCTGACTCACAGGTCCTGGCAGCGTCTCCACACTGAAGAGACAGAGACAGCTGCAGATTTCACCCCATCACTCCGCTAGCCGCCTAGCCAAGGATTCACTCACACAGCCCATTCATCTTCTGGACCCCAGCACCTGACAAGGCACATACACAGCGGCGGGGTGCTGTGCAGAGAGAGGGACAGCACAGATCTCCTCCCAGGAATACAGGGAGTGCAGAGGTAGCTGCACACTGAACATACCCAAACACTATGTATATTTTATGAGACTACACACACTAGGTGGCAGCTCAAGAAATGAGTGCGGACTGTAATGCATGTTGGGATTCCGCCTACTCTGTTCAGGCAGTAATTGCTATAGAGATAAGATATTCACAATGTATAGAGAGAGCACTTTGCAACTCCTCTGAGGGATGGATTTATATCACCTGGTGTCTTAAGGAGGACAAGACGATTCATGTGATCAACAAAACGTCTCCAGTTCGATCTTGGCCCTCGACTGTCTTTATAGTTTTTAGGCAGCCGTTGTTGAGAGGTTTCATAAAAAGTCATAAAAAGCCCGAGCTGGCACATCTTAACGGATTCAGGGAGTTTGTAAGCCCTTGCAGTGTTACTGTGTGTGTCTGTGTATTTTAGTCGGTTGCTTCACACACACACTCGCTGTCTGAGGCAGCATGTTTAAGTCAGGCTTTGGTAAGTTTATCCTGGAGAGAAAGAGAGGCAGACAGCCAGATAAAATGCAATTAGACGTCTCCTTAAGCTCCCTATTTGCGGACACTGCCACCTCAAGGCGAGCCCAATCTGTGTTTTGTGTGTATGTTGTGGTATGTACTGAAGTCCGGAGCATGCCATCTGCAGAAATGCTCGAGCCTTAAAAATCCCTCTTTAAATTAACCTCCACAATGGCTGCCGACGTGAGTAAATGGAAATGTTTGGAGCAACTTCAGGAAAAATCTGCACGTAAACACTCTGATCCCTGTGATCTTCTTGTTCCACAATAATGTTTTGTTTCACAAAATCACCCAAAATAGTCATAATTGGTTCATATCGACAATAGTCAAACAATGGAAACAATCACCGAGCATAAATCTAAGGCCAGGGACCGTACTGTGCTTCTGGATAGTATGAGCAATACGGGGAAGCCTATTGTCCTCTGAAAATAACCCACTGGGAGGTTGGAGTGTTCAACGCCATACTTCATCAGGGACACACATATAATATAAAATGTCGAAAAGGCAATTTGACAGAAAGCGTTCAAAATGTAAACAAATTAGGCATTTTTAAACAATGACTGAAACATACAACAGCATGCAATTTGACAACATCAAATTATGTACTTTAAAACATGATTAAAGTAACAAAGAAAAAAAACAACTCAAAAATGAAGTACCACAACATTGTTGTGTCAATCACACTTGACCACTGTATTGCTTTACTGAAGATTTTCCCATTACAGATTGTACATATACATGTCTATCAAGTTTAGCAGGCTACAAAGAGGATTATGGCGGTGCATTCGTGCTAGCTGGACCTTGCAAGTGGCTAGAGTGGAGCTAGAGAAGGAGATGGAACTGCATCTCTCTCTGAGCCTATAGAGAACACATAGACAAGCTGGGCACAATGCGTTCTTTCTTGTGGACTCATACAAACACCCATGCAAGTGCCCACAAACAAATGAATGCACAAGACAAACACACACACAGACATACCCACATACCCACGCACGCACACACACTTACAGATATCAATACCGGCCCCCACAAGGTCAATGTCGGGATTTCACGCTACTCACCAGGTTCTGCTGACATAGCCAGTAGAACTGCTGGAATTTCTGAGACATGAGGAGCTGAGCACTGCCCACCGCACTCCGGATTTTACCCAGGGCTGCGGAACAGGCAAAAACGCAGACAATAATGTCTAGCTGAAATGCTGTTCCTGTTTGCACAATAGTACGATCTACACAAACTAATATATACTAGAAGCATCTACCAGTGTGTGTTAAAGCGTGTGGCTCTAAAGGTGTCCACTCACTTTCCTCTGACAGGTCATTCTCCTCTGCCTCGGCCTCCATCTCTTTGCACCAGCCCTCCATCCTCTTGGTCTCAGTGTGGAGGAGCTGCATGAACCAGCTCCCGTCCCTCCGCATGGAGGGGGAGGTTCGGCCTGAGTCTCCCCCCGACCCTGCATTCTCCCTTGGGGAGGGAGGCTCCAGCTGCCAGGCGTTTTCACTGCTGCTTTCCCTGGGGCTGGGCTGCTCCGTGGGTGTTCGGTAGTCCTCGCGGTAGCTGAAAAGGCCCTGGGTTCGGACGGTGCGGACAGCCCCGTACTGGGTGGGCGTGCTGGGCTCTGAATGGCGCTGGAAGCCCCCTCCAAACTGTAGGCCCTTGTCTTCCATGGTGGGAAAGCCTTCAAGTTCCAGGTCGGCCTGCACAGCTGCCGTCACACTGTTGGAGCGCTTGAATCTGCCTTGTCTAGGGAACACACACACACACACACACACACACACACACACACACACACACACACACACACGTAAACAGTGAGACATGTAAAGGCTGTACAAAGGGAAGGGGTGTTGGTCATAATAATGACACTGAAAATGCCTCCAATGACCCAAACCACAGAAATACCAAGAAGAAAGAGTGATTTACCGTTTGTCATCTTCCACTTGGGTCCCCACAGAATGGTATTCCCGTGATCCTTTGCTTTCCGACTCAGAGTCTGTAGCGGCTTCCACCTTAAAGAAAGAAATAATAACACAAATCAGCTCAAACAGCTTATAACCATTATGATGGGGGGACAAAACACCTCAACTGTACTTAGTCCAACAGATAAGATTAAGAACCACTGCATGAATGGTCCGGCTAGGAAAGTAATGACTCATCGACTTGTGGGCAAGAAATGATCTTAAATGGTTGGTCGTTTAATAGACTCATTGGATACTTTTAAAGGCAGGAGCAGAGCAGTGTGGGCCACTGGTGGGATGAAATCATGGTAAGAAAGCTTGACTGACAGGCCAGCATGAGAAGGGTGTTATGGGACTGGCAGGGAGATGATTGATGCTGATCCTTGTTGGTCCAGAAAGGCCATGTTTCTAATCCAATAGGCCCAGATAGCCAGCTTTTAATGGCTCCCCCAACACCCTGGAGTTCTCTGCCTTAACCACTTTACCCACTTCCAGTCTGTTAGTATGCCAGTTAATCTTTCTTTTTCTGTATAAGCCTCCAATATGTTTTAGCTTCCTGTGTCCCACCACTGGCATTTTTCTCTGTCTTACTACTTGCTTTGCTTGCCTGCTCTCTTTGTAGTAAAGATGTAGACAGAAATGACAACGGAGCATGCAAAAACCTTTATATAACAGTGGCTAGTACAATGTTGGAAAACGCTCGCTGGCGCAAACTTGGCTGGTAATAGTAGATGTCATTTTTATATTTGGTCTCCCATCCACCCACTGCCAGCCTGTCTTTTCACTGATGAGTAATACTCAGTGTGAGAACACCAGCCTTCTAATTTTACACTTTGCTTTGTGATTAGCAGACTCATTTGAAAATCAATTCACCTACATTTAATCCTCCATGGCTTAGAAAAATCAGACCTTCTCCTCATTTGGTAGTTAATAGGCTGACCTGTGTGGAACAGAGTTCTAGCCTATGCCTGCAGAATCCTGACAACGTCTATGCCAGCAACATCTCAAAGTCCTTTCCTCTTTAAAAGACAGAACTCCTTAGCTATAAGTGGCTTTAAATGGGGGAAATTATTGCCCCCCCAAAAAGTATATGCGTTCATGTCTGTTGAAATGTCAGCTGTGTTCTGCTGCCGAGCAGTAGGCCATACAACAGCAGCGCAAGAGTGACATTTCTCGAGGTCCATTCTGTATTCGACTGGGCTGTGAGGAGAGCTGTTACCGGAGGAGGAAATGAGTGCTGAACTGCTTGTCGAGATGACCTCTATTACCTTGTGTTAAAGGCAAAGCAAAGTCTACCTCATGAAAAGACAATGAGCTACTTGGGGATGATGGATGAGAGACAGTTAGATGACAGTCGGGCTCCACAGCTAAACCTGTTTCGGCAGATAATATTAATTCAAAATCAGAACTCTCTCTCCTAAAAAAACACACACAATCAAACAAAAAGACAATCAAAAACCATCTAAAGACAGATTCCAGTTCAATAGCTTGGAAATAGTAAAGGACAGTGTCTCAAGTTTAGTAAAGTCATAGAGCCTTCGAGGACCATATTAGGTCAAAACAACACTGTGGGCCTTGGTCATATGTGAAAGATTAACACAGCCATTAACCTAACAGGGCGAGGCCAAATGCCTCCCAAAGGGCAAACCAATGCTAAGGATTGGTACAGCATAATTACCAATCTCCAAGGCAGGTTAAGCTGTGAAAAGCTTTGACCACCCAGGTAGTTTCATGTAAAACTTTGTTTCTATGCAGAAGCAGAGTTTTTGTCTGTTGTGGCAGGCAGCATCTTTCGGATGTTTCAGAAAATGTAGTCCTTCACGGTGTCAGCCATCGGTAATCGAAAGTGCTTTTGTATTTTACACACATCACTGGAGCCAATTTGAAAACCAATATAATTTCCCACCTTCCAACCCCCCTCCCTCTGTCCTCTTCCTTCATTCACACCTTCATCCCTCCTTTCCCCTCCATCAGAACTTTCATCTCTCTTTCACCCTGTTAGAATCCTTCCTCCCTCCTCTCGCTCTGGTATATATATTTTTTTCAACACACGCCATCTTCTTTCTCTTCCTCCACCTGATTACTTTGATTTGAATCAAGGGTGCGCAGGCGCACACATTAGAGTGGATGGGGTCGTGATTACTTATGTGTGGCGCTGGCCGCATAACGAGACACAGCAAAGCTTGGCTGTTCCAGCCCAGCCATTTAGAATCATCGTTCATCAGCGGGGACAGGGTGCCTGCTCTCTGGGGGGAGTGACGGGCTCGCCTGCCTCCACAAACTAACCCCGCAGGGAGGACCAAAAAGGAACTGAGTGTGTGTGTGTGTGGGGGGGGGGGGGATTGGACGCTTGCATGTAACTGCTGTCTGTACGCAAGAGAGATAGGGAAAGACTGGGAGAGAACGAAAGAGGGGAAGAAAGAGGCACCGATGAGAGGTATAATGTATGTGATATAAATAATGTTACCATTAAGTTGAAGGGGTAAGGCAAAGTCCTCAAGCTGTAAACAGCAAACGAAAGACGGCCAAAGACAGCAGCTTACTAGATGTCATCAGGCCACTACACAGAGAGAGTTTGGCCACACAGACTCGACACACACTGGCCTTCACTTCAATACCCTGCTTTGATGACGATCCGGTTTGCCGTGTTAAAGTTGGCTGAGCTGGCACAGGTTCGTTAGGACTCGATGCATTGTTCCGTGGAGGGCCAGGCATCTGTACTCTGCACTGTGAGAGCAACACTTTCCAAGTATAGTACACAAGGGAGTGCTTACTAAGGTAGGTAATGGAGCGGGGAATGAGGATGGAGAAATGAAAGGGAAATAAAGAAACGAACCAACGATAAACGAGATTAAAAAAGATGGAAAAGCATTAGGAGAAGGAGAGACTGATGGAAGTAAGGAGGAAAGGAGGGAGGAAGGGAGGGAGGGAGGGAGGGAGACAGTTAGAGTGAGCCCATTGAATAAAAGCTGCTCTAGCATGAGTTGAATCTTAATTGATGGATTGCGGTACGATGACTCATTGGCTGCTATTTTTAGCTTCCCCAGAGACGCTGGTGTTTTTGAGGGGAATATGGTGGAATGGAATATGGTGTAGGCATCTTTGTACGCTATACTACGGTGGCCGAGAATGGCAAACGCGCCCCGTTTAAGAGATGCTGCAACAACATTATCACATAGCGGCAACTTCAATTTCCATCACTCAAAATCAACTTTGAAACTGCAACCACTGGCTGCAGTAAAAAAAAACATACATCACAACAAAGTGTCCACATCAGTTCGATAACACACACGCATCCAAAAATGAAGCGCCGTGAGTTCTACACAGCAGCAACATCGATTCTGCAACAAGCATGCAAACTAAAACACGGCGTTGCAAATAAGAGTCCCTACCGGACATGAGTGTTCCCCTTCAGGGAAACGCCCATACTGACACCTTGTTACACAGTGGACAAACAATCTGTCTATCTCGTCTCAAAAGTAAAATCTCTTAACTTCTTTTCACTTGCCGCTGGCTTTATCGCAGATGTGAGTTACTGAGTTTTTTGGTTGCAGCGCTGTTTAAAAGTAGACTTTGAGTGATGGAAATCGAAGCTGCCGCTACGTGATAATATTGTTGCAGCGTCGCGTTTGCCCTTCTTGGCCACCGTACTATACGCAGCCCCTGGGCATTGAAAATGAATCCACACACTCTGACTGACCTGTATGCCTATTGAGGAGCGAGGCGTTTTCAGGTACTCCTCTGCCTTGGACACCAACACAGCCTTATCACAGGTCAGCAGTGAGCTGTGGCTGTCGGTGGACGGGTGCCTCTTCCCTGCCATCACCCCGGCTGCTTCCATGGCTATGGTCACGGCCTTGGCACTGTCCAGACTGTCGGTGGAGTTATAGAGGGCCCTGCCCAGGGTCAGGCTCAGGCCATCCGGGCCCCATATCCCCCCACGAGGGTGCCTGCCCTCGTGGTATGCATCCTGTGTGGACTCGGTGCTACTCTGGGCGGTGACGGAGATGAGCGGCTTGGAGGTGGTACGGGGCGGGACCGGCGGAGGAGTCTTCTTGTAGCTCGGTGTGTAGGTGACCGCTGGAAGAGAGCAGACTAGACAGGTGAACATTCAGTACTGACGGTTTCTTTGTTTACAGCGAGGAAGCATATGATTGGCGGAACATGTTTGTTTTTTTGTGGGCCACACTTTTTAAAAACAGAGTATATGAATGTAGCCGAGAACTGGTGAAAATCCCACTGTGTAAGGGAGAATTTCTGCTGTAATGGGTCATTTATATATTTCCCACATATGCATGCTACTTTGTATCCAAAAATATTACAATTACATCTCCAATCAGAAATAGCAAAGCCTGTGGAAACGAGTGAATCTGCTGGACAGGTACTTGTCACTGGAGGATCCTTCAGAGAGCTAAGCGCTCACACCCCATCATTTCATTCAGCACGTTTGACAACAGAGAGAGAGCGGGATCATGAGGAGAATCTTTACTTTTCAAGTGCAAATGAGAATTTGGACTTAATCCACGAGGATGGACTTGTGTAAAATGCTTTGGGGTTTGATGTCCCGCTTTTCAAAACACTGCTTTGAGAGAGAAGCCCAACACTGTAGGAGGCTATCAGCTGAGGCAGCGGCTCCATTTCAAGAGTGGCCACTGATCAAAGCCTGGAATGTCCCTGTCGCTACCTTACAACTTTCTAAGAACTCGGGACCAAGAGAGAACTGAGGGAAGGCAAGCGTAAACACTGCATCGTTGTGGAGGTCACATTGTGGGTCAACAGTTTCCCCCTCATCAGGGGATTAAGACAAAAGTTCGGTTTTGCATGTCTGCTTCTCTATTTGGTGTGATGGAAGCCTCCTGCGCACAGAGCAATTAAATCGCTCCTTATGAGGACGAAATGAACGTCTAGCTACTTTAGGTTAATGAAGTCCTAATGGCATGTCTACACCACTTAAACCACTGTCTGGTCTGAAGAATGAAGAATGTACAGCAATTATCTAAAGCAAGCTTTAACCAAGGATTTTATAGCTGCTCAGCAGAGGAGCGATTGTGACATTTCAGAATGACATGGACACATGTGCGTAATGAGAATATGGAGAACAGTCACCGTGCCCCGGTGGCCTCTTGGCCTTTCCTGCACCGTGCATCAAGGCCCTGGTTATAAATAGACACGGGTTCAATCAGGGGCAGTCTGCTGAGGGGTTTAATGACTATCTTTGTTGTCAATTAACAGAATTTACTTTGCACACAGGATGTGAATTAGTTAAGATGAAAGAGATGAATAGATTAGATGAAGGAGAGAGAGAGAAAGAGAGGATGGAAGGAGGATTGTCAGGTAATGGAGAGTGGAAAGTTGGGAGTGGGAGGTAAGTGGGAATTAGAGCGAGAGAGATGGGAGTGAGAGAGTAATAGAGGGAGCGCGAGAAGGAGAGAGAGGGGGCCAGAGAGAAATGACCCAATGAAGGGACATGACTCAGCAGAAGGACCGAAATAGAGCCATTATTAGCCAGGCCGTCGTGCAATGGGGAGCCATAAATCCTTGCCCCAATCTTGGCAGAGGCACTGTTACTCAGCATGTACGTTTTATTAAAACGGAATGGAGCCTGTAAACTGATTTCTTTCCCGACCCACAGCAAAGGCATTGTGGAACACGGAGAACAGCAAATGCATGTGTACTAGTGAGCAAACCAACACCCAAGACCTTGAGCTGAGATTAAAAAGTGACTTATACAGCTATAAACGGTATTAACATAATGTGATGTTCTAATGGAACCTTGTGTTCCTACTTCCAATAGTGTCAATGGAAGGGAAAATATTTAGAATCTCCTCTCAGTAGACTAAATTAAGTGACAGATAAAAAATGGTTAAGAATGAGAAAGTTGACAATCTTTGCCTGTTTACAATGTCATATAAACAAGTCCTTAAGCTTATGGTCATTTTTAGCGGAGACTGAACCTGAATCCCTGAACAGTTTTAGGATAAAAAAATAATTTCACTTGAGCAGAAGCCAGTTAAGCTTCAGACCGCTGTTTTCATGAAGTAAACGGCTGGTGTGTTGCAATGTTATTAGTTCATACTTAACATAACACATACACAAACTACCACACCTCAAACATGCATAACTCCACTGGCCCTCTTTAGAGTATTATGCCATTTACTTCAATTAATATTGCTATGCAAAGAAGAGTAAACAATTGCACACCACCATGCATAATGCATACACATGCACAACCTCACAATAGACCCCCACTTTTCTTTACAGTCTGATTCTCTAGGGGACAAAGTGGAAATGATTCAGGTACTCTATCTTTCTGAGAGCCGCTCTATTTCTCAGGCCTGGCTTGTATGCTAATGCCTGGACAGAGCCAGGGACTTGAGAGACACGTCGTTACGAGGGTTGCTTCTAGATTGGATTTATCACCTGTAAGGAAGCACTGTTTTGTTTTGCAGGCTTCTAATGATATGTAAATGATCTGGAAGGAGCAAAGATGGATGGGAAACTCCATTATCAGCGCTGTCAGAATTGTCAAAGAGAAAATACACAACAAACACTAGATAACACAGCACCACTTTTGGACTTGAATCATTATTCAAGCTCAGAACAACTCCCAACCCCATGAATACTACGTCAGTCTAAGTTTACAACCAAAAAGAACTGCGCATCAAAGTGGATTTTTTTCAGTTTATTTTTTTTACCAAAGCTAAGCAAAATGATGCAGCAGTGCAGTCTGACAGCCAAGGAGAGCCACCACCATCGTGCTCATTGTTACAGCTAGTCACATTTTCATTACTGTGTAAGAAGCTCTGGTGACTTTTCTGAAAAGATACATAAAGACAGTATGTCTGCTGTTCAGAGATAATTTAATGATAATACCGTATGTTCCCTATGTAATAATGGGAAGGTAATGATAATACTGTATTTAATAATGAGAATGTAATGATAACAACGTATGAAATAATTGCCTCCAATTTGTTCTAGTAAAACTCACTGAACTCTGACCCTCTGGTAAGAAAATCCACTGGACAAAATCCCGCTGTTGGCTAAAATGATTACCAAAGGACACCCGTTACCCAGAAGCAACAGGTCTGTTTTTAAGAGAGCGGTTGTGAGTGTACATACTGTATTGCATGCATGTCAACAATGCAGACGTGACAGCAAAATTGCTCAGTGTTGCAAGAAGAAAAGTTCCAACTCATAAGTGCGTCAAGGAGAGCCAAGGCCTGTGAATGAGCTTGTCAATAGATCGCTATAGAGCACACCTCGGCTAACTCTCTCACCAGTCATTAGAGCAGACAGTGGACAGAGGAAGAGGCTTGGAGACACGGCATCAGTGGCAACATTATTACGTTTAACTGCTGCTTCTCAATCTACCTACAAGATAAGGGCCTGTGCCTGGTGAATCAATAGCGGCTGCTGAGTGCCACGGTTCAAGGATAAAGCAGTGACAAACAACGGAGCATTGTGCATACAGAGAGATTCGCCTGGAAGTAACGGCAAAGCCCTCATTATACAGAGATGATCAATTAAGTTGAGGTTGATGCGGATTTAATCTTAATTAACTCTACTTTTTGAATCAATGTGTGAATAGCTTGTTACTTCATAGAGACTTTCAGGTTAGGTAACAGATAATGAGTCTTTTTAGACAGATGTAAAAGGTATAATTGTATTTGTCAATGAATCAAATAAAGGTGTTACACCACTTCCACAAAACTGTGGAACACTACAAAATAGTACCCATACAGGTAATATCATGGCCTTTCTATAAATGCCATTTATACAGTATATATAAATATATATATACATATGTAATGGTAATGTAATGTAATGTAAGGTAATGTATAATATCTCTGGTATGAAATATCCAAATAAGTATTCAGTATACAGCGTTTAAAAATATTTATATTGAAATATACAGTATGACACAGTAAACACCTAAAGCACACCACGCTAAGCCAATTACAAATTACCTGGCAAATTAATTGGCAGCAAAAAGTGCATGTTAGTTTATGTCAGGTAGCACACAACGGATTTGATTCAATCGAGATCAAGACAAGTCTAATTGTCTGTTTCTATTTCATTTTGAAACTATAATAAATCATCTTTCACTTACACAATTCAGTCAGGCTTCTTTTTAGATATTATATTGTACCATTGGAAGAATAGAGAAGTAATTTTCTTGTTTGGGAAAGCTTGTTGCTAATGGTAGGTTTACCTTGGGGTTGCTGGAAGGGCTGATCAATGCTGCAGGTGGAGGGGAGGCGAAACTGGATCCCTGAAAACAATTGAGCGAGTGACGTTGAAAAGGGGGGCCTCTTTGCCCCAACATAGCCTGCTTACATACATTTGCATCGACTTAAGGAGAAGTCAGATGTATTCTTCACGGTATTTGCATTCATAAGACTTTTGCTACAGGCTAGCAGTTTATGCTTAATAATTTGTCCTTTAATATTGTTACAGATGCAGGTACCAAAATTGCCAAAGATGTTATGCTGCATAATAAACAAACTGTACAAATTGTCTAAGGTAGAATGTTTTGGGAATGTGTTGCCTACTTAAATTATAACTCTTTAGAACCCCTTACATTTATGGGGGACCTTTGTGAAACTCCAGCTGGAACTACAATTATTTAATATAACCTCTATTTTACAGCAATCAAAATAATTATGGTAGGCTATTGTTTGTTCAAAGAAACTGGGCTTATTTAATAATAATTGATTACACTTGATATAGCAATTTTCTAGACACCCAAAGCACTTAAAAATTTGCCAAACAAATTTCTAACCTCTTCTTAAATCTTCCTACAATACAAACATTGAAAGCTTATCTGACAGGACAGCTTGGCTTTATACATGGAAATTGAAAATTAGTAACAAATTCAAAATAATGGGTTGGTAGTTTCTGGTGCCAGCATTGACAAGGATGGCTTACCTTGCTGTGCGCTCTTAAAATTAACCCATGCAGCCCTGCTCAAAAACACACTGTACTTACCTAATCTGTGAAAGCTCTATTGTGAGAACAGACAATGTGAGTGCATAAGCAATGCTGTAAACCCTGCATGGCTTCTCTCAGAGGAATTCTACATCAAATAACATGATTTCCCTTTTGTTCTGAAAAGTGTTACAAAAAAGTGACATGCAAAGAAGTGTGATCTAATGAAGAAAAATGGGATCGGAATGTTAGAGAAATGTGATACACTAACAACTTTCAAAGTGATGAAAGAGGTTTGGTGTAGTTACTTCTTTCTAATTATATGTTATTGCATAAGATAATGGCCATATAGGCTGCAAAATATAATGGCAATATAGGCTACATTACAGCGTTTTCAGAATGAAAGTTTAATGCTGCAGGGAAAAAATAATGAGGAAGATGTGTATTACTGAAGGAAAAAATACAGACAAAATGACTATTTAACCTCTAAAATTCCCCATTGCAAAAACCTTGTAAAATTGGGACAATTTAGCAGATATTGAACTACTTAGACGTTCTGTTCAAAATGATGAAGTTGTGGCAACCTAATATTCGACTTGTTTTAGACTGACCTTTATTCGAGTGCTGAGTTCACTGGGACATTTCGCACAAAGCGAAAATGATTAGCCTTTTTCTTTTTTTTTCCGTGTACATTGCTACATTGCTGAATTGGCATTTTGTAACGTTAAAACTGATTAGGCTCTTGAAAATAACCATAATGAATTAAAAACAATTACCACAACTTTACATACAAACTTTCAGCATCCAATGGCACATGTAAATAGCATGAAACAGTAATAAAACAATTTACAGTCTTTGATTAAAACATTTCAATAAAAATTCAACATATCATGACACTGGTCGACAGTACATTCTCAGTCTTTGATTCCTGAGCAGGGCATTTATTTATTTTGTATAGCAAAAACACAACACCAGTTCCATTAACCATTAGATTGAGGGCTTTAAGGTACTACTAGAAGTTCACAATTGTATAGGTGATGTGACGAGAACAGCATGAAGAAGTTTAAAGTGTGCATATCTATGCTTATGTACTATAACGTCATTTTGTTACACTGGTCATTTGTATACGTTATCTGCTCCATATTTACATACACATGAAAACATAATTCTGCAACGCTGCTTTTCTTTTTGTGTGCTGCAAAATGGTTCCAACAGCTTACTTGAAATAGCAAGTCCTTGGAATTTATAGTTATATGGTAAGTGCCATGATTTACATTACTCCACTGCAGAGTGACATTCAGCACAGCACTCATCACAAACTGGAAAGAAACAATTATTCCAGTCACAGCAAAGATGTCTACAGTCCAAAAACATTGGGATTTCTTTTCTGTACTTTGTCACACACACACACACACACACACACACACACACACACACACACACACCCGCGCACACACACACACACGCACACACACACAGACACACACACACACACACACACACACACACACAGAGTTTGGGGAATTGTCTCCTGTGACAGATATATTGATTTAACAAGTACACTTATTTAACCTGGATAATGTACTTGTAGAGAACAGTCTGCAATGTCTGCAAAGTAAGGTGTTGTTGACAACTGCTTCAGGTTGCTTCAAAAGGTTAAGTTATTCGTATGTGTAATACGTTAAGCTTAGAATAATGTACATTCGACAGGCTTAATTACATTCTTATAGTATTGTCTAACGTGGCATTCCATGAAAAATTGTTTTTGATGCTACTGACACAGTATTTCACTTCCTTTTCTAGGAAGTATTGCGCGATTGTGTACATGGATGTTGTTCTGTCAAGTTCCTGGGATTCCAAAGACACTCGAATATGAGTTTCTCTGCCAAAGTAGGCACAAGCATGATATGTTTTTAATCCTCTACAGCTACATTTTTCTGCTGAGAACGTGCTAAAGTAAAAGCTCACAGTGTCAGGGAAATGTATGTGATCTCTGCACTGTTGTACTCATATCTCCCACTCCAGAGCTCCACACTCGCACTCCTTTTCACACGATCCGGTTCGTGGCTTCTCTTCTGCCACCTGCCCCATATGAAATCCTGGTCGCACGTCGATTGATTTGGGCTCTCGGGGGCTGCCTCTTCCTGTTGAACGTTTATGTCCTCATCAAAATCTGTGTTTTGAGGTTCTACGACAGCGATTGAATCCCTGGTAGTCAGATCCGATGGCACTGGTGTGTTTACAAGTATGGGTAGAGATGGATCTGTGTCGCACACTGGAGGATCAGACTGGTCCAGAGGGTCTGGTTCCACATTCAAGGAATCTGCAGCTAGACAACTATCTGGCTCTGTAGACACTGGACTAGCTGGGGATATTGTCACAATGATATGTGAAACCGGATTGTCATGTAACAGAGCAGGTATCTCCGGTGGAGTTCCAACTAAGCTGTTTTCCACAGGGTCCAAACATTCTGACTCTGTAGATTCTATTTGACACATTGTAGTTACATCATCAGTGGGTCCTGGTGAGTGGGAGGAATTGGGTTGGAGTAAGGGTGGGTCCAAATCAACTGAATTGAATGGTGAGTCACTGGTGAAGTCCATTGGTTCTGGTTCTGGGTCCATGAAGACAGAGTCCAGATCATCTTGATCTAGGGAGGTCAGCATAACCATGTCAAAATGGACCAGTTCTGCGTGAAACATGGCTGCTGTTTCCTGCGGTTCCGGAAGGGGTGGCCACTCTGGCTCCGGAGAGCCTGAGTCAACAGGGTCAGGTTGAGGTTCGGACTGGGCCCCACTAGGATCTACGTCGAAATCATATGTTGTCTCTGAGGATATTGGATCTGGAAAGGAGTCCGTTGAATCCACAGACGACGTGGGGTCCAGGTACTCTGACACTACAATCGATGGACATTGGTTTCTGGGCCCTAAATCAACTGGAGTAACAGCAACCATATCCAGTGTTACTGCATCGTATGGGCCAGGAATGAATGGGTCTGGATCAACTGACTCTGTCAAAAAGACTCGGGCCGTGTACATTGGGTTTGTGCCTGGTTGAGAAATTTGAGAACACGCAGGCACTGGGTCATGATAGACAGTTTCTGGCTCCACCACAGTGGTGAGATCTTGAGATTCAGAATCCAAAGGATTTGTTTCATAATCATAGTCCTCTGGTGGAGATACGGTAACAACAGGAACTGGATATGGCAGGAATGTCGTCTTTTTATCCAGTGTTTCTAGTTGAGGGAGGTGTTTGGGATTCAAATCTCCAAATTGAAATGTTTTTGTACCTGAAGGATATTGATTAGCTGGGTCTGTAGAGACTGTCTGGGACAAGCTTACGGCGCTTTGTTTTGTTGGCTCTCCAATTAACGGCCTTTTAGTGGGTAGTTCTTCAAACTGTGATGCTGCAGTGACTGGTCTTGAAGAAACCAGATCTGGGCTCACAATGGTCTGGTCTAGTGGCTCTGATGAATGCACAGTTGGTGAGGTTACAGGTGTGGGTTGTGTTTCTGGTTTTGGTTGGACCTTTGCTACTTTCATAGGTAATGGATCTAAAGAAATAGGTATGGCACTTTCCACATACAGCGAGTGTGGCCGTGTAAGAATGCTTGGGTCCATAGATATCTGTTTGGGAAGTCGTCGGCGGGCCTGTCTGTTCTTCTCTTGGTCCTCTGTCTCCTCTGGACACATGACAGCTGCATCAGCAGTGCTTTGCCTGACCAGGGCCTTGCTCCGTGCCTGAGTCCCGACAGATACCGTGGGAACCTGGGTCTTCTTCACCCTAGCCCCTAGGCCTCTTTCCACACCAGTTGCACCAAGGTTTCCAGCTGCTTCAGCTGTTCCTGTGCCACCCTGAGGGGACCAAGTGTTGTAATGTTTAGTAAAGGTGTTGAAGTTGCTGTTAAAGGCCCTTAGTTCTGTACAAAGGTCCCTCCTGAGATCAGAGAGCTCCCGCCGCATGGCAGAAACTTCCTCCTTCCACTGCATGCTGATGGCGGCAGCCAACGAGGTGGACTCTTTAATACTGGCCTGGAGGGCTATAGGTGAGGGCCTCTCTGGGGCCGGAAGGCTAGCTTTGGGCGACCTGAAGAGCCTTGGAGAAACCATTTCAGAGATTGATTTGGCCGTAGCACCAACACTGTCTTGGCGGTAAAGTCTGTCTCTTCTGATGGGGCAGCCTAGATCATCGTGTGCCAATGGGACTGTGTCTGCCAAATCCTCACGGGCAATGGCCTTGTCAGCCAAACAGTCTTGCCGCACATAACTTCCCTCTGGAAGACAAATGTAAACAGCGTATGTACCGGTCATGTGACCTCAGGTGTGAGCAGCTGGAGATAATGTGCTTTTACAGAGCACAAACGTAATGCAGTGAAATACAAAATACTTTATGAGTCAAAATAAGACAATTGAATCTGTTAATTTAAAAACAAGTGTTCACATTACATGTATGTACTCATTTTAGAATACACCTTTATAAATGCAAGTTATCTTGCAATACAGAGATGTTGAGTAATTTTTTTGTTTGACCTAAACCTAAATAAAATTCAAATTTTGACTCATAGTGATAATGGTTTACACTGCGTTCTCAATTGTATACCTGTATCATGCAGTTTTCACTTCTTTTCAATGCACAAAGTAAAATTCCACATCGCCCAAATCCAGAATCACAAGGAATGCACAATATTACAAGTAATTAAGGTGCGGGAAAAACTCTCATATGCATGCTATTCATAAACAAATGAGTACTTTGTGCTATGAAAAGAGGCAAAGATGATCAAAGCTTTTGGAACCTCGTCCCTTCAATCAGGAAGTACAGTATGAACCCTATTGAACATGTGAGGGCCAGTATGACCAATACGTCTGAAGGTTAAGGGGAGACAATTTTTGCCACTCATTCAGTAGAAAGGCAAAATAAAATTTGCCCCAAGCTCAGTTTAGAAGCTGTAATGTAATTTATACCTTTAGTTTATTGAGAAAGCAGTGTAAGTAAAGAAGCATATTGAAATATGGTAAGCAAAAATAAAAAATCTCCAGACGCCACACCTCCAAACCGGCCTACTAATAGTCATAATATTGTAAATCCATTGTAGAGTGAAGATGAATCCATGTGGTCTTCTTTTCCAGACACTTGTATATCTTCTTCTTTTGATCGCAAAATATTCTTCAGCTGCAGGCTACTGGGCACATGTCCTCTGCAAATCCAGCAACCATTATGGTATTTCAAACAGTAGAATATCAGCATCAATTTACGACTTACAAAAGATGACACGCATTACAATCTCCTTTGATCTACATAAACAAAAATCCATGTCTAGACAAAACAAAATCCACTTAATTTAATGTGAACTTAAATGAATTTAATCATGACCTCATAATGGTCATAGTCAGACAACAGTCAGGTAAACTGAAGGAGCTGTTGAACAAAAACTTCAAAAGGAATTTCTGTGGCAGTCAAGTGTATGCATTCCTGTGTGCGCTTTGTTTGGAAAACCTATTTGTTTTTCTCACCAATGTGCAATACAGTTCTTAGTCGTGCCAAATGGCCCTTAAAATCCACCTTTTGTAGCGTCAGGAAAAACACATAAAAAAAACAGAAATGGACATATATCCATTGTTTCCTATTAATAACAATTATTCATAATGTCCTGACAGAAGCTTTTCAATAGGGTTCATATCTTTACTCCCTGATGCATCCAATGAATGAGCAAATGAAGTACTGTATTGAAAATACAGTTTGATGAATTTGCACAACTCACAGACTTAATGTTAATAAAAAAAAAGTAAGACAATGGAAACATCCAAAGAGGTTCCATGCAAAAGACAATTTGCCATTTCGCGTTTCACATCGATGAAGCAGCACATTTAACCACAGTATCGCAAGTTCTCTCTTAAATTAACTCTACAGCATGCCAGTCATTTTCTATAGGACAAGTAAAGCTAATTGCTGACATATGTAAGCGAGTCTTTATGCTCGATGTAATCTACTGCCAAAGCATAATGTTGAACAAGGATTCATCTACTGTGTCTATTCCCAAACTCCTTACCTGTTGTGGACCTAACTGTGGAGGTGACGGTGGAGGAGGCCATGGAGGGGATACAGTCATCGTCCTGGGAGAAGCCAGCCTGGATGGCCCGCAGGTAGCTGTGGCTCCTGGTTCTGAAGCACCCAGGGAGGTCCAGGGCTTCCATGGCCTGGGACTCCACCTCGCTGAACACCGACTCACACACAGACTCAAACTGTCCGTTTATCTCAGTCTCACTCACCTACAAAATGAACAGTCAAAACGGACAAATGTGTTCATCATCTAATGATTAGTTTCCAGAATATTTTTTGTTAGCACACCATTTTCTTGCAAATATGATTAGAAACACATAGGCAGACTCAAACATCTCAGACACATATTCAAAGAGGAAAATACTGTTAAAAGAGGTACACCAAAAGGTTTACGGTAAAAATAATGTATTTTCAGTATTTAAATTAAAAAAGCATGGACTGTTTACATGATGCAGATCAGCGTTTCACTTCTATTTTAGGTAATTAAAACAAATTAATTAATTTATCAATCAAATTAAAGGACATCAAGGTCAAAGTGTTTACACTGTATACACAAAGTCTGTTTAAGCTACCAAAATGCTATTTTCCTAATCTTGATCATAACTATTTATTATCAATCTAAGATTATCTGGAATAGATTTTGTAATACTGAGATATGGTTTGATGGGCAACTCCTATTTCCGTTTGGCACTCTTGAGAAACGGAGATAACAATCCTGTTCTATAGCACCAGGAGTTATTTCATAATAGTCCTACCAATGTGCCGTTGAGGCAGAGATAGAGAAAGGAAATTAGGTGGAGAGGGGCCATTTTTATTACTTTATACAAATCTATTTTTCCTGTTTTCATATTTTTTTTGTAATCTCAATGAACCCCCGCTCATGATAGCCACAGTGAACTAATATACTTTTGACTATTAGATGTAATATTAGATGTATTTAGATGAGTATTAGACTATTAGAACTAAAACAATGCATACATTGACTAATATGGAGTATTTGGGCTTAGATGTCCTCCGATGTTTATAGCATTTGGGCGTCAGCCCTTCATCAGCACAGCCCACACTCACCTGGCTCACTTGACTAACACAGCTAGCCTGGCTAAGGGTGCTGACTGCTCGCATGTAGCTCTGGTTCCTGGAGCGAAACTTGGGTGAGTTGTAGTTGGTGGAGGGATCCAGGGCAAGGCTTGGGTGTATGTCTCTGGTAGCTTGCAAGTGATAGTTCTGACTGAACATAGACAGAAAGAAAGGGGGACTGGGTGAAACTATTTTTACGGTGCTGAAGAAAATCCATAAATCATTCCAATTAAACAAGACTTGGCTAATAACAACTAATATGACATATTGCCACAGGTGGAACAAAGGGACAAAAACAATTAAGTCCCATTAACAGCATAGACCATCTAGTTGGCGAGCTGAGCTTGAGTGAAACTGATTATGAAATTGCATCACCCATAAGGAGACATTTTACCCAGCACTAAATCACTGCTGTGTTCAATGCTATCCTTGAAACATCAATTCGATTTGCTATTGTGCTGAATCATCCAATCAATTTTTGTAACTGAGGGAAATGCAAATTAGGAGCTAGTTAGCAAGCTAGCATTTCTAAAAGTGTCAGTGTCAGCCAGGTCAATTAAATGTGCTGCCTAAGAAGGGCAAAAAAGACATTGCCCCAGCTAGCAAGAAGTGCAAGATATCTGTTAATATTTCTTATAAAATGAACTAATTTACTAATTTAGAGGGAAGTAGAGTGAATAGATACAGTACATTAGCAGTGACTAAAGTGACTTCTCCCTCAAAGCAGCTTTAAATCACACAGGGATGATTAAGCACTACCTGATCTGAGTAAAATTACTATGTGATTAAAATCACCTTAAATGCATCTATCCTTAACAGGTGGAAATCCTGTATTTACAAAGCATCAATGGGTTATACAAATCATTTACAGTAGATAGCAGAGGACATGGAACTTGTATACTCTAATGATATGTCTGTTGTGGTGTCCTCTATTGTACACACTAAGTACAGTTAGAGCAGAATAGAACTGTGGCTAACTCTGCACCATGGCCTAGGGTGTGTACAAAATAAAGTTCATGACTGACAAACTCAGATCCTAGGTTGTGTGCCATAGGCCTTGGTCATGCTTAAAGATTGCCCCAGTTGACCCTTCATTGTCTGGTAGGTGTGTTTACTCTAGGACGTGTCCATATGGAAAATGTCAGCAGGGCAAAGTGCCCGCCAACTTAAGGAGTCGGACCTCAGCAACATGGTGGCTGCCCTGGTCTAACGGAGGGATGGAAGGAAGCAGAGGTAAAGCTACTGTGCTCGCATTCACCTTAAGTCTGCAGCAAAATTGGTGATGTAGTTACGCACGTCACTGTTCATTTTATCCAAACGGTAAGAGCTGTGGGTAAAGAAGAAAGGAGAGTTACTTGGTCCAATAAATGGAAGTTGGTGAGTGTGACCTGTGGAGAGGAGTGACACTGCTGCACAACCCTGTATGGTACGGTATTCGGTGGCACTAAATGTTTGCTTGGGTTGTTTGGTAACGTACTGCAAACATTAGGGTGATACAAGTATGCATTCAGCACCTTCTCGCCATTCATAAATGGTATGATTTCGAGGTGTCCTAGTTATGACTGTTTGTGATGCTTAGCTTGTTGAATCAGGTCATGCTAGTATCTAATGGATACTAACACAAACACACTGTACATGCGATGGGACGTATTATCCTATAGTGAATTCATGAGCATACATACATTAAGTGCCAATAGACTTATATAACTGCAATAACATAAATGTCAATTGAACACTTAAGGTCGTGAAATACAAAACCATTGAAACAAACCTTTACACTCCATCTTCAAACTTAGTCTGTCCCAATGCCCAATTAAGTTTGATTAATGGAACTAATCGAGGTCTGAAATACTTCTTTTATGTCCCTGCGTAACAATAGATGTTAAGCTTTAAGCTGACAAAATCAGCTGAAGGCACACTGACTGAGCCATAAAACGGGTGTTACTCGACCTATCTACACTTAATGCAGATGTCCTCTATCGGCACTAGAGATTAGAGACAAATGGTTCACAATAGACCTAACCTTTTATCGGCTCTTTCCAATGCCGTGGCCTTAATGGTCTTTAACTGTTGCTAACGCACTTCCATTGTTGCTCGTTAATAAACTGCCAGGTGGTGGAAACCTTACGCAGCCTTTCTCTGTCTTCCTCTCATTTTTGCGGGTGCCTGTATTATTTCAGTGGTTAAACAAAAGTGTGCACAGGCAAAAGCTGTTGAGCAATAGATATCAAAGGGGCAGCACAAAAGGCTGTATTTGACGTCGCAGAGGGAGAGGGCATTGCTGAGGGTTGTAGAAAGTGTGTAGAAGGAACTTTGAAACAAGTGAGAGGATGTATTAATTTGAGGGTCAGTGCATAAGGGCTCCAAAAATGGGACTTTTGGGAAATCTGTCTGGTTGGCTGTAACCAGGAAGTCAGCAGATAAGCTGTATGGCAGACAAGCAGTGCAGACTACAAGGTCTTTGGGGAACATTGCACTCTCTTAATGGCATTGTCGAGAAAAGATGTGGAGAAGTAAATTAAACCCCATCCTGAAGCATATCAGGAGGCATCTTAGATTAGGATGTACGTTTCTATGCATTGCATAATTTGCATCACTTCTGCTGCCACCTCATCACCTGTGCCTCCTTGAGTTCAGCAGAACACATTTAGAAAACTGAATGTACGCTACATGCAGTACTGTTGGAATATAATGGGAAAGCTAACATAACGCAGAGCATACTAAAACATATGCATGCAAACAATCGATGACAAAACACATGCGTAAATTCCTCCCCTGACCTTGAGATCGTAGGAAAGGGCATTCCTCTGCGATGCAATCCAAATGAGTAATACCTTATGTCACATCAGGAATTAACAAATGCTTTGTGCTCATTTTGATTAATTATGACTTCTACTTGAGAGGCTAATCACAAATGGGAAGAAAACGAATGTGTTGTTTTAAAATCCACCCCAAAATAGCTGCAATTGATTGCTTCACCTCCCTCAGACCCTGACCTGTAATGTCACCTAATGAGAAGCCACCCATTCAAGAAGATTGCTTGGGTTGCTGGAGACCCTTTGCATGTGTGCGTTTTTCATGTGTTTTTGTAGTTGTTTGCACTCGCCCTGCTAGATCAGACCCCATTCATAAAACCTGATTGACTTATTCTCTCCCCTATTTCTGTGTGCTTACTGTGGATGTTACCACATGCCATTCCCTTCTTATTATCATTCATATTTCCATTCAATTACTTTGGCAGGTGCTTGTATCCTGTCGGGAAATCCAATGGAAATTGAATAAATTTGAGTCGGAGGGACCACAGCTCATGACCCAGTGAGACACTGGGGTGGAGAAGGATGAAGGGGGGTATAAATGATTATGATGAATTTGAATGATCTCTCCACGTCAAAGCCCTTACGCTACAAGAGCAGAGTGCTATCCACCTGAAAGCGCTCGGAGAGACTTGCGGCTGATTGATGTATCCTTTATTAGTGAGAAGTAGATGAGGGGCCGGCGACCCTGCTCGCTTCGGAGACAAAGAGAGAGAGGTAGAGAAAGTTGAGGACACCCGCTGAAGGGCAGCTCTCCCGTTAACACCATTAGCTCCAGCCTCCAGGGACCCTTTGCTGTTAAATCTACACCCAGCCGACCGCCGCCACCCCCACAGAACATCAAATGGCTCCATGTGGGGAAGATATCCAGGCTGCGTAACGTACGCTCTGATCCAATCCAATTCTGGCCCCAACAAGCGCAGCGAGCCATGACACGGCCAGGGCTCTCGTGTCAGGTGCCACTCGCGCTGGCAGTTGCACTCAGGTGTGGATATCCGATCATTCAGACCAACACATGAAGCACCTGGCGTAAAGAGTAGAATGAGGCAATGGGAGAGGAGGCTATGTCACCACTTACATATTGCCTGGCACTACACCATACTCAAATCTACATATTCAGTTAGCTTTCTTAATTAGTGAAGCACAGTGATAAGGCTTGTTTGAAGTAACACATGAGGGCTCGCAAATTAACCTATAAAAATAGATGTAGCCTCATCTCAACTATAAAGGAATTATAAAACAGACGTTTCAAAGGGTTGGGTTACGGAAGCACAAATCATCAATATTGAGGTATAAAGCCATCCTTGGGCTGGCTTCACCAAGGCAGCGCAGCAATGACACCCTGGGGAGAACCAATGAATGCAACAGCAGTCTAGTCCACAGCCTCCGTAGCGCCAGTGTTGCTGTCAATGGACCCCGAGCGGGCCACACAAAGCGATCCATACGGGTCAATATCATCCTTTCAATGGGGATCAGCAGGCTCTCAGCCGTGCCACTGGGAGAGACACTGTTTAGAAGGATCTCTGAATATAGGCCAACAGTAACGGCTGCTGATATCCATTGCAGCCTTACAAATCCCTCTCCATTTACAGCCCTTCCAAATGGACGGATGGTGGGAGCTGCAAGAAATCCCAGTCGATGCCTGCCACAAAACGTGTATCCCGAACCACTACCGGTCCATTGTAATTTCATTAGAGTAGCGATGTGTGTGTGGCTCGTATTCTAATGACAGAATTGAAGTAGGCCTATGCATCTCTAGGCAGAGATTGGTATCATCACCAATCTTCTGCCTGAGTGATCATGGCGCCATAACTATGTAAATGCCGCTCATTTACAAGCCGCACTCTTCAATTCGTCATCTTGGAGCATAAATCATGCATCCCGCTAGCATGGAAACAAAGCCAACATACTAAGAAACAATCATCAACACCCCATTATCAGGAATTGGAACTGCGATCGCAACCATTAGGTGGGAACAAACTACCCTGGTAACCAGCGGAGGTGTCGGTGCGTTGGAGTCGATGAGGTCAGCGCGCGACCTGCTGTGTTTATGCGCTTGTGGCGTGTGAATGGGAGGGGGAATTAAGGGGTTCTGCCCATGTTACCCGCTGCGGTATCAGTGCTTCCAGGAAAATGCTTCTATGTGACAGAACAGTGATTTCACATCCTGTGCTGAATTCCAATGAGTGGAGCTGGGGTGGCATGCAGGGAGGGAGCAGGCCTGACTGAAACAGGGACTGAAGCTCTTGGGACTGGATAAAGACTGGATCCTCATCTTTGGCCACAGAAAACAGACTTAGGAGCAGATCCCTGTGACAGGAATAATAAGATGGCTACACAATGTGCCGTTTAGGTGATATCCTACAGTTTTGTCACAAATCCCAAATTGATGGCGTAAGATCAATGCAGTTATTTGTAAAAGTAAAGAAATGATAAAGACAAGAATCCATCCGCCCGTTCAAAATAAAGAATGTGGAGAAGCGCCTTATAATCCGAGAATATTCGGCCGATACTTAATAGAGACCTCTAATCAAAAGGAAGCACCGCCTTGCCCAGCAGACCTGCTCAGTCAATGCACCATAATGCCTGACACAGCAGTATTCATGCGGCAGACAAAAAGACTGGCTTTTGGAAAGCGCTTGTCCGGTTAGGGCTTTTTACACCGCCACATTAATAAACTCCTGAAGCCCCTATAATTACTGTTTTCATATTTTGCCGTGAACAAAGAGAAACGAATTCCTTTGATGAGAAATGAAAATGAATGTGAACTCTCTCAATGCCTGCTGCTTGAACGAGGACATGGGATAAGATGGGTTTGCCAAACACAATGTGTTTTTATGTCAGACATAAAGCTTTGATTAAAACCACAATGATACCCAGGAAAACATAGAAATGAAAAGCAGCCACTCACAACATCCAGAGCAATTCAATTTCCTTTGAGAAAAATGTCATCACGTTTAGACAAGGTACAGTGTATCTGTAGATTGGGTCTCCTCCACCACCAGCCATGGGTAAAATGACAAAATCTTTCTATTGCTATCTATTACAATACATGCTAACCGCTGTTTGTAGTCTGTCACTGCCATATGATTCAGTTCAGAAAGTTAATGACATGACATCGAGGACATAACCAAATGCGGACAACCTTCAAAAAAGAAAAACAGAAATACGACCCATCAAAAGTCACAGAGCATGATGGTTACCATACTCATTCCAGCTTTCATTTGCCTTCCTGAGAAAAGTGCACGACTACACCAGGCCAATCTAATAAAATAAGGATTTGAAGCCTCACAAAGGGCTTTGATATAATACAGTGTTGTTATTGAATTGTCCATAAATCTGCAATCTGTTTGATCTGCAACATTCTTGTTGTAGGTATGCATTGTACTGGCCTTCCTGCTAACACTATTATTGTTGTGATCTAATTTCATAATGAGCTGCGGTTACACTGACATGCCATTCCAGACATAACTTCCCATTAGATCTCTATGATTGAATTGTTGTTGTTTTTATTCGGTGACTGTGCCTGCATCATGTCCCATGTAATCCTCTCAAAGTAATTTCCTCTCTTGCTAAGAGAAACAGAAACTAAACTTGAGTCTCCCTCAGTTTTGCTCACGGGTCCTACATTAAGTTAAAATCCTTCCTCCTGGAACAATTGAAGTGAATACTGATGCTGACCGAGGACGTTGACAGAAGAAGGTTCCACCCGGGGGGCTTGCATTAGCCTAAAGTACATCATTTTCAAAATGGATCCAAACAAATCATGATGTCAATTCTACTCAGGAATACAGGCCTCTTATGCAGTCTGCAGTCATTTTCTATGAGTTGCATTATGGTCTTACTGTGAGTGATTGTGCATGTATATGTCAGTGTGTGTGTGTGTGTGTGTGGGGGGGGGGGGGGGGGGGGGGGGGAGTGTGTGTGTGCGTGTATTTGTCTGTGTGTGACTGTGTGTCTGTGTGTTTTTGGCTGTGTTTGGCTGTGCGTTTGCGTCCGTGTGTGTATTTGTCTGTGTGACTGTGTGTGTGTGTGTGTGTGTGTGTATTTGTCTGTGTGTGACTGTGTGTCTGTGTGTTTTTGTCTGTGTTTGGCTGTGCGTTTGCGTCCGTGTGTATTTGTCTGTGTGTGACTGTGTGTTTGCGTGTGTGTGTCCTACCTCTGCGAGTCCAGCAGCTCCCTGGGCCGGGGGACCACGGCCTTGACCAGAGCGTCTTGCCGCACCGTCTTCTGAGGGGACGTCTTGGGGCTGGAGTCGGACTCGCCGCTCTCTTCGTCGCCCATGGCTTTGACGTAGCTGCTGCTCCTCATCCTCCTGCAGGGGATCTCGTCGTCCTTCCCCTCCCCCGGGTAGCCGCTCCACTCATCCTGGGGCACCTGGGCGGGGAGGCATTAACGCAAAGCCCGCGGTCAGCGGAGGAGGCTCATCACACAGTGGGGTGTCATTTGGGCCGTAACATCGATCGCTAAGCAGTCGCTAATCGAATGTCTTTCGAAACTTGCCGTACAATTCAGTGACAGAAAGTTTAAATCACAATGCCGACCTTCAAGGACACTCAGCTGTCTGGTGTCTTGGTTAGAATGATGAGTCATTTACATTGCCTTTATGGGACTTTAGAGTTGTAGAGGCTCTGGGCTAAACAAAAGTCATAAAATGTTCACGGGTACATTAATCAGATTGGTCAGTAAAATGAAGAAGGTGAGATCCAGTGGGATCCAATACAATGTGAACTCTTGTTTTACACATAGTATAATCCACCATTAACGGTGAAACGATCCTCCCAAGGACTCAGACAGGTTTTAGTATGTTCCAAAGCCAGAGAAATCGAGGCTTGCCCCCCCCCCCCCCCACACACACACACAACCTTTTTCATCCTCTGTGTGTGCAGAGTGCGTTTCAGAGCGTGGCTACAGTACACAGACCGTGTGTCACAATGCGTTTCCGAGCTTTTGCATATGGCTACTGTACACACACAGTGTGCCACCGAGATCTTCAATATTCTCGTCAGCAGAGAGATAAACGGAGCAGCCTACTTACACGCTCCATGGCAAACGACAGCAGAGACGAGCAAATGCAGTTTGACATGACTTGTAGTTTTACTGTCGCACGCTTCACTGAGGCAAGCCTCTTTGCAGTGGAATAAAAACCATACAATGGTGCCTGCACGTATATACGTATACCGTGCTTGGTTAAAATGGCCGTTGATATTATATTCATACTCATGTTGTAGTACTGAGCGTTATTGTTTTACATTCCATTATAATGTGACTCCAGATGAGTCAGGCTATATAATGTGTGAAATGGTTGTTGAGTTAATTCAAATCAAACTAAATTCTATTAAAGGGACCGCTTTATGACAGTTTGCAAGCTTATTTAAATATCAGTTGTTAGCTCATTAAACAATGTTTTCTCTCTTTTCCCCCCAGTCATTCTCGTTCTATTTCTCTCTCTCCCTCTCCCTCTCCCGCTCGCTGTCTCTCTGTCTCTCATTATAAGTACAACAGAGTTCAATAACCAGGACAACTTCAGGATGAGCTGAGTAAGAGTCTTAGCCTCCTACGCCGGCATCCCCACAAACACACACCCAGGCCAACAAATACACGCACAAATAACTTCGGAGCCCAGGGGTCTTTCACACTGGCTGCAGGCACACTAATTAGATGTCCTCTATACCGAGAGGCACTCACAGTACAATGTAATACTTCATAAAGGTTCGCTAGACATACTGTACTGGATGAATGTGTCATCATTTGCACATGGGTGGGCAGAGAGAGAGAGAGAGAGAGAGAGAGAGAGAGAGAGAGAGAGAGAGAGAGAGAGAGAGAGAGAGGACATACAGAAAAAAAGTGGACACCAATGCTACTGTATATCCCTGGCACAATACCAGTCAACAGTTAAACAGCTTGATATCCACCATTAACATGCTCTCAGACAGAAGAGGGTCGACATCTTTAGCAAATCCTAACATTTTGGACTAATATTTGTCCAATCACTCAAGGAGATTGAGTAGCCATGAACACATGAGGGCAGGCTTTGATTGGTTTAATGTCTGTTCTTACGGCTGTTTGGCTCTGGCAGGTGCAAGGATAACTCCTGAAATCTGCGCGATACGTTCAATATGGCGCTGTCATGCAGTCACACAGAGTCTGATTTAATCATTTTTCAACTTATAATAAGAACAATACGGTGTATAAAATATTACTGGCTGGGATACTGAACAAATTCTACTCAAAAAGTAAGCTTTTATGTTAGATCCAATACAAATAATTCAAGTGTTTGCACATGCTGCAGAATATTGAATTCAATTCTAAGCAAAAACTAAGCCGAGTCACAACATATCGTTATGAAAATCATCAAGATAATGTTCCTGATAGAAACGGACAATACTATGCTTTTTAACACTACCTCACTAATTTAATTTCCAATCTGTGTAAACATTTGCTGTTAGCTTGACACTAATTAGACGGTGGAGGAACAACGTCCACCATCACGCTATCTACTGGAATCAAAGAGTTGAATAATTGATCAATGAGTGTTTCATTTCATGACAAGCCTTTGTTTCTCTCAGAGAGTGAGAATGGATCAAAGAATGTTTTTTTATTCTGCAAGTTGAACTTCAGATATGTAAAAAAAGACTATCCAGTTGTGAGCTGTGGTGTTTTGATAAGCAAAAGGGGCCTCTCGGGCTATTTCCCTGTTTGGATGGTAAACATGAATCCAGACTAATTTATTACCCATGAAAACACACACGGGCACACATTCATGCACAAGTATGATACATATTAATCACACACACACACACACACACACACACACACACACACACACACACACACACACACACACACACACACCTGTTAATGGCTACTAAATCTTTATACACACACACACACACAATCACACACCAACCAGTACAAGGAGACTACTCGTTCATCACCATCTACAGGCAAAGACACACACGTACTTTCCAAACGAAGTCGACGGGTTAATTAAGTCTGGGAGGGTTTGATATTTTTAGACTTTTAATTAATGAATGAAACACCAGAGGACAGGCGCAAGCTGTGGTGAGACTTGTTTAATTTGGATTTTCTGATAAACCAGACAGATTGGAAGATGTCCCATCTCCCTCTGTATACGAGTCAGACCAGGCAGGAAGCATTGTGTAGTATGTGTGTGTGTGTGTGTGTGTGTGTGTGTGTGTGTGTGCATATGTTTGTGTGTAAGTCTCCCTTGACAAATCAACCCACACACAGCATAATTATGTGTACATTGTGGTCCCTCTTGCCACTTCAAACCTACACAGCCCTGGTATCCTAGCATTCCAAGCATCTCACGTGACACAATTGAGCTAGAGCAGATTTTTTCGAAGATCGAACACGGGAACACTCATGTGCCAGAAGGTTAGCAAAGAGGCAATGTATTCTATTTTTTGTTAAGTAAAGAGGGCCGTGTATCCTCTTCATTGAGAAACTATGCAGGCGGGGGCCATCGCCCTCAAAGACCCTCTGAGTCATCCACCTGTCACCGGCCCTCGGAGGGCTCTCTCCCAGGCCTTTCCACGCAGGTTCAGTAGGATTCCCTCAGGGAGCAGAAAGCACAAGCAGCCTCCTTCTGCTGGGGCTCCTGCAGTGCACTTCATTGATTAACTCTGCGGCTCTCCAACACTCAGGTCCTCTCCTTCTTGGGAACTTAAGTCACTGCCATTAACTATACCAAAGGGAGTGTGTGTGTGTGTGTGTGTGGGGAGAGAAGCACTTAAAGACTCAATCATTGGTAATCCCACCCACACACTCCAAGCCATCATTTCCCCTGAAAGATTAGATGGAGACGCTGTGTGTATGCGCGTGCCGGTTGGAACAGGTGTTATTTTCTCTCTTCATCTTCCTTTCTCTTTCTCTCCTCCATACACTCCTTCTCTGGCTCTACTGTAGAAATGGCAGACCTTTCCAGTCACACAGAGGCTAGGTTCTGTTCTCGGTACAATAGCAGCACCTGCACGCTGTAACACAGACCTGGGGGGGTTGCCAGCTAGCAGCCTGTTTGCCACTGAACACATCCCCCAGGCCCCATCCAGATAGATAATATAGCCCTATAGATAAAGGGCAGGAGAAGAGACTTTGAACTAAGATGAATCTACCACCCAAGACCACACACTCACGCACACACACACACACACACACACACACACACACACACACACACACACACACACACACACACACACACACACACACACCAGTGGGCCGATTTCCTTTAAGGTGTTCCTATAGCCCTGCTCCTCCGTGACTTCAAAGGCCCTCAGGACCTGCTGCGGTGGTGTCTGTCTTAATGCCAGGGCATGCCTGGCGCCCCGTCCTTTAAGCCTTCAAAGAACACTCTGCTCAAGGACGACTGCACACACACCAGTACACGCTGCCTCTATAGGTTCAGGCACTCACAGGAAAAGAGCACCAGGGAATAAAATGTACGGAGGTGATGTTCCATTTTGGAGAGCAATCAATATGCTAGTCCATGTGGGCCTTCCATACAATATGACGTGGGAATATGATGGGAAGGTGTTCAGTCCGTTCACAACGTGAACCTCCACAATCTGTCTGTCCTCAGCTGTAATCATGTTTCCCTGTGGTTCTGCTGCGTTGCATTTCACGTTGTCTTTTAATCACACTCACCCATTGAAGCGCCTTTGGCAAGTCAACGTCACCATTCATTGGCTTAATAAATCCCTTGCATTTCCCTATCAGCAGAATGAATATAGCCTAAGCCTCCTTTGTGCCTTTGTTCACCTGCATTTAAGACTGAGTAAATCAGGGCTAAGAGAAGCCAGTAAAATATCATTACTATTGTGATGGGAGGTAGTTGCTGCTGGTCTTGGTAGTCATTATAGTCATCTGATTTGTTCGTCAAGTTGGCCGCACACACTTTTTCATCGGCAGCTTTCGGTATACATCAAGGTGGCTGTCCCCTTCAAACAGACAATATGAAGAATGTGCGAAACCCAAGATGTAGCTGTGTCTACGCGGGAGTTTATAGAGGTGTTCTGTTCTGAGACACACAACGCCAATACAATAGCAAACAAAATCACAATCAGACAACATCTGTCACACACTCTCCATGATCTCCGTCATTCTTTCACCTCACAGTTTCATATCTCCAAAACATTGCAAGTTGTTTTGTACGCCCCCCGTCTCTGTTGTCAAATCCAAGGACTCACACAAGGTGACTCACACACATAATCAAACCATCTGGGGTGCAAACAAACAGCCCCCACACCTCTCTCTCTCTCTCTCTCTCTCTCTCTGTCACTCCCTCTCTCTCTCTCTCTCTCTCTCTCTCTCTCTCTCTCTCTCTCTCTCTCTCTCTCTCTCTCTCTCTCTCTCTCTCTCTCTCTCTCTCTCTCTCTCTCTCTCTCTCTCTCTCTCTCTCTCTCTCACACACACACACAGACACACACACACACACACTCACACGCACAAAAACAGCCTCCACACCTCTTATATCTTTATCTCTCTCACAAATGCACACACACACACACACACACACACACACACACACACACACACACACACACACACACACACACACACATCTCTCCGGATGACGGTGAGCAACAGTGTCCGGCGAGGATCACAAATAGCCTCTCGCGCCCAGACGACAGTGAGTCCACCGTGCTTCTACCTCCACCTCTCACTTCCTCTCTGTCAGGGGAAGGCAACGACCCCGCGAGGACGTTGCGTCAGCGTCCGCGCGGATCCCATTGATAACGCCGGGCTAAAAATAGCCCTGCGGCAGGAGGCAACCCGGGCTATTTTTAGAAGTGTTTACGTCGCCGGCGCTGAGTAACCCACAGAAAGATGAAAAGAAGAAGGAGGCCATAAAGTCAGAGTGCCGTAGTCTCACTGAGAGCTCGGAGCACTTAGGCAGTTCACCAAAGGATGCCTGCGGGTCCACGTTGATCATTTTCATCACTATTAATGGCTGTTATGAACGGCAACTTGATAGGCGGTATATAAAGCTCTTTTGTTTTCATCTGTTGACGTCGGCTAAATGCTCAGGCTATACACAATGCTTTCTCGGTGGGTGGTTTCAGTAATATACTGCCCGTCCAGTGGAGACAGCTTCTAATAGACGCTATACGACACACTCTGCTTACAGCCCACAGTCTCCAAGGACTCTCCAAGGAGTCTCTCCGTGTGTGTTGAACAGCTCACTAGATTGCTGACTCCAGGCAATATTTGAAAGCCTATATCCTACTGTAACCCAGTTGCGATTAAATTTTGTGGCGTTTTCAAATGTCTTACTTGCTTATTGTCAATCTACAGTATAACTAGCTCAATGCATGTGATTTTCAGTTCCACATGTAATAAAAATGTATACTTTACATATCTTCTGCATTATATGTATTTTATACTTATGAGCTATTATCTCCTAAATCATCTGTTTGAGATGTAAACCGAACTGGAAGGTCTCGCACGTCTCCACAGCTTAACAGGGTTTCCCACACTGGCCATCAGGGGCATGGTCTAGGTGCTCTCCTTGTTTAGCACGCCGCCCCCGCTGGAGAGACACGGCCCCACAGGATGGGGCAGAGCCCCACTGTTCTCCGGTCTGCTCTGTACACCCCACGCAGCCAGTCACCGATAAATACTCAACGGATCGCTAATGGATCGCTCTCCAGCTGTGAGTGTCCGTCTCTCTGCCTAGCACCCGCTGGGCTTTATGGCGGCCGTATCCCGGCATGGGCACAAACGGCTAACCCTGGCTCTCCGGACAGGCAGGCGTCCAGCTGAGACAGAGGCAGCAACACCGCGGCCTGCTCTGTGCAATCTACTGGATATGAGGGAAGGGAACGGCCTTATCGAATGGCTCCGTTGTGTGTTATAGACCAACGCTAGAAGGAGATCGGAGTGGCCCCGCTCTACAAAGATACACATTCCACACAGTGAGATGATCAATCAGAAGGACGTCTCTCCAGTGCCCCTTTGAATAAAATGCATCTATCTTACACCCCTCTCTGTTGATTACGTCACTTTGTCAATACATCCACACGCTGTGCTTGGTGGATCCCTCCGCGTAAGACGGAAAGGAGGACACCAACCCGAACTCACCTGTAGGTAGTGGCAGGGCCTGAGGCCGGGCTTGAGGTCGGTGGGGGTCATGGGCTTCTCCAGGTTGAGCGAGGACTTCCTGTAGGCCTCCTTGGCCTGGCTGACGGTCAGCGTGGACCACGAGCTCCGCTTCATGAACTTGCCCTCGGGCGCCATGGCCATGCTCTCGCAGGCCGAGCACTTGACGTCGTTGTTGCTCTTGGAGGCCTTGAGCGACATGTGGCTGTGCACGGCGTCGGGGTAGCAGTGGGCCACGTGGTCGAGGGCGTGTCGCGACACCACGCTGGGCGGCCGGTACGTGCTGTCGCTGTCCAGGTTGTCGTCGGAGCTCCACCAGCCGCCCGAGCGGTGCTTGCCGTCGCCCTTGCGCTCTTTGCTCTTGCTGCGCTTGCTGTGTTTGTGGTGGCCGTGGTGGTGGTGATGGTGGTGGTGGCCGCTGTCCCGGTGGGGGTCCCCCTTGGTGCCGTTCATCTTGGACGATCCCTCCAGGGAGTGGGACTTGGTGAAGAGCTTCTGCACCGAGTGCACCAGGTGGCGTATCCTCCCGGGGCTCTCGTTGCGCTGCTCGGCGGCGGCGGCGGCGGCGGTGGACGTGCGCTGGTACTGCAGCGTGTGGAAGCCGTCGGCGCGGTGCAGCGGCATCTGCTTCTCAAACTGGTCCAGGAGGTTGGCGGGGATGCGGTTCATCTTGCCGCTGCCGCCGTGCGACGACAAGCCGCTGCCGCCCCCGCCCCCGCCCCCGCCCCCACCCCCGCCCCCGCCCCCGCCCCCGCCGCCCTCTTCCCGGGACTCCCGTCCGCCGCCGCTGGTGCCGCCGCTGGTGTCCCGCGAGCTGCTGCCGTAGTGCATCCTGGGGAAGGTGCTGCTGGACACGGAGTGGTCGGTGGCCGTCAGGGAGGGGGGCATCCCCATGCACTCGGAGTGGATGGAGCTGCGCGGGGAGCAGCGATGGTGGTCCAGGGGGCAGCTCTCCGTGGGACTGAGGAGGTAGGAGGGCGAGCGGGCGTCGGGGACATGGTGGAGGTGGTGGTCCAGGGCGTGGTCACAGTCAACCAGGCCACAGGTGTGGCCCGAGGAGGTGAGCTGGAGCTGGGCTGGGCGGCCGCCGGAGAGACCCTTCATGTTCCTGGGTGGAGGGGAGTAGCTTTCTTCATCGAAGTGCTGCGAGGGCGACCATGAATACTGCTGGTCTGAAGAGAAGGAGAAAGAGAAGCAAAGAGAGAAAAAAGCCTCAGTCGTATATCACGTCAATGGTGAAATCAAAGTAAAGACATTAAAGAGTACTATGCAAAGCCTAAAACACAACGGCATGCCCTAAAGAACCACTTGAATAACAGGCCATCACAGAGAAACAAAAAAAGAAGCACTGCATAAAAATGGGAAAGTGAGATCACAAAATGGCACAATCTCTGGCCTCTCATCTCCTCCTCCCCCTGCGTCTGTCTGCGGGTGCCAGGGGCCGAGACAGAGAGAGAGAGAGAGAGAGAGAGCAATGCGACAGGTAGCAGCCTCTGTTGCCATTTATCCGATGCAAAGTGAAATAATAGCCTATCATTCCGGAGCGCCGGTGTCATCCGTCAAAGCCCTAAGGAAAGTGCACCGTTGGACAGGCGTCCTTGGGAGGCACAGACCAAACGCAACCCCCCCACCCCCATCTCTATCCCTGCTCCAGTGATAGAGGCAGATTAAAACACTAGTCTCTGTGATCTGTCACCAAGGGCAGAACCCTGCAGCCTCTCCCCTCTCCCATTGGTTGGACTTAATCAGAGGATAGTTTTCCTTTATCTGGCCCGGACCACCCCCACCCCGCCCCGCCCCACCCATCCCCTCTGTAATTGCAAAGCCCTCCTCTTTAGTGAAGTCAAGTGGAATGGGAAACAGTTGGGTGTTAATGGAGCTACTGCCTGCTGCGTGTCATGATGGAAAAAGCCCCCGCCCTGCCTGCCCTGCCACAGCGCCAGCTAAAATGTGTAGTGAATAGCGTGAAGGGGGCCAGTCTTGTGGTAGATTTTTGAATAGGTTGTTGAATATATTATTGGGATGACGTTTGATGAGGTTGGGCAGCTTGATGAAACAGTGTCGTCATACTGGCACTATTACTATTCCACTGCATTAATACCAAAGTGAAGCGAGGCAGAGAATATTGCTGATTAAAAAAAGCTTGTAACATTCTTTATTAATTGTACAGTTCATTCTACACGGTAGAGCCAAATGAAATGGAGGATGCCTTTCTCTCGATGTCGCAACTGCTGAAAACTGGCAAGACGACATTTCACACTTATCGGCACATTGTCTTTGCCATAGGTCCCGTAAAAGGACAAGGAAAACTAAAATAGCTCTCTCCCCGAATCTCCTTGCCAACTCCACGCCTCATAAAGTCCTGCCCTTTCACTCAAACTAACCTCATAAAGGGAAGGAGAGTTTTTACGAGGTGACAGAAACATGGCGGGAGAAGTCAACAAATATGTGAGCCAGGCTGCAAGCTATCAATGGGGATGGTACGGGTAGCGTTGGTGATGTCAAACAGTGGGTTAACTCAACATAAAGGCGCACTTTCAACCATCACTTTGATTCGATGCTGTTGTTTGAGATACAGCGCATGTGACTCTGATGTGTTGGAGCAGCCTACACGTCAACTTCACAGAAACTAGAAGTAATATCTATTCCTGTACTCCATAAGCCCCTCTGATTAAATTACACACAGATTTGACATTTTACGAGTTTTGTTTATTGAGCCCAGAGGCGAGACAGGGGTGTTAAGCCATGTGCCAGAGCTGTAGATCTCCTTCAATTTACATGTAAACCATCTATCTTGTGGGCCGCGCTGTCGAGCCCTAGGTGAGGCTGTTCCACTTACTGTAGCTGCCCCACATGACATCTATCTATGGACTGCAGTATTTCCAAAGTGGATTTATTCTGTGTGAATGGGAGACAAGACATCCAAGAAGATACGGAGATGAAAATGGAATGCAACATCTAAAGCTAACGTAAGCAAGGCCAAACAACTCTGCCTCTGCAGCTAGTGTCTCTCTCTCCAGCTTCTCACTTAGGCTGTCCAACAGCCAATTCTCTGCTGCAGGCAGGCAGGCAGGCAGGCAGTGATGGTGCACCGTAGTCTAAAGGGAAGATATACTGTCCTCTGTAGTTATGCTGCTCTCACACTGCCTAGCCCTTTTCTGACAATCGGAAATTCCTTCAAGAATCTTGAGCAGAATAAATTAGGCCTATCTGCCTGCAGATTTATGGCATGTCCCTGGATTATCCAACACTGAGACTGACTCATCCCCCCTCTTCCTCTTGCACTTCTTTTTGGAGCCAATTGAGAATTTCTGTTTAGCAGAAAAAAAGTGGAGGAAATGGAGGGTTCTTAAATCCCCCAGAAGCTGTTGAATATGTATGGCATGCAGAGGCAGCCTTGGTGCCCTCCATGAGTGAGCATCTTTCTAGCAAGTGCTCTCCAAACAAAGAGACTAGCATCTGTGACATCTGCGGACAGGCACCGAGGCTCCTGGCTGTTTTAGCAATGCTGCTGGTGGCTGGCATCCCATCCAATCCATCTCCTAGTGAATCATTACCCAAAAGTGAGGGCTTGGAAAATAACTAAAATGAATGGGCTGTGGGGGATGAAGCTGCAATCAGCAGGCTACACAAACACATCAGGAGAATGGAGCAGTAGCAGAAGCGATGTGCCCAAAGCCAATGTGTAGCAACTGGTGGTGTCTAAAATGAGAAACGAAGGTAATCATGGTAAATCCTGCGAATGGAATTCCAACATGTAGGCCTTATTGCATTCTCTGAATGTTAAGCGCCACTTGCTTGATGAACAATCTCACTCCTTAGCCATGAACCAATCAAATCGGGCCTGACACATGACAGATTGAGCCGTTCACCAATCATGTCAGTCTTACCACTTGGCCCGATGCCAAAGCCTCCATATAGTCAAAGCCAGCAGAGGCGAGGCGAGTGATATACAGTTAACAGGGCGCCTGTATGGCATGTACAAGGATGAAGGGAGTCACAGGAAGAGGCTCATCTATTTAGTGGCCCGGTATGGAGACCCTGTTCTTCCAATGTACAGGGTATGAACAGAGGTCATTTTGCTCTCTTTTTTTTTTTTATCACATTAGCATTTAAATAGCGTTAAATCTGCACAGAGCAGAAGTGACAGGTCCACTCCTCCAATTTGTTTAGACTCCAGCAGCAGTTGAAAACAAAGTTAAACGATAATAAGGCAGGGACAAGACTAGAGAGCAGAGCCACGCGACCTTCAGGGGTTGGCTATAGCTGCCATGGCTACAGCAGTGCAACACTAAGGAGATAAAAGCGTCCTCCTCGGTCTGTGGTGCTGGCTGGATGACTCACTGGGTACTTACTCAACACAGTGGAAATGAAGATTTGAACTGTTACGCACTCAGAGGAAACCGTACATTCAAGCTGCCTTTTATTAACAAAACTCTAAGGGAAAAAAACTTTAATTGAGGCCAAAGCTTACCAAGCAGGTTGCATGTGCTAGTATTTAATGACACAAATATACAATAACAGTACACATATTACATCTAGGCAGACAACATTTGATGGAATATTGAAAAATGTATGTTTGTTGATAATTTAGCATACCATGTACTTCAAAGGGTCTCCAAGGTGTCAACATTCTGTTGAAACCTGAAATAAATCAAATGCTTTCGTAACGTAAGTGCGTAACATCCAAATCAAACAAATATGCCATTTCCCTAGGTCTAATATATTCAGAGATTATTACTGTGAGATCAGAGATCCCTAACACCTTTTCTCTGTGAAGCCAATTTTTGCACAATAAATTTGCAGAGACCCTCTCGAGTCAGTGAAATGTTCACTCACAGTTGAAAAAAATATGGTCATTTTAATATTGGAAATATGAATATAAACCTTTTGGGGAGCTACATAGAAGAAGACTGTGAGCTCCTGATGAACTGACTGGTCAGATAGCCCTGTTGCAGATAATACTGTAAGTCAACAGCTATTTTTGCCAAACCAGTCGTTGCAATATAAAAAACTGTTGGTTCTATGATGCATAAGAGATATAGTCTACTGTATATGAATATAAAATATAATCCTTTTGTCCATACTCAACAGGAGTCCCCCACAAACACACACTCTGCGCAGACACAGATCCACTGACTGAGAAAAGGCCCATCCTTTTCTCAGCACAACAAATCGATGGAACAGGATGCTTAGTCGTCTCCCAAAGGTTAAACGCAGTCTCCCGGGAATTCTGGCCTTTCATGAGAAAATCAAAGGAGGGGGAATTGTGTCCTTAACATCTCGGGGGAGTTCACCAATGGGTCCTGCTGTATTCGGTTTGAGCCAGAGCCGATGACCACGGGCGAGCCGGGGAGCGTGAAATGGACAGCGCGCGGTCTCCCAGCGGCCACTCACACAGAACACCAGTCCTTCAGATATATCCTGCTTATTCATCTGTCAGATTGGACAGGGCACTTCTCGCATTTGCGACAGGATTTTCCGATATCATCTCTCTATTGAGGTTGCATGCTCAAGGCTTGCCCTCTCCAGCCAGCCAGAGGTTTGTACAGGGCATTAACGTTACTGATCCGTATTGTCACCCCCTGGCTCCTCCCGAGGCCTGTGTGATGCCCACCCTGCCACCTGACATTAGAGGGCGTCTCACCGGCATGACGGATGGCTAGGAAGAGATGAGATGAGAAACGAGGGCCTTGAATCGCTGAGAAAATGAATGACGGTGTTTTCCACCTCCCCAATTCGATTTGCTGAATCAGCAGCGCTCGCTGCACATGGGCCTGTCTCTCTCTCTCTCTCTATCTCTCTCACTCTCTCTCTCTCTCTCTCTCTCTCTCTCTCTCACCTTCTCTCTGTCTTACTCCCTGTCTCTCTCTCTCTCTCTCTCTCTCTCTCTCTCTCTCTCTCTCTCTCTCTCTCTCTCTCTCTCTCTCTCTCTCTCTCTCTCTCTCTCTCTCTCTCTCTCTCTCTCTCTCTCTCTCTCTCTCTCTCTCTCTCTCTCTCTCTCTCGCTCTCGCTCTCTCTCGCTCTCTTTGTCTCTCTCTCTTTCTCCTCTCACGCACACACACACACACACTCAATTGCTCTAGCACACGCGCACACACACACACACACACACACACACACACACACACACACACACACACAAACACACACAAATACACACACAAACACACACATTGTTTATCCAGGCCTGTTGTCCTGGTGCAGTCGGGGGAACTCAATCAAATAAAGTTCATACTAGGAGTCTGTGATAATAAAGAGCAGGGCCACTGGCCTATGAATCTGCTGTGGGATTCAGCCATGGCTTTGACTCACGACAGTGCCACTGTAGAAGATGTCCCCTAATGGGTCGATGCTGACACTGATTACGCAACAAAGTGGGAGCAATACGCTGTGAACAGATCTTGTGTTTATCGGCCCATTTCAGACCAACAGGAGTTTCTTAGGACTATCAGTCTATAGTCGATGACTCGTACAGTTGTTTTTCTCCAGTGTGTGACTCACTCCTCCCTGCAGCATCAGAGGGCTGCCTCAGTCAAACGCTTCCATGACCACATCCCTCTCCTCAGCCTCACTCTGTGGTCTCAATGCTCCACATGCATGAGATAGTGTGTGTGTCTGTCCTTCTCTGTGTGTGTGTGTGTGTGTATGTGCCCTTCTGTGCATGTGTGTGTGTGTCTCACTCTTGAGTGAGAGCATGGGCGTTTTGGTGGCACGCACCACATCCTCCGGTGTTACTGTTGCGCCTGTGTGTGTGGGTCCACACACCTGGCTGGATGTGGAGGAGGACGGATCCCCACTCCCCACACAGTCCCTGGAGCAGTCAGCGGAGCAGCCCCCCACCAGGCCCCTCTCCGCAGGGGGGCGGGCTACCTGCTAGCACTGGAGACTAGATTACACCAGAAGCAGGAGAGCCGCCGCACACTGTTGTTCAAATAGCAGCAGCAGGGAGGTGAGGGACAGCTTGTGGGTGTGTAAGCGCGTGCCCATGTGGGTGAGAGAGAGTGTGCGCGTGCCAAGGTGGGTTAACAGGCAGGTGAAAAAGAAAGACCTCATCGAGTGAACCGTTTTGAGGCGCATGTATAAATCCGGAACCACAGACGATGACGGGCTGTCCCAGGCCATCCTCGAGATGGACCCGAGCGCAACCCTTCCCACCGTCCCAGCACCAGGCTAATCCGCTCCGCCAAGATTAACGGCAGTGTGACGCGGCCGTCGTCTCCCAATCCCACAGTGTCCCGTCATTGGAAAAACTGGAGAGTGGAGCCCCCAAGAGCCGGGTCGCCTGCACTTTTCCAGCGGCAGAGATTACGCCGGTGAGATAAGGAGGGGCAGCTGAATGCGGGAATCCTTATCGTGAGGCAGTGAATTAGCTGGGCAATGATGAAGTGTGTTATCTGTGCCGCGCTCAGCGCTCCTCCGTGTGCTAGGCTACAGACCCCTCCTGTCACTCAAAGGAACGACGATAGGTGACGATCTACGCAAGCGGCGGAATCCTGTTCTTGCAAAATGCCACTCGGCATGAAAATATGACAAGTTGCTTTTTAAACGTTCATAAAAGCAGCCCACAGTACCCCAGAGCTCAGGCCAGGGTGATTGTCAAGACGAATGTTACGGGTATTCAGGCCTAGAAAAACACCGGCCTTCATGCCATAAAATGTTAGGAACATTTAAGAGAATTCAAATAGCCTACTATTCATCCCCTTCTGTCAAATACCATAGGTAAAAAAACGATTTTGTTCACAATGGGTCATAAAAAGGGTTTGGATATGAGAAAAAGAATCCCTCCAACTCTGCAGCACTTTCAGATTTCACAGGGTCACATTTACAAAGCGGAAACATATGAGTGGATTAATCACGATGAACGTGACAGACAGGGAAAGCTTGTGTACGTTCCATGTTATGTAACAACCCCCACTGCATTCCCAGTCTACTTGTCAGAGGGGGCCTCTGACCATTCCTGGTCGCCATGGCAATCACATCCGAGATTCTATGCCGACACACAGTGTAAAGTCAAAATAATCTATGCAACATTATTCCTACATTTAACAGCATTTAGCAATCATGCCTTTTGTACACAAGACACATACGCTTTGAGGAACTACTACTGTAGGATAGTAGATCGATACTTTATTTAGCAACACGTAGACCCCGTACATCATGTTTAAGGTTAACTCTGAGACCTTTGCCTGAGGGTCCAGAGAAACAGCATTGCGGCCGAAATCTCCCCCACCACATAGAGCACCCTGCTGGGCCCGCCTCCTCCGCCACCACCTTCCCGCGGCCAGAGGGGTGAACGTCCTGTCCCCTCCAATCGACTTCCGACATTGGAACGCGCGTGGTGCCGCCCGCCGCTAATGACTTTGGCGATGGGACGTGATAGAAGGGCTCAGGTTCAGATCCTTATTTCTCTATCTTCGCTGAGGTAGGCCTCCAAACATTAGGGAGGCACAGTCAATCAGCGTGTTGCAAGATTTGTTGTGATGCTAATCGGGGCCCTATCTGCTGATAGCAGGTAGAAAGGGGGAGCGCTTGACACGGCGCGCTGGAAGATTAACGTGCATATCTGCCACACGAGGAGGAACAATAAGGTGGGGAGAGCAGTTTAGGAAAGGAAGATTACTACAACCCCTCCATTTTCATTCCCTGGGAAACTCATAATTGAATCGGTAATTGTTTCAATTATGCGCAAACGCAGGATTATAATTGCTCAAATAGTGCTCCATGCTGTTAAACTAGACATTGACCACAAGCACTCTCTCTCTCTCGCTGTCTCTCTCTCCCCTGCATTGTCGCTTGCTCCCTCACACACAGACACTTTGGGCACACTCAAACTGAAAAGGTTGCTCGTTGCTCTGGGGAGCCCAGATGGACACTGGCACATCTCACAGTAAAATGCAATAAGCCTAAGTGGACGTCCCAGTGTTTTACTGGCTGTTTCCAAGGCAGGGAAATGGAAGGGACTGCTATTGACCCTGCCCTGGGAACACTGTCTAAACCCATCACGAGAAACACGGTTTACCATTGCTGAACCAAAATGCCACAATATAGACACTCCCCATATGGATAACCTTGTTACATACGGCTGCTAACGGCTATGAATGACCATCTCTACCCGGGCACCACAGAAAACATTTGCTTCTGTAAGATCGTAAACACTGTACGGGCTTCAGATTGAGGCCCGACGTCGCCCGGATCTGCAATGTGACGGAGAGTAACGGCTTGTGGTTCGGGTGGCTCCACATGTAACCAAAACCCCATCCATTTGCTTGCCTTGTTAGCATGAGGATCATATTCCAACTGCGACTACAGCCCACACAGACAGTCAACATCTCCAGGAGCCTGTGAGCCAACCAGCCTGCCTTTAGGGCATCCTCCCCACTCATTCACTCACTCACTCAAGCCCCGTGATCCTGAGCAGTAACTCAATGGAGAGAGGAAGCTGATCTAGTTTCCCCACCCCAGGACAGACAGAGGTAATGGGATGAATGAAGAAGAGATAGAAAACCTGGATGGAATCTAGAACATGCCGGACTGGACCAGATGCAATCTCTTGTTTATCATTCAAAGGAATACATGAAACGAGTTTGACAGGCTCACACTTAAAAGTCTGACAGCTAAATCCATTTTGCCCATGACATGAGTAGCACCAGAAACGTGGAAGGTATTCTTTGTGAAGTTTGTCAGGAGAAAGGCACAATGCATTCCGTTTAGCAGTCCCCCAAGTAAATCAGCTGCACCTTATTGCACAGGGCCTATACGGTAATCTTACCTCAGCTAGAGAGGCTCATTTATCAAACAATGTTCTATTTCATTCCCCTTGCTACATGTTTCCCTGCCAAACCCCCTCAACTGAACAAAGTGATAAACAAGACTGCCTCAGCTCATGAGGTGAAGGGAAATGGCCGTCCACGTTTGAATACTTAGCATGTGGTGCTGGTTGCGTGTGAGCGCGCGTGCTTGCGTGCAAACGAGGCGAGCGAGCCCTAAGTTGAGAGGAAGAGACGCAGCGAATCAAACAGAGGAAAGAAAGACGGCAGATTGCCTCCGACCTCCACAGCCTCCTGAGGGCGGCCGCTAAGCCTCAGCAGGACGTGGAGGAGCCGCTCGTCACCCGACCATTATCGGTCCCAGGGAGACTCCCAGACACTTCTCACCTGGGTGCGCGGAGAGCGCCGTTCCTTAGGAACGGGAGGGTAAGCACGGCCTAGACACACGCGCGCTGGTCTTAGCCCGAGGCCACAGCAGAGCGCAGTGGGATGTCACTATCACAGCCACAGGCCGGATGGCCAGGCCAGACGCAAAAAAAGACAGCCAGGCCACAGGTGGGAGACCTCCTCGATGGCCCAATGGCCCTCAGATCTCCAATCGTTCCCTGAACGTTGCTCATTTTCACTTGCTGTACACATCAGGTGGTAACATGACCTAAGAGCCTTATATTGGACCATTGCTTTGACGCAAAAAATACATTTCTTGTCATTACAATGCCATTAATGTCATTTTGCAGTTGATCACTAAAACGGCACCATCATCATCACCGTAGAACGTTCCTGACTCTTCCTTATGGATGTGCTATTACATCAACACAACGTTCAATTTGAGGTTTGCAGATCTGGAATTAAGTTTGTCGGGTGTGAAGGTAAGGAAAGCGCTGCCTATGTTGTCATTCTTCCCTTCCATCTGCATGTGAACATTGCGAAGCCCCCATGGGTACCGTTGTGTTAGAGGCTGCCTGATTAGCCTCCTATATTCCTCCTTCAGGCCAAAGCTTTGAAACACAGCTCAAATTGCTATACGCTGCAAATGCAGAGCCCACATTTTTTTATGTACAGTTTCAAAAACAAAGATGACTTTATATTGTACCAAAAGGTGTGCATGTGAGTCTAGTCTTGAATTGAAAAACAACTCTGCTTGTCTCGTCTTTCTCAAGAAAGAGAAGGAGGGAACAGAGAGGAGGATGAATCGGCAGAGCAGACATGGCTATGATGGATTAATGTTGTTTTGCTTGAATTAACGGGGAATACATGAAACATGGCGCAAATCGGTTTCACTGGATGGTCAATTTAATGCAATTTAATTCCTAATTATGTTTCACTTGTCATAGTTTAATGCAGCTTGGAAATGAACAATGAGAGGTGGGGAATTAATTGATGCTAGTCCCCTCGTTTGCCGTTTCTAATGCTAATGCCACGGGGCTTGCTACATCAGATGGGCCGGCAGATAATAACTCATTCACTTCAGTTATTAGGACTATGCGTCCTCACTCAGTGACAGGCTTTAGCAGCTGTTGCTGTGTCTTGTTGGGTGGCTTAATAAAAGCATTTCAGAAGGCCTACTGGATCTTTACACATCCATTGTGGCCCAATTACATTTACAGGGGTGACGGAGTAACCAGCACAGGGAAATAAAGCGTAATGGTGTTGCGTGCAAATAAAGTCTTTATGGTCTCTTCCAAGCGATGGAGGTCAGGCACTTCCTAGTCAGCTGACTGATGGTGGCGGGACTATTGAAGGTCGAAACGACCCGGCCTCCACAAGCACTCCTTCTATCGCGCTGATTCTTCTCAGGAATGGAGCTAGCAGACCAATCCACAGGCACTGTTGCCGGTGGCTTTGCGGGCAGCGGTGAAAGGCTTCCTGTGGTCTTGTGAGATATAAACAAGGACTTCATCCATCTAAAGGCGTCTTAGACAGGGGGCGGGCGGGGAGGAAAGAGAAGAGACCGCCTACTCTATTCTCTCTCACCCCAAAGAGCTGATGTTTGATACGTCTTACAGTGCAAACAGGCGCGCAGGCAAACAGGAGCGCGCGCACACACACACACACACACACACACACACACACACACACATAGTCAATGTATTGAATTACACAGTATTTTTATGAATCCAAGGACAATGGTAACATAGTGTTATTAGGATCCCATTTTCTATCACAGGCTAGCTGTTAACGGAGAGACCTTCCCTCCCTGGTCAAAACATGGACCAACAGTTTTCTGACACAGCAGCAGTCGGCGCTGCAGTTGGATTGTGGTCCTCCCACACCCCACCCACTAACGCACTCTCAGGGCCAGACAGTAGCTCGAGATGCCGAGCACACCCCCTCTACACAGTACAGGAGCGGGAGCTGGGTGTGTGGGCGTGTGTCTGTGAGAGAGCCAGGATAAGAGGAGAGAGAAAGAGAGAAAGACAGAGAGAGATGGAGAGAGAGAGAGAGAGAGAGAGAGAGAGAGAGAGAGAGAGAGAGAGAGAGAGATTGAGAGAGAAAGAGAGAGAGAGAGAGAGAGACAAAAGGGAAATAGGAGAGAGACATTTACACTAGTATAACAAGGTCCTGTGCCAATACGCTATTGACTGGTTCATTAAAACGTGTTCTCAGCAGTCTATCAGGTAGCCAGGTTGTTCTCGTGGCTGACATGGGTTTGAAACCCAGGCAGGGCCTGACACAGAAGAGGCAGCGCTAAGGGGGATCTCAGCAGTGGAGGTGGGCTCTGCCTCTTGAGAAAAGGCCTGCTCGACAGGCTGCAATGGATTGTTTGTTTATGAGTGTTAACTGTAACTGGGGCGGGATGCAGGAGTGTGCACCGCACAGCATTAGTTTGGAGAAAAAAAATCAAATGCTAGAAATGAACAAACGCTGCCCCGGCTCTGTTAAAGCCACTGCACACAGGATATCTTGACTGAACAAGGCAATTATCCATACTGCGCACAATCCTATTATTGCTAATAGAGCAATGTCCAAATGAATCACATAGGCACAGCTTGTTTACCACCCTGCATATAGACCCCGGGACGTTTAGTATAACATACCGGCCCAGGCTATTGTGACTGGGGGGTCATACATTACCCATGACATGCCCTCTGTAATGAGCAGCTGCATGAAGGGGAGAACGGAGGGTTCCGTGCATCCATCACTGAAAGCCCCGGAGCTCCAGTGCCCTGCCCTGCTGAACCCGGTGACCGCCATCTCTGGCTGGGCTATAATCAGCGTTTTCTGGGCTGCCCTCGAGGGTGTGGAGGCCAGGCGGCGATGAGAGTCCTGTGGGCAGCGTGGTTCCCGTGTCAGGCCCGAGGCTTTGCTATTAACCCCTCTGCTCCAAGAACACCAGGTTATCACACAGGCCTGCTTAGTGGACTGTTGTCTGAAGGGACTCTAACGCTAGAAATCTGTAAGTAAGCGGTCGCTTGAAGCTGATAAGGAAAACACCACAGAAAAGGAGTGCAACTGTACACTCCTTTACAGTCTCTCGCACAGTTCAGGCCTAATCACCGACTCATTTTTTTAAGACATTTGGATTAAAAGTGGCTAGAAACTAACACTTTGAAGGCTGCAGGGCATTGGCAAAATAAGAATGTTTCAAATATTTAGCATTTCAAACTAAACTAAGTTGACAACTAAGTTGTCTAAACTGTTATTTATAACATTCGGTCTTGAAAAAAAAACAATCCCTGAAGGTTCCATATGAACGTAAAACCAATACACTAACTTGACATTCATCATTTGCGCGAGAGTGGGAGACACCAATCCCATTAGTTCTTGTTAAAGCGACTCTAAGGAACCTTACATGAAGCTACTGTACCTCTCAGTGTGGCGGTTATGAAATACTGGATGTAAACAAACACAAACCAAACAGTGGGCCCCTCTGGGCTTTCCTTTGAGTACCTCCTCTCTTGCTTATTTATGCGTTTTACTTTTACAAGTCTGTGTCTCCCCATGAAAACTGGGATGGGGGGCGTGGGACACGACTATTTATAGGAGCAGAAAGCGTGTTTGCAGCACTTCCATTGCACCTCTAAGGCATATTGATGCTGAATTCATGAATGGGAATGAGTTCGACATTTGTTGGAAGTACACACGAAGCGATTAATAATGTATGTTTAACGATAAGATGCGTCGAGAATGCGGGAAGAGGGTATTGTTGATGGAGAACAGGCAAAGCAGAGCTCCTCATGTGTGGCCTGATTATTGAGAACTTATAGGCCATCAAGTAGGACGGCTATGTAACCTGTGGTTTAGATAAGAAAGAACTTGCGTTCACAGGAGCCAGGTGGATTTTTTCCCTGTTCCGTCATATTTTCAAGGGCAAACTTCAGTGTGCTTGTTTGTTGTGTTACAACCACTTATTTTCCTATTACCACACAATAGTCTACACTTGAATGCACTAGGGTTGATAACTGCTCCTGCTGTAGATGTGCACACACATTTTGAAATCCAAACACTGCACTGCTTAAGTGCATGTACACATTGCCATTACTCGCTTGTGGCATAGCTCTTTCGACTGTTGAGGGAAAAAGAGAACTCAATATATATGTTTTAATGGGTTTTCAAATCATCTGAGGAGTGCTTAGTGCCGACAAGGATAGAGGAAAAATTGAAGAAAGGCAAACTGCTTGGGGAAAAAGCCCTTTTCATTAAGGCAGTTGACATGTTTTTAAGGCTGCTGCATTATTTGGTTGTACTGCGTTTTCCCTCTGCTACAGAGCCCAGGCTCAGGCTTAATGAAGAGGCTGGAGTGTATGGTAATGTGGTGGTACGGTGAGCTTGTAAACCAGGGACAGAATGAGGTGGGAAGGTGATTCAATAAACCCGTACTTCAAAAGTTGGGCTGATAAACAATACACGAGGAGAAAAAACAATGTTAAAACCATTAGAAATCATTTTTTTTTATTGGTTAATCCATCTTTAGCTTAAGGATTAATTGTTTTTATGTGCAGCAAGATGAAATCCCCAATTAACTCTGATCTGCACCCCAGCACTACCTATACCTCAGTATTACCCTCTGTGTCTCCTGAAAACAGTTGCAATATATTCTCTACAGGCAGCCAGACTTCAGCTCAGCTCTGTCTTATGCTTGGCTGGCCAAGCGACACAACCACAGAGTAACCACGCATAAATAAAAGCCCAGCAATGAACTGCGATTATTCGAAAGAAATATGTGATCGGTGCACATGTAGTGACAACACATTTTTGGGGGTCTTTTTGTAGAAAATCATAATCACTAGTTGCAGTGCCAAATCCACATTTAGTGTAAGTAAACAAGAGCCCATAGATATTGTAGTACACTTTAAAATCAGGAGAAATCAAAGACTCAAAATGATAGTGCTGTGGTTTCACTTGAGGGGGGAAGGACCCTTATTATAGTAATTGCTTGTATTGGCTAAAATATCTGAGGGGTTGTCGCCAGCTAGAGTGTAAAGGATTGCATGTGTGTGTATGTGTGTTTGGAGCTCCCAGAGGCCAGGTTTGGGTTTTTAATAAGGGCTTTGCAGAAAAAGGCTTGGCCTCCAGAGAAAAGACCTCAGACACTCTGATGACCACAGCACTGCGCTGTCAGGAACAAAAGGAAAGAAAAAGACGGAAACAGAGAGAGGCAGAAGGGAATGGAATTGGATTGAATTGGATGGACCATGGACCTGAATCCATGGGTCATAATCAGTCCTTGGCCGGGTAGGTGTGTAGGATTTCCTTTCCATTTGAGTTATCTTGCTGGGGACCATGTGCAGTCCCTCTAGCCATTCCACTAAGCCCTGGACAACTACTCGGCCCGGGACACAAACACAAATTAGTTGGTGTACACACCTACACATACACAAACACATTTAAAAGTTAATGTGGTGTGAGACAGCCCAGTAATTCCCTCCCCAATTATACTGCAGGTGAGAAGAGAAATAGCAGTGTGTGTCCGTTTGTGGGTATTATTTGCATGCCTGTGAAAGCTGTGAGTATGATGTGTGTGCTTGTGAAAGCTGTGTGATGTGTGTGCCTGTGAAATGTGTGTGTATGATGTGTGTGAGATGTGCACTTTAGAAAGCTGTGTGTATGATGTGTGTGAGATGTGCACTTGTGAAAGGTGTGTGTATGATGTGTGTAAGATGTACACTTGAAAGTGTCGATTTTTACCATATTGTCTCCAACTATACCGAGAATTGTGTGTGTGTTTGACATAGTCTGCTTAATAACTGCATCTTTGTCATCTTATTTCTCTTTCAACTGAGCCAGCCATGCACGTAAGTGAGTGGTAGAACAATCGATGGCTGCAGACAGGCCGAGGTAGAAACGAGAGTCCAGGGTCAAACTGGGGCAGATCTAACATCACACGTTTGTTATGTCTGCAACAGAACAGAAGTTAGAAACCTCAGTGTTTCAGGCTAGTGTGCCAGCTGTGGATATGTTTACTTTGTTTGCACCTCGTTGACTCAGTCATTACGTTGCCACATATGATTCATTGCAGCTTTCATTAGGAGCAAGACTCTTCTGGCTGATTTAACATTCATTTCAAAAGCGTTTTGTTAGCCCTTATAATAAATAATGATTTCACAATAGACCTGTACGTAACAATACAAAGTGCAAAAAGATGCCTCTAGATATCTGAAGTAGAGCCAGCTGGGACTAGTAGAGCAGTCGGATGAGAGAGCAACTTTGCTTAGCAGACAAGAAATTCACAAGACTGGGTTTGTCTTTTTTTTTTGCGCTGGCCTTGCTGCCTAAAAAGAAAAAGAAAAGAAAACTAGCACTTTTAATGGCATGTTTGCTTAATGCACTTCACTGGGCTGCTGCAGGCAATCTTCAGATGTTATATCCCCCCCCCCCCCCCTCTCTCTCTCTCTCTCTCTCTCTCTCTCTTAGACTGCTGTTTGTGACACAAAGCCCCTGCTATGCCTTCATTGCAGACACCGAGCCGGTGAAATGCTCAGTTCTTTTCCCAAAGCTGGGGAATTCATTGGAATCTACTGCTGCAGTTGAAATAATCTAATATTTCCATATCATGAGTGTATCATCCTCCAATGTCCAACTCGTTTCTAATGGCAGTTTATCATTTGTCACTTGATAGTGCGTCTAGAGACCACTAAAGTTCTATAGGACTGATTCTTGGCCCATAGAGGGATGCAGACTCTTAGACGCCGTTGAATTTACGCCTGCTTTGGAAACAACTTCCCAACTAACCCTAACCCTAACCCTAACCCCTTATCACCTGTAAGGACTGAGTCAAAGTCCTATGACCAAACTGTGACAAAGTGTTCAGTGAATGCCCTTCACACAGTGGACTTGACTCTCACTTTTGGCAAAGCATCTTCAAACCCGCGATGTCTCCTTTGTCAGTGCTTGTATTCTGATATATACTGAATCATTTCTTACAACCTGGTTATCCATATTATAAGAACCTGAAGACTGTGTTTTCTTCCACACTGCTCTGTCCACTGCCAGCCTGCTTGGCCATGTTTCAAATGTATACAGTTGCCTTGTATGTAGCCCTGCTTAGACCCAACCTAGCTGTGGCATAGCTAAGTACATCGGTTTGTAGAGCATAGGGCTCTGTAGCTTCTTAGCTGTAGTTGGTCACAGTAATATCAAGAAATCCGCCAGATCTTTTAACGGTCAACCATAAAGAGAGTGTTGTTGTTTCCGGATGCAAAGAGCAGAGAAACGGGCACAGCACGTGATGGGATACTATTGGTCTGTCCTGTGCCTGCTCTACATCGACATTGACCTTCTACGGCAGCCTGGCATGTGTCCTATCCGTCTTAAATGGTTTTCGGAAAATTAAAAATCCATGTTGCCCAATTCGATATGGAGGAACAATGGTTCTGGGCCTGGGGGAAATATGCATTAGGGCTTAATTCCATTACCAGCAGCTTCAGGGGTCTCCTTTACGTAATGTCTTGTCAGACCAAAGGAAATGCAGTAAGTTGGCCCCCCACAATGCAATTACACTGTCTGCGAGGTAGACAGACAGACTGAACTGAATGGGTCTGTTACTATAAATGTCATGTAGGGGCAATATTACAGATACCTGTGTGGTGCCGGACAGGGACTTAGGTGGAAATGTTAATGTTCATGTCAAGCAAAGAGGAACTATGGTGAGACACACGACTAACAATGAGCACTGCTTGAATGGCTCTCCTGATGTTCTGTTCTGGGCCTTTGGGTCCCAGCCATCCATCCTTTCAACTGTCCCTATTGTTCCCCTCACCCCTGACGCTGTAACAGTGACATATAGATAGTATCTGTTGGTAATGACACTGTGATGTCTGTTTCCTAAACGCTGCTTAAGACCTTGGCTTGAAGCATAGGAAGGTAAAACATCGCTCCTTAACGGAGAGACCTTGTTGCTGTGTGGCTGTCAGTGGACCTGCAACGTTCACCAAGGACTGCTGTGCCTGCCTTCCAATGGATGTGACCTAGGCAGGATGTTTAGTTGGCGAGGGGTGTGCGGGGCCAGAGCTGGTGTTGTGTGTTGTCACCACACCTCGCCACATTCAAATCCTGCTCCCGTCCTTTCATAGTATTGCGTGAGCAGAGGTGACTCTTCATCTAGCGCCTTCCATCCATCTCTCCATTCTTCTCCTGCTCTCTCTCTCGTTCTCTCACTTCCGTCATTTTGTCCCGTTTTTCTTTTTTGCTTCCCATCCAGCACATTTGAATTTAGTCCATCCCTCCTTTACGTCTCCCTCTCTGCCTTTCCTCGTTCCCACCATCTCATATAGGCCAGCTGTCTTTCCCTCCCTATCTTCTCTCCACTCCCCATCAAAGTGTTACTGAAGCAGAACGCCATCAGGGAGCAGCACAAACTCACGCCTTTCACTCGCTGATTTGCTCTCTTTCTCACTCGAACACTCACTCTCTTCCCTCCATTCTTCTTCTCCAGTCAGTCGTCTCCAAATGAGACAGAGTGGACACTTCATTGATAATCAACCTTAGCTATGCCTTACGCCTTACATTGCAAGAGAAGGGAACAACATGGGAAGTCATGGCTGAAAACAATGAAGCGTGGGTTGAAGAAAAAGGCATTTCACTTTTCCAAAAAAATAAAGGGAGAAGAGAACTTATTGTTTGTGACAGCCCTTTGCTTTGGTATGGAACTGAGCTGTGGTAGCTATTCTGTTTAACACGCCAACACTCCCACAGTAGTCTGATAGAACAACAAGTATATCACGTAACAAAAAACCCTTTGGCACAGCGACAATACCCCTGCCTGTGCAATTACGGCACATTCAGGGTTTGATATCCAAACTTTTGTTACTAGAGAGACCAAAGTCTGAGTATGGACTAGGCCTACTCTACTTGCATATTCACTGTGCAAAACTAGAATTCTTTACGATTTACTATGATCATTGACAAGAAGAGAAACATGTTTGGTAGAAGATGCCAGGGAACACATTTTATTTGTTAACTTTCAAAATCTGCTCTTAGCTCCTGTTCCTATCCAGCAACATGGCAAAAGAGATTCTTCATTGGGAGGGAATTGTTTCAATCGCTCTTATCTCGGGTCTGAAAGCATGTTTACCTACTCATTATAGTGCCCGATTCAATAGAACCCTGTCAAGAATACCATTTTGCTTTCTCTCTCACAAGAAAAATGACATTCTGAGCTGCGTAATGCATTTCCATTTACTCACTGAGCTGCAAGAGAGTACGTTATTATATGTCACGTTGCTTCCCTGCTTTGCTGGCCTTTTTCTTCTTCTTTCGTTTTCAATGAAATGGGCCGTTTTGTTCGGGTCCCCTCACAGCTCATTTGAATCTAAATTCTGAGCATGGTACATTTCACATGACTAACTACCCAAGGATAGGAGGTGATTGAAATTTCTCAGGATGGAAAAACAATAATGTTTGCGTTCCTGAATACAAACATAAAAATACTTATTATATTTAGATTACCTGCTTAAGTTATTCTGTTGTGGTTTAATCATGGATATGTCATGCTCTTGCAGGTTCTTTATTGGATGAAATAGACCTGTTGCTTGAATAGAACACTACTTTGTTTGGCTTTTTCATATTCAAAGGAGCCAGTGGTGCCTGGTTCCAGATACAAAATGTCTCAATTTGCCATACTCCTACTTGCTATGGTTTCCAAATAAGTGTAGCCTCGGAGTGGAGAAGGAAAATGGAACGTACAGTGCAATCACACAAATACAAATAATTTCGAAATAGATACTATTTGCCCAATTCGAAATTAGTGAGTGACTAAAACACATTTGGATTTCCTGATGGAAGCAGTTTGGATATCACTGTCAGCTCCTGACAGAGCGGCCTTGGGCTCTAAGTCCCCCCTGATCAGCGCGGGCCGTGATGGGAGGGGGCCGATCCCTCTGGCCCAAGGGGACAAATTACAGGAGATAGGGCCCTCCCTCTGTGTGACCAAAGAGGCAAACAGAACACTCAATGTGTTTACTTCAACGTGGTGAGTCGTGCCAGCTTCTGTGGTCCAGCCCTGGGGAGTTTTGACACACTCACGTGGCCGTTGGAGGGCAACATGCGTTCTGCCGTATGTGTGTTTGTGGGAGCAGTCCAATGAAGAGTGGTCCATTAATATGGGGGGGGGGGGGGGGCTGTGTGATTGATGCTTGCGTGTGCATGCAAAATGTATGTGTGTTTGTGTGTGCAGATGGGTCGGGTTGAAAGCCCCAGCAGAAGTGGGCTCAGCGCCTCATGGAGAGGTGTTGGCTGCTGTCTATCCACGGACCCCTGGGGAGAATGCTGCTCCCTCCCATGGGCTTGGCAAGGCAACAGCCCTCAGTTACCGTCTCTGTACGTGGGCTTCAATTTCTCACGCCTCGCCTTCTCAATCTCATCACAACCGTGCACACTCACACCCTCTTTCTCCCTCAATTACTCATTCTCTTCTACACCGCTCTATAAAATGGGCTTGGGGGATAGAGAAAAATGCCCCCCCCCCAAAAAACACACACACACACACACACACACACACACACACACACACACACACACACACACACACACACACACACACACACACATACACACACACACACACACACACACACACACACACACACACACACATATATGATCACAAGAACACTGAGCCACACTAACATCCCTGTCCCTCAGGCGTATGGCCCCCCTCTCTCCGTCCCTGTCTTGTTGTGGGAAGGTCACGGGCATCCAGTTATCGGCCTGGATTTGATTAGGCCCTAATCCAATCAGCCAAACGAAGCAGAGCTCTATTGATTTTGAACATGGAGACATACTTAGTGGCTGGAGGGGCACGCGGCTGAATCCAGGACAAGGTTAGGTGGGGAGGATACAATATCGTTTAGCTGTCCTTCAGCTTGACTATCGACATGCTAAGGGTACTTGTTGCTATGTGTCGTTTTATACTGTAAGTGACATCGTGAGAAGCTGGGGAGATGTCAGACTGGCTTCTTAAGGATAGGTGGGTGCACAAGGACAACACAAACAGGGTTTCCCCCCCAAAATAGGCGTTGCAATTATCCAAACTTGCTGCAACAAAGGTACGTCTCCATTGGAGGGGAAAACAAACAACAAAAAAGGCAAAGAAGGCCTGCCGCCCCAAATCCAAATCCAGAGGTAACTGTGTTCAAACGATTATCTGTATTGTCCCCCTCCAGCCCTTTCTCTACACCACCCCTCTAGTGTAGCAAGTCTCCCTCATATCAGGCCCCAGACCGAGGTCGTTAAAACCCAACAGGTTACAGCGGGGCACCTCTTAAATCAGACGCCCCCAGTCCATCTTGGTCTTTGTAGTTTTTCTGGGGTGGCCTTCTTGCTTGTAGTTGCTGGAGCCACTCAGAGGGAATATACCTCCCCGCTATGATCTGGCCTCCTATGATGCCACAAGTACAGTAATGTCGAGGCAAGCGCACACACTTACAGCCCAAATAGGAGCCCACCCGGACCCTCACCCGTACACACAAACACGTTGCATGCAGGGCAAGAGGGTAAGATATTTGCATGAGCAAGAAAAATGAACTGAAAATGGAAAAAATTGTTTCCTTAAAGGTAAGGACTGCAATAGGTTCATCATTGACACAAAGGTGGGTAAGCATGAACAATTTGCCAATGAACTTAATAGCTTCTAGACAATCAGAAAAGGCTGTGGCTAAAGATATTCTAAAATAGGCTACATGCTTTTATGTATACATATCAAGTATTCAAAGTCACACTGACACACCCTAACACCCCCCCCCCCCCCCCCCCCCCACACACACACACACACACACACACACACATACACACAATCAATCAATCGAATAAACAATCTTTGCCCATGTAAGTGATGCAAAGCACTTCAGCTATGATAGCAGTTGCCAGCTGTCTGGGGGTAGAAGTCAACATGCAGGCTTAACAGGAAGTTAGTGAAGCGCATCCACCCTTAACTTTTCTTCATGTGAGAAGGGTCAGCCATCACACCATGTTAGCCATGATTTAAAGACAGATCTCCATGTCATTCATGGAAAATCTTTCTGAAGAATTTGTTAAACGGTCTCATCCCACAGGCTGTTAGTCTGCATCCTGCAAGATGCTCAAGCCTTTGTTCCAAAACCAGCACCCACATCTCCCAGATTCACCAAGTCAACGAGTCCAAATTTCTATCATACGATCCCACTCATCATTGGACAATTTTATAGCTAGGGAGGCAGCATGGTTGGAAGGAAAGCTTGCTCGGGCTGAAAAGCACTGCCCCTGCGGTGCTCCTTTCCCGCCAAGCCTGGGATGATGACAGCGGAGTGGGGAACGGCGAGGCCCACTCACCTTCTGGTTCAGCACACAGTGTGCACTGTGATTCTAAACAAGGACCAAAGAGAGACAAGACAAGAGGAGGTGTTAGTATAGGACCACATGCATCACAGTATACTATCACCAAGCACACAAAAACAAATGTGTGGGTCTGCGATTGTGTGTGTGTGGTTGTGTGTTTGTGTGTGTGTGTGTGTGTGTGTGTGTGTGTGTGTGTCTGTGCTTGATGAACAACACGCAACAGATCGTAGTGTATCTTTGCTCTAAATGAGGACTGTACAGTGTGTCCTAAAAGCCTCGGAAAACAAAAGCAAGGCAGGCAACGACAAAAAACAGCAGTGGAGCAGTCTCAACCTCCTAGCAGGTCCTAGCAAAGGGGCACCCATGTTCCACTTCCCCCCGGAGCTCAGCTACCATGCCTGGATGGCTACACCACCATTGGATGCACAGCCTGACGTCAGAGAGAGAGAGAAGACAGCCTAGATGTGGAGACAGGCATCAAAGGCAGAGCAAAAACACCGGGGCAAATGTGAAATCGTATTGGCCCCCTTCATCACTGCCACTGGCGTTGGATGCAATATGTCAATGCGGCTGCCATGCACGCCTAGTTCATCTTAAAATAGAAAAGAATCGCGATGGACATTGATTTACATCTGCCCGCTATCAATCACTGTTAGCATTCCCTAAGCAGAATAATGCTTTCATCAATACGCTGTAGATGGACAAGCTTACATAATACAACTAATTCAACCTGGAAGGGTTAATAGTTACACATGACTAAGCTAATTATGCCTGTGCAAAATACACTTCTATTTGTCACTATAAATGTCAAGGGTCTTTTTTCTCTGCTGCTAAGACCATACAGCTCCCATGTGAACACGGAGATACAGCCTTTGCTTCACAATAGCACATACATCAGTTTGAAGGCACTGCCTTTAATTAAAGTGTTTATCTGTCTCTCCCTGCAGCCGGCAGTGGCTAACCAGCGGAGGACACTTTGGAGTGAGGCGCGTGTGTTTAAAACAAGCAAGATTAAACATATTTGTTCCGGCAGGCAGACACAGAGCATTAATGAGCTCATGCAGGAATGACGATGAGGATGATTTGTCCTTTTCCCCAAAGTCTTTTGTATCTTCCGCATTTCCTGCGGTCATGAAACGGCGGTGTTGTTTCACAGCGAGCGTTTCGTTCACAGAGGCCATCGTTCCTCTGAGGCCCCACGCTGTCTGATCACATTCATTAGTGGCCTAATGAGATATAAACAGCTCACTGCAGCCCGGCCCCAACCTGGGAGACACACCTCCCTCGCTGACAACCCACAGGCATGGGCGGTGACATGGGGTCATTTGTGAAACGATGACCGGACAAATGAATACACCACATCTGAACCACAGTCACACACTCCCCACCTTCCTCATATCCTCCCTTGACCTTGCCGAACAGAGGCATGGCTGAGAATCAAGTGTACAGAATCAGTCAGCAGGTGTCATGTTGCGCACAATGGCCATATGTAGCACCTGATACCGCATACTATCGCCTACAAATTTAAATGTATTCCTGCTCCTTCTTTGGCAAGACTTAAACTTACTGATTATCTGCAACTTGTGGAAGCTTCCTACTTTTTCTCTCCCTATGCTAGGCTTGACCTCCAAAAGGACTTTCACCTCACAAGTGTTGTTGCTGCAAGCTGTATAGGGAATTACTGGATGGAGGGAAAGTGAGCTATTTTAATTAGTGTCCATAACTCCCCCATTCCCTACAGTGTTGTTCTACTGTGTCAAGACAATTAGTTTTATTACTTTGGCCCTGCCGGCTTGTATTTAAGGCTCTCCCAAAAATGACCCTATGTGGTGCATTAACTGTATATTGATTGCAATACACAAATTGTGCATTCACAGCATTGCCGCTGTGTAGGAACAGTTAGACAGAGCTAACAAGGCAGCCAATTCAGAAAAGAAATGCATTTGCCTCCTGGAGGCTTTTAGGAATAAAATTAAGAAGAATCAGTGATGTGTAATTCTCGTGAGATCCTGAAATGATCCTCATCCCTATTAGTAGATAAGGTTACAAGACCTTTTTTGATAACGTTGTATTGAGTACAGCACCAATTGGCCATTTTGATTTAAACTTTCTACAGCTTTCATTGTGCTTGTTCAACCATGTATTTGATTGATGTCCTGAAACCAAGACAAAATATAAATCCAGGACATAATCCCGATAAACACTCAAAGGTATCATCCTTCCAGTGATTTATAAAATACAACGAGAACATCCCAAATGTGGGCACAGTCTGAACAAACATCTCCTGAAATGCTGAGGACGGTTGCCAGGCAACCAATGAGATTGCACAATCATCTCATATCAGCACAGAAAGATGACGAGGAAGTGGGAGAGAGGGATGGAAAGAGGTAGAGAGAGAACAAACGGGACGCCAGCAGTTGGGGATGAGCCCGCGCAAACTGGAGTAGGTCAACTCCTGCAGTACTTCAGACAGTCCACTGAAACGTTCAGAGCTCATCATGACACAATGAGCCCATTTCATTGGGAAAATAATGGCGTGCATTTTATGAGTTTCAGATTCAGGCAACTTGGAAGTAAGAAATGGTATTGCCCATAAACGCTTCATATACCGAGTTGCATAATATGATGTGTTAGAAAACAGTTAACACATTGCATGTCAGTTGTGAGCATCAAAACAACAATTGCTGCCAGTTGGAACTAATACTGTAGGTTATAACAATTTCATAATTCATAAAAACTCAGTCCAAGGAATCTAGGGCTCTAGGAATTCCAAGTGCTTTCAGAAATGTGACCGTGACCCCTGTTTGGTAATAAGGAAACCAAATAACAGCTTCTCAGCAGAGTCTATTATGCTCCTGCTATCAAACCATCTCCCCACCACTTGATCTCATAATGTATTCATGCATAATTACACCCTGCATTTCCATACAGGCCTTGCTCACAACTCCTGTGTCAGCTGATCTCTCTCTCAAGCCTTTCTCTCGCTCGTCTTTCACACGAGGAACACCAGGTGCTAATGAGTTAGCGCTAACTGCCACCGTTCTTGTCTTTTTTCACACGACGACTCCGTCGTTGAGAAAACGCACACGGTTATAGAAAGAAGGGTGAGACCGAGTATGAAAAGGAACGGTGTGATGCGAAAGGTGAGGACTCCCAAAAAGTTTGTTTGGTCACTTTGGTCTGTCTAAGCGTTCGGAATTGGTTCCAGAAAGAAGTGATGGCATAAGCTTTATTTGATCAGTGTGGCCTGTGCAGGGTTTGCTCTTTGCGAGGCCTCTGCTCTGGAATAAAGGCTTGTTTGCGGCAGGGCCAACTGGTAGATAGTCAATGAAGAGCAGTGCACAAACTGCTCTCTCACACCAAGACACACACACATCCCTCCCCCCACGCCTCCATCTGAGCCTTCACCTCATCTATGCGGACGTCCATTGATTTCAGTTTACCTTCACCCGACTGGCATCATCCTTCAGCAGGGCGGGGTGTCCGATGACCCCCCCCCTCCTCCCACCCCTCCCTGAAGCTGAGCTAGCACTTCAGACTGGTGGTGAGAATCTTTAGCTCTCTCACAAAGAGCTCTGGCTCCGACTCCCAGGGGCTGATGGCATATCGCGTCGCAGCACACATGCACAAATGTCCGGTGTTCACAGCATTTCCGCTGCCATAATAGACACAAATCATATCGCTCCGTCTTCAAATACTCGCACATCTTCAATCTATTAAAGGTATTTAGTCTGGATGTAAAGGTGAAGAGGTACCGCGTGGATATAAGAGTGTTAAAAGGGCCAGGGTGAAAACCCGTGCCTAACAGCCTGTGCAGCCTGGATAGGAAGGCAGACTTTGGCTGAAATACCTGGGAGTGGGTCTAAAAGGGAATCGTCAGGAAGCTTGTTCTGATGCCAGCACACTGCTCTTAACACAGCCTTGGGTTCAGACGCACACTGCTCTTAACACAGCCTTGGGTTCAGACGCACACTGTCATTCTGCCTCGGCCTTGGGCTCCGTAAAAGGCCGGCCCACGTCAACAAGAATCCCTGGCCCGGGTGGAGAGGAGCGTGGTGTGTGCGTGCGAGTCAGCTTGTGCGTGCTCCCATTCAAGCTGGCGGCGATGGCGTGCATGCGTGGCACCCCAGTGAGGTATTCACACGGTGCTCTTGAGTCCAGGTAATGCCAGGGCGAGTGGTAAGGATGATGCAGAGTGATCCCACACGTCTGTTTCTCTCTCCGCGGCGATCAAGAAACCATGGACTTGAGTCACTGCTGAGTGGCCCCGTGCACTGAGACATGATGTTTTCTCAGAACTGTAGTACACAGCTTCGCCAGCACTCCAGAGACTAAGAGGATAGATGTGTGTGTGCGCGTGTGTCTGTGTGTGTGTGTATGCAGTTTGTTTGTGCAAGCTGATAATAGGTGTTTACTCTGTTAAACACGACGGCGATGAGTCCCAGGCAGTCCAGATGGCTCAGGGGATTGGGTGTCTGTTGAGGGGCTTTCTTCATCTAGTCGCTGTGTGCGCTCTAGCCGTCGTGTGTGTGTCACCGTCGTGTCTGTGTCGCCGCCGTGTGTGTGTGTCGCCGCCGTGTGTGTGTGTCGCCGCCGTGTGTGTGTGTGTCGCCGCTGTGCGTGTGCGCGTGGGTCGTTTGCGCGCGCGCACATGCTCAAGCTAGCGGGAGTGCGTGAGCTGTGAAGCACCAGGGGTCCCTCTCCAGCCCACTTAGGCACAACTGGTAGTAATTCCCATCATAACCTGAGCCTCCACCGTGGTCAGCACACTGGGGCGGTGGGGGGGTGGAGTGGGGGGTACTTATAAAACTCTCACATATATTTCCTATCAACCTCCAGGGCCTTAGCCAGGATTTATGTGTAGGGCACATCAGTTTGTGTTAAAATGAGGAAGGGGGGTGGAAAAGGAAGACTGTGGAAAAAGGGTGGGTGAGATGGAAGTCGGGGGGGGGGGGGGGGGGGGGGGTCCCTTTTGGACCACTTTTGAGGGAGAACAGCAGAGAGGGGAAGGAGGGAGGAAGAGAACATCTGTGTGTGCGCGTGCGCGAGAGAGAGCTTATTGATGGCCTCCTTCACGGCCCAACACCTTTAATGTCTTATTGCAACATCTATCAGGAGCGTTTGCCCTGTGGATGGTCGTATCGAGGCCCAGTGACGCCCGGCCCTGATGGAGGGATGCTCTCTCTCTCTCTCTCTCTCTCTCTCTCTCTCTCTGTCTCTCTCTCTCTCTCTCTCGCTCTCTCTCTTTCTCTCGCTCTCTCTATTAATCCTCTATCTCCTCTCCTCTCTCTTTGTCCCCAGGACAAGGAAAGGGTTGTGTGTCTGGTGCAACCCAATCAGTAGCCATACGGTCCTGTGACACCGTCGGCCAGGTTGCCCGCCGCCTGAAGCCCTCCAGCTCAGGGAGAGACAGAGAGCTAGCATTTAAGGAGGGAACAGCGGGCAAAGCCAGCGTCCTGACTGGCCCTGTTGGCTTACTCTCTCTCTCTCTCTCTCTCTCTCTCTCTCTCTCTCTCTCTCTCTCTCTCTCTCACACACACACACACACACACACACACACACACACACACTCACAGGTCACCTAGTCAGAGGGCATCCAAGGTCAAGGTAAAACCCACAGGTAATCTAACTCAGTGAGCGAACTCTTCAGTCTGACACATACTATAGAATAGGATGCATGGTGAATTTTTGTTGAGTGATCTGTAATGTACACGTACTGTACATGACACACTGGTGCGGTATTGCCCAGCAGGAAAATGTTTCTCCGTAAAGGATTAGTTCACCATTTTGGATGATTCACCTTATTTCCATGTCTCCATGAGTAGCTTCAATGTTATCCATTTTACAAGGGAAACTATAGGGCATAGCTTAGCGCAACTTTTCAGTCAGAAGTAAATTCCGCCAAGCTATCCCTAATAGGTTTCCAGTCAAGCGGTTAGCATCGTAGATAAAAAGATGTAAAAACTATTAGGATGAGTCGGGTGAATTTCGTGAACTTTTCTTTTAATGACTTCATCTCCCAGTAGTTCTACTAAAACCACTACAGCCACATCTAACGTCCCAGTTAAGATATCTGTTATCTGTTATGTGTTATAATGAACTGGAGTGGCTGAAAGGACATGTTAGGTCTGTTATGATGATGAATCAATAACCACTGGCTTAGCCTCAGCACAGACCATTAGCTCCAACAACATAACTCTATGCTCGGTGAAAACAGGAAAACCTGAAGTAAAGCAATTCATGAGGCAAGGGAGGGTAACTGAAGCGCGTTTCTTCTCCTCTGTGTGTCTTTGAGGCAGCACAATGTTTAAGTGTGTGGATAAACTATCACATAAGAGAATGCAGTGCAAAAGCGATCCGAGTCTATGAACACAGAGTGTATGTAACTTTGTGTGAGTATGTACACCTGCTAACAGAGACACACACGCACGCAAATGCCCACACAGGGACACACGCACACACACACACACACACACACACACACACAAACACCTACAGTAGACCATGGGTCACGTCCTGACCAGTCAGAGGTGTTTTATCCCTCTCTCTCTCCCTGAGTCTGTCTGAAAGATGAGCTGTGTGGCCTTAGTAATCTCAGTGGGAGATAATGAGAGCTTGCCTCTTCGCTCCGGGCCCCCTGTCATCACCCACCGGGTGCTGCTGGATTAACAACCAGACTGACACGGGGAGTCTGGGGGACACGACACACACCTCCCAGTTCGTGTGTGGACTTTTTGACTTCCAAAGGATATGGTGATGCGATACTTATGGTGCCATAATCCGAGGCGAGCAATTCAGAGACCAATATTATCATATTGTGATGAGTAGGTCTGTCATAGTTTATTTGTTTAGGGTTCATGTTGATTTAGCCCCAGGACATATCCAGCAAGCACTGATGTCTCAAAGCCATATCCCATGTCCAAGATGGGCAAATCATGATTTTAGTTTTTGTATATTGACTAGGCAATCTACAAAAGGGATAATTGTAGTCGAGGGACGGTCCCATTAATAGTTCTCCACTTATAATCCCCCACACATCAAACACACACACACACTTTGCAAAGTTAGCCCGCTCAAATCTCTCTCCAGGCTGTGTTGTGAGTCCATGGGCAGCTTGAATGTGGCATCCCTGCTCAAATAGTCATTTCACACAGCATTGTTCTTTGTGATCAACCACGTCTGCAAAATGATGAAAGATTAGCAGTGGGCGTCTCCACAATGCTCGGCAGATACACCTGCTGCTTTTGGCAAAGGAAAATACCTATGGGACAGGAGACCAGCTGTAAGAGTTTGTGTGTGTGTCTGTGTCTGTGTGTGTGTGTATGTGTGTGTGTGTGTGTGTGTGCGTGCCTGTGTGTGTGTGTGTGTGTGTGTGTGTGTGTGTGTGTGTGTGTGTGTGTGTGTGTGTGTGTGTGTGTGTGTGTGTGTGTGCGTGTGTTTGTAAAGAGCGTGTCAGTGTGGCTCAGAGGTATTGCATTATTCCACATCATGGACTGGACCTAATGTGCCAAAAGGACAGCCGCCGACACAATGGGCATGTACACCGCATCTAACACCTGGTCAGTCATGTCACCAGGCAGATTTTGGAGTGCCGCCGCCTGTCATCTTTTCATAACAGGGGATGGACCACAGATAAACTCCAAATCAACACCTGTGATCGTGACGCTGAGACAGACGGTACTGTGTGCCAGATGTGGGGTAGGACTTCAACTCCCAGCCTGCCTCCCTGAGTGTTTGGCCCGGATACTGCACACTGCGCTCGGTCAAGCGAGGCTCCTGACGCTGGCTGTCCGCAGAGGACCCCTCCTTGTCAACCAATTGCCACGACAGTAAACAACAACAGTTGCGGTCAACCCAAAGGACCCTCCTGGGATGAAGGGCATGTCTTCAGTCTCTGAATGCTTACAAGGCAGAGGCCAAAAGAGGGGGGAAAAAGATGCTGATACAGGTTTGGCCCCGATTTCCTACCTCCGCTGCAACGGCGAAGCACGTTAACATTAGCCTACTTTAACCGTGGTATGTGCGCCTGCTGAAAATAGAACACCCCAGACTACAAACGTTTGTCAGTTAGTCACAAATGGGCCTAATCCACAGCTCTTTGGGCGATTGAAGACCATTCTGGGGCAAGGCTATTTTGGCACAAATGACTATATACCAATGCAGCTAAGGGAAGGTGTGAGGCAGTCCCTGTTTCACATGGCTTAGTAACCACAATGTTTGCTGTGGAGCCTATTGGAGCAGTGCTACCGTCAGGAAGAGAGAACAGAGAAGTGAGTAAGCATGAGAGAATAAAAGAGAATGGTACAAGAAAGATGACTGATAAAACTGTAGGCCACTCCTGGGCTCAATACAAGAGTCTTCATACATGAAAATAATAGCAAATTCCCCCCCATTCCTTCTGACACACAACCCCCCCCCCCCCCCCATACACATGCCCACACAAACACACACACACACACACACACACACACACACACACACACACAGACGCACACCTATTGGGAAGCTCGGCTGTGTTTGAAGATGTTCTATTGCCATGGCAACGTGAGGACGATCGAGGACGATCGAGGAGTTTGCGAAGCGGTCTGGGTGCAGCTCAGCTCAGTGGCTCACCCTGAAAGTGGAGGCATATATTCATAATGCTAGTCTGCCCACAGCTAGCTAGCTCTCTCTCTCTCTCTCTCTCTCTCTCTCTCTCTCCCTCTCTCTCTCTCACAGATTGCGGCCCAGTTTCGTCTAATGGCGAGGCAGCTGCAGCGGAGGGGATTTAACTGTGACTCGCGCCTCACCCTGCAGGTGGTTGGCTGGAGATCTGCTGGGGAGTTAACCTCAAACTACAACTTCATGGTCAGAGACAGAAAGAGGAGAACCTAAGCTACACCAGCAAATTGAAACCCCAGGTAGATTTTTCTAGATGCTAAGAACATTTCGCTTCAGAACAGTTATAGTTTCCTGCAGTAAACGAACATACAGTTTTCTATATCCATTCATAGCCTGAAACCAAAGGCATAGTTCACTGGCCTGCCAAGGTGGGTGGTGTGCAGCAGACCCACTGAGCAGCAGGCCCCTGTGGTGCTCCAGGAGATCCCACTGTTCCTACAGATGTTTCCTGATCATAGCGCTGGGCGCCATGGATGGGGGCCTAGCGATGTGCATCCAGCCATGGATTCCCCAGATGATCTCCACCCACCCACCCACTTACTAGCATGAGCACTCAAGAGTACAAACTGATCATACAATATGTAGCCTTAACGCGCACACACGCGCCGGCACCAACACACAAACACACAAACACACAAAAATACACACACACCAAGCATAGAGTAAATACAAACATTACATACAATAGGCTTTTAAATGATAAAAACACAGCCTTTTCCGCCCCTTCACTCAGTATGACTCGTCTATGGCAGGCTATAGCAGCAGCGTAAGGGAAGGCTGTTATACAGGAAACTGTAGCCCACTTATTTTTCCTACCCGACTCCATTATAGAGAAAAAGCCTCCTGCCATTACTGCTCGACCCTGGTAACACTGATCTCGCAATGAACACACTTTGGCTAACAAGCTCTTATTGACCGTCAGGCTGTCTAAAAACCAATCCCACCTGTCTTTAAATAGCCATGCCTGACGCATCATAGTTGTTGTTGAGTACTGTGTTGCTTTGGACAGCTGACAAACTTAACAGAATCCCCCCCCAAAACTAAAAGAAAACGCTATACGGAAATGGCAAATTTAAGGCTTGACAAACTGAGTTATGATAAGCTTCAGGAATACTGTTAGCGTTAGATTCAAGATGAGATAAGGCTAGCTAAAGTTTGATGTCAGCTTTCCGGAAAGAAGTTGAAAGTCATCATTGCACCCAATCAGATAAAAACACTTGAGTCGTTAACATACGGTAACGTCAATTACAAAAAGTCATTAAGCAGACAGACGAAAAGGAGATTTGTAATATACCGCCGCAAAATACCCACACAAACATCCACAAACCTAAGTTCTGAAGGAGTTGTACTAACATACACAAACACACACACCCACCACCATTTCAACCTCAAACGTGAGAGGGCAGCCCAAGGCAGAGAGGTGAGGCCTTATGTCCCTTCCTCAAAGGCAATTTGTCAGGGATTAGGGCATCTCAACCACTACCACTTTGTGGTAGTGACAACAATAACCACACGTTTTCAGTTCACCGAAAACATCCTGGCGCTGTCGATGGCAGCAGGGCACGAGAGGTGAGGTAAAGCATGGGCTAATAAGCCCACCAGTCTTTCCAAGTGTGGCTCACCCCCATTAGCCCCCTCTGGGTGTTTGGCCTGATAGATGGAGAGGGGGTCAGCAGCTGTTGCTGCCTCGTACAGTCTCTCTGGAGAGGAGAGGGCCAGGAGCTGCACTCCCTAATGACTCCATTTAAGAGCAGGCATCTGTACTGCTAGCACGCCAACTCCTAACCCCACCGCAGCTGGCTACTTTGTTCTTTTTGCCGCCGCTTCGCAAAATATATGAGAAAGGTGGAGATTGAGATAGAGATAAATGGAGAGGGAGAGAGAGAGAGTGGGAGATAAAGATAGAGAGAAGAAGGTGTACTTAGCCCCTAAGATAACTTGATTTAAGGCCCTCTTTAGCAGCAATCGAATCGGATAAAAAATGGACTTACGTCAGCTGTTCACAGATGGCATGGTTGAGGTTCAAGTTTAAGCTTACAGCTTCCACATTCATTTTCCCGGCAAAAAAATGAAAGAATCGAAATCGGTGAGCCACGTCCCCATTAATCGTCAGCAGGTAGAGGCGAGATGGATAAGCTGACAAAAAATAAACAGCTGGAACTCATGAGGGTGCTCTGTCTGTGTCGCCCCAGCCTTGATAGCAACAGGGTAAAGGCCTCCTTCACAGGGCTGCAGGATGTCAGAGGGATTTAGGCTGCTTACTGCAGGTGTGCCTATCGAGGTGTTCTTTACTGTGCTGTACGCTCGCTGTGGAGCAAATACATGATTAATGGCTCCTGTACCGTGGCCTGGAATTGCTGTGTAAGTACAAAATATGAGTTACTTTGTAGCCGCATACAGTAACACCAAGGAAACCGAAAGTTTATTTAAAAGTATAGAAGGGAGACTGTCTCTGACAGGCAGTCTGTAGGCAGAATCCTAATTGGGCTGTCGCTCTGCGAGGAGCGACTATTGAAGTTGGGCAAAGTGCTGGTTTGACAGAGCATTAGACTCCACGCTCAGTCTTGCATATTGCAGGGCACCAGTGCTGCAGTATGGAGATATGGCACCCAAATCACAGTAACAGAGTCTTAAAAGCATGACTCTATCCAATCTCAGTGCGCACCGCTTTTACCCACAATACCAATCATTTATGCTCCCCGAATAAAAGCCATCATCTACTGGCAGTGTGGCTCGGGGTGATTTGATTAACAGTCAGCACATCGGGGCCCATATGTGCAACATGTCAGAGAGTTGGCCCATCAATCTGCATCTGCTGCCCCTGCTCCTCTAAATATGATTCCAATCAATGATTAAACAGATTGAAGACCCACGAGTTATTCGACCTAGACTGAGAGAGTGCAGCGGGGATGATGATGAAGCCGGAATCTGTGTGTGTGCGTGTTTGTGAATGCATTTATTCACCAGGCACGCTTGGTAATGGAGAAAGATTCCTTTTATAGGCCTCCGTCTAGACTGATCCAATAATGTGTTGCTCCATGTAAAGCCCTCCTGGCAGAAAGCAGGACTGATCATCCCACACACGGCTAATCAAAGACCTTCTATGGTGCGGGATCAACAGCTGGGGGTCAATGCAGGTGAATAGGTGAGGAATGACACCTTGCTCAGGCCTCCAGTAAGGCCAACCATAGGCCACATTACCTAAACTGAAGAGAAGAAAAAAAAAGGAAAAAAAAGGGAATTAGGATTTCTCTGTACCAAAACAGCTTCCTTAGCCAGTGCTAAAAGAAAAACTGAAAAAAAACGCTGGGAGCTCTTGTTCCAATAAACACTTAGCGGCACACGGGGGACATGGGAGAGATGGGAGACATGGGAGACATGGGAGAGATGGGAGACATGGGAGAGATGGGAGACATGGGAGAGATGGGAGAGATGGGAGACATGGGAGACATGGGAGACATGGGAGACATGGGAGAGATGGGAGACATGGGAGACATGGGAGAGATGGGAGAGATGGGAGAGATGGGAGAGATGGGAGAGGTGGGAGAGATGGGAGACATGGGAGAGATGGGAGAGATGGGAGAGATGGGAGAGGTGGGAGAGATGGGAGACATGGGAGAGATGGGAGAGATGGGAGAGATGGGAGACATGGGAGAGATGGGAGAGATGGGAGAGGTGGGAGAGATGGGAGACATGGGAGAGATGGGAGAGATGGGAGAGATGGGAGAGATGGGAGAGATGGCGGTGGAGACGCTTCAAGCCACCACCCTGCTGATGAGATCACGTCCTCACAGAGCAAGGACATCAGACATGAACCCCGGCTGGTAGCGCATAACAAAGTCAAATGACTTAGGACCCTGTCTGCCATTCCCTGGGCTGGGCGGGACAGTCAATGAGGGATTAGCTGCTGGTAGTGGGGGGTGGCCATGTTGTGCGTCTCCCAACAGAGGTGATTGGCTGTCCCTGCTGAAAGCGGACAGCATGCTCGGGAGTGCTCCGCAATGTACTACATACCAATTAATATGATATGTACTCCATAAAAGCTTGACAAAATGTATTCACATATTTTCAAGGCTGCAGAAGGATGAACAGAGGACATTGAAGAGCCACTCAAAAGGCTCACCTGTTTCCTCAGATCACATTGTCTGATTGGAATGACTGATGTGACCATCCTGCTTCGTAGTGATTTCACAGTACCCCCCCTGACGAGCGTCCAAAAGCCTGTTCAGCGCCCCGTGACGGTGGATGGACGAGGCAGGGGCATCAGAGACCTTGTCATTTGTGAGCAGCACGTCCAGCTTCTGGCTTCCAGCTCCTTCCCCGGAGAGAGGGGCACTTCCTTCAGCAGTGGCCAGCTCGTGTCACACATCCAACAGCTTAACCGGCTCTCGCCCAAAAAAAGAGAGAGATCGGCCCCGCCCAGAGAGATCTGTCAAGAGGCAAAACTCAATTCTACAGCGAGAAGAAATGACGGCTCCATCGGACATTGCTTCAATCTGTGTGCACAAAAAGGGAGACAATGGTGGCGGCACCTGGGTCCAGAGGGGTATCGTCAGCCGGCTCTCACCAGGCCATACCGTGGTAAATGAGCTCCTGCACTACCTAGGCGCTAATCCAGACATGTGCTGCTCAGTGGGCTCCACACAGCCTAATGACCTGGCCACTAATTTCCCAGCGTTCACTTGGCAGGGGCGGGTGACGCAAGGATGGAGGGAGCAGAGTCGGAAGGTGTTGGGCACTATGTAGCTCCTACTGTGGGGCCTTGTTAAGACCTGTACACACATCATTAGCCAACATTAACCCCGCCTGACTAACATTGTGTAGGCCTACCCCTTTGGGTAGGTCCCCCCCACCCCACCCCATCCCACTTATAGGATTTAAAGGATCTGCTGCTAACGTCTTGGTGCCAGATACCACAGGACACCTTTCAGAGGTCTTATGGAGTCCCTGCCTTGACAGGTCAGAGCTGTTCTGGCACCATGAGGGGGACCTACACAATATTAGGCAGGTGGTTTTAATGTTGTGGCTGATCGGTGTATATCTCACCCCTTGACAGGTGCCATTGTAAAAAGAGTATAAATGTTATCCACTTCACCTGTCAGTGGTTTTAATGGTGTGGCTGATCAGTGTATGTCCTGCGGACGTCATGAGCAGAATGTACAGAGATTTCATTTTCCTTTGCCAGAGCTGCTCAAAGTTAAAGAGAAATTAAGTTCAAGTTTAAGTTACATATAATACGTTTATTTGAGTTAATTCTGTAAAATAATAGTCTACAATTTCATGAATAATCTTTGTTTTTGATGCCGTATGGTTGATACAAAACACATTTTCAGAGTTTTTTTTTTATGGTGTGACTCAACGTTGTGGTTTGATATATTCACGTGTTATGTTTTACTTAATTCACACATTTTATTTGATCGATGATTTATCCATGACTACAAATCGGGGGTGTCGGTGGGAGTCTACATTTGTCACACGTGCTAATATGTGGGGTGGTGTTACATGTGCGTTGGGGGCGATACACTGAATCACACACAGTAAGTTTGGGCAGGCCAGTCCGCCCCCTTCGCATGCCGTCCACGCTCCACTGGACACGGGACCGCTTCGATGTCCGCTTGACACTGTCGCGTCCGCTTCATATTAAGGAGTGAGGTTCTCACGGTTTGAGATCACACCCCATCTAACTGGGATCGACTCTGGTGCACTGTGTCTTCATGTGGGACTGTGGGGGCATGGGGAGAGACACGTGGCCCCACATCAGAGAGAATTCAAAAGCAGCCCCAACATCCACGCGCTCCGTCGCGCCAGAGCTCTGCACACTGGCTCCTATGCGCGCTCGGCTCAACGCAGCGCCATCGCAGCAGCACACGCACGACGCCTTCTCAGATTTCTGAAGCTAAGTTGAATATGTGCTTGTGCTTCCACTGCACAAAAAACATCTTACATTTAGCAACCACGCCGGAGATGCTATGTCCCAGCAGTCAATACACACAAATAGAACGGGAGAGGGAGAAGCAGGGAGAGAAAATATGAATAGGAGAAAAGATAGAGCGGTGCAGAGAAAAGGACATGTTATTTTTAGTGCTGTATCACAGCCCTCTCTCCAACCAACAACTCGTTTGCTTCTCCTGCCTCAGTGATCAAGCCTGGTCCAGAGGGCCGGCGCTAACCTACCCGCTGGGCCGGGAAGCTGTCCTGCACCCACACACGCTCACACCCACGTCCAGAGAAGATGACTGTGACCCCTTACTGACCCCGGACCTCTGGGTCCACCAGGGGGCACGTCCAGAACACATCCGAGGTCACTGCCATCTGTCACTACAGCTTTGGACTTGTCAGTGCGTCCTTCTTGTTTTATTCCTTCTCCCTTGTCTCGATGGCAGACATCATGGCCTCCAATTCAACCCCTGGACATCCCCCGGGGGCTCCAGGGCATAGAGGAGGACAGAGGGGACGGCTCCAAGGGACGGCTTCACAGCCTCATGTTGAAGAGCAGGAAATAAGAAACAGCATTTGAACCTTCGCTGTGCGCTAGCTGACACATAAAGCCACTATTTCACCCTCTGAACGTCACATAGAATCAGGTGATAATAAAAGCCGTGTCAACAAACGCCCACCTGCCTATTAGCCTGGCCATTGCCCCTAAGTCCACAGTCATTACGGCACTCGGCTCAAATCGGTCGCTGGCAGTCGCCTGCAGGTAACATACGGGTCCCCAGTTCTGGAGCCACTCAGAGTTGCTGTAGCTAAACAATGATGGAGTTGTTGGAGTAGCAAACACCCTGTGGGCTCCCTATTAACACCACACCATTCTCACTCAGCACGGCCACCCCACCGAGTCACAAGTAGCCTGGATGAAAACAAAGTGAAATTACAGTCAACACACACTTTCACATTGGCAAAGCTATTAAAACGGAAGGAAAAAGTTGTTTAAGAGATAACTGTTACAGTGTTGAAGGCATGCAGGCTAGAGGACAGGAATAAGGCTGATGGATTTAGATCAATAAGAACATGTCCTCAATAAACACATTGCTCTACTGTACAGGATCCAATACAAGCTACTATATCAATATGTTGCCTTGACAACGGAGCCCGTCGGCAGGCGGGTTGAGATTCTTTTTTTTTTGCACCAACTCAAATAATACAATTCACTTTACTGTAATCAATAGAACATTAATAGGATCACTTAATAATTCTATCAATACGCAGTGTGAAGTGCATGTAAGATGATATCAATTGAGTCTGGCAGAACATGGGTGAGTTGAATCGCCGTTTGAGAGGGCCAAGGATCAAACAGGAAGGAAACATATGAGCTGCACCACCGTTGCTTTCCTCCATCAACACACTCATCCCACTCACTCACTCATTCAGACACACTCCGCTCATCTCTGCTGAAAGACTGGTGTGCGCGCGTGTGTGTGTGGGTGGGTGTTTGAATCTCCTATTCTCTCGTTCTAACTCCCACTCCTTATCGCCTTCCCTCTTTCCTTCCCTATCTGTTTTGCTTTTGATCTGTCTCTCTCCCACCCTTTCTCAGGCTTCTGTCAGTGTCTCTCATTCGCTCTGTCTCTATCTCTTTTTGTCACAAACCCACGCACACCCTCCACCCACACACAAACAGTTGGAGCATGGGTGAGTCCCAAGAAGTAGTGTGATTTGGCGTGGGTATAAGAGAATTGCCAGCAACACTGCCTCACGACGTCTCCATGGCAACAGAGGGAGCAAAGCCCCATGATGCAGTGTGAAGGAACAGAGGAATTTAAACCTCGGCAAACGAGAGGGAGACAGAGAGATGAAAGGGTAGAAAGAATAAGTGCACATGTCTACACTTTAGATTTGAGCAGCCCAACCTTAAGTTTTAAGAACCAAGAAATTGCGGATTGTACTCAAAGGAGTCTCTAAACTCACTCACGCCCATCACTTAAAAGGCACTGGCTCATCTTGAAGGACCCAACACACCCCAAAGTATGCCACATGACCTAAAATATAATAGCTACACTAAAAGATGTACTTTCACATTTTACACCTCAGGGAGCTGCATATGTAGTCAGGCACCAGGATGTCACCTAACAGAGAGACATGCTGTAGGTAGGATCTGGCTTTGACAGATGCTGCAGTAGAACTTATTGACTGGCCACAGAAAGACTTGCTGAGGCAAGAGAAGAGAGGGCTTTCTTCTTACTGGCCAGAGTTCAAGATTCCCCACCGGGAAAGAGGGCCCAGTCTTCAAAAACCTCAATGGGGCTCTTAAGTCAGCATATGTATGTGTTTCTGTATGTCTCTTTCATAACATATGTGTGTGTGTGTGCGTGTGTGTGCGTGTGTTTATGTGTTACGTGCGTGTGTGTCTGCGCACCTAAACATCTTGGCAAGGTGTGTGTGTGTGTGTGTGTGTGTGTGTGTGTGTGTGTGTGTGTCTGTATGTTGCTGAGTGAATGAGTCAGCTGGATACTGATTGGAGTCAGAGCCATTATCCAAGCAGATAGAGCGAGCAGCTCTGACAGCTTTCCAGCCTCTAGAGCGAAGCCGTTGCTTCGACTCTAAGCGGCCAAAAGCACACAATTATCTGCAATAAACAGGGTTTCCTTGACCCTCTATGGGATACCAAAAAGCTATATCTGAAGAGCAGGGCATTATTCCACTGACATACAGTGCATTTCCTAACTTTGCCCACCCCTTGAAGGATGTTTACAGTTTGGTGGGCTTTGCTCTTTTGAACAATAGTGGAAAATGAATGTTGTTGTTTCTGTTTAACACTGTTTTGTCAGTGAAACAATGTAGCCTTGGTTAATCCTAATGATTCTGCATATTCCATTGTTCGCTATGTCTTGTGCATTGTGACTTTGCGTCTCCCTGTGCATTCCAGCATTCATCAGACATGCTAGTCCCTCTGCTCAGAAATGCTCCAATGGCTGGGCCCTGTTGAACTGTGACAATCTGGCTGGTTAAGCTGAGCAAATCAACACAAGAGCCCGGACCTTGTAGGTTCGCTCGGCAAACACGATTGGTTGGCCCCCTGCGTGACTGAACTAAAGTAAATAAAGCTAAATCAACATATTCAATGACTGCTAGCAGCAATCCAACCGAGTGGAAAAAAGACGCAGTTCAATATCTCATCTTCCATGTTTGTGAAACGTGTGTGCTGATCTTGCAAAGCCAAGAGATGTGTTTAAAGTGTGCTCATGTTTTAAAGAGTGAGCAAGATGATGGGGAATATGTCTATTATTATTGGTGACATCCCTTGTTGGCACCCTCCACTTCACAGTAGACAGCCATGAAAGAGACATGGTGAAGAGACAGGAGGGAATACTCTCTATTGGTCCCAAGAGGTCCAACGCCTACCAACTCCAGCAACACACACAAACACACTGTGTTCATATGCACACATGCGTATACACACGCGCACACACACACAAAACACCAGTTCATCGAACAAAGACATTATAGAAACAAGCTGTTTACTCAATCCAATTTACTGTCACAACAAGCCATCGATCTTGTGTGAAAATAGAAGTGACGTTGTCATTCTGGGGACAGACAGCCGGACCTGTCTTACTAAAAACTCCTGGCTTTATCCTAATTCACTGACAAGCCATGGGAAAGGACTGGTCCAATATAGTTTCTCTCTGACAAGATAATCCATAATGTGGTCCTGTCAACCTGATAAATATTCATATCTATATAGCTGCTGCTCGGTGCTGCGGTAGTGCTGGTGAGTATGTGCGTTTTAGTTTTATGAGTGCTCAAATTTATCAGCATTCACCCCTCGGGCTTGCCTCTAAATCTATCAGGGGCTGCAGTGAAGAGGGTGGGCTAACAAGGATGGAAATTCAAAGCTGAACCACACGGCCTTGGCTTTTAAAGTGATTCACTACATTCACTTGGTTATGTCTCAGTGCATAAAAGTAATGAAAGACATTCATATTTGCAAACACATATGTACGGCGGAAGGTGCCTATACACATGCAAAACAGCAGGCACATTGACAAACACAAACAGGCACACACACACACACACACACACACACACACACACACACACACAGCAAAAGAAGTTCCGCCTGGGTGGCCGGGGGCCTACAGTGCAGTGGGGACACTGGCATGTTGTCCGATAGGGAAACACCGTGGCTTGAGCCTGTCATTTACTGCAGATCCCCTCTCCCTGTAGTCACTGATCTAGGATCAGCCGGCCTCCAAAAGCCCAGATCAGTACTCTGGGCAAAGGCTGATGATCCAGCCCAGTTGGTGGAGCAATGCAGAGTCTGCTACGGGGTCAGGGTCTGGAAATGAAAACGTCTGCACTCGGCCTAGGACAACATAAGTGTCTTTGAGTGGCACTGGAGGGCCGTGGTAACCGCCGCGCAGCGTGAGTCTGAGTAGCAGAGGCTCTGCACTGCAGCAGTGGACGGACATGTGTGCTGGGATCTGGAGCCAGCTGCAGTGCTTCACCCTGACACCTCACCTGGAGCATTCACACAGGAGCACACCAGGGCACTTGGCATCGGTCCTGATCCATGACAGGGTGACACTGACACACACACACGCACGCACACACACACACACACACACACACACACACACACACACACACACACACACACACACACACACACACACACACACACACACACACAATGACCCTAACAAACCTGCCTCGGAACGAGCGCAATCTCAAATGACTCCGTTCACCGAGCACACGACACACAAGTTCATGAGTGGCCGACCTCAATCTACGCATCTACCCACCCACCCACACACACACACACACACACACACACACACCCATCTACCCACCCACCCATCTACCCACCCACCCACACACACACACGCTCGCGCACACATTGTGCAATTTGAATGCCTCGTAGCCAAGGCTGTCACAAAGTCTCCTCATCATCTGCATCACAGCGTCACAGCGACTCCACTTTAGACACTCGGGTTTCCCCCCTCCACGTATGCAGTTCGTCAACACTTCGGGTGCCACACACCGACATGCACACCAACACACACAAATACACTTAACACACTCACCATGGCCCCCAGCCAGTTTACCCCAAATCTTCCTTGGCAGCAAAGTATGACAAGGTAATGAATCACGCCAACCCAAAGAGGAAGACTGCTATGTAAATTTGGTGCAAACAAAATCAGCCGTTCCCACTCCGTTGGCTGTATCTTACATGTACGTGCATATGTGCACACAGGAGCACGCACACCCAAAGAAACACGCACTTTAACTGGTTTATACTCTAAGATGCGAAGAGCCTGTGTCCTTCTTACAACAATCACAGGAAACATTTGAATTCACTCACGTCCCACATCAGAAGAAATATTGGAATCTCGTCCTATACCGTATTGATCCGTCCAAAAATCCAAGAAAGCCACGTTCAAACTCACCTGGCGGACTGTCTCAAAGCTGGAGGCATTTAGGAGCATGGGCTTTTCTCTCACTGTGCCAGCAGACGACCACACAGTCATAGGTCTGAGAGATGCCGGGGGGAAAGTCTTCCTGATCCTCCGGCGCTCTGGCTGGTCTCCCTCTGACTCTGGTTGTTTATCCAAGAAGCCCTCGTGGGCAAGGCGGGGGGGAGAGAAAGGGAGGGAAAAGACGACAGCGAGGAGGACGCTGGGCTCTCCACCACTGAGACGTGTTGGGGAGCGCGGTGCGAGCCCTTTGCACTGCAGCAGAGAGGAGCAGAGCGCAGGCTGAGAGAGAGGGAGGGAGAGAGAGAGAGATAAAGAGATAGAGAGATGGAAACAGAGAGAGAGAGAGAGAGAGAGAGAGAGAGAGAGAGAGAGAGAGAGAGAGAGAGAGAGAGAGAGAGAGAGAGAGAGAGAGGGAGAGAGAAACGGAGAGAGCTTCAGGCAGACAGGCATTCGCAGCTTGCTGCTGCCTGCTCACACAGCCTGGTGAGAGCCAAAACCTGGCACTGGAGTCACAAGAATCCTGCACCTTGCCTCTACAAATGCAGTAACAGAGAGAACTTAATACAATTGAAAAAACAAACCGTGCCAAGTTGAACAAATATGAACAAAGATATGGGAAAATATAGAGAAGCATATATAAATCTCTGCCCCCTCCATCTCTCTCCCTCTGTCATGCCACTGTTACATTATTGACAGCAAACAGGCTTACATCACATCAACCACTTTGACCACACAAGGACCGTTTCCTTAATGCTGTCAGAGTCATCGCCATTGGCAACGGATGTCTCTCTCTATGGGGGTTGAGGGTTAACACAGCTCGTCAACTCCAGCGTGTTACTACACACACACACACACACACACACACACACACACACACACACACACACACACACACACACATAAACGTAAAGTACAATAACAGACAAAAGAAGCATTTCTTAACATCACTACAATGTTATCAAAGCCTTTGCTCATGCTGGGCTGCCTGACCACAGCCTGGTGTCTGTCTTTAATGGAGTGGCAGCACTCAGCAGCGCCTGTGGACCAGGTGTCTTTTGCCTGCTGCACTGTGAAGGGGAGCGGGGTTTTAGTGCAGTCTGTATCCACCGGCCCCGGCAGGTCCCAAGGTCACTTGGCACCGCCTGCGGGCCGGGCCCAAAGCCGCCAATGATTAACAGTGACAGACAGGATGGAACACCTGTCAATCCAGATCTACCGTCCTGGCCGAGAGAGGCCAGCCAGCCAGCCAGCCCGGACGCACTAATGTTCCCCACCAGTGAGAAAAAGAGCCGATTGGCCGGAGAAATTTATAGCACTCTCCTGAATGTGAACCGTCCCTTCATATGTGGAACGGGCACCCATAGAACAGCGACATCCTGACAGGTTGGAATTGAAAGAGGGAGAAAGAGAAAGCGGGAGTGGGGTTCAAAAAAACAACTAAAACAACGAGTTGTCTGGGTCATGACTTTGTCGCAGGGCTGATTGCCAGAAGTTTGTGAATTGATGCGTCTGGGTAGGGATTTAGAGCGTTGCGCTAGTTTCGCATGAACAACACTGTTGAAGGCAAAGCCAAAGATGACCTGAACATCACAAACAGTGTCTGACCTTTACCTGATACGAAAGCTATCTTATCGGTCATACACGAGACAAATTGTCCCCCTTAGCACAGGAGCTCTATGCTAAACAATGGAAGGAGCATGCTTTTTGAGTTGCCCGACATTACAGAGACCTGTTATCCAAGGCTGTACGAGCTAATCAATACAAGATTTCAAACGCTGCTGCTGCCCAGTTTTAAAAGGGGCGATCGGAATCACCTCGAGCTAGCCAAGTGTTAAGTCCTTATATAATTCCACCCAACTTTTGCCCACTCGGTCAGCCTTTTTCCTCTTCCATCTTCTTCCTACTTCCTATCTATGAAACTGCTGGTTACCACGTCCCCGTCGAGTGGCCATTGGACTGTTTCTGAGACAGGTGGGGTAGAGGTGGGGCTTCCTTTTAGAGCAGAACTAATCTTGATATGCCTCAGATATTCATTTCACGGATAGCACTCCCGCAAGGCAATCTCTGCAGAGCCCGAGCGGTGCAGGCATTAGACATTATCCCCCATTTTATTCCAATTGCAAACAGGGACTAAGGGGGCGAATACAGATATATCACTCTTCAGTCATCCTACAATGACTTCCACAGAGACACTTTCCCTTGCCCTGCTGAGTCAATGCTGATGCACTCAACGCAGTGCACCAATGTTATCAATGTTTCCTATGACGTGACAACAGGTGGGGGTTGTAGACAATATATACGCATCACATTTTAAATGTATCCTTGGTCTAAGACATTAACTAGAGTGTGAGCTAGGGGGCACAGCTGGGTGTGTAGAGACACTAAACATCCTAGGCTTACTTACTGTATCTCAATGGAGCCACACACAGTCGTTAGAGTGGTAGGCTAGGTCTGCACCCTGTCCTGCACTGTGTTATGGTACAGGGATGTCTGGGAGGAAACATCCAAGTTCTCTGAACAAATGTAATCCAGAGCTAATTCAATATCTCTGGTCTGTTCCCTTCTTAGATAATGGCTCTCTCAGTTTATCATCCCTCTATGATCTCATTTACCAGTGCTCCAATGTGATATTTAGTAAGGACCTTGTGTTTGTTTGTAAGTGTGTGTGTGTGTATGTGTGTGTGCATGATTGAACCTAGTGATAAGGAATGTTTTCCTTTGGGTGGAGGGTATCTGCCTCTGCGGTCTAAACAGCTCTAGCGGCGTAAAAATGTCCATGTATTCCCTGCCCCTGGTACGGTACAGTCAATGCCTGTCTAGACGGATCCTCCAGGAGGTGGAAGGTAGCTGTGGTCGGAATCACTTAGATCAGCACTCACAGATGAGGTGCTGGCTTGCCACATGGCGGGTGGGTGTCCAGGGAAAAGTCATGTCATCCCCATCACAGCCAGAGGCTACACAACTCTGGACCACAGTATTTACTAGAGGTACATCTTGTATTTGTTTTTCATTCTGTTCCGTTATTTCTAAACCCCAGCCAACCTTCACTCTGGCTCATGCCAGACCTGATGAATGGCTTCTGGGCTGCCTCGTACACAGAAAGGTGCTGAATATGCAGACATCGTGTTAGCGGTTTAGGGAAAGTAAGGGACCACTCTAAGCAGGTGATTACCCAGCTGAATTAAGAGCTGGGATGGAGTCTCCCAGCGGTAATAACGCATTGGACAATGACAAATGTGAACCTGAAATTGCGCAGACTGCTGAGGTGAAAGCACGCACAAGCACATACACACACCGACAGGGTCTGGATACTAGCTCGACCAGCAGAGGGAGTCGGAGAGCGATAAAAGCTCCGTGACAGGTTCAGAGGGGGATCTTCTCAGACGCTCCAGTCCTGATCCTGTCATCGGTGATTATTGGTTGCACCTGGGCCTTTTAGCTGATGGGTTCCGTTTTCTTTAATCCGTTATCTTTTCATTTGCCGCCTACTGAACCTAAAGCCTCCCAGCTTCTGGGTTGAGTTTACCGTTTCCGTTTCCTGTGTTTTGTTTATTAGTGTCTAGTTTGTGTTTTCTCTGTCTAGTTCATTGACGTTTCAAGAGTCTAAATCTGCTCTTACCTGTTCATCCCTCACACACACAGAAAATCCCTGAGGAAAATATCGGCCGAGCAATTCAATAAAAACAGTTTTCATTTTATTTGTGCTCAATATGACAATGTAACAGTTTACTGAGTGTGATTGCTACAACCACCTTGGTTGGACTTTCATTGAAGCAAGGTACATCAACACAACACAATTTTTCTCTGACAAAAGACAAGTGAGATTGCATTTGGTCCTGTATTGGTGGAATAAACTAGACATGCTATGCTTCAATGACATGACAAGGTCTCCATTAGAACTAACCTAAAGAGAGAGAGAGTGACAGTGAGGGGTTGAGAAGAGTATCAACACAAAAACACTTGGTATACAATCCTCAGTCCAACAAGAGAGACAATGTACTTTATACATATATACGTACATATATATATATATATATATATATATATATATATATATATATATATATATATATATATATATAAGCAAAAAAATATATATATCTAAGCAAAAACATAAAAAAAAACATGACTAGATGTTTGCCCAATAAACAAACACAATGGGTCAGTAGATAACAGTAATAAATTGCTCACTATACTGAGGCAATGATTGGATAATGGGATGGAAACTGAAAGATGTGTTATGCTATTTTGAACAATCAAAATATAGCCCCCCGCCCCCCAACAAATAATAGCACGCTCAAATGATTTCTGACATGAATTAGGTCTCCTCTTATATTTCTATTAGATGTTTATGGCTGCCAGCTTGTTTGTTTGGGGTTGTCTGGAATTCACCCAACGAACAGCCGTGTTGTCTATCCCGTCCCACAGCGTTTGATGAGGACAGAGCGTCCATCTCTGATCCTGCATCTCCACCGAGGATTTTGATGAGGCTCCTAAATGAGTGTTTGTACGTATTCCCAGGCCTGAGTCAGCATGCCGCGTAATGGCACAGGTCCAGAATAAAGGAGACCTTCAGCAGTTTGCCTCTGATTCCCTTTAATCATTAGACAGGCCCCAGTAACCACGCCGCTGGAAGGGGGATGTTTATGGATGCACGACATTAAAGGTGTAAGAGGGGGAAGTGCCAATCCCCTTATGTGGCATTATCAAAAATATAATAAAGTCAGCGCATCTGGGAAAAGTTTAATTCATGGCAAACATTTTATGGCAGGGGTCACCCCAATTAAACAGGGGAAATGCAGGCGGACATTATTCAACAAAATCTGTTAAGCCAAAGCAAAGTCATCTCACGGTAAAAAGACCAATAACATACTCACGCAATATTTCTGAGTTTGGGCTTGTTTGTGAGGCTGGTTAAATGCTCTTTGTTGGTCAACAGCTCACATGCAGTGTGTGAGGAGGCTGAGAAGCAGCTCCTCCCCTGTAGGTCACCTCAGGAAACTCAACAGTCCAGTATTGCAGGAACACAATGCCAGTAAACACAAAAGAGTGCATAACAGCTCTAGACTCTGGGTCTTTTATGCAATGACATTTGCATTAGCCCGATGGTATCAACTGAAAGCAGAGGGTAAGTAGCTGTTGTGGTTGGGCATAGTTTCAAGAAATTCTTAGTCTAATACTCCATTGGCTTCAAGGTCATTTTGTGTTAAATAAAATGTTAAAAAGTTTCGTATATTTCCATTAGGGAACCTAAGCCAATGTCTGAGTTAACAAATTGAATTACAAGTAACAGTCTGTGAAATTCAATGGATGTGTTGCCCTTCATCTTTGAATTGCCATATTTTACAAAGCATGACACTTGCTCCACCCTCACAGCAGCAGGAACATAACACTCATATGTTTTTAAAGACACAGTTCTCCAAAAACCTTTCACTACATACTCCAGCATCCACCAATGTATTTTACCTAGTGACCAATGTATTTTACCTTGTGACCAATGCATTTTACCTTGTGACCAATGTATTTTACCTAGTGACCTTTACTTGCCCACATATGAATGAAATCCTCAACTTTAAAAACGCAGAAGTAGCCCACAAATTCTAAAGAGTAGCCTATATTGCCCTAGGGAGGGATCAATTTGCCAGACGAAACTTAACCCACAGCTTAATTGTGCTTTTGGCAAATATGACCTGATTGAACATATAGATGAAATAGATAGGCCCATGTGAAACCATAAGGCCCACTAGTCACAGATGGAAATGCGCAGCACCAGTGTGTCACACACAATTTGTCCAGAATCATCGTTATGCAGCATAGAACTCCATTACCCCAGAGACAGCACCGTTTCTATTTCAATGGATGTGTTATCAGTGAGGCGCGTGCTCAGCTCAACACGTTTAAAATAGTCATCCCGTGTTGGCTCTATCTGAGGAGACAGAAAGGCGTCCATGACATTCACAAACACATATTGTACTAAATCTAGTCAGGGCTGTGATAACAGAATGAAGTTCAGGCAGATAACTCGGAGTCTGTGCGCTGCTGGCGAGCAAGCTGCCATGGTGCGTATGCTCACAAACACCAATCACACACAGCTCTCTCCCTCTGTTCCAGGTCAATGGAGAGGTGAATGTAAATGAAAGAGTTCATCCCGTTGTGTGCGCTGTGCTTGATGTACGTACTTCAGTGAAATATATGATTCTAACACTACTGCCCCAGTGGACATAGTCTGTGTCAAAAGGGAAAGGTAATGTACGGTGATGTTAATTACCCAGATTCAACTATGTCAAACTTAGCTGTCCCATTAAACAACCTGTTTAAGATGTTGGCTGTTTGTGTGACTGAAATGCCAGCATCATTGTATCTGTAGACCTAGCCTGTATCAGTCTTTTTTAAAGTCTCCTTGCCAATGATACACAGTAGGCTATATAAAGACACACACACACACACACACACACACACACACACACACACACACACACACACACACACACACACACACACACACAAAAGCCCAACCAGGGTGGCCAATATAGCGGCTGCTACTCATTGAGACAAGCACCCTCGTGGTACCTTCACATGTTCCAGAGCCGCCTGGTCATCAGTACATACTGTATGACTATTGGACTGCAACCCTAGAGAGTGCATTCTCGATGACACGGCCAATTATTTCTCACTAATCCGACACAAACCTTTGTAAAAAGCATCATAATACTAACGGAAATGCTCCACCAAGAGGGTTTTTATTTCTAACCAAACTACACCGATTTCACAATCGCGAAAAGTAAACGAAGTGTGAAACGGAAATGGGACATTAGGCAGTGAACTAGCTACCATAATGGTATTCCCCATTACATAACTGGAAATGAACACCGGTCTCCATGAAAAGACTGAAGGCTGGAAGAAAAGCCTTTTAGCTCATTCTGAATACCCTTTCATGTGCACGCGTTGTTCTTTCATAGAATATAATGAGTGATTATGTAGTACTCCCATCATAATCCCACGTCACAGGCGTTCATCTAGGATAAAAAGCTTCATGGGAATTATTATTATATCAGGGTGTTAATCTTGATTGAAGGCTTGTTCTATCACCAAACGACAATCTGGGCAGGCTTAGACTAAGGGCTAAATAAATAAAATAAGCTGCCTTAAACTGGCCATCTGAGGTTTATCAACCGCCTGTTCCAACAGACCTGCACATAAAGTGTCTCCTGTTTGCACGTGTGTGTGGCCCGGCATCTCCCACCACGATAACCACATGGATGGAGGGTCATCTGCACCCAAAACAACAAACAAAGACTTGCGTTAAATTGTCTTTGTCTTTTGCGGCTGGAGAGCATATGAGCCCTCTTCATGGTCCACTTCCCTCGCCCGGTTTGAAGATGGGGCAAACAAAAGATGCCAGCTGGCTGGAAAGCAACACAGTGCGCGATGAGCTGATCCGACATCATGACCAGACTCTCTCAGTCTGCCAGGTCACACACAGTATACATTACCAGGCCAACGTCTACTGTGAGTAAGCCAGTAGGATATGAGCCTATGTACAGGGGAAATCCATTCAGGAAAATGTGCATGCCATTGCTTTAGCCCAAGCTAAAACATTCGGAGGCCACTACATAGATAAACGATTTCAAACTGGCCACTCCAGTAAAGTAAGCAGATTTCCTTTGTCAGCAAACACAGCCAGAGCCATGCTCTGTATGAGAAGATGCTTTTTGTAAGATAACACTCGCAGCCGAAAGAGACAGAACCCCTCTTCGCTGTGTTTTTGCTCAGCCCCGCTTGCTTAATATTAGTGCTGGCTGGAGCACACTGACACAGGATCAGCGGTAACAGCAGGAGTAATGGGACGAACTTCACACTGGCACGGGCTGTGAAAAGCATGGCGACGAAGCCTTCAATGCCCGTCTGGCACAGCGAACTCCATTTAGCTTTAACACAACACATGACTGATCGAAGCTGGCTGGAAATGATGCATAGTCAAAGTCAGCGTTCACTTTAATACAATTACATTGATGAATCATTCTGAGAGATGAAGCGCTGTGTGAGGAGCACGGGGTGAAGGGAGGCAGGGCTTTCTGCATGAGAGCCTCGTAAATGTGAGCAGAGACACAGGCATGCAACAAAATGAGGCTTTATAGGCTGACCTGCTTGACTGAAGAATTGAGTTAGTGAGAAACTAAGCACGGGCCTCTGTCTTAAAATGTGAAAAGAATAATTTTGTGATCCCAAGTGTGCCCCTGGTTACAAAGCGCAACCGTCCGGAACAGCTTGTCTCGGAAGGCGTCCTGTTTGGAAGAGAAGACAGTAATCTAGCTCCATGAGATCTACGGCCAGCACGTTGGAAGGGTTTCTATGATGTCTCTGTGGGTGACTAAGACCAAACAGGATGCTCATGGCCATTTCGTTGCTACAGGAAAAGTGTCTTGGGGAAGAATACACAGGGCATCCGGTTCTCAAACGCCAACGGACAGTCCCGACCTCATTCCCACTCCTATTCTTTTGACCATGCATAATATATTTGGAGATGTGTCGATTGAGCAAGCACTCTTCCACTTCAAAAAAGGAATCCTATACTTTGATTTGACGGAAGCATATCATTCATAAGTGATATTGTCTTTAGAGTAGTAGAAAAAGAACATACCATTATATCGTATCCCCGTATTCCCTCCACTGCCTGGAGCCCATCAATTATTCAGGTGCAGACATGCCATGAGATAGGGTAGCTACCCCGCCATGCAATTTCCCATATGTCTCTGAGACAGCACAGCACATTTCATCTCTCTCCTCTTGGAGGACGGACGGTGATGAGAGACAACAGCAGGCCGAGAGGCAAACACCTGATCATAACTCCCTGTGCTCAGGGGGGGGGGAAATATCATATGTGGCAGGTCTCGTGTTTTCTATCATGCAGACTCCTGGCTGTATGTTTTCCGGAGAGTTTTTACACAGAGTTTGGAGAACTACAGAGGTTTGGGACCGACGACACTTCTGTCAGCATATTCCTCCGCCCAAGGACCAGACTTTGGGGAGTGGGGGAAACACTCCGATTCAACCCAAAGGTTTATAAATTATGCACCATTTTATAGGGAGGGATGCGGGCCATGGGGTGCCGACTGCCATCAAAGTTTCCCCTGCTAGTCCTGCCACCAGCACACACCCTTGAATGAGGAAGGGAGCTTTTATCTCGTGGCACTCATCCACAGCCCCACTCTGATGCTGGTCTTTAGAATGTGTTTGGGGTAGCTTTTTTTGCCAACAAATTTCAGTGCTGCAGACTATTTTTTTCCCCACACAGAAAATATAGCCTACTTGGATGGACACTCATCAGGGATGTCCATTAGTACGAACCAGTTCAATTTACCAATAGCCTTATTAGATGATATGAAGCCACATGATATGAAATAGGTAAAGGCGATCCCAATTTACATTTCGGCCAGTCATTTTGTTCTCCGAGCAAAGTCGACGGAAGCTCTCGTGCTCCTCGTGAAACCAATCAATTCAACCAACGAACGTACAAACAGCGTCTGTGCCTCATCAGACTGAGTCATTCCTTAGTCATTAGATCATGTGGAGATGGAACTGGCCTTGGGCTCCCGCTCCAATCATCTACTGTGTGTGGCTGAGCGTGTATCAGCGCGGCCCCATGGCTACGCTCATCCTATCGGTAGCCCCCCCACCCCCACCCCCTCTCGCTCCTCCCTTTTTCTCTCTCTCTCCCTCCCTTCATCTGTCGGATGCAGCTCTGCGCTCAGCCCCTGAGAGGGAGAGCAGCCTGTTCCCTTTGCATCCCAGACAGCTCCCCTGTTGTTACGCCCAACAAAAGGAGTTTGGGCTCTGGCTTTTAATCATAATAATAAAAATAATCCTTGGAGTGCACTTTATATTGTAATAAGAATCTCAAAGCACTACAACCAACATTAGGATAACATAATAAAAGGTATGAAATTTAACAATTAACTTCCACTTCCTGTTCTGTTAACAGAGAGAATGAGTTTGATGAGAGGATGTCTTTGAGGGATTTCATGACACCTGCACACTAGGGAGCAAGGGCATACGGACCTGTAATAAGCAGTGTGAGACACACACACACACACACACACACACACACACACACACACACACACACACACATTGAACCCCTGTATCTCCTTTTACCTATTACTGATCCAGAATCCTCCCCCTGTTGTGACACCCCATCCCTGACTCCATCAAAAGTTTGGCGGGAGGTGAAAATCATGGAATCGCAGGCGAGAGCACCTCCATTCTGCCAGACTTACTGTAATCCTTCAATTTCACATATATATCAGCCTATCTATCCAGGTGGCCTGCTGTTGTAGAAAAACAAAGACAGGAAGCCAAAGGGTCATCCTCCTGAAATTAAGCCTTTATCTTCAATGTCAAATGTGTTCAAGTGCGTGTGATTGTGCATGTGTCTGCCTGTTCCTCTGTGTCTTTAAGTGTGTACGAGAAGCCTGTTGTAAAGCCCATGGAAGGAGTATCCAGCAGTCACCGTGGTGAAGTGTCTTCGGTCTGTTATATCAGAGAGCCCAGCTCCCCCAAGAGGACATTGCTGGTATGATCAGGAATGAGTCTAAAGCGCGGCAAGAGGCCAAAAAATACCAAGAAATGGCAACATGCTAAATTGATGAATTCAGCAGCAATTCTCACCGCTTGACAAAACACTGGATCCATTTCAAATGGCTTGGCTCTAGTGTAACTATTATGTATTCCATGGCTGAAGAAAGAGAAGAGATCACACATAGAGTTGAGTGACAGAGAGAACGTGTAAACCACTCAGGCAGAACAGGGGGGAAGGGAGAGGTGGAGGAGAGCAATAAGTAAGGCCAAGAAGGGAAGGAATTATAAAAAGAGAATGTTTTTCCCCTACGGCACATAACTGCTTTTCGTTTTCACCCGCTCCCCGACTCATTTACCTTTGACCATCTCTCTCACTCTGACAGTGGACGACTGACAGCTCCATACTCTGACACTCTGCGGTTCGCTTAGGTAAACTTGTTCCATTACAAAGTTTGGACTGAAGTTCTGTCTGGGTGTTTTCGTGCAGGTGTTGCTTTGTGTAGCTGTTCATCCTAAAACAGCTTTCCACAACTCGGCAGTTTCCTACATTCCTACAATGTATGTGTTTGGAAAGGGTGGGGCGGTGAGTGTGTGTGTGTGTGTGTGGGGGGGGGGGGGGTTGTCAGCACCAACTGTGGTAGGCCTATTACCTTAGAAATGGCCATTTAACCGTAACCAACCTTAGAGCCTCCTAAATGTCAGTGTGCAGGAGGTAAGGCTGGCCCACGCCTGGGTCTTCACCTAACCTCCAGGCCCTGTGTGATGTCATTACAGGGTCGCCTGTTCTATTTAGGGAACAGAGCATGGCCAGCCCCAGGCCAGGGGCTACGTATGAAACGCTGTATTCATAAGTAAAGGATTCAAAGTGGGTTCCCGGGGCTACGCTGGCTGGGGTCGACCCCGTGCCATCTCGTCACACTGTGGTAATAAAAGGTGTCCTTCCTTTGATTAATTGCCGCAATCTGGAGAGCGGTCCAGGTATTGAAAAATTCTAATTGCGGGGCCCACAATACTATGAATAATAAAGAGGGCAGCGACAGGCGAGGGGTGTCCGGGTGCTGTAAGGAGTCCTAGTGACGAAGTCTCATTACATAAGGACAGGGGCGTCATGCACTCCTGCTCCAGCCTCTAACCATATTAACCATGTCGGTACTCAGGACCAGGACATGGTTTTAACGGTTGCATTTTTTTTTTTATACCTAACTAAAAAGTTTACCAGGGCTTGTCAATCCACTGCTTAGCTTTTAACTATAAAACGGTGCAGATGTGCAGCTTGTCCTGTGCTGAATTCCATCCCTACCCAGCCCCAGCCAACGGCCTGTGTGGACTTAACCCCCCCCCCCCCCCCAGGCCCGTCATTCGGTTGAGATTCCCCTCGTGTAGCTCCCTGGAGTGACCTTGCAGTGTTCCGGCAGGCAGGCAGGCAGGCTAAAGCCTCTCCCACTAGCAGTGTGTCTGCAGAGCGGGGCTGAGGGTGCAGCCTGATCCTTTCTGATGTCCCACAGATTGAACGCTTCACCCGGGCGTAGTCAAACTCATCCACGCTCCCTGCACCCAGCTTATTTCCCTTTGATGGTACGTCCTGGGTGGAAGTGATGCAAATCTAACGAAAGGCCCGCCAAGTGCCGTGGCACCTTCCTCCTTCCGAGCCAGGGCCAGGCCAGGGTAAGGCAGACCTCAAGACATTTAGGATGGACGCTAAATCTAAGGGTGGATCTTACTTGTAGCAGATGTCAAATACTCTAGAGCGAGATAATGTTGCAAGGGCGAGTCCTACTCTTAGCTCTCGGGATCGACCATATTAGGTTGGCTGATGCATGAAAAGTCAAATAATCATTGCGACTATCATAAAACAATTGCCACGATGACAGAGGCGAGACTTCACCAAAGAGCCCTGGGCTAGATCCTCATTTAGTCACACAGCACTATCTTATGGTCTTCCAGAGAGAATCCAGCTGTTTTACGTATTGTTCTCTCCCTGTGTGGTTGCACTCTAGAACAGCTAAATCTCGTCCTTGTCAAAGGCTAATTGTGTTTGTAGCAGAAAAATCAGAGCCAGCCGTTTAACTTGTGAGTTTCTAGTCAGAGGCCCTCAGGAGAGATAGCGCTTCAGAGTGGGAGCACACACTTGCTTTCCTATTGAGTGGTGAAACCTGACCACTCACCGTAGCCTGTGCATTAAATACGATGCACTCGCTCGCATAAATGTGAAGCCGCCCCTCACAGATACACATACAAACTTGACAACGTGAATCCTTCTCTCAGCTGCTCGAGGCAAGTGTGCAGAGCCATTTCACGGCCTGCTAGTTTGAACTCGGAGATGTGGATATGGCAGCCGGATTAAATTATACAGTCCAGGCTGCCTGACAAGGACTGTAAAATGGAGGTACTATAGATAAGATGGAGGCAATTGATGAAACGCAGCTGGACTTGGAACTCAGGTGCGACACTTTCTCTCTGGCCCCTCGATGGTGACGAGAGCCATATGCCAGTTTCCACATCCCCCACATCAGTTCCACAGCTCCCTGCCACCAACTTTCAGCCCCGCACACACACACTCCATGTCTGATCCACGGGTCATTTAGCAGCTGCTGCTAACTGGGAGCCATAAGTAGCAGCCTGCCGTAGCCAGACGCTTTGTCGAGGTGTCACCCCGCCTTGAGGTTAGGCACAGCTGTGAGCCAGAGCCACAGCTGAGAACCTTACGCATTAAGCGGTACCGTCCCTAGTAGTATGTGATGGCCCAGGAAGACAGTGTTAATGCAAAATGAACAGGAGAGAAAGGAGCACTCATACGCACAGAGGCTTCCACACACGGTACACACAAACGCACACTCGCGTGTTGACACGAAAACACTCATTAGAGATGCAGTCAAAGCTACACAGATCTTTTTTTTTTTAAAGCTCAGAAAGTTCAATTCAGAATGAATTGGTAAGCCCAGTTTTGGAAAAAAAGGACAAGTTTGTCCAAGGCAACATTTCCTATCTTACTGAAGGACACCCAGCATTATTCCAAGAGTCAATATGGTAAATACCTGTCACGCCCTCACTCCAGCGTTCCTCATCCCCGTGTTATTCATTGGCTTTATGATTTGCACCTGTGTCTTGTTTAGCCCTTTATTCAAGCCTCCTGTGTTTTTGGTTTGTTGGGCGTGTTTGTAAGTAGTACCTTTTGTGAATGCCTAAGTTTGTTTGTTCACCCTTTTGTATTAAACCTTAAAGTCTACCTGCACATGTATCTGTCTGAATGGAATCGTTACAATACCCAGGCACGTTATTGTCTAGACATATGCCCACAAACCTATGAAACTACATATTAATATAACTCAGTGATTATTTCAGACACCTCCAGTAAACACCCACAGTCTAAAAAAAACACGAGTCTCTATAGTTACCCCTGGCCTGTGTGCACATAATTAGCAAAACGAGTGAATAATGTTTATGTTGGGCACTAATCAATAGAAACTAGCTACCGCGTTGTGTTAGTCACCCTGCCTGCGCAAATTCTGCCTGCTTCATTGTTTTATGAAATCCTGTTCGCAACCAGTTGCCTGCGTTGGTCTTCTATCAAATCTTCTATTAAACTTTACATTTAAGGCTCAGCTTCTGCGTGCATATATTTACAGGGTACACGACGGTGCAAAAGCCAACAGCCACAAAGGATCTGTCTCTTTCATCTAAACCCACCACCCACACAAACACACACACACACACACACGCACAAGGCAGTAGAAGCAGGTGTGTGTGTGTCAGAAATACCATTACACCTCCTAATGAGAGCTGTGTGTGTGTCCCATGGTGGTCGAAGCCTTATCTGGCTGTGGTATGGGACACTGGCTAGGAGATAACCTCCATCTGTCTTCATGACTGTCTGCTTTATTGCTTTAGGAGAAGTGCTTATTCCACGAGCCCTCCTTGGCCAACAAAACCAATATTAGCTTTGGCTTGGCCCATTACCACTGTAACACCGTGGCTGCAGGTGGCTTGTCCTGCACAGGTAAACAATATGCCTTCACGCTGATGGAGGGAGCTGCTCTGGAGCACAAACATGGGCGGCGACACGGACACACGTGTGCGTTCACAAACACAAACACGCACACACAAAAACACACACAAAAACACACAATCCAAATGCCATCGCCACAATAAAGCGCTCCATTGATGCTACATACAGCAAAACTTAGCATTAGTATAGACACTGTATTAGACACTTGTTTGTCAGATATGCTCAGGTTGTCAGGGGCTGCACCTTCCCACAGCCACCTGAGATCTTCAGTACCATGGACAAGACCTCAGAACGTCTATTCCTCCTTGTTAGGTTTCATTATTTGCACCTGTGTATCTTTGTTCCTATTTGTCTCATTATTTGCACCTGTGTTCCTTTAGTCTTAATTAAGTTCCCGCCGTGGGTTCAGTTTTGTCTGACTGATTGCTACCTTTAAGCTCTGTTGTGCCGCCTCTGAGTTTCTGAGTAAAGTCTAACAGTCTCGATACGGAGCTGTGATGCATTTCTGTGTCTCTAATGTTCATTTATTTCCTTTGGCTAGTTCCTAGTTACCTGGTTAGTGTTTTAGCAAATCTGGGTCATTTACTTGTTCCTGGTTTGCGTCACAGGTACTGTATAACCTAGGGTGGCAACTCATAGCGTTACACATAAGGAACAATACCTGGCAACAAAGGCGGGAAAAGGTGAGTTTGGCAGCTGACAACGGCGCTAATCTCTAAAGGTGGTGAATTTAGAAGCCACCCTGACTCATCCAGCAGCCCAGGACCTCCAGTGAACCCTGTCCCCTCCATGAACCCCTGTCCTTAACTCCACCCTCTCCTTTACCCTCTGCCACCATCACCGTCATTTCCAGGCCACTACAGCCACTCAGCGCTCTCCGAGAGCCTCTTGTGACCTGCGAGACAAGGGCACACACACACACACACACACACACACACACACACACACACACACACACACAATATCCTCCTCTGTACCTTACTCACATAGACCCGAGTCATGATGATGAGTTCTGCGATGAGGTCGCAGCCGGTCCTCTCATCCATCTCCGGGGGTCAACCCAGGTAGAAGGAGATTACTCAGCCTGGGGCAAGCGACAACAGCACCTGTACCGTGCCCCACATTTCAACTGCCCTCAGCACTTATCTTACTGGGGGGGGGGGGGGTCTGCAGGCGTGTGCACACACAGACGGAGGTTTAGAAAAGGAGGATGAATAATTGATGTTTCCTTGGAGGGGAGAGGCTTAGGGTGGAGACTGCTCAGAAGTTGTTGGCCTGAGTCTGAAGAAAGGGATAGGAAGATCAACAGCCATTGTAGCGTCTTGAAACCTATCAAGAAACCAAAGTTCTGTAAAACATATCCAATAAGCATGGTCCTCTTTCCCTCAGACGGCAAAAGAGAGAGTCTGTTCTTTGTCGTGCCTGCAGAGCCATTCATCTCTTCTCCAAAAAACACAAACCCACCGCCTCTATCACTCAAAGCCCAACACTGATAAATGGATTTACGAAGGATTCTAGTGGAAGCAAATATTGTACAGAGAGAACCAGCCAACTCCGCTGTAATAAAAAATAAACATACCAGTGATAAACTTATGTGCAAAGTCAAGGACGTGCAGGTCACTGAAAAAGCATGATACCCACAAACAAAGGCTGGTGGCAGAATGAGGAGAGAACCACGGGCCTAAATAACATGATCCTAATCAGCTCCAGTCAACTTCAAAGAAACCTCTAGTGACTCCTAAGCCTCTACAGACTGGTACAAAATTCCAGTGAGCTTGTTTATTCAGACTTCCATACGGAAATCACACCGCTGTGGGCCCAAGGAATTTCCATAATATCAGGAAGCACGCTCTTTATGAAAATGTCTATTTGCGTTTGGAGAGGATGAGGAGAGGACTGGCCTGGTTCTCTGCCAGCTCAAGGCCCAAGCACATGACTCAATAACACTCAAAAAACATTAGCTAGCAGGATGAGATGTATCGTAGCATCAGATCTAGAGACAAAGACACACAGCTAGAGTAGAAGAAACCTGACTATAAACAGGAGCACACACACCAGCTCCCACAAGCAAACACTCTGCAGTAGATTTACATTACCATCCCTTCATAAAGGAACGTACTGCCAAAAGTACTGACTAGTTTGCTAGTTTGGTCTTGTCAAATAAAATTTAGTGTGTCAAAATATTCACTAAAACCTCAAGCTGTGGAGAGGGAGAACTTTGAAAGTAACATATGACAAAATAAATGCCTACAGATATACAGCTCATACATACCTGATAAACAATTAACTGACACACACACACTAAACAGGGAGTCCTATCCCACCAGTAATTTCTCTTGCATTTTTTTTAAATCACGGATACTTCAAAACAAACCACGGTGATTGCAAATGATGCTTTGCTTGTGCTTGTTTGTATCATGGCAAAAATAGTTAGGACTAGCGTCCCAACTCCCCATATAGACAATCCGTCTCTAGCCACCAGCAGCATGGGGCCCATCCAGACAGATAATGTCACTTGGTTCAGATGAAAAAAACAATGAATTTCCAATTGCCATGATCCTATTCTGTTCCAATCTGCACGGAAATTTATCTAAATCAGGATCTCTGATAGCTTCTGTTTTCAAACTTGTTTTCTAGAGGCTCTTTCTTAGACTACAACCTAACAGCCTATTGTGTGTGTGTGTGTGTGTGTGTGTGTGTGTGTGTGTGTGTGTGTGTGTGTGTGTGTGTGTGTGTGTTTGTCTGGCTTGGCATGTGAAAGTTAACACACACATATAGAGAACAGGCAAAGCGGGATTGCGTGTGATGAGCAGAGTGAGCGACACAGAAAGTCAGGGTGAGTGCTTGCGACCAGGTGGAGATCACTCAGGGCTGCCTGCAGGGCTGGGGGCAGCAGGAGGCTGCCAAAGGAAAACCATTTATTCCATGAGGCCTCCGCGCTGATAATGAGGAGGCAAATTAACGGCAACACTTTACCATAATTGCTGTGCTGGCAGAAACCATCAACAAATGGATGGGCTACAGGGGAGCTGGAACAGGAACAGATATGAAGGGCAGGAGAGAGAGGGAGGATGGGAGGGAGAACAAAAAGGATTGAAAGAGACTCACAAACACACACACAAACGTAGCATGTCTGTCTGACTGCAGGTATAAACGATATTTACCAGACTCAATCTCTCTACCTTTGTGTCCAGCAGGTTTGGTTGTCTAGCCTTTGTGTTGGGGGAGTCAGACAGCTCTAGTGGATTCAGATCACACCTTAGATAACCTTTGAAAGCGAACAGCGGATGCAAAGACTCCACCTTTTACCTCACCGCCAGCTCTGACACTTCAGGCTATTAGAGCATAACGGACAGCTCACCCTCTTACCATCAAGCCCTTTCTCTTTCTCTCTGCATCTCGATCCCACACACACACACGCATGCACGCACGCACGCACAGACACACACACACACACACACACACACACACACACACACACACACACACACACACACACACACACACACACCCACACATAGAATATTTTATCCCAGTGTCTTCCTGGCCTGTAAGAGCTTGAATTCAACATCAATAGTCTTCAGGGTAGATATAGAAAAATCCTAACCTTGCAACCCCAATTGCAATTTACCGTACACTGTATAGAGATGGGCAGATCTACTCCTGGTGGTGCTGTAGTTACGTTCCTGTGACCTCTTGTCTCCCATACGCTTTCTTTCCCTGCCTTTCCGTCTCTCTTTGCCTAACCTCTCCTGCTGCACTGCTGAGGGAGGGTGCCGCAGATATCCTATCTGCGCGTCCTCAACTCCCAGGGGTATACATTTGTCAATCTACAACCTTTAAACCCCTACCCCTAAGAGACGCGGTCAGCCATTCGCACATACCGAGAGCTTTTATTCCACTGTGACCCAGCCTTATTCCCATGCTCTGTCACTCACTATCCCGTCCTGACAAACTGGCTCAGAAGTTGGGACCGTAAGCTATGTTCCACTGCAACTAAACCTGCCGTATTGATCCTGAGCCGCAGCGCTCCTAAACCGTGTCAAATATGCTGTGGGAGCGAGACAGAGAAGGCTCTCCCCTCTCTCCCCTTCTCCTTGCTCTGTCCTATTTGTTTACAATCAATTGAGTAGCCGGCGGCGGAGAGCAGCGCATGGAGATAGGAGAGGTGAGAGGAAAGGCAGTGTTCAGAGCGCCGCCCCGTCGTAACAGTTCAGTGGCTACGTCTCGGCCGGCCGAGAAGGGGGGGTTGGGGGGGGGGGCGGGTGCGTAGGAGGAGAGCGGCGAGGCAGACACATGCTCTGTGGAATCATAACTAGGGACCTCGAGAGCCGAGAGGCGCAGATACCACAGCGCTCATTACCAACCGTGGCAGTCTGAGTGTAGCGGACAGGAGGGAGAGATGAAGACGGCCCTTTTTGCTCGTGCCGTTACACACTCGCTCTCTGCCAGGTCGGTGTATTGCTCCACCACACTGTGTTTTGTGCTGTGTTGCACGTGTGCCCCTCTCCTGCTGCCTCTTTTCTTATTGCGTTCGTCCTCTTCCGCTTACCTACCTTGTATTCTCCGCTTCGGTCGTCCCTGTACATTGTTCTCCCTCTTTCTTCGCCATCTGTTCTCTGGGTGAACGTCTTAGAGACATATAGCTGGCCTAGTGTCCTCCGAGGTATATTACAGGTTGACAGCCTGGCGCTAGGCACCATCTCGCTTTGCCACAGATTGCTGCTGGGGGCACAGGAGGACACCGGGGTTCCGTGCCTCTTGCCAGCTGCGGGAGGCGGGGGAGGCTCTCGATTGGAACATGTGCGTGGGGGGGGGTTGGGGGGGCTGCACTCTCAGGGGAGGCGTCAGTTATAATGCACGCTAATGCAGCAGCTGCTAGATCAGCCCAGGGTCAATGGGACTCCTGGTCAGGGCCCGGAGACAGAGGGCTCTCAGAACAGCCAAGGCAGACCGAGGAGGAAGACAGAGCTGCAGCCTTGGGGCAGGAGTAATGGGTAGGTGAAGAGTAGAGGATTAGATGGATATGGCCTTGCATTGAAGTACAGCTCTCACAGCGGTGCTTTAGGGGCACACTTAATTATCTCTACCATAAAAGCACGACTTCAACAGTCTATACTAATAGTTCAGCGTGCAATCCATTCACTTTTTTTCCATGTGGAAACAAGCTTTTACCCACCCACACATTATTTGTCGTCCTTTAAAACTTTCCATGGCACTCTCCCTCCCTTAGCTGTTAGAGTGCAGAGGGGCTAGTAGATAGGGGAGGCTAGAGAGAGATGGAGTCTGAAAGCAGTTGCGTCACTAGGGGAGTGCGGGAATGTGTACAGTGTTTCAACAGAAATATAAAAAAAAATTATAAAAATATACCTGTAGTTAGTTCTAACAAAATAGTTTTTCTTTTCGTAAGGACAGCTTACAGTCAATGCAAATGTACCTTTTCAATCTTCTATCGTGCTCTGGTCAGAGCTGTCAGTATTATCCAGTTAAAATGATTGCGATTCACTGCAACCAAGCACTGTTGCTTTCGTTGCTGCTGGTGTTTTTATAATTGCTAATTTTGTTATAGCGACGAGTGACATTGGTACAAAAACATTACTAAGGTTTCTGTATAATCTCAGAAGAGGGGGGGTGCACCATCAGTTACCGCACTGAGTGACACCCACCCTAGTGAGGCCGCTGTCTGAAAAGTAGGTAAGAAGCCAGAAAGAAAGGACAGGGCCATCAGAGTGAGTGTGTGTGTATGTGTGTGTGTGAGTGTGTGTGTGTGTGTGTGTGTCTGGGTGTGTGTGTGTGTGTGTGTGTCATGCACTATAGACTATGCTGTATTGTGGGCAAGTGCAGGGCTCAGGGGAGACCTGTGAGGGGAAACCAAAACCAATAAAGCCTGAGACCTAGAATGCTAAGCAGGAGCTTTCATAAAGGACAGCAGAGAGTGTGTGGCAACTCACTGCACACCAATCAAGCCTTTGCTGCGCTTGTGTGGCTATGGCAACTGAGACAATAAAAAAAAGCTTTTACTGGAATGAGTACTGTTTGTTCAATGGCTGGGAGCATGAAGTATCAAATCAGTATGAAAGTGTCTTCCAATAGTAGCCTCGCTGGATTTCAGTGCAGAAAGCAGGCCCCACCTTTTCCATTGATGCAGTGTGGAGAAAGAGGGCTCTCTAAACAGGGACAGGCAGGGATGATCATGGAAAAGCTAAGAATCAGGCGTAGAGTGGAAAGATTCTATTACAATAGCGAGAAATATTCACACGATAATTACCGTCTATAAATAGGGAGCGGCTTTGAGCCTCTGCCATACACACACGCTGAGCATTCATCAGGAAGTAGTTCCCCAGGCTGCTCTGAGCGTACGGTGGGGGAGAGGGGACAGACTGATAACAGAGAAAGCGTTAAAAAAAAAAAAAAACGATAACAGAACTATAGTCTCAGCTCTCTTGGTTCCTCAAGGACTTCACTGCAGCCTCTGAGAAAAAGGAGTGGTGTACGCACAGGAGCGAGAGAACGGGTGTCAGTAGACGAGTGGACATGACGGTAAGTACCCAGGAGAGGGCGCTCCTCAGTCAAGAAAAGCACAAACACAGACGCACATTCTCACACACTGTTCAAGGAAAACGTTCAGTGTGCTGTTCTCAGATGGCATTACTTTATCTCTCCATTCCCTAGATACATTTCTCGGTGTTCCTAATACGCTCCATGCCTTGTGTGTTATGTAATTAAGATGCCTGAACGACATCCCTTATCTATCTGTCTGCGTGATTACTGGATATCACAACAACCCTTTCCTTCCAGCTAATAAGTTTCCTTTGCCATGTTAAATCAGGACAACTGTTTAGCATATGTAAATACACAATGTTGTTAAGTCAGGCAATCAGTGGGGAACTGTTGGTAATTGACAGCCGACACAATGGAGTCCTAACCTCATCTGACATCCCTGGAGCCGTCACCATAGAAACAGGATGCCACCACAGTTATTATATCTTTGTTGAAGGGCATCAGGTTTGTTGTATTGGAATAGCAATACCACAGCATCATCATAGTGAAGTTACAACAGAAAAAGATGCTGCCTCTTTGTTTTTCAGACACAACAACAGGGTTCAATGGTTACAACTCATTTGTTCATTTGTTTGGCATGTCCGAATTCATTGAATTGTCGCTTAGGAAAAAAAAAATGTCCATATGGCAATGCAAAAGTATTGAAATGTTCAAAGATTTGAGACCAAGAATAAAAATGATTGCCTATCCAAGAATTGATCAATGATTCTTCTACAGATAATGTACATATTTCATCCACAGTGTTTGATGCTGCATTGTGTTGCTCTAATCAAATACATCAATATACTTATACCATTAATCCAACAATGTGTCATTTCTCAATTTAACTCCCTTTCCTTATATGGTACTGACTAAAACTCACATACTGTTATAGTTCTCAGCTCAATCCCCTAGCCCTTAAGTCCCCATTGAAAGGAGTTTGTGGCACAAAGCTAAAGAAAATAATATGTATTTATAGTCACTCTCCTCATTACACAGTATTAAATTGCAAGGTGACCGCAAGTACAAGTACCACAATCCAGTTAGGGAATGTTATGAAATGAATGGCTTTCAAGAGAGGTACACACATGCATGAAAACTCATTGCAATGTGTAATATGCAAGGTTAAAGGAGACCGCTAGCCAGGGAAAGCACAGCGTGAGTGCAAAAAGCAAGACAACTCTAGGCGAGAGAAACATGGACTTGTAGAGCCCCGGCTGTGTACCTGAGTGTATCTCCCTGCTCTTCAATGTCCGCAGCCACTTCTTCACACCTGTAACGATGTGAAGGAGCCTGTCAATCTTGGCAACAAGTTGCCGGCAGCCCCTCGGGGATGAGGCCGTGATGTGCTGTGATGCCGTTTGGCCAGTGGCCTACACAGGTCCCGTAACAACACCGTGAGGAGCACACTGACAGACAGAGAGGCGAGTTTTGACTTCCATCCATAAACCCACCCACTAACTGGCCGTCTCCCTTTGTTTGAGTGATGTGTTTGGCTGAGGGGACATCTGCTCCTACCTGTGTTCTTGTCTGGTAAGAGGCAGCAATGCTTCTGCAGTATGCTCGGCAGCACCTGTGAGGGAGATGGATAGAGAGAGCAAGAGAGAGGAAGTGAGAGCGGGAGGGGGCTTTAATTCTCAGCCATATGTTAGGACCAACAAAGCAGCAATAAGCCCCTAGCATCGTTCGTAAACTACAAAGACTGGAACACCCTCGTGTTTATCTAAGATCTCTTCCTGTATCCTGTTGCAAAACAACATTTGTCTGGATGCAGATGTGGGGGAGGATGGATTTAAATCTGTGCATCTCTAATGAAAGATTTCTGGCTATGGTTGGTTTTAATGGTGAGTACAAAAAAATAACATGATCAACCATGTACTGTGGGACTATGTTTAAAGACAATCTACTAAATGGGGGTGAAGCCGGCCATCTCATTTTCTAGTCACATTTGGTCACTGCAGGAGGACAATTCCGCTTTCTCAGAAGTCTTGGTGTGCCATGATGTTGTCAGACAAATACAAGAACTTGTGCTGTACTCCTGAGAATATTTGCAGCCACCGGGCAGTCCTAATTATTAATGCAATGTATCTGGAATCCCTTTTCCACTGAGGGAAACATTGCTCAAAGATTCTGTCTTTGCTCACATCTTACCATGTTCTTGTACTTGGAAAATCAATTTCTTATTCGGATCATTTCTGTTATAAGATATTTATTGTTAAAAATTTAAATATTCAATTCAGTATTTTATCTTTTGGCATACCTTAACAATACAAAGTTAAACAGGTAGAATGGTAAAGGTGGCACAGTGGCTGCTATGTGTGCCTTTTTGGCCTGATTGAAAGGTTCACAGCACAAGTTATTTATTTTTATTATTTTCTTTTGATATATTTTGGACGCATTTATGCTTTTTATTGACAGGACAATAGGCAGACAGGAAAGTTGGGAGAGAGAGAGGGGAGGACATGGAGCAAAGGGCCTGGGCCGGAATGGAACCTGGGCCGCTGCATCAAGGACTAGCCATTGTGGTGTGCCTTACCTGGTGAGCCACCGGGGCGCCCTGAGCTGTAGGATTTAACCCCAATCTACTTCTTTAAATCGTTCCTTCTTATCTTAAAGTTGTGTCCCTAGTGAAGATGAGCCTATTTCTATCCTTCTATCTTCACTACTTGATGGGGCTGCGGTACCCGGATCCTAAACTCCAACGGCTAGATACCATTAAGTTATTAAAATAAACTGAGACAATGGTTACCTGGCTCACTGCTTTCCCATGACCACCATGATGACCACAAAGCCTCTGTAACATGAGTATCATAATCTTTACACAAACTTCTTAGAGGGAGATGACAACAATGCCTGTCTGCATCAGGTAAACGATCTCCCAAATCGGATTTCTAAGAGGCTTATAGCGCGATGTTTAGCTCTGGCTACCTCGACTTCCTAAGTGTGCATTAACTCTCTTCATTGTCAGCTGGTGACCAGTTAATCAATTAGCCACTCATGTCACTCCACTCAATGAGGAGCCCCAAATGGGCAGGGGCGACGGCACAGCGCACCTAAGTGGATGAATGGGTGGAGTGGCACGGCTGTGAACGAGATGGCTCCCGTGCAGAGCACGATGAAGTGTTTGCCCTGTGAGGATCAAACACCAGCGTAATGGGATGAGTTACGACAACACTGGCAGGCAGGCTGGACGGCTGGCTGAGAGAAGACAGCATTAGTGGTGAAGTAGCTGTCAGGGAGGCTCTTCAGTGTTGGAAGTATGCGCATCATCTATCCCGTTTCTGCTTTGATGGGATTGGGCTGGAAGGCATGCTGTCTAATTTCATATAAACGTGTTAGGGATTCGTTTGTTTGTCTGTTTAAGCGAATCATGGGCTGAGGGGAAAAAAGGATTTATTTCACCCTCGTTAACAAGGCAGATTTACAAGACAGAGGCACGCACGCACACAATGCTGTAAATGGGACAACTGGTAACAGACAGAACAAAATATCCCGAAAATAAGCTTTGAATGTAAGTTATTTATATACCATTGATTTCTGTCCTCATCATGCACAGTCCTGGATTTTGGTTATTTGCCTACAGTTGCCATGTCTTTCAAAGTCAAAAGAAGGATAAAAGTCAGCATAAAGAATTCAATTTCTAAAAATAAATAAATCAATTCAACACATGGAGATGTTTTACCACTTAGACAAACTTCAATCTGATATGTGCACGGAAAACAAAACTAAAACTAAAACCAGAGTCGGACTAGATCTAATTCATTTGTTACTAATCTTTATGGCAATATGATGTGGGCCTAGTTCTGGGCCCTCTTGATTTTTCAGTCTTCAGCTCCAGACTCTTCAAATGTTCAGGCTGCCACATCTATGCTACCTCCAAGGCAACATAGGGACATTCTATTTTCAGACAGTTTCATTCAGTTACTTACATTGATTTAAACACTCAGTTGGGATCAAAACTTGAAACTTAATATTGTGAAATTAGAATACGAATATATATTTAATATATAAATAAATAAAACGAGTGCACTAATCCCAATGGAATAGGAAAAGAAACTGTAAACACAGGTTGATGTAGGTTAGAAAATGTCTGTTCTTCTCTGTCAGGGCCAGTGTCACTATCTATCTTTTAGATAAAGCACACAGATTTTCTGAAAAACACATTTTTAGGCTGTATTAATTAATAAGTAGAGCACTAACTAAATTCCATATGTTCATGTCTAACCTACTCCAGCATCATCCCATTAACTTGAAGTGTCAATGCATCATCTATGTCAGAACTCTTTCCTAATGAGAGTGGAGCTGAATAGAACTCATAGTGCTAACCTATTTGTAAAAGGTATAAATGCAATGCAAGGATTGCTTACTATGAGAGACTATGAAAAGACCGGGAACGATGAGCAATGTGCTGTGTCATCTCTCCATCTTGAGCAATGGTAGGGGGACTAAAGAACAAATTTTATGAATGAGCTTCCAAACTTTGTGCAGTGGCCAACGAGTTAACCCAAGTTTCCATTTGGACTACCTGGTCCCCCTCCGTCTTAAAACACTCCCTGTCCAGCCAATGCGACTGGGTGCCATATTTCGGTGGACCCTGAGGATGTCGGCCTACTGTACAATTTGTGACAGTGTGATTGCGTTCTACCTGTACCGTTGCTGCTGTGCTGTCCTAACTCCCCTATTTTCCTGTCATGTCCCTTCTACCCAGGTTGGTGCAGCTCTGGGTCAACAAACAACACACACAAGAGAAACCTGTTTTAGTGCTTTAGCTGAGCACAGCAGGGGAAGGCTTTCGATGAAAAACAGCTTTCTAATAATGGACATGTCGGAGAACTTTATATCCAGGAAGCCACTATAAAAGGCTAACGGAATTGATGACTGGGGGAATTCAGCAAGGCCGCACAAACACACTGTGTACAGAGACTGAAGTGGTCATTTAAATTATCACCAAAAACAGAGGAACAATGAAAACCCCACAGGCTTTTTATTAGCGGAGACAAGATAATTGTCACACAAAAGTTCCTGGAAATGACCACTAACAAAAAGGCTAGCCTGTTTTTCCCTGGAAACCCATTTGTGAAGTAGATAGCTTCTATCAACTGCCATCACGGGAGGTTATACTATACTATAAATGTTGCAAAAATGCAAGTTCAAACAAGAGGAGTCCCCCCCCCAAAAAGATGAACTTCAATAACTTTTTCATCAAGGTCCTCACACAGCCGTCTTTCCTTGCTGACACTGCTCCACTCGGTTAGCTAGAGTCTGTGGGTGGAATCCTGGCACACGTGAAATGGTCTGATGCACAACTGAATGAAACTTCTCTGGATTTCAGGCTAGCCAGTGGGGAAATACAGAGTTTGCTAAGTAGAGAGAGCAGTCGATAAAATACTGGTTGTTCCAATAGAGCTGTGCACACACATGTGCATGCACGCACATACATATACACAAAACCACAAAGCTATAGCTTAACAGCTGGGTTACCAGCTACAACTTATTTATTTTATTTTACTTAATTATTACAACTATTACAATTTCAGCTCAGAGCTCAACCCTGTGCAGTGGAATCCCCATTGTCCAGCCAGGCTGCCACAAGCTATTTAATGGAGCTTAGATGAGAGCAATAGGTGTCATATCAAACCACTATTCAAAATCTTCACCGATAGAATTATCTAACTTGAAAGAATTGTGATCAAAGATTATTCTAAAAGGCTAGGCTACCTCAGCGTGTATAAAGTTAAGATACTGGGTTACGGCTCGTAGGACTTTGTTTATGTACACACTGTAACAGTAAGCAGCCAACTGAAAACACACAGTAAAGTAGATCATAATTATCCATTGGTTTTTAATTACTCACATGCCAGTGTGCACAGTCAGTGCTGGCTTTGATTCGCTACACTAAGCACATCAACAACCATTCTTTTACAGTACTACAATAACCGTTCACACAATAAGGGTACTCAAATGGCCATAAAGGTAGATATAAGTGGAGACAGGCCTCCTGTCCAAAGAAAATAAACACTTCTTCAAATATAGACAGCAGCCGTTTGAGAAATAAAACATGCTTATTATCTCCTAGTGAGCCCTATAGTTTGTCTAGAGTGCATCTCTTCAGACATATCACTTATTCACAACCTTTCACCAGAGACATGGGTAAGCATGGGGGCCGTGGTTAATCTTTACTGCTGTAAATTGAGGCACACTGGACGGCCATGTGAGCGGGCAGAAGCCCCAACTTCTCCTGAAGAGCTGGGGTCAAAGAAAGGTCTATATCTCTATAGAAAATAAGCAATGTGTAATGCTCTTGGTAATGAGCTAAGCTAAAGGCCCAGGGGACTGGATGTACTGTGTCTGCACAGCAAGATACAAAAGGGGGTCGACTAGAGCTGTGTACTGCCGTCTTCTCGGATGGGACATCAGAAAGTGAGAAGGGTCCCTAAGGTTTCAAAGTTTGGAAAAGGAATAATTTTCCTATTTCAGTCAATTATCTGCCAGACAAATCTATATTTGTTTTATGTCTTTAGCATGTGAACTAGGTTTTATTGGAATGGTGCTTTCACATCTACAGCATTGTACAATTCGAAAAGATCAAAGCTTCCCTTTTGACGGAGCTCGTGACTCAGAAATCAGACTCTTCCTTAATGTGAGATATAAGAAAGGTAGTAACCCAGTCTCTAATATCATTAGCCATACATTGAAACGTCCCACAGTCAAAAGAGGTTTTAACAAGCCTGACTGCATGTTACTCTCTCCACTGAGGTTTCAAGCCAAGCTCTGGAGAGAAGCTGACAGCTCAGGGAGTCATTTGACTGTACAAGAGAACTGCACCGTCACAATTTAATTCTGACTCTCAACTGACAGACAATCTGTGGTACACCCACACACTGTACTTGGAGCAGAACTTTTTCTGAGCTGAAGAGAGTTGGACCAAATGGGGTTTCCCTATTGTAAGTTTGCAAAACTGTGGCTCAATAGGGAGACGAGAACAACTTCACACCTATCAATCATTCAATCAATCACCTGCATCCAATGAGTCAAAGCCTACGAGGTACTCCCTGTTAGTTAAGAGGAACCATAAATCCCTTTCTGATGTTGTCTTCCATGCACCCAGGCTTTTACCCACCGCCACCTCAGCTCTACCTACTGGGCAGGCTCCTAGCCCCCTGCCAGGCAGGCTGGTAGGCAACAGGCAAGCGGTGCCAAAGATGGATCCAAGCGAAGGATCACAGAGGAACATCAATAATAATAATTGTTATTCCTTATCATTCAACTCTATCTAAGGTTTTATAATGTATTATCTCATTTTCTATCAATAATTGTAGAATACAATTCTGTCAATTCTCGCACAACCGTAGTGGAATCTCCATGTTTGAACTGTAGAAACCCTTTTAACCGATGAGAATCAAAGGACAAACTAGATACAGTTAGGAGGAGTCGATAACTAATTAGGGTTGTTTCCAATATGCTGGCCCATGAGTTGATGATGCCAAAATGCAAATTTATCACACACAATTTACAATCCAAATGAAATGTGTGACCTTGATCCATAATTAAGGTGGTCCGTTGTATAAAAAAAATGTAGTTATTCATACACACTAAAATTAGGTCATAAAACTGCCATTCAAATTTTTTGACGCATGTAGACCTTTACTGAAAGAAACACTGCAAAAGCGTCCCTAACGGAGCAGGGCTTAAATGTATTCATTTTATCTAGCAAACTGCTCATTTACCTTTACAAACGTGCTTCCTCAAAACCCTAATAAATGAGACTTGCATAGTGGGTTAAATGACTTGGATCTACTTGCAATACTACAGCACACATTTCTGCTCTCAAACTACCTCTTTTGATGGCGGTGGAAATATAGTTTAGAAAATGTTGCAGAGTGCAACACAAATGTAATACGTAATGAGTCTGACATGACCAATGGCTGTATGACAGAGCACTAATACAAACACTTAGAACTGGGAGAAAGCAGGTACATGTTTAGTCCCTCACACCACACAGTTCACGTTTCTGTCGGCTGTGTTAGCAGCCATTCAAAGAATGCACATGCATATGAACACAGCACACAACTGTAGCACATCTAGCTCATCTGATCACAACACCAGTATGTGGTAGCCTCTACACACACACTGATCAAGGTACTCAATCTGAGGTGCAGATTGAATGATGACATGCACAAAAGTTCACAGACATAGACACACAAACACACACACACACACACACACACACACACACACACACACACACACACACACGCACACACACACACACACACACACACACACACACACACACAACCACACACACACACAGACACAGACGCACACGAATAAACTCATGCATGATTAGATAAATTCTGTTCAGTCCCAGCTACTGTATTATTCTCTTGCATCCCTCTGAAGCTAGACTAATAGACTAATAGTGATGCCATTGAACAGGCAATAGAGAGTGGGTTTTTGAGCAATTTTTAGAATGAAGGGGAAAATTAGACATACGTTGTTCACATTTGGGGCAGTTTACTCCAGAATAAAGCCCAACACAGTGTAGCCTGCTGTTCCCCACACGGACTATGGTCTACAATAACAGGGAATGCAGTCAACTGTCTGCTTTTATCTAAGATCGAAAGTTATCATGGCAGTCAAGACTCCCACTGGCAACTTTGTGTATCTTGCAGTTGCGTTTGTGAAACAGGGTCTTTTTTTTATTTTATGAATGGGTGGGGGTTAGTTTGCATTGTTAGTGGAGATTCTGTTCGTTACCTTTATGTGACCTACACACACACGCTGCTCTCTAAACATGTAGCAAACACGCACATGAGCACAGACACACACACACACACACACACACACACACACACACACACACACACACACACACACACACACACATACACACACACACACACACACACACACTGTTGGCAGCACCTCCATGTGCGCGGCTCTATCCAATCCCTCGCTGCACACGCCTGCATTATGAATGACCACAGGACCGTTCACACAAACCTGCCATGCCCATGCTGGCTACTACCACAGAGAGGCAGAAAATGCAGTTTCTGTGTTCCCGCTGAACAGGGCTCACTGCTGAAAGGGCTAAATCAGGTTGCCACTCAGCCTGAGACTTTCTTCCACACAGCTGCCTCCCATTGATGGAAGATGCATGGGCTACTAGAAGCTATAAATAAAGACCCTCTATTATTGAAAGGAAACTACTGTACAGAAGCAATTTAGTTGAAATTACAGGTACAAATCTCCAACCAGGTTTAAGGGCGACCGGATGCCTCATTCAGGTTCAGGAGGATGAAACAACCTCAGTGCAAAACACCTATTTTTAGCACATCTTTGACTGGCATAACTCTGTGCCAAATACTGGCAGCTCTTTATTAACCACGGTGACGTGTTCAGATGGGCTAGGATAGATAGACACTTGGTGGGAGTGTTGACCGTTATTTCACACCCCTTTGCATTAACATTTAAATAACTAATTTCTGGACATATCAATCCAGGTCCACCTTCATGTACTTGTACCACGCATTTCCTCTGTAGCTTTGCGTTACCTCTTTAAATCTCTTTGCAAGTGAGGCAAACAAGTGTCTAATTATACAACATAATTTGAGACAAAAAAAAACTGACGCATACAATTTTAATCCTACCCTTAGAGAAACACAGTACAAGTTTCAAAGCTTAGTTTGTCAGTGGTGAACAAACTAGGTTACATTTGTGGAGGCTGTCCAAGCGTTGTTCAAGCTGTCTTCAGTCCCCTGGCATTATGTAACATATTTACCCATGCAGGTCTCCATACACGTTTTATCAGACAGACTAAGGTTTGATGTTGCGTGTTCCCCTGCTGAATCGTGCTGCGCTCTTCCTCCATTCACAATGCGTTAGGCAGGCAAATACTCTGCAAGCCAAGAACTGAGCTTCAGTCACAATGGCAGTTACTGTAGTGTACTGCTTCGCTGCAAACAGGAGTTTGATACCCTGCGAGAAATCAAACACTGCCTGATCCATTTTTAAGAAATTTCAACTTCACAAAGAGGGGTATGGTCCACCTGAAAGGTGAACATTTCTGACTGAAGTTGTGGACAGCAATCAAAAGGTATGGAGGTAGAAAAAGGAGACTCAAAAACAAATTGAAGTAATTGCAAAACACATTCTTTCAAAGAATAAAACTTACATTACACAATACAGAAGACTATTCTTCCATAATTGTATATGTATTTGCCACAGACTAGGAATATTGACCAATATGAATATGCATAGCCTAAACTATCAACCTGCACTGCAGCCTAATGGCTTAGGTATCAGAGAGGCCCACCCATTTTCTGCTGGATAAATAATCTTATTTGCAAATAGTATCAATCCTAAAACATTCCTTGGCAGGATCCCAAATAATATTTTATGTATACTAGCCAAATATTCCAATGACAGTATGACAGGAGATTATTACCTTCTTCAGAGCTGACATTCTAATTAGATCCTCTCTTGCGAATCCCGTTTACATGCTGAGGTGCCCAGCCAAGTTTGAGGGTGCGCCAATTCTAAACTCGGCTCACTTCGGTCCTGATGCTGAGCCATGGGCACCTAGCTATTTGATATTCTCATCGCGCTTCCCATGCGCTGCTGTCAAACCAGCCTTCACAGCTGGATTGGTTTGCGCATGCCAAAATGATTGTATTACTTGATGCAAACACTAGGGGGACTCTTAGCTTGGTTTGTTATGATTCTGTGAGCAGCGCACCGCACAACCTTTTGCTCATCGAGACTCAGCAGCTAACGTCAAACTCAGTGATAGCCGTTCGTTTCTTGCATGGTTCTTAATTTTCCTCCAGCTGTTGTGTGGAACCGTTTGAAGTGGTGTTTCTTGGTGCAGGTCCCCACATTTTCTAAACATAGCAAATCCACATTGCTGATATAGCCAACAGTGTAGCCGCCGCAGCCACATTACACACGTGAGCTAGCTACGTTATTTAGCTTAGCAGCCAAGTTACTTGGTTGGCTAGCTATTTGCGTTTCCTATGTTGTTTTTCGACGTTATCTATTTGTTGTTTCGCTCACTATTCTAATTTCCATATCTAGATATGGCGCGTAGGAAAGAGGGTAAGTGTAATTATTTAGCTTCTACTGTTGATAAATAGCAAGGGATAATAAGGATGGGAAGATTTCCTATAACATCATTGTTAATCAAATGTTTTGCGTGCATGCGTTGCCCACAGTAATTGCACCTCCACGTACCCAAAACACCCAATCAGATTGGAATATTCGCTGAACATTACGGCTTGCGCCAGTGGCTCGACAGCTGCTTATCAAAGGCTTGTCAGTCCATACAGACTGATTACTAACCATAAAAACATCTTACGTTTTGTATGTTGTCTTCCTTTTTAGTATTCCAATCAAAGGTATTGCAGAAACTTTTCCCCAAACCTCCCAAGCAAGAGAAAGCACAAAGCCCACCACACTCTGAGGTCCTTGTCAAAAAAACTCTTGTGAAAAGTAATACGTTTCAAGTCAGTGATGGCACAGTAATTGGTAAGATCACAATGTTCTCACATTATGTTTGCCTTTCTTAAGCATTACTTATCAATTGCATGCCTCACACACACCCTAACACTCGTTTACTTTCCCTGTTTCTTAGAAGGTGCTTTAAACAGCACCCAAAGCCTTGATTGCTTCTATGTCAGTAACTTCTCCAGCGTCACCACCCTTCGAAAGTATGGATAATAATGCTCCTTTATTTGTTCTGTGTCTCAGGTGATGGAGGGATAAGAGCCAGCGAGGCCCATCCAGCCAGACGGGTGTACACTGTGCTGTCTCCCCCTGCTGAGTATGAGACAGGTGCAGAGGGATTGGTCACGCACTCTCAGCCAGCAGACATAAATACTGCGGGGGACCCAGCTGGTAAGAGGGCCATAATCTTACATTTATGGACTGTTCCTGGGGTCGTAGATGCACCATAAAGCTAGTGGAGGGGATTTAGTGAGGCAGGCCCCCAGTTCCGTTCAGCACACAAAACACTGCTGTCACTTGACCTGATTGTCTTTCCCTCTCCAGTTGTGGGAAACGGACTGCTGCAAATGTTTTTATTTTCTCAGTGGTTGGAAAGGCGTCGGCTGCAGAGGATTGAATCTCGCCAACATAATTGTTTTCTTGAGAAAATGTAGTTAGTAGTGTAGTGTTTGCTTTTCAAATTTATTTTACAGTGAGCTGAAATGACCTAGTATTGTAACATTGAAACACTCATTTGTGAGCCTGATACTACAGAAATATTACATGTTTCCTGTTGTGGTTTGTTACTATTGAATTTGCTAGGATTAGTCAAGGTTGCAGGCCAATGCTGCTAGCTTTTCAGGAGTTTAAGTTTCGTCTTGACATTCAGACTTTCTTGAACAAGCTGCATGGACAATGTGTAATGAACTTTCTTGACAGGGAATCCACGCTACATTTGACCTCGTCTCTCTTTATTTGATCCTGACACTAAGTTTTGCTCACTAAAACCGATTAGATTTTGTTTTACCGTAGTGCTTCAGGCATCATGCTTGAATGAGGAAATATTATTTAGGTTGTTCCCATCTATTTAGATTAAATAATTGCATATTTTCAGTGTGATGCCTAAAAATATTGATAATTATTGTCTTATCACATAAGGATGTCTATATGAGAGGAAAAAAAAGGTTTCTGTGGTATTAATTATTCTGGCCTTTTTCTGTCAAAAGCCTTTCAGCAGCAGTTGCATCAGTTACTTACAGGAAAGGGCATGATTATTAAATCATGAATAATGTGCACTGCAATAGTCTCATTTTAGAAAAGATAAAAGCAGGAATCACCTTTTCCAGATCGAAGAGAGACAACGCTGATCTTACTAGAGATGCTTCTTAAATGTTAAAAATAATATTGGACAAACAAATGTAGGATCATAATAAAATATCGGGCCAAGATAGTTTTAACTTGATTTGTCTATTTTAATTTAGTAACAGTGCTCAGGTCTGTGCGATTTTTTTCAACTGTGAACTGTGGAACATTCCTTATTAAAGAATACAAAAAAAAACAGTTTGATCCTAGGGTTACTGTTGCATTTGGTACTTACCGTTTTACCTTTGCTTGCTAGCCAATGGCTTTCTGATGTGCGAGACAGTGAGATAGAGTGTGTCTTTAGAAATCAGTGGACAGTGAATTATCTTGTCCCACAAGGCCTTACAATTCTTGGAATGGGAGAAAGTGTGAAGTGGTGAGGGATCAGCTCCTTTGCGATTGCTTTTCTGTTGTCTGGACTCTTGATCTTGGCCTATTCATTAGAGGGACCACGGTCAGTCCCCCTCTATCATAATTGTCTCTAAACTCTGTGTGTGTCACTTTCCTTTCTCGGAATCTTCGCTATTCAACTGCAATACGACTGTAGGACACAGAGTTAAATGGTAATACTACAGTAGTCTGAGGATTTTGCTAGACTTTTGCAATTTAGTGGGCCACAAAACCACACACTACAAACACAAATACTGTTTTCTGTCTATGACTGTACGTTTAGGTATCGCATATATTCCCCCAGATGTAACCTGATATGTTTTTGGTGACAGCTCTTTATCGCTGCCGATTGTTTGTAGTATGCTCGTATTGATTAAACAAGGACTTCTTAGTTAGTGCTCATGTGCGTTTTACTGAGCATTTATTACCAATCCTTCATCTTCATCTGCAACAACCTTTCTATATTAAACCAAGCAAAAGTCCATTCTTGAATGTTGACTATGAATTGCTATGACTTGCTATTTATGCTGTTTATTATCCTTACTGCCTGTGGGATTGTGTTCTTATTTATGGTCTTAAATAACTTACTCTCGCCTCACCAAATCTCTGACGTGCTTAATCCTTGAAAAGCTCACTACCTATTTAGACAACACTAGTATTAGAAAACGCTCTCATGTTTGTCACAAAGTGTAGTAATTGTTGTCCTGGAGGTGGATAAACGAACCAATAACTTCAATTTTCTTTTCAGTTGAGGACGCGGCTGAAAGCAACCAAGAGGAAGAAGAGGACGAAGTTGCAGAGCAGCCGAGACGGCGAAGGAGAAGGAAGAGGAAATCAAACGGTGCTCTACAGCAACCTTCAATGGATGGAAGAGGCCAAGCTAACGAACCCATGGCAGATCGATCCAACGTGAGGCAGACCTCTGAAGAGGGGGGAGAGCAGCTCAGCAAAAACAAGAGGAGGAAGCTGAAGAAGAGACGCCACAAAGAGAAGCTGCTCTCTCTTGGGCTGGTGCCCCGGGCAGCTGCTTTGGAGTTCACATACGAGAGAAAGAGGGAGGAGGAGGAGGAGGAGGAGGAGGAGGAGGAAGGGGAAGGTGGAGAAGGAGAGGAAGAGCCTGAGCCTGAGCCCAAAGAGAGAAGAAATGCTGATTTGTGTGGTTTTCTCAGAACCACGATGGAAACCTATTTGTCAGATCGTGAGTATTATTAACCTGTGTCCTACAGTGGGTTTTAGGGGTTCAAAAGGTGTGTTTTGGAATATTGAACCTTAGTTTGTGTTTATTATTAATTTGGAGTATTTTAGCTCACCCTACATTGTTATACATGGGCTGTTTACTGATTGGAGTCTTATCAAGTTTATGACTTAGCAACTAGCAACTAATGTCGGGCTTCAGTGAGGTTTTCCGTGGCTTTTGGGGTGCTTGAACAAAATTGATTCATCATTCTCAAGCTTAATGGACAAGTCACGTCGCCTGGTATGCGTCATAATCCCTGTGGTCTGATTGATGGGTCTCCATTGGTTCTGGGGATTAACTCTGGCTGTAATGGGGCGTTCTACTGTACAGGCACAGAGGAAGTCTATTGCCAGTGCCCTCCACTGTTTTTATGTCACTGACCTTTAGCGGGGAAGTAATGCAGATACAGAATAGAATGAGCTGGCATATTTCATTATTTAATTACTTTGTTAAGACAAGGAGTTTTTCGTCCCTGCATGCATATAATGATGAAGTCATCAGTGTGCTTCCAACTAACTCTCCTCCGTGCCCCAGGCCTGTTGCCTGCCGACAGGCTGCCCCCGCCGCCCGTGGCTGTAGTCGAAGGCCTGCTGAGCAGCATATCCAGTGACACAGCTCCCCCCTCTGTCCTGAAGCAGATCCACACCCTGCGGACCCTGGTGGAGCTCCGAGAGCCCCAGCGACTGGCCGAAGCCCTGGAGGAGCTTCACAGTAGCTCCACCATGCCTGCAGGTCAGCCCTCCATCCCCCAGCTGAGCAATCCACCAGCTCCTGTTAACCTGCACTTACCCCATACCGTTTCCCGTCCAAACACCTTTTCATTCTCCTGTCCTCCTTGTCTCCCGAGGTGTGTGTGAATGTGTAATGTCTGTCAGTCTGGCCAGCTAATGGAATCAGGGAGGACTTGGCCCAGAAGCATGTGTGCGACTGTCCAGGGGATTGAATGCTTTGCAAAGCAGGTGGCCATGTAGTGACGCTCAACTCTCTGTCCCGTCGCCAAGACAACACCACACGAAAACAGCCGTGGCTCCTCCAATGTTCTGTTTAGAGACCCGCCGCTTACATCAGCATGCCCCAGTCACACAAACATAGCCACTGGGCTGTTTAAAAGCCGTTTAGACCCCCCCCTCCCCCCGTACTTCCCAAGTGACATGAGTCATCTATTGCTGCCTATGTTTACAAATGAATCTCCACCTGCAATCAAATATAATCCATTCACTCACGCACACACAGATTCATAGAAATTAATGAATGGAAATTATGGAAAGAAATATTAATAGACTGGGCACAGAACTTTCTGTCATAAAGACTTAAGGACCAGCACCTGCCCAGGCTGGTTAGTGCCCAGCTGGTGCAGAAGACCCCTTGTCTGTAGGCAGTACACCAAGGCCCATTTTATGTCCACAGTGTGTACTTTTTAGCTTCTGAACATGGACTAACTGTCAAAACACCCTGTTCAAACTCTTGTCCACCTTCCCACTTGCTTTTGAAAGGTAAGGGGCTTTGTTTCCACGGGTGTACTGTGCCATGCTTGTTGTGAAGAAAGGAGATTTTAATTGGCCATGTAAAGGTCAATAACCAACTCTGTGACATAAAAGCATACAGTGTCTTAGTCCCCATTAGGCTCCATTAAAACTGTAGATTGAGCCAAATGAATGTCCAATTTAAGCCTTCCCAAAGCCCCCAAGCTCCCGTGTGGAACCTTTCTAAGCACTGGCACGCCCATTCCCTGGCACTCTAAAGCCTACCAGTAGAACTGGGGCTAATGTAGAGTCAGATGTTTTAGCCCTTGAGCGTCCGCGTAAAGACGGAAGTTTTCTTCCCTGAGCCACCGAGCAGAACCCTGTGTGCTGTTGGCCCGCTTTTAAAGTCCCTGAAGTATTTTTCACGGTTCGCTGAATCCCCGCCGCAGCCAGGCAGCAGGAATCCATTCAGCACGGGGGCCTGCACTAAAGCATATCCCACAGCCTCCACTATTTCACCGTCCCCACCAACACCTCTCACAGATGACGGGGCCTTGGCTACCTCCCTAGTTCTTCGGTTTTGATTAGCTTCCTGCCACCACCGAAAGGAAGCCTTTCGTTTTCAATGTGAGATGAAAGAGTCCGCCTGGGGGAAAGGGAGGACTTGTCAGGTCGAGGACCACATGAGTGCACACCGTACCATTCACATGGGGGCTGACAGTACATAAGCATGGAGCTATAGGTGTTGGGACCAGAGCTAGTCTAGAACTCTACAGTGTGCCTTTACTCACTTCACTTTCCTTGAGGGTTAGTATAGTTGCCAGTTTGCAGCCACCAAATCACTTGATAGTGTGTGTGTGTGTGTGTGTGTGTGTGTGTGTGTGTGTGGGGGGCGGGGGGGCGGGGGTGGGGGAGTGGGTGTCGGTGTCTGTGTGCCTGTCTGCTTTTCCAGATGAAGCTGCTGCAGTTGTGTTTCTGTTTGGGTACTGGATCACCGACATCTTCCCCATGCAGGAAGACACAGTGGTGGCACAATGAACACCACATCTGCAAGACTAAGACTTTTGAACATTGCTGGAGGACTTCCTAAAGGTCTGGTTTTATCTCTCTGGCCTCATGTCCAAACATTAAAGATGTACTGTTTTATTGACACAACCCTTTTGATACCTATACAAACCTTTCAGTATGGTGTCTTCCCCTGTCTATAGGACCAGAATACCTACGTTTTATAACCAGTGTTTTATATTTTATATATATATATATATATATATGTATATGTGTAATGGCATATTAACTACACCTTTACTCTGCTCCTTGTTATCTGAACATGATAAAATAGCAGTGTTGCACTTCATCCTCCAATTGCAGAGAGGCAAATGTCAACTCTGTTGCAGATCTTTGTTGCAGATGTCATGACATTTAAACCAACTGGCTAACTCAGTAGCTTGCCAATTATTCAAACTCTCCAATTTAATTGTAGGTTTGCGAAATGTGCCACTTCAAATGTTGTGCTATAACTAATTTGCTTATGTTACAAATGTAAAGTAATTTGCTTCTGTGTTTCTCTTTATGATTATAGGCCAATCTTATTCAATCAGGGAGATAATTAATAACCCATTGTCTGGGAGTTAACAGCTTAACCATTGACATCATTGTACCTGATATCCTTGATCTTTCTAATCTTAACAGAGCAGAGACCGCATGTTATGGCACAAAGTGTCCTAAAGAGCAGAGAATGAGCTTAAGTCAAGCTAAAGCCATGGTGATTCCCTGAGACACTGGACGATAAGCCCTATTGTTTTCGTTAAGACAATTGCGATGCAATTTAGACAGTTGGTTTCTGTGGGCAGAAATAGTCCAGGGTGAGTGTGTGGCCTACTATCACGGTGTTGACCTATAAACATGAGAGAGCTGCAAGACGTGTCTTTGTCCATGGACCAAGACTCACCAGACGCTTGGTGTTTGCTTGGGAAATTTGGAAGTGAACAAATGGTGTCAAAGACTGTGTTACCCATGTATTGATGACACTGTGAATGATATAAAACGTGCATTGTAATTTGCTTTCTGCAAAAGCATTGCCTTTTGACCATGTGACTCCCAAATCCTAACAATCCTAACTGGTGCCTGATTGGACTTGATTGGCATACGTACAGAAGTGAGGATCGCTCGGAGTTACATTAAATCGGTTTGTCCCACTGAATGTCTACTAATTTCCCTCTGTATCCACTGAGAGGGGTGCTATAAACTAAACAACTTCATTAAGCATCTCGCTCCTAGCTGAGGTCCCTGAGGCAAGGACCCAATAAATAGAGACAGCGCTGCGCAAGAAACGCGCTGACTTGGCTAAAGGAGACACAGCAAACGTCAACATATGAATTCCAAATGGCCAATTTGTATGGCTTTGAACAGATTTTTGGGGTCATTTTGAGTGGCTTTTGCATATTAGTTATTTCTTACTTATCTTGCGGTGTAATCCAAGTTGCATAAGTTATTCGCCTTACTAAGCAAACACTGCACATAACTAATGTCTCATGCCACAGCGAAGGATGTGTGTTAACTGTACAGACTGCTAGACTCCTGTCATGTCTGACCCTCTTTACTCAGTAACAACTGACTGACCACGTGCCTCACCTGTTGTTATCCTCGTGTGACTACGGTGTATTCTCAAGACTCGACACGCAGACACACAAACAATGCCCCCCTCCCTCCTCGGCCGGTCTGAACCAAGGTCATAGTCAATGTACCTATTGGTTTAATCCCCTCAGAGGCACCACCCGTGGACTGTTGGTCTGCGGCATCATGGGAAGCCTGGAGGTGGCTTTATAAGGGCTAACAGGAGTGCTCTTCGAGAGGAAGAGGAGCTTGAGAGGAGCAGAACTGTCTGCTTGCTAGGCTCGGACCTGTGGGCTGTAAATCTGGAGCCCTCCAAGATGTTCTTCCGAATGCCTAGGCTGACTCCAGGGTACATACGATACCTGCAGGTGGGTGAATGTTTGTGTTTTTTTTTTTTTTATTCTAATTAATAGTTGTGCAGCGAACTGTTTACTCTATTGACCAGTGATTACCAACAGCCTTAGAGCTAATATCGGTGGCTGTCTTTCCTTATTCGGATTAGGAACACTCAAGCGGTCTGCTACCTGTGATACTTTTGTGATTGGATTGCTAAGTATAATAGTTCGTCCTCGACATTAACCCACCCAAGAACATTGGATTGCACTTTGCTTTATGCCATAATTTATGATTTACCGTTCAGAGAGAAATGACCTGTAATATCAGTCGGTGGCACAAATTGCTTGGTCATTGCATTGATCTCTCTGTGCTTTTATTGGTCTCCATGGGAGAGCCTGCTGGTTGAAACGACTGGCTGTACTTGAGAGTGGTGCGCTGTTATAATGTTTTATGGGCTGTTGTTAGAGGTGGACAGTCAGCCAGGTAATATGGGTACACTGGGTTATTTCCCATGCCCCTGTGGTTTGGTTTACTGGGTGCCTTGGGTTACAAACCGTCACTGCTTCTCAAATTTACAGTAGACATTATTATCCAGCCTCTCAAGTTGCTCCCTGAATTAGCATAGGCTTTGGATTTTTACACACAACATTTGATCTGGTCTGGCATTGTCATTACAGTAGGTCTGATTGCCAGCAGCCATTTATTTTAGGTCACAAACCTTGAGCTTGTTCATTTACTGGTGTTTACCACAAACAAGGGAGCAATCCAGGCCATAACACAGCCCATTGAGTTGGAAGCAGTAATAACAGTGACGACGCCACAGCAATTTTGCACCGCTTAACACTCTGAGAAGCAGCATCATTAGAATTGTAGTTTCTATTATTTCTTTCTTTGTTGTTGTTTAGGTCCCAGAGAGGAAATTGTCTGTGACAGAAATGAAAAGAGCTTTTAATTGTCATCATTGCCAACTGTAATTTGCTAAATGAGAAAATATCTCTTTTTAATCTCCTGGGCTATGGGGCAAACAGCCTTTCAAAACCTCCGTTGCATAAGAAACACAAAAGTATATTCAAGCAATTTCAGTATCCTATGGCATTGTGAAAATCCAAAGTATATTGCAGAAGTTATTTCAGTCAGTAATGTTACTTCTGTTTCAAGTAGCAATATGATTATGTTTCTTTTCCGCTGAGTATATCCACGAGAGCCCAACATGGTATTCTAAAAAAATATATCTTTTTTTCACGCTGTCTGTTTTTTAGACCCAGGCTGCTCTGAACTTTACACAGAGGACTGCAGGTGAGAAGACTATGCCTCGCCTGGCCATGTTCATGGGGGCTCTGGGGATCGGAATGTGTAGCTACAGCTCCAAACAGCTGGCGCTGCACCACCGCCCCTCCACCCGTGTATGGCAGTGGGCTGGGGCACACAGCGAGTCCACCCACAGGGTCTCCACCCCTACTCTCATGGACCTGTCGCGGCGCTCTAGCATCTCCCAAGACATCCAGCCGCCCACGTACGCTGTCGAGAAATTGCTGAAGTGACTCTGCACTCTGAGCTGAGATGGCTTTGTCCAATACCTAAACTTGCATAGCGCTTAGATTGAGGAAATGTTGACCTGCCGGTCCATGCTCTCTAAAGGTGTGCAAGTGTAGATATTGGAACTTAGCCCATTGGTTGGAGTTTCTTTGTGTACTTGACAGCTGTATGTGGTGTATCCTGTGTGGTGTATCCTCCTCCCACTTTAGTCCAACCCTTCATGGTAAATCACAGCCAGTGTGACGTGTGATAACCAACTATTCCCAGCCGTATCTCTGTGAGAGTGCAGTGTCAGCAGCAGAAGAGCAGTAGCTCAATATGTTGTTTGATGTCGTATGTCAGATCATTTAGCTATGTGAGGGCACATTGGAGCTTTTCCCAGAGACTGTGTCTCTGTGACATCTGATCAAAGGAGTTGAGTGCCCGTTTGAATGCAGATGGTCGGCACCCTTGCTCCTTCCCACAGCTCAGTTATTGCCGGGGCAGCTCGTTCTTGACAAGAAGTTTTGGAAGATTTTAATGGAGGAGGAGCAGGTGTCATCCATCTGTGTATACGATGGCTGTGGATGGGAAGGACTGTCAAAAAATCTTTAATTTGAGATTATTTCTTGCATGTCCGTTTGAGATATAGCCCTCCATAGAGTCCCAAACTCATTTTTATTTTGAAATTATAATCGTAAAGATTATTCAGATGATATATATGTGCCCTGATACTGCCAGTGCTGCAAGCTTGTAATATCTGAGATGCTCCAAACTATGAACTAATTAAAAGTTAATATAAGTTTTCAACATGTAATGTTTGCATTGATGTGTATAAACAGAGAACCAGCTCCATATTAAACAATGTTATTTGTGTAAACACGGTTGGTGTGAGGATAGCCCTCATTGGATTACTACTAATATATCCATCTGGTTAAGGCCTATAGCCACGAGCAGAGAAGAATGATAAACCTCCTGGCTAAGCCCATTTCCTCAGAAGGGATTAGTTCAGGTGGCACATAACTCTACGTGCACAAACACTGGCACAGAACTGATATTGAAATAAGGGATGTTGTATAGTGTTTACTGGCATACAAATAAAGGGAAATAAGATGGTCTTCTGGTGTTCAACACTCAATATGATAAAACGACACTTGCAAATTCATCAAAACGTATTATATAGATGCTGTAAAAAAGTATTATGAATCAACAAATGTTTCATGAGGGAGGGTTTTGATGAAACTATTTACGCCAAAGGATATACATTCGGGCGAGTGCATAATCCGTGACCTGCGGCAGTTTTTAGCAACCAGAGATCAGTCTTGTTACATGCTGCCTTGGTAGGTCACCAGAAAGTGGGCCTAATCCACTTCAGCAGCTGTGCTAATAGAACCGGCTGGCATCATACACAAACCAGCCGTCCACCTGTCTCAAAGCAAAGGCCATGCCTGACACTCATGAACAACCTGCTAATGGCTCCAAATAATACCAAAGCAGCATTGTGCCACAGTGTGTGTTCTCATAGATCTGAAGTGGAACATAGAGCTGTTACACAGAGGTGAGGCTCTGCTCTAGTTCCCTGGGGAGTCGGGACGCAGGTAGGAGGCCGTGTAATTCACCACGCTGGATTTGATCCGATTCTGTTCAGACTGCTGAGGTTTTCAGTGGGCATAGAAGACTGAAACCTATTGATCTCAATGAGAGGCTTACAGACGTCTCAGGCCCACTGCATTACACTCCCCCTTGCTTTGCTTTGTTCCTGTTCCTCTGATCGTCCTTCTCTGCAAGGGAGTGGATCATCATTTCTGATGTGATGCGATGAGCTGCAACAACCTATAATAATAGATGGTAAAGATTTGAAAGAGTGCCATTGCCTCATCTCTTTTGGTTTCAGATCAAAAGTTTGCCAAGTCTTCTTTCTCAAAGTCTACATAAAAAGGAATATTTTGCATTGAAAGGAAGATACTTGTATTTTGGCTGTGTACAAAAATGTTTAAGGCACTTCAGTGAATATTTAGGTATCTATCATCCTGATCTTGTGCTGGGTATAAATATACTTCACAACGCTACATTTTTTAGGGTCATTCTCTAATTTCAGTGGCAATGCTGTCCTTTACTTTTGCAAGATCAATACACTGTGGGCTTGATACTACTGAATTAATGTAGCAACTTTTTCATTTTTGTAAAGGTTTGCCTAATTTTTATTTGGTGCGAGCAAAACAGTTTGTCTGTAGTGCTGAAGAGGCATTTAGTAAAATGTTTGTGGTAAAATCATTTTAAAACCACTGCAATTGGAAAATTACCCTTTAATGCAGTATTTGCTTAGATTGACAAGGAACGTTTATACACTGACGAACATAGTCTTTCAACGCCATTTACCTGGTTTGCCAGCAGAAGGCGAGTAAGTCAATGCGTATGCACCATGTGAGATCTCACCAATGAAAAATGCAAACATATGCAACAGGTATTCTCGTTTGTAGCCTCCCCGTGCTCTCTAGCGGTCAAAGACGAGACTGCGCAACACAGGATGTATCTTTTTGGAGTATATTCAATATAACAAACAAACTGCCTTAGCACATGTGAACACATTTGCAACACTATAGATAACTTGTCGTCCATAACTTTTCAAATTTTCTAAATTTAGCATTAAATTATTGATACATTTATGTCTTTTGAGAAAAACTCCGTTGCATGCGCAACTCATTTTGAAACCAGATGCGCGTGGTGGACTATTCTATAGCGTAGCGGAACGGGGGCGAAAGTGCGGAAAGCTAGAAGATTTTGACCAACGGTCAAAAGGATTTTAAAGTTATTAACAAAGGGTTTGTATACTTTTTTCTTTGGTTTTACAATATGCAAGCGGCTTTGTCTTTGCAGTTGTGTTCTTGGCAAAACATTGTTTTCTGCTTTGTTACTTTGTAACGTGTTCGGTTTGTTTGATAACACATTTAGACTACATTGCAGGAGCTGTCCTGTGTAAAGAGCCTCAGATGAATCTGTTGCGCACAGAAGACCATACTAAATGGCATGTTTAGAGTTTCTCAACTTTTAGTGAACTAGAACTTGCAGGAGGTAAACACGCCATAGGAAAAATAAGCATGTTCAGTCTACGAGTTGGGACTAATACGTTAAATATCAGTGTCACTGAGATCCAAACCTGTCGAAAATAGATGATTTGAATATAGGCAAACGCTTCATCAACTGGAGGAGGTTTTGCCGTCTTTGTTTTTCTCTCTTGTAGTTTGTGTAAACTGTTCTCTGACTTATGGCATGCTTTATTTCTTCCCACACCACTGTTACATACAATCCAATACAACTGTAATGTCAGACGGGGTTGACTTGCTCAAGTGGATCTTTGTGTCCTGCTTGTGTTTGGCTCAGATTTTCTTCTTTTCTTTTTGTACCACAAGGACAGGCCTATTCGACATTCAAATAAACATTCAAATTACATGGTCAAACATTGGAAACCCTACATTGGACATTTCCATAGCACATAGGCAAGACCATCAACACAATCAGCTTAAGACCAACTTCCATTTTAACCAGACACCTATGAACTGTATACATTAGCCAGTATTTTTGTATCACTTGTACATTCTTATAGGATCAATCTAGTCAATCTATTGTATCAAAGGCAATGCATTTTCTTGAATGTGAAATGCCAAAAAATTGTGAGGGGGTTTGGTATGTTTACTCAGACTTATCGGTTTCATCTCTGTGATTCAGACTAACGGGGATCAATAGCAAGACCAGCTCCGTTTCCAGCACCCTCCCCCTACATCATGGGTAACTTCTCCAGCAAAGATGGCCATGGACCTACAGGTAAGGCACAGGTTTGAACTTGTCATTTCTTTCTGATTGTTTTATTCACACATTTTTCTTGGTCCAATCTCTATGCCCTTGAACAGCTATCAGAATTTCCTGCAGCAAGTCTGTACACACTGTGATAAACCGGAGATCTTTGGCAATAAAATAGGTTTCCTCTGTCTCTGTTTCCCTCTCTCTCACTCACTCTCTTACTCATAATGTTCTCCCTTATACATACAGACACGCACACATGCACACATACTGTATATTACTGGCCTATCCCCTGCCATGCGTAGCTACTCTGTCTTTATTGGTCTCCAGTTGCAGGAACAAAGAGAGAGCACCCTAAGGCTCACATGCATATTTCATCATCCAGTCTAGGAAGGGCACAGAGAGAGATAGAGATACTGAGGCAGAGGATTCAAATGAAGGCATGAGAAAATAAAACAGGTGGAGGGGGGAAAGCAGGATATTGTGAGTTACCAAAGCAAAACAACAGCGAGAGAGAGAGTGAGGGAGTAAAGAAGAAGAGCGAGGGAGCTTGGGTCCTGTTCTATCTTTGCATAGCTCAGTCCATGGTCATTCTCCATGCGTCCCTGTGTGATTCGTCAGGCCCTGCTGCCCCAGCTGTGATGAATCGGCAATATTCTCCAGCTCAGCACAAGGGCAACAGATTAATCTTGACAAGCCTAATGCTACCACACGCACACCCACGCAAACAGTCATTATATTTTCTCTCACGCAGTCATGCAAAGTTTGCTTTTTATCTCACTTTCCTTTTCTCTATCTCAGGCACATCAACAATTTTAAAGTGCTCCAGTATGGAAATAAGAGAAAAGACAGATATTTGTGGTAGGCTGTTTTGGAGACAAAAAAACTAAACTGTTTTCATAGATTACTTTACCATATTCATACTCATTTCATAGATTACTTTGCAAACGTCACCGCTTGTCATTTTTATAAATATTCTTCAGATATAGCAATCAAACCCATAATGTAAACACTAGGTGCAGTGTCCAAACAATGACAAAAGAGAAGGGAGGAAGGGAGAGCAAGGGGTGAGACAGTGGCCTCACTCTGTTGAACAGCAACACAAGAGGAATTTCTGTCTGCGGACAAGCAAAAGCCATTCATTCTGAGAATGAGCAACCACATAGTTATTTGTTGGCCGATGGCAGGCTTGTTGTAGTTGGTGTAGACATCTTGGCAGCTGCTTTTTCAAATGCTATAACAGTCTGCATGAGAGACTAGTGACCCCTCAACTCGATTATGCACTTCTCTGTCTCCCTTTTTTGTTTTTCTTTGTTTCTTTTCCTCTTCTTTACTTGATTAAGAATTACAATCTAAGTATTTTTTTTTCCCTCCAGGAACTCATTTGGATATTTTTCATACCCCTCCTACCTCTCCAGTGACTGCAAACCTACCCGCTCCCCCTCACCCCAAACCTACGGACGCACCAGTGCCCACTCTCCCATCCCCAATCCCAGCTCATATCCCAGCACCCACTGCAAAGAAACGATTCCCTAGCAACGCCTCCACCACTCCAACAGGCTCTCCTAATTGGAAACCCTCCCCTCCTCTCAGCTCAGACATTGTGAGTGTCAGTCCTGTCCAAGAAAAAGCAGGAAGTGCTGGGGTGACCAAGGGACATGGTCATTTCGTCCAGAACCAAGTCTCCGCCTGCTCAACTCCCAATACAGCTGTTCCCCAGGAGAAGAGTGTGGCAATAAGTCCCACCATGAGCCCGGGTAGCCCTCTGTCCGTGACCAGCCCTCCCACCTGGAGGGAAAGGGACAGTGGCATCTGCCAGTCCCCGCTACAGGCGCTTGGAGCCGCGGACAGTCCGGGAGAGGGGGAGGGACTGGCAGAGGAGTGTAGGATAGCACTGGGCCTCAGCGCCAGTCAGGATGGAGAGATGAGTCCAGCAGGTAAGAATGGCATGTCTGTCTGTAGAATACTGACTGCAGTAAAGAGAAAAAGATATTCTGCTTTGCCTAATCAAAAGTGGCGCAGATCGTTGTCGTTTCACTTAAGCAGAAGTGTGTAATACATAAACACCTCAGTCATTTTGGTTTCCCTCTTGTAGATTTACTGAAGCGTCTAATGGCGGAGGTGAGCAGCCTGAGAGACACACTTCAGGTGAGTCGACCACAGTATCCCTATGTCGTTTCATTTGCTTGCTCTTTGCATAGACAGGCTATCCTGGTGGCAGCATAATAGCCGAAGGGTTACAACAGTCTCTTTGCTCTTTGATATATTGCCATTCTAAAGTGATTTGCCAAACTAAAGATCCTAGAGGCCAAACTTGCAGGCGGGCTAGATTAGTATAGCAACGTTAAACAGGAAATGAGACGTTCCCAGAGGTGGAGATCAGGGCTGTAGTTCAACCTGTTTGACCTCGTATCCAGGAGATGAACACAAAAGATTCCCTGTACCCCACCCCCTTTCTAACACAGCTACAGGGAGACAGACCCAGCAGCAAAGCCCCCTGGGAGACGTGGTCCCGTTAATGGAGTTCTTCCTGTCCGTGGGCCCTCCTGAGAGGCCCAGGAGGAAATGCTTGGAGATCATCTCGATCCACCCCCCCAACTCTTTGTACTGCTGACCATCAGATTGTCCATGTAATCTTGAAGCAGAAGGGTCCATTCTTAACCAATCTTTATTCTATTGGATACATAGCTATATTGAGATATTGTACTCTACGCTTGTTGCACAAGTCATCTACATTGTCTTTATGTGTTTGTTCACATTCCCTACACATCCTTTATGTAGAATATTAGGTTTTATACAGCTTTCTCCTAAAGATTAAGAACTATCCAGACATCCCCATATTGATGTTCCTCAGGAGACAGATCTTAAGGGGATTTCCCGTAAAGGCCAGGTTCCTCTCCCATGTGAAGCCCTGTGAGTAATCGAGCTAGGGGCTCCCAGTTTCCTCCAGATCTGATGCACGCTGGAACAGCTGGAACATGACCCGCTCCTCCCCCCCCCCCCCCCCCCCCCCCCCCTCTTTCTCCCCATCCCTCCCTCCTCGTCATCCCTGTGGGTGTCTGGGAATCCGGGGCCAGGGTAGACTCTGATGGACCTTAGTTAGAGGTACTATAGACCCCCCCCCCCACCATCACCCCACTCCTTCCCATCCTGTGTTGACATTGTCTCTCAGTTGGGCAATATACTGACTGTGAGCAAAGCTTGCTTTATGAACTGGCTCAGACGGCACGGCTGTCCTGGGAAGCTTTTGTAGCCCAGGCAGAAAAGGGGGCTGGAAGAAAGACCTAGAACAGGAGGGAGGAGGGGATCGGCCATCAGCTGTTGAGACAAAACTTGTTTTGTTTGGTGGCGCGGGACGAAAAGTCCGCCTGCTGTAACTGACTGACTCGGTGTGCGTATATGTGTTTGCGCTTTTGTGTTTGAGAAACCGGATGCACACTAAGCTCAGTGTTGGCCAGAGTGCGTGGGTGTACTTTTAGACTGCAGCCCCCCCCTCTGCCTCTTTCTCTTGGTCTACATGAGAGAGCTCACCGCGCCTCCCTGAGCATAAGAGCCCAAGAACTCAAAACAATGACCTCACAGCGCTTGCTCCCTACTTTCTTGCCCCCTCCCTCCATTCCTCTCCTTTTTTCTCTCTCTCTCGCTGTATCCGCTCCAAGCCGAACGGCCTCAGCTGGGTTACTTCTCCCCGCCAACCGGTAACACCTTCCCTCCATCACCTCTCTTGGCCTCTCTCTCGACAGGCCACCGCCACTCCCACTTCTATCACTATTCTCCTCCATTTTATCTGTCCGTTCTCTCATTCTTTCAGTCTCTCATTCTCTGGACCTCTAGCCCCAGCCTTTCTCCATTTCCCACCCACCTGCTCCAACCCAATCGGGCCGTCTCTGCCTCCACAGCTGCTGTTACCGGGTCTTCTCTCACTCCAAAAGGCAACAGATCTACAGAAATTTGTTTCAAATTGGTGTTATCAGGAAAATCAATTATTGGGATTAACAAAAGATGCACTCTTATGCATTGAGTTTCTGCGCTGGTAGTGCATACACACCATACGCAATGCTGCATAGAGGGTGTGTGGGTGGGCAGAGCTAGACTTGGGGATTAACTAGTTGTCAGAGGGCTGCATTGGGATCAGTTCCAGGTGGACAGTGCTGGAGATTTCCAGGAATGAGCTCCCGGCTCTTGCTTCTCTCTCCCTCTCCCTTGCTCTCAGTTCACTGGGCTTCAGCACAACTCACTCAATCTCCTTTTCTTGGAGACCTTTTCAGAATAGGTTTACATGTGAAATGAGGTGTGTGTGTGTGTGTGTGTGTGTGTGTGTGTGTGTGTGTGTGTGTGTGTGTGTGTGTGTGTGTGTGTGTGTTTATGCATAAGCCTTAATGAGTGTGAGAGTGGTTGGGGGCAAGGGGGGTGGGGGTGTGTGGCCTGCTTTCTTTGATTAGGTTTTTTGGTTTCGTATATAGAATACTGAGGCTGCCGTCCACTGAGTGTGTAGGTGTACCAGCTGTTGACCGGTATGACTGAGCATGTTTTTAAATTAGTGTAAAGGTTGAAAAGGAGAGCTGGTGGTTAGACACACACCAAAAGCTGTGGAGGTCTGTGGAGGACTAATCTGTACAAAGGTTTGAATTTTGGCCCAAGCGTTCAGATGCTGATGAGTGGATATAAGCTGGTGTCTGAGGACAGATTTTTGACCACACACAAACACACACCATCTGACTTCGAAGATGTCTGGATGTCAGGGGGGTTGTGTGTAAGTGTGTGTGTGTATGTGCTTTTAGTCGATGCTGGAATCTACATCTGGTCCTGTGGTGTGACCTTAGGTCACTAATGGGGAGTGTGTGTGTGTGTGTGTGTGTGTGTGTGTGTGTGTGTGTGTGTGTGTGTGTGTGTGTGTGTGTGTGTGTGTGTGTGGGCACAGACAGGGAGTGTTGAGAGACTTATCTCTGTGAGAGATGAGGAGTGTCCCTTCCTGTTTCTTTTTCAAGAGGAGCTCTGCTGTTAGCATGGACAGACAGGACATACCAAGCTCAAGGCACGGGATATGCAAAAATCACTAAGTGACATCTCTTGTTCAAAAGTACAGTGAAACACAGGCGTTACCTTATAGGACAGGTTCTGAACTTTCTGCTTTTGGTTAAGAACAGGAGAAGTATTTGTATACATAAAGCATACAGTGAAGAGTGTAGGTGTGAAAGTGAGAGAGGAAGGAAAAATGATATGGCCGTTAGCGCAGTGTATGTTTATGTGAGAGGGAACAAACGGTGTGTTGAAAATTGAGGTGTGCGTGTGTGTGTGTGCGTGTGTGTGCGTGCGCACACGCGCAATAAGCCTGTAATAGGGTCCAGCTGTGGTCCTGAGTCTCTGGTCAGATGAGGAAACGAGTTGGCTCCAGCCTCTCCTCCTCCTCCTCCTCCTCCTCCTCCACGTCTCAATTCATTCTTCATCTAATTACCAACCCCTCCGCTGCCTCACACTCCCTCATTTCTCTTTGGGTCACGTTGCAATGCTCTCTCACTTTTAAATTGCTGATTCTATTTGCCGTTATCTTAGGATGTGCCTGTACATGCTTTCATCCAGTTTGTCTTCTTTTCTTCTTTTCCCTCCTCTTCATCACCCTCTTACTGTCTCCTTTTTGTTTGATGGCAGCAAAAGCTATTGAAATAGTTTGGCATTGTTTGACTTTTGGCTCAGTAACTCTGGTTTAGTTCCCCACATAATATTTGGGTATGTACTGTATCATTGCATTAGAGTGGCAATGTTTGTACATGTCCACGGCATGAGCTATTTATAAATGTTTTCCCTTGAAAATCAAAAACATTATGCTATTAAGACTTTGTTAAATCAGTTGAATGCAATCAGTCCTGACACCACAGCGGGACAGAAGTGCAGAAGGCAGGAGACCTTATAAGGCTTTATCCCAAGCCCAGAATCAGTGACTTGGAGGCAGATTTCATATTATTCACTGTTGAACATAGACTATGTTGCTGAAGTCTATCATACCTGTTCAAACCTGATGTGTGGGTTTACTTTGAAATTGTGCAACGAGTGCTAAGCATGCTCATGAAAGCGAAAACCATAAACATGCATTCCTAGTGTATTTGAGAAGATTCACCCAAATAGAGCCTTTGGAGCAGAGAGCTTTTGGCGCAAGTTCAAACTAGGCCCTGTTTGATTGACATTCATTCCTTTATCCTTGCTAACGCTTTAAGATCCTCTTAAACAGTTCAACCGCAAGTCATTCAGCAGTGACAGCCAAATGGTTATTTGCACATTCAAGACCTCATTGTCTCTTGAGGATTCTGCTATGTTGGGTTTTGGCAGTAACAACTCTATGCTGTTGTGATTCAAATCTGATGCATCAGATTTGTTCTTTGCGCTGTGTGATGGCAGAATGAAAGTGCTAGTCTATAGTGTAGCAGCTACACTCTTATCTTAATATAAGTATGACCAAGTTGTCAGTGGGAAAAGGAGGATTTTGTAACGTATGCAGGCATACTTAAAGGTACGAAGCGTTCACCATTATATTTCTTCCTTTCGCAGACAGAGCGGACAGAGTGGGTGCAGTTCCAGGCTGACCTGCAGGTGGCAGTAGCAGTGGCAGACCGTCTCCGAGCCGAGGCGGAGGAAGAACTGACGGCGCTCCGGACAGCTCACAGGGACACAGAGAGGGAGCTGGCTGCCTCACAGCAAAGACAGAAAGAGGCAGAGGGCCAACTTGTCACCTTAAGGGGCCAGCTCAGGGAAAGCAGGCAGTTAGTGACAACCCGCCCCCAAACCCAGGCTCCAAATTCTGTCCAGACCCTGGACCACGAAAGGCCCAAGGCTGACACTAAGGCCCCTGACAACCCAGATAGGTCACTGAGGGGCAGAGAGAGAGAGATGTGCCGACTCAGAAGAGGAGGCAGCGGTGAAGGGATGGAGAGGCGGAGCCAGAATGAAGAAACAAAGAATGTGTTAGTGGAAGCACCTATGACAGAACCAAAGGGAGTGGCCAAGAGATACCTGAGGAATTTGACCAATGAGGAGAGGAGTAGAGAGGAAGTGCGAGGAACCAATGGCACAAGAAGGGCAGCTACCACAGAGAGGTCAAGGTAAGAATTATGTTGGTATTAGCATGTGTGTGTGTGTGTGTATAAAATCCAGTGTTCTAAAATACATTTTAATCAATTTACATCTAAGTCGGTGGTTCTGCATGTTTGAACGTGCATCCAATAATTAATACTCAAATCATCTGCTTTTATAGAAGTTTGTCCCGACTACCAGTATCCTCCGACTCCCCTGCTGTACAAAATGGAACCTCCCACTCCAAAGCTGCTGAAAATACAGAATCTATAAGCACGGTGAGACTGCATTGCTTCTTTATCACTTGACCCAAACTTGTTCTACAGGTAGCGTGATTGCGTTAAATTACGTAATATACCTGCTTGAGATGTGCTCACCACTTATTATTTTAAGCTAGAAGTTAGGAACACAGTTCTGTAGATAATCTTGGCCAATATGTGAGTGCTTTTCTATCATAGTATCTTAGCCAGCCCAGGGGTAGAAGAAGTCTGGAACGACAGGACAGCTGGTCCACCACTCATGCAGGTCTGTCTGTCTGTCTGTCTGTCTGTCTGTCTGTCTGTCTGTCTGTCTGTCTGTCTGTCTGTCTGTCTGTCTGTCTGTCTGTCTGTCTGTCTGTCTGTCTGTCTGCCTGCCTGCCTGTCTGTCTGCCTGCCTGCCTGCCTATCTGTCCGTGTACAAGCGGGCATTTTCCAGCTGACAACATTCGAAGACCTGACGTTGTAATGCGTTACAGGAAAACAGGAAGAGACTCTGAACAAGTACAACTCGACCCTCTCTGAGCTGCCTCCGACGAAGTGAGTGTAACAACTCTCCTGTAGCTTGTTCCTTAGCTCTAAAGATAGTGCCTGTTAGCCCGGCGGGGGTCTATGTACAGTTTGTAGAGCTCTCTTACACTCTGCTGCTTTCCCTCCGCTCTTGCTAAATGGAAGCAGGTCCCAGGACGGCTTCAACCTCCTCCTGCGTCGCCATGGAGGTTCCAAAAGGAACTCGCTGCTACGCTGGTGTCAGAGCCGCACTCAGGGCTATCAGGTAAATGCGTGAGCAAAATGATCGTGGGGATTATTAGCAGCTCTCGAATAGCCAGCAAGTCTACCTGCTCCTAAAAACCAACGTGTTTCCTCAATTCATTAAAACCATTGTGTTTCCTCCATTCCTCTGAATAGAATATTGAGATAACAAACTTCAGTAGTAGCTGGGCTGATGGACTGGCTTTCTGTGCCGTCTACCACACCTATCTCCCGTCCCTCATTCCCTACTGCACCCTCAGCCCGGAGAGCAAGGTCTGTACTGTAAACAAGCACGCACACAGATATTGTATCCTTACACTTTTGAAGGGGGAGCTGTTATGTATCCAACAGCAAAGGTACTACAAAGGTACTGTGTCCTTGTCAACAGAGAGAAAACCTCAGTCTAGCGTTGAAGACGGGAGAAAATATTGGAATAACTCAATCACTCGTGAGTCTGTTAAAATGCCCCTGCAGTACCAGGCCTCAAAAATGACTGGTAGATCAATTCTGGTATGATAAATCCTTTATGACTCATGTTTTTTTGGTCTTTCAGACTGTGGATGAGATGCTGAGGGCAGGAGGTCCTGACTGGCAAAGGGTTCTGGGATACGTGGAGAGCATGTACCGACACTTTGAGATGTGACCTTCAAGGTTAAAACCACGAAGGAGGGAACCCAGCGAGCATGTCCACTTTGTTCTATTTTGACGAGCCAAAATAAGACGATTCCTGGACCCGTGACAATAGTTGGTTGACACTAGCATCTTTCTTTTTGAATGTAGACAGATGTATGTTGAGAAAAGGGATGAACCAGATATGTTTTGAGAAGAGGGATGAACCAACTACTGGTACTAGAGTATTGTGCCGCTCAGCCATGTAGGTGTTACTGACCATAAATAGCCAGCAATAGGTTCAGACTATGTTACAACGATACGCCAAGGCAAACTGCCAGGGGTGATCTGCAGGCTGTTGCTGTAACTCCCCACTTCCAGGCTACTGGTACTCCCTCATACAAGAGTACCGTTTCACATGTTGCATCTGATACACAGTATGAGAAAATACAACTTGTGTGCTATTTCAAGCCACTAACCTTGCAGGGGAGCACGTCTGACTCCCATTGCATACATTTATTTACTGAATATTTCTAGCACTCTATAAATATGCACTTTTTAAGCACTTTGTGGATGTAAAACTGGCTACGTCGATGGCAAACAACAAAGGTTATACGCAGTAGCAAGCTTGCAGCCGGTTATTATTATCAACACTTATTTACATAAAAAATTGTTCTAGATGATGACCTAGGTTGCAATGCGGTATCTAATCTTATATTTATGTTCAGACAAGTGTTCTTATCATATTTTGCCCATAATTTGTGTGCAGTGACTGTGTAGCCAGATTAAGTAGATACTAAACAGGTCTGAGCATTTTTCTGATGCAATACAACCTTGGCCCAACTGTCTTTTTAACATGAACTATGTGATGCCAAAGTATAAAGTCGTCAGTGCCAAAAGTAACATTATTCCATTAGTATATTAAAAAAAGTTTGTACACAATGTTTCCATAACTTGTAAAAAGCTGTTTTTGGACAAATAAATAAATTGTTGATGTCCAAACAAAGATAGTTGTTTACTTTGTAAGGCAAAAATAATTGATTGGTTTGGATTCAGAAAATATATTAGTGTGGATATGAAAATGAGATGTAAGGAGGGTCTTTAAAAAAATCTAGTGAGTTGATATTGCTGTTCTGTGTGTGTGTGTGTGTGTGTGTGTGTGTGTGTGTGTGTGTGTGTGTGTGTGTGTATACGGTACTGTGAAAGCAAAGAGTGGTCACACCTGCCTAAAACTTTTGTACTGTATATACATTAATTATTATTAATGACTATTATTTATTTATGTATTTATTGTTGTAAATACAGAAGTAAGTCTATTAAAAGTACTGTACCGCTGGAAACATCCCTAACCTGACGGGACGGATAGTGTGCCATAACAGGACCTTTATCTCCATCTGCTGGTAAGAAATTAGTAATGCACTTTAACTTCCTTGTACCATTACAGAGGTATACAAATTCAAGTAACCTCGCAAGCGAGGTACTCAAAACAAAGTCCCAGCCAGGGGGCTCTGTGAGGATTCCATATGTAATTCAAATGGTAGCTTAATCCAATGCTTTCCCTACTGAAGCTGTTAAAAAAAAAGCTTTTTTCCCTAATCTATGGTTATAGAGTTACTCCTGACAAATGATAAACTCAAACGAGGACAGTCCGACCATGATGCACTGGATAAGTGTGTCGACCCAATTGGAGAATAAACGGAGCATCCCTTTCAGCAGAGGTGTGTCTGTGACTGAACACCAATGCCCTGGGGGGATCCAATTCATTGTAAGGTGTGTTCCCGGGTTTCGGTATGGAGTTACAGGTACAGGGCAGATGGTAGATGAGAAACCTAGTGTGTCTGTCACACAGGAGTCTAGAACCACAACGACAACAGAGTGGCTAGGAGAACCATGCATTGGATCTGGCTCCTTGGAGTGTGTGTCGGACTTCTGTCTACAAACATTTCTGGTTCAGTTGGTGGTTCTACAAGGTACTAGGACCGTTAGACATATGTATTGGATAGTATAATATAGATAGATGGATATCCTTGCCTTCTCAATCTTTGATGTGTTATTTCTTTGAAATAACTCCTATTCCGGTCTGCAGCTTGACACCCAAGTACTTGATGTTTGCTCCAGGGGTGCTGCATCCTGGCACCCCCACACCTCTGGCTGTCACCATCCTCACAGTGGCTCCCGTCAGGGTGACTGCTCAGCTCCTCCAGGATAACACTAGCGTGCTCCAGGCAGAGGAAACCTTCCAACCAGGTTGTATAGATTAACCTGTTCATTAGAAGGGATTGAAACGTTTGTCTGAAAGTAGCCATGGTCAAGTCAAAGCACATGTTGATGAGTTTGTGATTCTCTTTCTAAGGGTTGACTGGACTTCTCACTCTGCCTGCTGTGAGTACCATCATGTTGTGGATGTTAACTCTGAGGGGTTGGTTTTGGAAGAAGCGTTCTTGATCAATTGTCAAGAGTAGTTTAGAAAGATCCAAACTGATTTTATTTGGTAAATGAGCAGTTTAATTCTGTCGTCCAATTTGACTCAAATTGACAATTACTTTATTATAACGATATTTAAATAGGAAACTGTGAGATGAATATCAATTTTTGAATTGTCTGCAATTAGTGTCTTGTATTCAGCCATGTTTTCCTCTCTAGATGCACGAGAGCTTCCCAACCCAGGGTCTATTTTATACCCTGGAGGTCAGAGGATATGAGGGGAACACAACAATCTTCACCAACACCACCAGTCTGTACTTTGACCCCAGAATCTTCTCCACCTTCATCCACACGGATAAACGGAAATACCCACCGGCAGACAAAGTTAAAATGAGGATTGTGTCTGTCCAAGCAGACAACCAACCTCTAAAAGGCACAGTGGATATCGCTATACGGGTAGGCCTGACTCCTAGTGTGTCTAAATAGATTTAGTTAGATAAAATAGATTTTTATTTTTATTATATACAATGTCATTTAGATATTTTTGGGTGGAACTGTTTTACGTTATTATTATGTCTGAAATCCCTTTATTGCCATGTGCCTATGAAACAGGATCCCCAGGGGAATGTGGTCCAAAAGTGGAATTCTGTCGAAAGTCATCTTGGAATTGTGTCCACCGTGTTCCAACTGTCTGAGAGTTCACCTCTTGGGTTGTGGAGAATCGTGGTTACTTTGAATGTAATGTCTAATAAAATGTGTTATTTTCAATAAAAATATTCATAAATGTAAAGTTTATGAACCAAGATATGTTCAAAATATATTTAACAAATTACCTTTTATTGCTTGTTATTAAGAGATTAGAAATAATTGTTTAGACAAAGGACTTTTGCTTCCTCTATCTCTATAGGGAATTATCACGGAGAGGGAGATCATTGTTGAAGACCATGGTAAGATGCCTGATACAATCCTATAGGCCTTGTGTTATAAACACCCAGGATACTAATCCACACATCCTGTATTTCTCTTGCGGTTCCAGAGCCTCCGTACTTTGATGTCGTGGTACACACAGCACCAGTAGTTCTACTTGGACATGACATCTCTGGGACAGTGAGAGCACAGTAAGTCATTGAGTCATTTCCACAAGATCTTAGTAGCAATGATGCAATCTGAACTAGTCTGTTTTTTTGTTACTATATATTCAGTTAACATTAACCAACCAATTATGTATAGAGGAAGACAGCGGTCTTTCAGTCCTTTTTTAAAATGTAACCTTTATTTAACCAGGCAAGTAAGTATGAACAAATTCTTATTTGCAATGGCGGCCTGCGATTGAGATTGTGTCAGAACATTTGAAAACGGACTGTTTATTGCTTTCCAGGCACCCGAACGGTCATCTAGTGCATGGCACACTATCCATATGTGTTGAGCTAGGGTCAGCTACAAACAACTCTGACCATCCATTTGTCCTGAATCAAACTAAAGAGGTGAGGCTCATCAGACAGCTCAGTCAGTACAGATCAAACAACCGTTACCTAATTTCAAACAAATTCTATCTGTCAAAGGATATGTGAAACAAAACACAATTTGGATCCCCCTGTCTTTCAGATCCATGGGGCCACATCGTTTTTCTTTAGCAAAGATAGCCTGCCTGCTGGACTAGAGAATGATCAGTCCACCCTTTCTGGTTGTGATAGGCTTATCTTGAGCATCACTGCCTCTGTCACAGAGGTCTCCACAGGTGAGCAGGTTGTGTGTCATTGCTGTAAGAGTATTTTGAATATGTACGTATTCAAATATATTTATGTTTTAATCACATCTTGTTTTGGTTTTCTGTTCTGTCACTGAAGGTTTCCGAATGAACAAAAGTATGAGAGTCAATGTTACCAAGAGCCCATTTTATCTTACATTTAACAAATCCCCACGCGTACTGAAGCCATCTTTACACTACTCCACACAAGTTAGTATATTTTTTTCTGTAAACTTTTGTTTACCACATGTCCTTTTTGTTTTTTAAATCTTTCCTAAAACTATGTTTCTTTTTATCAAATAGTAAGAGAACTCATAAAATGAAATACACAAAACATGCTTTAATATCCCTTCTGTTTCACAGCTTCAAATATCCAGGTATGATAGACAGCCACTGACCTCATTAGATAGAACCAATTCCGTATCAGTTGAAGTCACTCAAATGACTGCCAGGGCTTTGCAACCGGAACTAACTCCTCAAGACACGATGGCTGAGAAAGTAAAAAAAAACACCACAATGACTCTCTCAGTGCCTGAGGACGGGATTTTACACATTCAGTTTGTGTTACTTGATCAAGTGGAGGAGCTAGTAATCCAGGCGAGTACCACAGACTCTTTCCTGTTTCATTATCCTCTGACAAATGATGTCCCTTAGGATATAAATCATTTTGTGTTTCTTGACTGATGTTAGTAACGATTGCCCTCCCACACACTGTTGAACGAAACTCTGCTGAGCTGTGATGTTCTGGGCTGATCAAGCGTTCTCACTTTTCTTTTAAATCTTTGGCAAACTGGAAACCCTACAATTTAAGGGATGTGGATCCGAGGCACTCTGTAAGTGGAACATGACTGTTTTTAATCTAACAGGGATGTGTTTCTGTGTAGGCTCATTTCCTATCCAGCAAGGTAATCCTAGAGCGCCACCATAACCACATGTCTTCTAATGGCTACTACATTCAGATCCAACCAATCGCAGCCCTCCCTGTCCAGGTGACAGTAAGACATCTATTTCTGTAACGTGTGCAATGAACTTATGTTGTGGCACAGCACAGCAAGTCTCTGCTAATGTGTGTCTCATTCACCAATTTTCTGTTGTTTGTTTTGTTCTAGCTTGGGCAACCACTTCACATAAGTGTGGAGAGCACTTTTCAACTCACTAAGGTTCACTATGTGGTAAATGCATGTCACAATCATAATAGTTCAAAGCACCAGCAGTGTATTGTCTAACATATCACAACAACCAACAGTTTAACAATAGGCAGCAATTCTTCTTGTTGATATGGAAGGAAATTATTATCCCTCATCGTTTTTCTATGCACTGCTCCCAGGTGACCTCTGGAGATCGGGTTGTGGCTGCTGGGACACAGAATTCGGCATCCTTCCACCTGAGCCCCACTGCGTCCTGGGTCCCCAGGGCCTGTGTCACTGTGTTCTGTGTGCAACCTGACGGAGAGATTACGAACCACGCTGTGCACATACCTGTCCTCCCACGCAACCACGTAAGATCTTCCCTCCGCAGCAATGGAATCGGTGACAAAGGGTCACTGTTGACACGGCATAATCACCTAGCATAGTTTAGCGTCTCAAAACGTAGAGTTTGACGTGGATGTTTAACAGACCATCAATGGAAGTCTACGACAAAATGTTTTAGACAAGGTGATTTTTTTTTTACCTGTTTCAATTGGGATTGTCTTGCGATTGTGTTTTCCTCAGGCTTCTCTTAACTGGAGCAGTGACACTGACACACTAGGGGATGAGGCAGCCATCTCTGTGGCTGTTTCTGAACCTGGCTCCCTCGTGGGAGTAATGGTCCAGGGAATGGAGGACCCGGCCCCTGGATTTGACCATGATGTCACAGAGGAAAAGGTCAGATGCCCATCAACATTGTCCCACGTTCCACGCTGTTAATCCTTACATGACAGCGACTATTCCTAGCAGCTAACCACACCCGTCCCAGCTCATATGTCTATGAAAAGCACCAAAAGGTCAAATCAGAGGTTGTTTCATAGTCATGACTACGTTTCCTTTGTCACAGCTATTGTGAGACAATGAAAGCAGCAATCTAGTGAAACACTTTGACCAAACGACTGGTCTCATGCAATCCTTACCCAGTCAACAGCTTGTCCCAGTCTTTGGATTCTGTTTCCAAAGCTGGTCTGACTGGATGTGATATAGCTGGGGTCCATTGTGTGGAAGTTATCCGTCTGCTTCATCGAGGTGGTACCTCCACTGCTGTTGGACCAGGGTGTGTCCAGGTGCTGGGGGGGCCAGGATGAATACAGGACAGCTAAATCTACACTTCAAGGCAGTGCCCAAGGACCATTGTTTCTGTGTTTTGTCAGTGCTGGAGCACATTGCGTCTCAGGGGATAATAGACCTGACGGAGCCTGAACTGTCACAAAGCCAACTCGTCATCTTCGTTTGTTTTGTGTGTGATACCATCATGGAAAGGGTCTGAAGCATATCCGTAGAAGGGCACTAGAGATGCTTTATCAAGGCTGTCACAGGACAATGGAGGATCGCCTCATGTTACTGCCCCAAGTTGCAGTATCGCCAAGGCATGACTGTAGGGTAGACTGTGGCACAATAGCTTCAAATTACAGGATAGTTGACTCCTGAATGAAGAGGAAACACATACCTGTTTTATTTACATATATACTTGTATTTTTAATGGTGAGTTATGTTTACAGCCTCAGGTTTAAATCTAGTGTTTGTTTTTGCTTTCTTGTGTCAGGGTTTTAATCATGTGGTATTGACAGATGCCAGATTGCAGAAGACAGGGGACTTTGACCAATTTGCCATGGGTAAGATGCATATGAGAATATACCTGTAAATATATAGAAATTATAATTCATACTAAATTACAAACTCAAAAAGTAAACTTGTTACAAATGTAATATCCCAGATGTTATTCAGTAAACACTGTTTTTATTTTACTGACCCTTTTATCTGTATTTCAAACATTATCATTTTTCTACTTAAATGCTAAATGGGCTTACAGAAAATACAAACATTTGTTGTATGTGAATATTAAGCATTTATTTGTCCCCTTTTCTTCAGCGCATGAGGATACCCGTCTAATGAGTGAGAAGTATTGGAGAGGTGTGATGGAGCAGGACTTCACTAAAACGTGGCTTTGGGTGGATGGTACAGTCAGGTAAGGTTTGTAGGGGTTAGCCTCACGTACATGTCCTGTACTACTGTACTCCAAATATTCCAAATCAGAGGACTTAACAAAAAGTCTCGATATCCTATCCATCCCCATACCAGTGAGTCCACATTGACCAGCATGCGTGTGCCAGTACCAGACAGCGTCCCTCTCTGGAGAGCCACAGCCCTGGTGATGTCAGAGAGCCTTGGCTTAGGACTTACTCCCCTAGCAAAAAGAGTTAAAAGAGTAAGACCCAAACGTGGGATATTTTGCAAGTGGCCTTTACAAGGCTTTTGCACTGTCAATAACACAATGCACCATAAGTCTGACTATCAGTTCCTCCACAGATGAATGAGCTCCAAGACTTCTCCATGTCTTTTGATGTGCCCGCTTCAATCATCAGAGGAGAGCAGTTGGTCCTGGAAGTAAACATTTCCAATAATCTAAAGAAAGTCGTTGAGGTACACTCCTTACCACTGCGATTATCTTTCCCAAAACCACATAAGTTGTATCTTCTCTAAATTACAAATCATGTGTTATAATTTCATACCCATTTCCTTTGATAATATAATTGAAACGTATGTAACAACTATTCGTTTCTTACTTGTATTATTTATATATCATTGCCATTCAAATAACTCTGTAAACCTTTAGTTCATTCCCATTCCCTTGCCCCCCTCTCCACAGATGGTTGTGGTGTTAGCAGACAGCGATAGTTATACGTTTGTCCTGGCAGAGCGAGGAGATATTTCCACGGTGAATGCGCGGAAGTTTACGATTGAAAGTCAGAATGGAGCCACGGTTCTCTTTCCCATCAGGCCCCTGGTCCTGGGCAAAATAGAGATATCTGTGTACGCCACATCAGCTGAGGCGTCAGATACGATTGCTCGTACCATGCTTGTAAAGGTATTGAACAAGACGTGCTGTATTGTTGCATTTACCGTTTATGTTAACAGGTGTTTACTGTTGCTCATACTTACCACAACAGTGTTAAACTAAACCAGACTAACTCAGAGTGCACTGAGGTGACGTAATGTTGCATTTAAAATAGTTACTCAGGGACCAATTTCTTCAAGGATAAATTCAAACATAGACCAGAAAGACCTTCAGTACGAGACAGCAGATACATATACATTCCGGTTGCAATACTGTATCAATATACTGTTGCTTGTGATTCATCAGGCCGAGGGGATTGAGCAGGCCATCTCAGAGACTCTGTTCCTGGAGCTGGCCCCAACCAAGCACAACTTCTCCACCACCATGCCCTCCTGCCTCCCTGCAGATGTGGTGCCGGGCAGCCAGAGAGCCCATTTGGCAGTGGTTGGTATGTTTACCGTTTGTCTTCTCTTTTCTGCCAACAGGGGTTCCATTTGAGAAAACATTAGATTTAGATTCAGGGAACTGGACCGCAGCGTGTGCCCACTTTTCATTTTATGTTTGGATGACGGGCTTCGGGCACCTGTACATCAAATACCACGCCGCATCAAGAAGTATGAGGTTGTGTGCGACAAACACCGAGATGATAGCCATGGGAATGGTGTTTATTGCGAGCAGATTCTACACAGCTGTCAGTTTGTTTGTTTGAATTAAACTTAGGGCTGGGGGTGTTGGGAACTTATCAAATAAAAAAGACAAGCTAAGAACTTTTGTTGTGGTGTACTAAACTCAACGGCCACTATGCTTATTGTGATTATTTGTGTAAGCTTAGTAAACACCAAATTACCTGGATACTTAAATGACCTCTGCCCCAGTGAATAATTTGTACACTCCCTCAAATATCATGCTTGCACTACACTCCCACTTATTAAGCTTAATTCTTTTGTTAGAATTCCGCCCGTCACACTCAAATGTTCCCACTGTCTTCTTGTGAACACCGTTTTATGTAGGTGATATCCTGGGCCTCTCCATCAACAGTCTGGACTCTCTGGTTCAGATACCTCACAGCTGTGGGGAGCAGAACATGGTCCACTTTGCTCCCAACGTCTACATTTTACAGTTTCTGGACAAATCCCCCCAGGGCAACCAGATAATACAGGACAGGACGCTACAGGCCATGATGGGAGGTGATCCCTTTCACGTGTAACGTTACTTAGCATGAATTCTAATTCATCTTATATGGTATAAGACATTGTAGCCCAAGTAATGTGGAAACACACATGCATGCTCTTTCTGATCTTATGTCAAATGCAATGCTTGAAATGATATCAATAATGACACGTTTTTTTGCACAGCACTTTTCTTAACAATGTAAAATAACAGGTGTCTTTGCCATTTCCCAATTTGCGGTCAGGATACCAGAGACAGTTGTCCTACCAGAGAGATGACGGCTCCTTTAGTGCCTTTGGAAACAGTGACACCTCTGGAAGCACCTGGTAAATCTCTTCCATGTTGTAAGGCAAAGTTAAGAGCGAAGCACCACGCACTGAAGTCAGCTGTTTTAATCCTGAATACCAACCTCTCATGAGCAGTATGGTTATAGCTTAAATCTCACTCCATGCCCTCCCACCTCAGGCTGACAGCCTTCGTGCTGAGGTGTTTCCTTCAGAGCCGCCCATTCATACAGGTGGACCAGAGTGTCATGTCCACGGCCATGGTCTGGCTGGTTGGCCACCAGGGGCCTCAGGGGAGCTTCACCGAGCCAGGGAGGATCGTCCACACTGAGCTCCAGGGAGGTCTAGAGGACAGCACTGTGGCACTCACCGCCTACGTACTGATGACACTGCTGGAGGACACCACTTATGTGGTGAGGGGAGCACACCGTTTACAAGCTGTACTTCAGTTTCAAAACAAAGCAATAGCCAATTTCTTTAAAACTTTTATTTCTGTCCATTACTAGTTTCAAATGATCAAAACAGATGCCAACCCTTAATTTCCTAACACACCTGCTGCTTGGACTCATACAGCAGAGGACTCGTGTGGAGAAAAGAAATGACCATGCTTTAGAAGGCTGCTATTCTGTAATAACCTGTTTTCCCTCCCTGCTGTGTGTTATGCAGGCAACGTTTATGTCCCTGGACAACATTTCCTTGACTAGACAGTACCTGGAGCACCGAGTGAACGGTGGAGTGTCCAGTAACTACAGCCTGTGTCTGATGTTCTACGCCCTGGCCCTGGCCAACAGCCCTGTTGCTGCCACCGCCTGGACTCAGCTTACCACCAGAGCTGAAATGAAGGGTACAGTATCAACAAACATGGCCCAGAAAGCAAGTTAATCGATCAAGAAAAACATCATTGCCACACGCTATTTTCCTTTCGTCTAAATTTTTCATATTTGGGTTTATTTAGAAAGGTGGATCAGAGATGCAGCGTGCCTCTAAGAGAGACGTTTTGCTCATCATGACCAATCATATTTATGTTTAAGTCATTACAGTCCTTAAGATAACATATGGCACTTATACTTATACTTTGCACCACAATACAGCAGGAACAATCTTCAGCGATAGTTGCTTTTTTCTTTTAGATGGGGTCATGACCTGGAGCTCATCTAGAGGTGAAGTGTCAGACAGCTGGCAGGCGAGTTCAGTGCAAATTGAGATGGCCTCCTACGTGCTACTGGCTCTATACAAGAGGGCCAGCATTGTGGAGGGCATCAACCTCATGAAGTGGCTAAGCAAGCAGAGGAACTACCTGGGAGGCTATGGGACCACTCAGGTCAGAGAATCCTTTTAAAAAAACAATTTTTTGAACTAGCGTGGCTTAGTATATGTCAGCACTACAAAAATAGTCCTGTCTGCTGGTGCAGTGGGGTTGGTTTGTTATGTCCAAATTAAATATGTGATTTTAAAACCTTAACCCACATCGAATAATCCCCTCTTATCACGGAAATAACCTTTAACCTGATTCCCACAGGACACAGTGATAGCCATTCAGGCCTTGTCCTACTATGCTGCCTTCAGTGGATCTGACGCCATCAACCTTAGAATCAGCACTACCTCCGGTTCTCACCCCAGGTCCCAATTCATCATCAACTCGACTTCGTATCTCCTGCCCCAGAGTCAAGAGGTAATAGTGGACTTGAAGTTTATGTTACTTTGCTGCTTTTGGCTGTTAAATTAAAGGTATATTTGCAATCACACATTTTTGTACTGGGTTTTGAGTTTTGACAAATTGCAATGTGTGTCAAACTAAAAATAGGCTTTTATCCTTTTCAGATTGACGCTGAGAAAGACTTGTTCATCAACATGGAGGGTAGAGGGTTCGCCTTATTACAGGTACACTCGTTTTCATGGGACTGTTTAGTCTGTTTAATGGCCAAATGCTGAAGTTTTCAAATAACTGGTAAACTGTAAAAACATATGATTTTGCTGTGCGGTTTGTGAGAAATATGTTTAACATACTGTATATCATATATTATTGCAGTATGGGGATTCCACCCATCCTTGAAAGCCCAAACAACCCACATACAAAAATACTTACGCCAGAATGTGAAGTTACATTCATAGGAAATTCAACAGATGCATATTGTATAATAGCTCAACCTCCCACATTGAATGCGAAGGCTCTTGTGAAACGACTATGTACTGTACTGCTTCAGCCACTGACCTGGCCTTCCTCTCTGCTCTTTGTTTCTAGATTACATTTTGTAGTACTTAAGCCCTGGGTTGTGATTTGAGGAGAACTTGATGGAGTTTCAACATTTAAACTTTTTTTAATCAACTTTGCTCTGCTTTAGCAAAACAATGATCAGATCCTTTTTGTTTGTTCAGGAGAAAATGAACCATCTCAGTCTATTCTATTCATGGAGTTCATTTGTTTTTAAATGTATTGCGCAAGTGTACAGATTTTTTTTTTAAATACCATAAGTGTACACAATCCCTTCAATCCAATCATTACTATTTTTTATCTCATTCAGAGGAACGTCTTCTACAATTTGAAAAGCAGTGATCTGTCCCAGAAACACCAAAACACAGATCATGAAGGTTTCTCTCTGAAAGTCAATGTTACAGACAATAAAGGAGACCTGGACCATATGGTCTTGTCAATATGTACTAGGTAGGTTTCAACAGGTTTTCTATTCCTTGTAATGGATGAATTTATAGGCACAATTTCATCACTGTTACCGTACATGCCATCTTACCATGATTTTGTTGTCTTTTGTGCATCAACACATGCCGTACAGAACGCTCAAATGAACCAACTGTGTATGCCCGTAAGGCATTTTTGATTGTTTCCCTCTGGTCTTGGTCAGGCTGTTGGAGAGCCAGATGTTTCCACAGACAGGTATGGTGCTGGTGGATGTTAGCCTTCTCAGTGGCTTCATCCTGCAACCTAACTCTGTGGCCCCCGGAGACCTGATCAGGAAGGTGGAGACATTCCCTGGGCGAGTTAGCCTATATCTAGACTCAGTAAGTCAATGTACATGTGTTCAAAGGGTTGGCTGTGGTCATGACAACAATGACAATGAAGAGGAGGAGGATGATGATGAAATGTTATATTGTAACTCAAGCTGTCGAGCGCTGTTTGTGTCGTTCACTTCCTGGTTTTCCAGCTGAACACATCAGAGGTGTGCTTCACACTCCCACTGATCAGAGCCTTCAGAGTGGCCCTGTTGCAGGATGCTGTGGTGCAAGTGTATGACTATTATGAACCTAGTAAGTGATATTCTATAGTCCCAAAAGTGAAATAATAGATTGGAAGGTCAAACCATTAACCACTATAACAATTTGGTTTTGATTGGTCTAAAATGTGTTGATTAACTTGATATTTCAACATTTTAGGAAAAAAAGATATAAGTAAGATCTAAAATAAGATATATAAAATTCCAAAGCTGTGTTGCATGTTATATCTTCTGTATTTTGCACGTGTCGAAAATGTAATGAAAGTTGAAAATGTAAAAGCACGATTGTTGTTGAAACAGATAAGACGGTTGGCGCTATTGCAATGTGGAACCTTTGTTTCAACTTGTGTCTTGTAGGTGAAGGACCGAACATCTGAAGTAGTGGTAACCATAGACATAATCACAATATATGTAATAACAAATACATCTTGCTTTTACATTTTCATTTTGACATGTACAATATTTTTAAGGAGTATTTAGTAACTTTTGGGAGTCATGCTAGCGGTTACCTCAAGCTTACTGCTATGCTAGGCTACTTTTACAACTACCACGTAATTAACTTAATATTGGACGTACAGACATAAAATTGATATCGATCATCCCGTCTGACGGGGGGGGGGGCATATGTTATTTGCCCAAATGTTGAACTATCACTTTAACCTTGATTCTGACAGTCATTACCTTCCGGTTAAAAGAGCCATAGAGAGCACTATATTACCACATCCATGTTGTACAGCATCATGTTTCATCACCATACGCCCATGTTTACAGGACGAAGAGCGGTGCGGACATACAACTCAGATCTACTGCACAACATGGACTCCTGTTCATTCTGTGGTAGAAACTGTAAGCAATGTGGATCAGGGATCTCCAGGTACTACACTAACTCCTCTACAGCATCAATTACTATCTCCACCTGGGGTTTGGGATGTCTACTTACTGCAGTCACTGCTTTTTTACTGTCATAGTTTTGACTGAGTTTATATTCACAGAAAACAGAGAACTGAATGATCAATGGCTTTAATTATATAATACAATCTTTACGTGTAATATAACGACACACCATAATCTTGATAAATATGGGAAATAGGAGTGATACAGCTTTTGCATAATGCTGTAAATATTATTCACTGGAGATTTACATTTATTTTTGTAACTGTGTTGCCTTGCTCAAATGCATAAATCGATTTGACATTTTTTTAGGCTGCATGTTTTGTACAGTACAGTGGGCTAAGTAGCTTTTTCTTTTGCAAATATCTTAAACTGAGGTTGTTGATTTTTCTGTCTATGTGGAAATTCCCACTATATCCTTATGGGCTGTGATTTAGATTAGCAGCTATGTTTTCTTCTGAAAGAAAAGTAATGAACTGACAGAAAAGAAAAGTTTTGAAACAACTTGGTGGCCTTTAGAAAGAACAAGGCAGAGAAATTACGCTGAAGTAATACAAATCAGCTAGGATTTATTATGCACAATACTAAACTTTACTTTCTGCAAATAAATCAGTCTTTGAATTCAATATGGTTTAGCGAACATTGATATATGACATTCTTGGCAGCAACGGGCCAGTGTATGCTCTAGTAGGGTATGAATGAATCTGTCCACTAAAGGGAAACCCCTTCAAGTTCTAAGTCATTCTGATCACTTGGAAAACAAGAAGCAATGGAGTGTTTAAAAGGGTAAATCAATAATGCACTGTGAAATATGAAGGACTAGGTAATATATCATACACACATGAAAAGACCTCTTGGAGAACATGACCTTTCAGTACCCCTTGTGAAATACCCAAATATTTATTTGGACCTCAAGACGGTGCCATACACATTCTTCCAGCACACAGGCTGCCTTCTGGACAAAATAGGTGGATATTTAGTTACCAAATTACATCATCATCATCATCATATTGCTCATATTCTCAAAATCCTACAAATATTGCTTTGCTGTCTTATTGCTCTGTGATCAACATCCAATGCACTCATTCTACAATGAGTTGGATGACATACAATTTTTTTTTTTTTTATCTGCTTAGATGTACAGGCTAATATACAGTTTGTTAGTTTTTAATACATATCTCATTCACACATGCAAAATAATATATACAGGCAGTTGTCATGTCAACATGTACACACACAATGATGCCTGTCACTACACATTGATTTATCTCGGCAGGTTTCCTAATATGTATTCAGGACAGATATTTTCTTGGTTTTGCCTACAGAGGTCATCTTCATGTAAAGGAAGAAAGAAAAACAGATAAAGTTGATTTACAATTCAACAATCATGGTGTCATGTAATCACCTAATTGAATCTATCGAGTCATTGAACTGCCTTCAATTTTCACATTTGTAACATACTATATGCTTGTATCATATAAATTGGGTCAGTATTTGATTATCTATAACTTGCTAAAGTTAAATGGACTTGAAGGTAATTAGTAAGAGAGAGGTAAGTTAGGAAATATAATACCTGGTTTCTGGGCTCTCTGTTTAGCCACAGCGTTTATCTTTTCTTCAAGCTCTGGGAAGTGTTTGAGCACCTTCCTGTAATCCGGGTAGGAGAGGGAGTACAGTCTGCAGGGGCTTACTGCCAACACATTGGCATTGCGCTTGCCCTTGCCAGTAATCAGGCACATCTCTGAGAGGGGTAGGTAGTCACCATAGAGGATGGTCAGGAGGAGTAAATAGAGATGGTTATAATTTGTCTAGCATTGATTGTGATTCATGGAATACATTTGGTGAATGTATACTGTATAGAGTTGCATTGTAGAAAACAACACAAACCTGTCATGACCTGATTTGAATAAATCAGTTCCAGCAACAACAGTCCATGTGTGGGCAATCATATAACGTACATCTTAGATTTGTTTGGTTTAACAGTGTGAACTACACTTATGTTCAACCTTCATTTTGATTATCATCACAGAACATCTTTTAGAATTCATTATGAGCAATCACCATAACTTTTTGAAACGAGTATTTGTGACAACCTTAAATATTCCCACATTTTATGTCCAAATTGTATTATTTCTTAATATTGGCATTTCTAATTAAGCAGCATAATTGGAAAAACCCTGTATGTAGTGGTGCTAATTTTAGCCAGCAAGGAATTATTAAAGAATAATACTGTTTTTTAATTGCTGCTGGTGCACCCATATTCATAATTGCTGCAGCATACAAAGGGGTATAAGTATCATGTCATCGCTTTCCTTTTTCATTCATCTCGTTTGCAAGGTTAACAAAAATATATTTTATTTCTGAGAAGATATGACTACTTTCTATTTGAATCCCCAAAAATTATTTCAAATTCTATATTTCTACAGACTATTTTATAAAAAAGAAAGTGCTCATAAACATCATGATTCAGGACATTTTGCTAATGCTTTTCAAAGGGGAAATGATGAATTGCCAGGGTCTCTGAAGAGGTACTGCAATTCTGGCGAAAGACTGAATTTAAGGTCCACCGTGAGATTGGGTTCCTTTCATAGTCTTCCCTCCCATGGCGTGAAGGGAAAATTCCAGACTGCATTACCCAATTTATCTTTGCAACCATGGGGGTAGAAACTACTAGTTTGGACAGTATGTAAATATACAGGACATTTTAACATCATTAATAAAATTCCAGACATGACAGCATAGGGAAAATACAACTCAATACACATCCTACATTTTTTGCCTTACAAAAGTACATTAAACAACTCTTTCCCCGGCCATATTTACTTCTGTGATATTATTTTCCAGCTTTCTTAGTGCACAATCACAAAAAATATAATAATTTTATAATATATATAAAATTCACGTGTTACAAGAGTATTTTTTTTCCTCCCACTAACTATGAATAAGTCAACCTTTTAGCAATAAAGCAGTGTAATCTGTCTCACCAAAACCTGAATCTGATGAAGACCCATTTCTTTTAGAAGATATTCAGTAATCATAACCACCCCTATCAACCATTCAAATGAACTCCTTTTCATGGTGTGGTTAAAAGTGCTTGCTTACCCCCAAAGAAGTCCCCATCAGAAAGTAGGATATCTTTGTCGCATTGGACCTTCACCGTTCCTCTTTCAATAAAATACATGCAGTCTCCCTGGTCCCCCTTACGAATGATCAGGTCATTATTTTGGTAATTCTCCAATTGCAACTCCATAAGGAGCTCTGAGATGAAAAATGTGTTGGTGTCTTTGAACATGGGTATGCTTGAGACAAGGCTGACACAGTTGTGACGGACCACTTCCTGTTTAAATAAATAAATAGAAAAATCTTCAGCACAAGCTCGAAACATATGCTGTACATGTCATAAGAATTGTTCTGATTTGTGAGAGTAGTAACACTGGCTAACATACTGTAATCCGGATATAACTAGACATACTGTGTACACCATAATCTAGAACAAAGAGAAGTCAATCAGTACAAACTCCAATTATTTGTTTTTTGTAAATGTGTGATAGGATTCTACAGCATAAAAGAATTATGTTTTCCACAATTATGTATTATGCAGTCAAAGGCAAGCAAGCATTGGCTTTTCTCACCCACCCATTACAATCTCTAAAGTAAGCGCGGACTGTTATATGGTGTTTAGTTTTACGTACTAAATTATTGCAAATAAAATGTGTATGAAAACATGATCATTTAAATATTGTGAGTAAGGTTACTTCACCCGTTTCAGTGGTTCAGAGAGATCCATTAAAATGGCTTTCTCGTCAAACCACCTGCCCTGGTAGCAGTTCTCGAGGTGGCCAATGACCCTGTGGCGCAGATCACGGGGAAGACGACGGTGTCTCATGAACTCCATTGTTTCCTTATACTGCAAACACGAAGACACAACAGTTGGGACACGCTCAGAGTTGAACGAATTCAAAAAGGCTGATAGCCTAAGTAAAGAGCAAAGGACTTCAGCAGTGACGGCACCAATTACTTTTTACAACAATACAAATAATAAGATTCTGACCACAGAAAAAAATTTCAATAAAGTAAAATCTTTAAGATATTAAAGATTAAAGTCATTATTTCAACACAGGGACAGAAGGCAAAGCTTTGGGGCTCTCAGGAGATTAACATGTGTGCATGAACACTGCATGATAACACGCTGGAGACTTTACCTTGCTATCATACACATACTCGCTGGCCCTCGAGTTGTACACTAAAGCTGTTATCCTGGCCAAGATCAAAGCAAACATAACTGTTCCAACCATCATACTTATGATGACTACCCACAGCTCTACTACACCTGAAATAAAAGATATTTGTAAAGCTGTGATCAAAAGAGAAGAGAAAAATTGCATGATATGGTTGACTTTTTTTTTAAAGAACTCTGGCCTAGTCAATTCCTTATGCTACTATACCTTTTGGCATGCCGACTGACCCATAGTTGAGTGCCATCATATGACATAAAGACCGGAACATAGAACTTGTGTATTGGATCCTCATCGGTTTATCCTGAAATTATTTGTTTTCAGTAGTACCTTCTGTTTGTCACGAAAGAAAAAAACGCAGCCTTTAAGTGGCCATTTTATAAAGTAATAGCAGAATGGAACTCACCACAAGGTCATTCAGTACAACCCAGCTATTATTAGGGAAATCCATGATTGCAGCAACTAGAAACTGAAAGCAGGCATTCCAGTGGCACACCAGGATTATAGTGACAATCATGTGGATAAACTGAAGGGCTGTGGCAAATCTACCAGCAGTCAAACCAGTAACCTACACGGACACACAAACAAACACAAAGTATGCATTTAAAAAATTATAGTTCTAAGTTCTAATACACATGCTAAATAGCACACTGTAAAGATGTAAAGAGAAATAATCATGAATAATAATATCGGCAAAAGTACTTAAGTATACCTGCCTCTTCCCAGTTATTGGCATATCGTACAAATCTGGAGAAACGTAAAAGACGCAACAAGCTGAATAGCCGACTCAGTTTCATCAATCCTGTACCCCGCATGACATAAAATGCAGGTGCATTGGAACGAAGAACAGCAGCCTGCAAACAAGAAATGTACGTTATAAAATAGAAGGGGTTCTGAAAGAAAAGTAACAAAGTGTCAAATATTAGGCAATTTATTTGTTTATTCACCCCACTGGTAAGAAGACCGTAGTCAATCGGAGCCACTCCAATCAAGTCTATAAAAAACCATGATTTCAAGTAGTTGGACCTTATTTTCCTCACATCCAGAGTGGCCATCTTGGGAGAAAGTATACCATAAAGGTAAGAAAGGCCTTTATCGTTCGTTGCCAAGCAACTGTGGAAGTATTTTGATACTTTATAATGTGATATTGATAACAGAGGGAGTGAGATGATAAGCCTACCTGTGAATCTTTGCTTGTGTAGCCAGTTCTAAAATTCAGTGTTAAATCTATGATAAACAGGAGATCTATTCCAACATTCACGGCAATCCATTCCTTGCTGTAACGGTTGAATTCTGTTAAGAAACTAACTCCCAAAGGGATGACTATCAAGTCGTAGAAAGTTGCAAGCAACATGACGATTAGCCACCATTTCCTGTCAGAAATGTCATCACTGAAGGTTAGAATGGGCCTGCCAGGTAAGTTCGTTTTATATTCGACATTCGTTTGATATTCGGCATTCCGTTCTTTCCTGCGGGTTGTCAAAACGTATAATGCTCAAAATAATAACAGTTTCAGGAACAGCTGAACGAGCACAATAGACTACAATGCCAAGTTTTTACCAAACTCCAAGCTTAAATTATTTTATTTAACAAAGATTAAGCAAGAACAAACCCAGTCACAGGACGCGTTCGCGCGGCCGCTTCCAAGTTAGGGACCGTCATAAAACTACCAGAATGTACATAGAACATTTTGCAAATGTACATTTTGCTGTTGTATACCAAATGAATAATTATATTAAAGTCAATGGCCTTTGCACCGAATGATGTCAAGCCCACTTTCATGCACACAGACAAAATTCTCTTGCATAATACAAGGCTTATTTATGGTAATTATCATAACAAATATTTTATTTTTATTTGAATATGAACAATTCTACAACAGCCTGTATTACTCTTAACACATGCCAAACCACCTTTTCATATATAAATAAATATTACACCATAAAGGTTACTTAAAATAAGTATTTCATAAGTAGTATGTGAGGGACTTTAGTCTGTGTGCATGATAGATGGTTTGACATAATTAGGTCAAAAGGTCATTGATTTAAATAGATTAATATATTTTCATATTAAAGATTCATATACAATCAATAAAAATGAAAGACAATGCAGAAATAAGCCTTGTAGTACGTGAGCGACCTTTGTCTCTGTGCATGAAAGTTGGTTTGACATCATTAGGTCTGAAGGACATTGACTTTAATAGGTTTATGTATTTTCATATGAAAGATTCTTATAAAATCAATTAAAATTAAAGAAAATTTCCAGAAACAAGCCTTGTAGTATTTAAGAGACTTTTGTCTGTGTGCATGAAAGTGGGCTTGACATCATTCGGTACAAAGGTCATTGACTTTAATATAATTATTAATTTGGTATACAACAAATAAAATGTACATTTGCAAAATGTGCAATGCACATTCTGGTAGTTTTATGATGGTCCCTAACTTGGAAGCGGCAGCGTGAGTGCGTAGACTACTGTGACTGAGGGTTTGTTCTTTCTTAATCTTTGTCAGATAAAATAATTTAAGCTTGGAGTTTGGTAAAAACGTGGGATTGTAGTCTATTGTGCTCGTTCATCTGTACCGGAAACTGTTATTATTTTGAGCATCATAGGTTTTGACAACCCATGGAAAAGAACGGAATGTCGAAGATCAAACGGATGATGAATATAAAACTAACTTTAACGCAGCGAGAAGACATATACAAATAGGGTGACGTTGGTCAATTCGCCAAAACTGCTTACAGCCGAGACAAGAACTATAAAGTTACTTATAGCGTTCTGCCTTAACCATAATGTTAGGTCATTAAACTATGTAACGTTAAGCAGCCAATGTAGGGTAACGTTTTGCAAATGATGCTATGACCAAGTTGTTCTGATTGGTCTAGATGACCACATTAGACGATTCGATGACCAGTATGGCTTTAAAATAACGTTAGACCCAGCAGGTAGGCCTACCTAAATATGCTGTTGGGGTGGACAACCCACTCATTTTGAAGTCTGACCCGTTCTTTCTCCTTTCTGACAGCTTCTGGACTCCCGTAATAAGACAGCGTTGTCTTATTAACCTCTGGCATGACAAATACATTTCGAAAAGCATGTTTAAAGTTACTCTTTTTTCTTTCCTTCAACTTTGCGCCGATGTTTAGAATTGCATCATTTTGGGGTGTCTCAGAGTCAGTCATTTTCCAACAGCTTAAACTAAACAATGAATTTCAGTGGCATCCATCAAAAATGTGTTTAGAACCATTAATGGAAAAATCAAATGAAAACATTCTAATCGCGTGTGAGTTCTGAGATGTGGGAAACTGAATCGGTAGACCTAGAGCCGTTTAAACGGCCAGATAGTGCTCTGTCTGGCAGACTAAAATAATGCATCCACTTTTAAAATAAATGCCATTCGAGTGATTAATATGGCAATGGGTAAATATTCAAAATTCTGAATGTTCTGACGTTGTTAGCTTAATGTTTGGACCTTAATTCAAATATCTGTAGCCAAGATATATCAACTATTGTTTACGAGTCTCATCCAGAGAAATACACAATAAACTAATAGACACACAAGACGCTGACACAAGATGATGAAAAATTATGAGGAAAACCGTTCAAATTCCCTTAAAAATCTGACCAATGAGAGAATAGTTAGCTTGCGGTAGGCGTTTCTTTACAATTTTCGACCCGCTACAAATGTAGCAGTGTGAACACAAATCGAAGCAAGAGACAAGTGCAACATTGTGTCATATTAGTCACTGAATCGGAACAAAGCAAACTAACTACATGTGTGAAAGCGCCCCAAGTAAAAAGCCATTTTGGACCCTCCTTTATAAAAATATATACGTTATAAAAATATAACATTACTGTATTAAATTGATCAACTATGTGTTTTTGGGACTGGCATCAGTTGGCTTACTCTTATATACATTTATATTTAATAACTTCAATACATATCATGCTTAACTTCCCAGAAGAAGCAACTTCTGGCATGACAAAGACATTTCGAAACCATGAAGTTGGTCTTCGGTCTTTCTGTCAACTTTGCGCCGATGATGAGTAGACCTATTGCATGATGGGGAGACCAGGGTAAGACGCCCCCCAATACATATTTTCTTTTAAAACGTATATAAGTTGAATATCAATATAATATGTAGCCTACACAAGAAGTATGCTCGAGTCAACACATTTAGTGAGTAATTCAATAATTACATAATACATTTTGTTATCAAAAAACGAAATGTAAAATCTTGTGAAGGGACATCTTCTCCCATGACCCAGGGAAGATACTCCCCTATACTCCCCCAATCAATCCCACTCTTATACCTGCACATATTACAAAAAAAGGTATTTGTTATTTTTTGTTCAAACGAATGGATCACCCTCCATATGATTCTCATATTAACAGTAAAAAGGTGTGTATATGTATATCCTTATAAAAAAAACACAGAGGCTTATTTTGTACTGTCAAAATATTACATCAGCTTACCTCAAAACCACCTATTTTGTTTTCTTCCCGCCAGTGAAGTGATTTTGATACAATCCAAAGATTAACAAGGCCACCACCATCCAAGAAAAGAGCTGAAATGAAAATTGGGTCCATCTAGCATTCAGGAACAGAATTACATGAATTACCCCGGTCTACCCTAATAGATGTCTCCAAGTCAGTCATTTTCAGATAGATAGTTGAGGACTTCTTCAGACAACACTTTTTGTTAATCTAACTGTTAGAAACACGTGTGAGCTTTCTTTCTTATTGAACACAGGGGAACGGTATCTGACAGTAACTGTCAGGATGGATGCATTCCCCCTGCTATGAAGGACAAATTTAGGGATAGCAGGCTGAAAATTACAGGACTTACCCGATAAGTCAGCAGTATTTCAGAGCTTTCTTTCTTATTGAACACAGGGTGAACAGTATCTGACAGTAACATTCTCCGCTCTCTTATAGTAACAGAGCTCTCTTAGGTTAAGCCTATGAAATCACAGTTATGTGAATGAGCACACATTTCTTCCAAAGGTGCTTTACAACATTCAAAATGAAAACTCTCTCACAAATATAATATAATTTATTGATAGAAATAACAACAGTTGGTTGTGTTAATAAAGACATAAAAAACAAGCATATGGTCTGTTTCCACATTTTCAAAATATAACTAGACCCTCATGAAATTCGCCTTTCCCTTCTAAAGTACAATGTTCTACAGATAAAACAGTTAATTTTGAGCCTTAGCGCTCTCCATATTACCTCAGTGGTACAAGCACAACATCTTGGGGGCAAGCTTTTTGTGAAGGTACCCTTCCTTCGCCGTTTGAACGGGGACAGGGCTGGGGGAAAACGGCCTGTATTCCCAATAGCATTTTATCCTACCACTAAGAGTCGGCCTACTCCTAAATTTCACCAAAAAATTCCTAGCTTAGTTTACTTTTAAGACCTACTCACAAAGCTGCTGAGACTAACTTTTACAAAGGAATTGGGAGAACTCTTAAGCTAAGAGAAAGCCGGGGTTGACCTCCTTCCTATGGATGATGTTGTGTTTCATGAACAAGCCTACTTACTATGCCCACTGTGACTGGTTGATACGGTATGGGTCTATGTCTGTGGTTTCATCATAGAAATGCTGTAGAAGGACATAGGTATCATTCTTGTCCTTATCTCTCTGCTCACAAGCACCCGGGAATGTAAACGTTTTTTAGGCGGGGAGGCAATAAACCCATACAATAAAACTGCAGACCCCTCCACACACACACACAAGCAATCGATCATTACTGAACATAAACATGCCTGGTCTCTGTATACACGTTTAAAGTTTTTGTGCAAGGCCTGTGATCATCTCAGTTGGGAAACAAACAGATGTTCTATTCATGGGCTAGCGATTAATGTGTTGTTTATAAAGCTTTCTGGTAGTTTCTTTAGAATGCTGTACATAAAGCAGCTGTCCAGACTGATATTGCTTGACTGACAGTTTGTAAAACAGTTTCAGTTCCCTAACACTAGATGGCATACTTATATAGCACATATTTAGGCCTACTTAGGTATTATCTTGGCCATGTCCTTGGAGCCCTAAAAGCTTGTGTAAACTGATATAATCAGACCAATCAGGAAGGAGTTTCAGCAAACATACAGTGTCTAGGATTTGTAAGATAACTTTCTTTATACATCTGGATGTAGAAACATAGACCAAAGCCCAGATGCTTGTAATTACTAGCAAGCAAAGCATTCAGTTTAGGTTAACCATTTTTAACAAATGATTTAATCAAGACTATATCAGCATTGGCATTTGGTTAGGACAGAAATGTTGTATATTAGATATGAATATGTAGGAAAACTGGAACTATTAGACTAGCAGTAACAAAGTTGACCGAACAGTAATATTCCTTGGCAAGGTGATTGTGTGTCACAAGAGTATCCTAAAGTGTCATGAAGGAGGGCTTGGGGGTTATGACGAGAATGGTCCTAACTATAGCTTGTCTATAGGGCTCATAGATGAACTGGGAAAGATTGGATGCATGTTGACAATGGAACGGCTAAAGGAAATTATGCTGCAGATAAGTTAAAGTTAAACAGATCTTGCCAATAACAATACCTTCCTGGTTGAAAAGCATGATCATATAATCCTTATAATTTATTCAATTTGTCCTCATCACTTCTGTGGTCATAGTTACCCTAAATTAATAAATAATGATAACCAGGAATGCTTTGAATGTGTGCCCTTAAGAGTTCTAACTGACAGACCTGCTGATATCAGTCAATCTAACATTAACATTTGACAAAAGCAAGCCAAATCCTCGGACTAAAATCGGGCAATTCAAGCATCAATCTGGGCAAGATTCAGCAACATCCGCTGAAAAGAGATGGGCTACACAGTAGGAATGACATGGAAAAAGAAAACAAAGGAACATATAATAAGGGAACCTGATACAGTCAACTGAACAAAGACAACAGAGTTGGCATTGACATCAAATAATAATTGAGGGCTCCTCATTGCTAAATACCCAGGGATAATGAATAGCTTTTTATGTCTGCTCCCATCATCAGGATGGTACGGTGTTTTCTGTCAGGGGAGGCTTTAGTCACCGGGGTGAGGCATGGAAAATCCCTTTGAACCTCGGCCCCACCCAGAGTGAGTGTGTATTTACCTAACCTCGGGCTGCTTCATCCCCTGGGTGACCAGGCGCAGGCCCGTTCAGACAGCTCCACTGCTCCCGACGGGGCCGATCCATCCCAGACGGCGGGGGGGGGGGGGGGGGTTCAACAAAGGTAACATCAGGGTAGGTTTAGTCATTCTGCTGGATCTAACCCCCACCCAACACCACAGCAGAGGTAGTGTTCTTCCAGGTAAGGGTGATGCCAAGCACAATCAGTCTGTCACATGTAGTCTGTAGTCCGGATTCCCAGAAGACGTGTTGGTGGGTGCGTGAATCTGGGAACAGCCGTGCCCATCTGTCGTCATATTTTTGAATGACTACTATGACGGTCAAACAAGTCAACTTGAGACATAACACATCCAATGCCTTCAGAGGGAGTACCAGGGTTGACAGGTATTTTATTTAACTTATTCTTACCCCTAGCTCCCTTAGGTCTCCATGTGTGAATATATCTACGCAGGCAAAAGACCATAGAAGACTCCTTTCAGGCATCATTGACATTAAACAACCGACTGAAGCGACCCCTGGAGTGCTGAAATGACCATATCCAGTCTGTGACTGGGATTGATTGATTCTGTCTGACTCTGACCGTCTGACTAGGCCCTAACTATGCCTGTGTGCTTGATTAATCTAGCCTGATGCTTTGGCGCGTGACTCAGTGGGACACAGTGATCTGTAAAACTGTGTGGGTGTGTGTGTGTGTGTGTGTGTGTGTGTGTGTGTGTGTGTGTTTTTACGAGAGTGACTGAATGAGTGGCACACAGTAGGGGATAGACTAAACTTAGCAATGGTGCTGCACGCACAGAGGGAGCCTAATATGACTCTCGTCTAAGGCGCTGCATACTTTTCCGTTCATTTTTCACCCCGGTCAACTTTGCTGGCCAAGAGTCAGCCGCCATACATTTCCTCTACCACAATGGCCAATTAGGTTAACTAGAAACAGGTGGAAAGTGAGTGGTACCGGGCTCCTCTGAGTGTGTGTGTGTGTGTGTGTGTGTGTGTGTGTGCGTGCGTGTGTGTTAGAGAGAATGTGTGTGTGCATTGTATGTGTGTCTGTGTGTGCCTAAGCATAAAGTGTGTATCTGATTGGCATGGGTTTGGAAACCATGGAAAATGTGAGGGTCCCACTCCCTACAACTTGATTGGGGCCATCACTTTACGGTTTGACTAGTCCTGATGTGGGTGCGTGATCAGCTTTGATTGTTCTGTTTTGGGAAAACACTTCCAGTTGGTTTTTCACATGTGACACGTGGGTCTGTGCAGTAGCAGAGATGGCAGGACTGATTAACACAAAGGCAGGGAAAATAAACAGTCCCTCAATGTTAATCCAATGCCTTGGATATTAATGAAGATTTGAACAGATCAGAATAGTCCTGTAATATATCAACTTATTGCTTGGATAAGGGCTCTACAGCTAGGCCGCCATATAAGGTTTGTGTGGGGCAAAGAACAAAGAACATTACCAAAGCATATTGATTTAGAACAAAAACTTCATAATTAAAGTAGGGTACTCTCATTCGCAATTGCGTGTGCTTGAAAAAAACACACACTCACTCACATACGCTTGCCCTAGTCTATTGCCTGTGTAACGCTGTCAGAGTTGAGTAGCTGAGTAAATATTTCCTGACACAGCTAAAATACTTTTGCAGGAGGGCCTATGTTATAAAAGTCAGAAGCATGTTTTTTTCCACAGCTACTGTGCAGTGTGGTGCATTGGGTTCAGTCATAGTGATAGAATTATGGAGAGGCACACTGAGTATTCACCCACCAGGGTGTACGAAGGCTGATATATTGTGCTCTACATACCCCCCCCCCCCCCTCTCTCTCTCTCTATTTTTCTTTTTTTTCTCTGTTTTATTGAAGCAATAAATATAAAATATTGGTAAACATAAACCCCAAGAGGCTGTTGTGAAGAGACTGGGCGACACATTTGCTTTAAAGAAAGATAAACCTTTCCTGAGATCTCCGATTTAACATTTCAAATGCTTTCCAATGGTTCTTATTTGAGATTTTCTGTGAAACCTCACTACGTCCCACAGATGGTATAATGGTACTTTCTTTGCCATTTCAATGCTGGTAATACGATGAAAACCTGGTCAAGTGAATTTGCACACAAACAGTCATACACATGTACAACACACACACAAACAGGTAATGAAAAAGACACACAAAACAGACATTTGCATCCAACATGCATGTCCAAGTGATCATCCAAGTCCGCAATCAGGGATGCCAGATTTGATATGTTCCAGTCAGTGTTTGTTCTGTATGTATTTATCAGTGTAGACCTGTGTGTAGTTCTGCTGGACAAACAGCAGCTGTGGTAGCATGTGGATCATTACAACCCAGAAGAGTCTTCTGATGCACCGGACACCATTTAATGGAGCAGCCCCAACCTGCTATTAATCTAAATGCAATAAATTCTCCTCCGGCACCCTCTTGATGTGTAAGCAGAAAAGGATCACTTCAACTACTTTTTGCACAGCAGACTCTGATCTGAGAACTGGATTTATGACGGAGTGGAAAGTAATCTATCAAACATTGCAAGTTAAATGACAAATTTAGATTTTTGTATTCCAGAATACTCATATTCACCTTGGTGCAACTATACAATGGGTTGCGGAAAGTCAAAGAAACAAATGCTGTGCTGCTATGAGGACGAATAATATAAGAAGAATTAGGCATCGATTTTGTCGATCCATAGATAGTGGTAGAAACACATTCCTGAATGTGTGGAGTAAGTGATGTGTGGTCATGTCTGTGAACTTTAGGGGATCAAAGACCCAAAAGTTTAGACATAGTGGACTTTCAAGAGCAGCACGGTAGAATATGACAAATACATGGGATGGGGCAGCAAGAGCAAATAGTCCATCTATCAGAAAATGAAAATGCATCCATTCATCCATGCTTGTTAGCGAGACCCGATCCATGTGTAAGACCCCGCCCCAATGCACTGCGGGGTTGACACGACACCACATCAGGACTACTTGAACTCTCTTTTCCTCTGCCACCCAGTGACGGATCGTCCCAGGGGTCAGAGTTGAGCTGTGCTACTCCCTCTTTCAACCACATCTGTCCTGACCTCTCTGTTGCCCTTTCCACTGACACTGTAGCAGACCCGATCTCCCTCTCTCCAGACTCTCAGGGCTCTCTAATTCTCTGCTGCGGAAGGAGACCGCAGACCAGCGGGCAGGAGACTGCTGCACTCTCTGTGCTGCCTGGAATTTCCTTTTGATGGCTTACTTCGGACATCTGAGCACCACATGAGTCCGCTGGCCTGGCAGACAAGAGTGTGCATCCCATACGCGCAGACATACACATGTACAGAGAAATACTGTGCACAGACATGGGCAATATTAATGGATGCAAACTGACAATCATAAAGAGAAAATGCACACTTGGGGAACACCTATACGTAGTCTTCACCGCAGCCCCACCCACTGAAATGGACCAGTTGAAACGAAATGAGACGGAAATCATTACTCTCCAGTACTTGGACATAAACTAAACATGCACCGTGATGTATGGTGCTCCGTTAGGCAGAGAACCAGGACACAGAGCACACGCAGCAGTCCACCCTCCCTCTGGAACCGATAGAACAGAAGAGGAACGTCACTTTAGGAAAAGAGGTAAACCTCTAGTATGTGTAGATGTTGGCTGCTCCACTAACCTGCACTGGTGAACTGCCCTACTACTTCACATGTCAAGTTTGGATTCGTTTTGTCAAGTGTTTTGGGAGTGTTGGCATGTGAATTCATACTCTGTTTCCTGCCTGTGATATATGAAGTTATTGGTGCAGCGACCACTGATTTTAGGATGAACACCAGAGATTAAGTCATGTTAGTGCTGACCTGAATCATTTTCAGTGTACTGTTTGAAGCAGACACATGCAGAAAACATTGAGTGGAGATTACGACCGGACATGGTCTTTGTCAAAGTCTTACATTGGAGATCCTTCGGTTCAGTACCATGTGAGCTATGGTCTGCAATTTAATGGCCTATAGGGGAGTTGAAATGGCCACAGCTGTCAAGTCTTTTATACACTAAGTATACCTGGAAAGACTGCAGTCTTCATGTTTTCCTGACAGACATGCCATAAACTCTAGGAGACACCATTTCCTATTTGTTCAGCATTTCTACATGTCTCAAAGTCCCTCTCTATTTAAAGTTAGGAAAACCCATTGTACCCTAGATTAAAATGTGTGCTATTGGACATGGCTGGGTACTGGGGATTATTTATAGTCTGAATATGGACAATAAGATAAAATATAAATGCATTTGTACTAAAAATGTACCTGTCATAGATGATGGGTTGATTGTTGGTTGGTTGGTGACAAATGACTGTGTGTGATTGGTGATACCTTGACCTCAGCCCCTACATCATTACTCCCCTCTCCCTCTTAGATTCTTAATTGTTCTGTCTCCAAATAAGATCTGGTCCAGCTCAGTCAAACTTCATTGATTTTAACCATGTAAAGCCACCCCTAAACAAACTTTGACTTTTGGGGATGATATGAGCATGGTGGAGAAAGTGCAGAAGGGAAAGTAAGAGAGAAAGGAGAGTGGAAAAAAGAGTGTGGGTTGATATAACGATTAATAAGGAGAGGAGAATTAAAGAAATGGAGAAGATGGATTAAGCAGGCTAACATAACCCCCCCATTTTCTGTGGTGTAGACCGGGCCATTATGTTGTCTAGACTGTCTCTGATGTATGAACACGGGTCGGACCACTAAGCCCCGGGGGGTGTTACTGAGTCCATCTATCTGTATTAGAAGGCACGATCACATCAGCTGCAGCCGTCCAGACGCAGCGGAGCCTCCACTATGAATGCCAGGAGACGCGGGCTTATGTCATGGAAACCAGGGCTACTTTTTTAATTGGTCAATTGGACCGCTTCTTCTTTCACAGAACCTGGGGTTTAAAGACAAGCCAAAAGTGTGCGTTCATGTGCAAAGGGTAGAGCGAACGTGATCTGTGGCTTCCTGACTCAGAGCCTCTTACATTTCCAACTGTAGTTATCACATGCTTTCCTGGCCGGATGGTTCATGGTCTTGAGGGATTCGGTGGAGCCTGAGGGGGGGTGATTAGTGTAGTGTCTCCCTTGAGTCAGACACTCATCATCCCCTCCTGACCGTAAGTAGTAAATAAGAAGTTTGGCCTCCAGCAAAAATGCTTCAGTTTGTTCAACAATAGTGTGGAAATGTTGACAACATCTTGACATACGTATTAACATGGGTTGACAAAGTGTTTTTTTTTCTAGTTACTCCAATAAATTCCATGTAAGTGAACAAAGCAGTCAGCGTCCATTTATCTTTCCCAACAAAATGTCCTTCCATCCAGCACCAGGGCTAATCAAGGCTACCACTGCATTCATAAAGGTAAGGTTTTTCAGTTGGCCATAAAAAGTTGTTTTAAAATAAACATTCCCACAGAAAATGCTGAACATGATGACATCCCCATCTATTGCACAGCAGGGTTGACACTTGACCAAGCCCACATACAGGCACCGGGTCTCACATGTGAGTGCACCCTTCTTGGCTCTGAGGCACGCTGGCTTTTCACGGCTCTCCAGGGCGGCGTCGCTGCAGCATTTACCGTAATCTTCACATCAACGCGTGCCGACCTGGCGGAACACCCAGGTGAGCGGCTCTCTGGCCAAATAGTTATGCCATTGGAGCGCTGTGAAAGCCAGCAGACCCTGTAGCCCTGGAGGACCTTGCCAGGGCCACCCCTTAAGCCCCACAGGGGAGAACCAGAACAGAAAGGGGAAACAATAAACGTTATTCTCCGTGAAAACCCTGCTGCAATTGCATAGCCAGTTCCAAGATTTGTTATGGTACTGGCTCAGAAAGGTGAACAGTAAGTTTGCAGATACAGCTGAAGTAGCGGTAGTAGTGTTAAGAGTGAGAATTGAAGCTTGTAAAGTTCTAATGTTTTACACTGGTGTATGTTGTGTTTGAAGTGGTTAGCGAAACAAATCAAGTATGATAACATGAGCAATGCTTAATTGAAATATATTCACAAATAACAAGACTCAATAAGCCCCAAGTGGAGATTAGCTGTTCTTTATTGTCTTATAGCGCAGACATATTTTTATTCATTTTCCCTGGCTATAAACCTTTAACACTCGGCCATTAAGCAGAGCTATTTTGTTTTGTCCAATACTTTTATGAGTGAGCTCAAGAATTATGACACCAATTGATGACATATTTTCACAAGTTTTCAACAACAGATCTCAACACTAACTATGGAGAAAAAAAATGCTTTACGCCAATCACCTGTTACTCCAGCACTGAAATAGCAGGGAAACTATTTTTGGCACATTCTGATCAATTAAAATGTCACATATTGTTAAACTGAGGGTTTCAGTCCAGACAAGCAATAACAATATTTGGACTGCCGAGACGTTAGTCCAATATTTCCTCGTTTACATCTGAAATTCAGGATGTCATTTTTTACTGACACTCGTTGTTTCTGTAGGTGTTTCTTGAGAATGAGACTTAAAATACTCTAATTAAAAGTATTTCTTGTATGTTGTTTTAATGTAAAAAGCCCAGTGTTGTCTGTTAAAAATGAACTGGACAGCAGGGGCTCCAAAATAATGTGTGTGAAATAACGGATACTGTCTATAAAGCCTAAATCATCACAGCAAATGCACTATCATTTATTTGTATTTCAAGTCTTCTTACACTTTATCAAAATATGAATCTGATATTGTATTGCTATCTTCTCATATTATGTCCAAGGCTACGCAATGGCTTCTATTTACTGTTTTGACTGTGTTTGATTAGCTGTGACCAAGGGGTTTAATCCTCTCCTAATCCCATGAAGTGATTAAACAGTAGTCCACAGACCAACGGGAAATAGCTCAATGAAAGGGGAAGATGAGAATAGGTGATGACATCATCTGACCTGAATTAGGCTACCTTCATTAACAATCTGCTGATATGAGTCCTCCACACAGAAAATGACCTAATACAGTATGTGGCATATGTAGGACAACTGCCGGTGGTTGGTGGTGTTGAAAGCTTGGTTTCACCCCATTCATCTAGTGACGCAGCCCAGTGTGTGAACATGTGCCATGCAGCCCAGCAATAAACACATATTTGGAAAAGCCAACCCCCATGGGGTGAAGCCCCAGGACCACTCGCCGTCACAGATCCAAACTGGATCCCTCCGTGAGCACATATGAACACCCTCATGTAGAACAAAGCAGTGGAGCAATCATCCCTCATACATAGCCAGTGGTCACCCTACGTATCCCGACCACAGACGGCACAGCATTTCCATTCACCAATGGGCTACACAAATACTTTCCAACCAGCCATGCAAATGTCGCTCCCAGGCCAGCTTTTCCGCTCATTAAATACAGTCCCAAATTCCCAAAGAGGCGAGCCAATCTTGTTGTCATCAGATTTCCCCCACTAAAACAATACAGCGATGCGTCGACTCAGCACTCCGACGACCGGTGCTGGTGAAAGCTGTTTCTCTCGTAGCGTCATTTTATGACCTGTGAAGTGAGTGTTTTGCATGTTGGATGTAGATCTCTCGCTCACACAGGCACACACACATGCACACGCACACACACGCGCACACACACACAAACTGTATAAATTGGGGGAGAATGTGTTCAGCCCTTTGTGGTTTTATTTCAGCAAAGTGGGGTATAGCTCAATCACCTCTGTAGATGTGTGAATAATGCAATCATCGACTGCCAGATGAACCTTGTTGCTAAGCCTCATGTATGTAACTTCATTGTTATCATTCTAGTGATTGTTTGGTATGTTTACTTTTCCAAGTGCAGATCAACGCACCATACTAGCTGTGTTTGCTGCTGAATAATGATGGTTTAGAGGCAAACGTCTTAAAACTTGGAGCCGAGCATTGAACGGAGTATGTAGACTATATAAGATGAACTAGTGGGCCTGAGCCAGCCTGTCTATTACAATGCTCATTTCTTTCTTGCAGTTATATATAATCATTTGGAGGAATGGTCTATTCTTATAAGGAAAAAGCACATGAATTTCTGAATCCCTGTTTATGACCTTTGTATCGAGTGTCCTAATACATTACAGCTGCCTAGAATTTCGGAGGAAATGCCATGCCAATAAGAGCTTGGAAAGCCTGTTCTTCCAGGGAAATAATTGAAACACTCCAATAAAACAAATATTAAACAATTTGAATCTTACAATATAAGATTATTTGGCAAAATAAGAGGCCACACACATCTAACACAAAAACAAAAAGCTCAAGTAGTAAAACACTAGTTCTAAATATTAAGATCTAGTAAGACTTAAACTCAATTGATTCAGATTGTATTTGACCATCATTGAGTCAATAATCAGCTGTATGTGGATGTGGCAAAATCTGTTTAATAGCCTTGGGGGTTACTTAGGGAGCCTATTGAGCATTTTTTTTCACCGTCTCAAAAAGCAGGATGTCCATAAAGAAACAGTGACTTTTGTCAAGGCAGGAAGACAGAGGAAATGCCTGGGAGACTTTTATGGAGGAAGTGTAGAAAATTGGAAGGAGTTAAAGAAGAGTTTTTATCAAAGATGGAGAGTTTTTAGTTATTGAACGCATAACAACGTTGTGTATACCTTTGAATCCATTATAGAGGGATGAGAGCCCTAGAGTGGTAAGTATAATGGACGTGACAGACTACATAGACTCTTGGATGGACAAGGCTACCTTGGACTGACCTCTGATACATGAATTAGACGAGGCATGGTGTGTACCTCACAGTGAGTTATCTATCACTAAAGCTAGCTTTTAATTGTTGTGTTTTGGCTCCCTCAGCCTATAAAGAGTTCAGGGGTCACAGAGGAGGCCTGGGGTGAGAGGTAGCCCGTCGCTAAAGAAAACATAGTTACACAGTAGCAGGATCATCTGAGACCCCCAGCCAGACCTGGAAACCACAAGGGAGGCTGTGTGTGTGCATGGACCGGTAACATGATCCCAGACAGGGAGGATGATGTCATTGAGGGAAGCAGACCGGCAGCCAAAATAATGAGGCAGTGTCATGGAAGCATTGAACCCCAATCACTCTTCTGTCTCCATTTCATTTGCAGTGCACAGCTCTTCATAATGGATGTTCAACTGTAAAGCAAGGAAAGTATAGTACTGCTGGATTGTAGAAATGCAGCTTAAGCATAGCGTGCATCTCCACTTGTATATCCAGGACACATCATGTAGTCACACACGGGCCCTTGGTTAGGACCACCTCTGGGGCCCCTGCCTCCAGCCACTGGGTGTCACTGTTCCTCTGCACCAGCGCTCCCTTCAACCTGAGAGGGTCGGATGCTGCTGTTAGTGCTGCTCTCACAGCAGCATCCTCGTTCAAGGCCAACTTGTTCAATACTCACCGTCTCTCTTTTTCCTTCTTTCACCACAGCCACTTCCCTAATTCCCAGTCTGCAGTCTTGCATTGTGAAACATTCTGTCCGGCGCGCCAGACCGAGAACTCTCGTTTTCCACCAGCAAGCCTGCACCCTTCACCTTGTGGTCCCCTGCCACCAAGTCTGGCCCCCACAAGATACTCTGTAGGAACATGGGCTTAAGTGGTGTAGGAAGTATGAATTCTCTTCTCTTTATCTGAAGTACTGAGGCAGACTAAAGTGGAACAAAAATGGCTTGTCTCTGGTGAAAAAACACAGTATTTGTAACTTCACGTCCTTGAGATGAAGGGGCTTTTAACCAATTCATCTTAACCAACTGCAACAGCCTTTGGAATCAAAGCAGAAAAAAAAGGACAAGCTGACATATGTCTTTCCTTTCGTGTGTCCTCCAACCACCATATTTGTTTTGTTTTTGCGTTTATATCATTAGAGAAGTGATTGGGTTAGGGGTTTTGCTCCACATCCGTACTGGCGAATTCGCTGTACTTTCAAACATGTGAAAGCAATTTCCCGTCATACCCCCCGTCCCCCTTCATAAACATATATGCCCCTGTATTGTGAACTGTATTGTACATGCATGCCTGTTTTTCATTTATTTCTATACCAATGCTTTTAGGACCTATTCATAAATTTGACAGCGAGTAAAGATTACCAATTGAGTCAAACAGGTCATATCCATCAGTGATTACATTACAACGTTTGAATCTTTCAGCACAAACATTTTTCTCCAGAGTAGCGCACAGTCCTTTCATACCAGGATAGAGTAGAAAAGGTTCAATCCGGTAATTCAACTTAAAATCATCATAATAGAAGATAGCTTAAGAGAAGGGAGAGTATTGCATCAAACTGCCTCTTTAATCAACACATGGGTCGTTCTAACATTTCTGAGGGAGCTATGTCATTCAGCTTCATTAGCAGCTAACTTGACTGCACTTTACTACCCACAATAAAACTAATTGCACCAAGGACTCCATCACTTAATGTGAAATTGTACCCAAAGCCTTTCAATTTTGATTATCTTTCTCATAAAAATTACAATGAAATTCAATTAAATTCCTATGTCATGAGCTACATAAATGCTACATTCATGATGGTGCAGCGCAAACACAATGCGCTAATTTTACTAGATTTCAAACACTGACGTTATTTCAATAAAAGGAATTACACCTAGTTAATGCATGCCAGTGCTAAGACTTCCTTGTAAAAAGTGATCTGTGTAATAAAACCAACAGTAAATCATTAGCATTAAAGTGACATGTCAATATTTTTGAGTTTTTTTGCCTTATTTTCATAATCCTTGGTGCTGTACGATTTTACCATTTATTTATTAGCTGCCATAGCCATCACATGCCAGAGGCTTAGCTTTAATTAATTGGGTGAGTTTGATGGAACCTAAAGTGTTCCTGTTATCCAGGAGCTCAACTGTCTGCCGATGGTCCAGTTTCAAAAGAAGCACCTCCATAATAAAGATACTTGAACGTCTACACACCCTACTACCACAAAATAAATAGCTTCCCTATATCATTTTGGACTTGTTTAGAGGTACATTTTGCTGACTCATAGCAACTCAAACAACTTGTTTGAAATGCCAGTAAATTCCTTTGATGTAAATGTTCCTGTGTTGTGTAAACATGTTGAACTAAAACCCATCACTTTACACCATATGTTTTACAACAATCTTTACCATTACAAAATGTCCAAGACGTCATCGTACGCAGAAAAAATGAAATTAAAAGCCCAGAAAAAAACAGTAGCTTTGCCAACTGTTGAAATTAAAGTGAACTGTTCAACATTGCAGTATTCAGTTTCTTGACTGAAGGTAGATCATTTTGAAAACATGCTTACCGGGAGCCAACCTGGTTCCACATACAATCACCTACAATTTGAATGAATCATTTGTAGTTTGCAAATGATTCATATCAGACGACCGCCTAGTGAAGATCATTATGAGGAAAGAAGCTTTTCCTTATTAAAAAAAAGAAAAAATTCGATGTAATGTCAAAATCACTGTCTCACCCACTCCGCCAAATTAACTACCCTGCTTATACATCTCTTGAAATATATCATTCTCTACAGCAGAAAGTCATTTGATCCTTTCTAAGCCTCTAGAGTGTGGTGTATTTCATGGGGGTTTGGGATGGAGCGCCACTGTCTGTCTCATGTCAAGTTGGAGAGACAGCTGAGTGTCTCCCCTCATCTCAGCAACTTTCACCACAAGCCGCATAAGGCTCCGGGCTCCTGATACTGTACACATCTGCCCTTTCAGTCTAGACATTGCACGACAGCGTAACACACACACACACACAGATGCATAAATGCACACGCATACACCACCATCCAGCAGGGCTGTTCTACAGGCTAATCCATCTCGTTTTTTACTTTCCATATGGAGGGATCCGTAACACATTCCATAACATTGCATCTGGTTAGAAATCAGCAAGTAGCTGGGAGAGTTAAGGAGTGTGGAGCTGTATCAGACCTTGTTGGGGTGTGAACTTTGGCTGTTGACATGGGACGGATGTGAACAATATGTTGCAGCATTTTTATCTAACTGTCTTTGAGTAACTGGAATGTAGATTCTGTTTTTCTTTTAAGGGATTTTGCACCCTGATGCTAATTCACTACAAAGCCAATGACTGAGGTTGGACTGGATTTTTGGAAAACCAAAATACATCTGTGTGAAGTTTAAATCTCACTGCTATAATACGAACACGAACACGACCAACAGTTGGAGAGTTGGTTGGAGGTCTGTGATGAAGTGGATTAGCCAGGTTTGACACTATGAGCTACTGCACTGAGTGACACCAACCCTTGTGACGCCCCTGCACTACACTTTCCATCCTAGGCCTGGTATTTATAGCAGCGGTTAACACACCGTTTCCAACAGTCTGGGTGTACTGATCCAACCAAGACAGACAGACATTTCGTTCATTGGTACATTTCAATATCATTTACTCACAATCCCATAGTAACGTGCAGCTCATTGCAAACTAAACAGTTGTATTTAAACATGCATTGTGTAACATGCAAGTTCATTATTTGATGGTATCCTTACCGTGTAAAATGTTTATTGGGATAGCCAATCAGGAAGCTCCAGGGGAGGAGTTGTTCATTAATTGATGGAGTTTTAAAGAGGCCACTGGGCAGGGCACAAACAGGGTAGAGTTTGGAGAGAGACCCTCACATGGTTGGACCTGTGCCGAACCCGTACGAAAGTAAGAATGTTCGAAGACCTGTAAAAGTCTATTTTTGTTTGTTTGTTTGGTTTTGGATACCTCCCCTTTGTGAATAAATAACCCACTTAAGCACAGCAACTGCCTGCGTTCTGCCAATACATTCACCACCTTTGAGCCCTCGGGCATGACTATCTTACAGGGTTAGACACCACTTCTACCATCAAGCAAGAGACTCGTCATCTCACTGCGGTGGATGGGCTGTGTTTGGGTAGGGCCCTGTGCGTTACTTAGTCTGGGTGGTCTTGTGCACATTAAGCCTAGTCAAGCATTACTTCATGAACCTTTTGCTGTTGCTTGGAAAACAAATGGCTAATCTGTGAGATGGGATCTTTATGACGCGTTAATGCGATTAACCGCTGAAACCTTTCTCTACGTTTATCACTATATATTCTTTTGTATAAAAGGAGTATTACGAAACCTCAAGATTTACGTTTAGAGTGATGTAGTTAGGAATAATTGGGTGGTTACCTCTGTGAAATCAGATAAAAACAACAAGTCCTGCTTCTTGTAATCTCTGTGCCTTTCTACCTTACTGTCCTGTTATATTTGGACTTATAAGGACTTTTTTTAACCAACCCAGTATTCAAAACAATTGTCATAGCCTTGTGGGCGACTTACAATTTCCAGCACTGAATCCAAATATACTGTTGCTAGTTAGTGGGTTTATGATGGAGCACTATGGATATCTAGAATATGATCCTGCTTTTCCTTTCCAGACAGTATATCCCTTTAATCAAGACTGGAGTTCAAGGAGAAAGTAAACATCATTATCTAGCGCACTCCATTACCCAAAGTCCTTAGGATGGGTTGGGGATATAGGCTACAGGCTTGATGTGAAGCATGTGTCAGTTCAAGGGCGTGTGCTGTCAGGAAGCATTAGGCTACTAATGAACACACTAATGAGCAATACATTAACACCATTACCTCTTCAATGAGGGGTTAATCAACCTGGGATGCAGCCCCACAAGCGGCGAAGCCTAACATTGAAAATATTGCAAAATCGTTCTGATTTCTTTGCTTGTTTAAATTAAAAGATAGGCTGTCTATAGTAAACTGGATGTAAACTGCAATGCATTTACTATGTTTTAGAATCGTTTAAATTTAATGCATGAACTATGTACATTTAAAATGCAAATCTTTACATTGCTGAGCCTTATTTTGTTTGGCCATCAGAGCATGTGACAAAACACAGATTACGTCCAATCAATATCTTTCTTAAACTCTACCAATACGTGAAATGTTTTAATATATGCAGAGAGTCAGCCCATTTCACTTAAATTTAAACATAGCGTGCAGTATGCACTGTATGGCACATGGAAAAGTAATTGCCTCTGGGTATAGACCATGGAACTAATGTTTTTGTTAGTTGATATCTTTGATGAGATGCGTGTTCTTTCAGAGTTTCTTGCTTGATGAGGCATTTTTGTCTCATGCGACATGATCCAATCTATTTATGTAAGCTCAATGTTGCAGGAGCTACTTACTGTAAGTGTTCTCACCTGTGTAAATTATTTTATGAATATCCACTTGTTTGCCAAAACTGTGGTTTAGGTTTCCTCTGAGTAGTTTTCTGCTGGTGGATTAATCTCGAATGAATGAATCAATCCATGCTTTGGCCCCTCATCGACGTGATATGTGCGTCCCTGTGACTGGCGGTTGGTCCAATTTATGCAACCTTTTCTTTTGGGAAAATTATTTGGGTATGATTGTTTAAGTCAACCCATAGGCAAACACTTTTACACACTTAAAATGCAGTCATATTCCACATTTTAAGTGACCATTTAAAATCAGATGTTTCTCTTTTGACAAGCTTTTTTAATCTCATCGGTGATCTAGGCCAGATGGAGTTAGTTGAAAAAGGTTATGACAAAGCCTATGCCTCCTTTTACCTCCTGAAAAGATGGAAGATGATTAAATAATTGTCAGATTTAATATCAACGTTGGTACTGTAGTTAATTTACTGATTTAACTCTACTCCAAACAGTTAGCAAGCAAATATATTTGTTTGTAATGACTCAATTAATGAATACAGAACTAAAACTGAAAGGAAGTGACATCTTTACTTTGCTAAAGCAGGCTCAGAACCTGGAGCATATTTGATGATTTCCCAATTGAGTAAACACGATTGAAGATTATTTATGGGTGGAAGAAACATTTGGCTACATCATCATGGTGGGTGGGCTTTGAGGAGCGATGTTCTCATCACACATCTTGGAGTGTGTTTTGATTGGGCGTTTGGCGATATGTCATCCAGAAGTACTGATTGGATTAGGTGTCAGCCGTGTGGCACGGATGACTGCACATTCAACAGGGCATCACACTGAGCCACCTGTTTCTTATTGTTTCACATGGTCATATCTGGGCTGATCGTTTGCTTTCTGATTCGTGGGGTTTTGTCTGTTTAGTGTGGGCGAGGAAGGAATGGAAGATGGGAGGAAGAGAGAGAGAGAGAGAGAGAGAGAGAGAGAGAGAGAGAGAGAGAGAGAGAGAGAGAGAGAGAGACTGAACACAAAGAGAGAAGGCAAAGAGAGAGAAAGGGGAGAGCTGCATGGGAGAATACACATGCTCTCCATACACTACCAGCGCTGTATTGTTATTGATAGGGATAAAAGGAGCTAAGGTTACATTGAACCTGCCTTCTCGGCAAAAACCTTACAAACTGACTGATTGATCATTGGTCTGCATAAAGTTAAACAGCTTGTTAATTGTCTCTGCAGACTTGGAGTGGTTTGCTTCAGCTGTATGGGATCTTGAAACCCTTGTCATTATAGCACTCACAATAAAAGGTTCTGGGTGGCAGATTGAGGGAAAGCATTTGAAGACCATGCTGTAGCTCATAATGCTCAAACAAAGAAAGTTATTTTTTTTCAAACATGAAAGTTATTTTTTTCAAACACAATCCAATGTGTTGCCCTCTCCCACCCTCACATTTTTCACTTTGTTAAAAATGCCAGTGGATCATAGGTTGGGGAGGAACTCAAACACACACACACAAAATTAACATGTAATGTATTCTGCTACTCCATTTGGTCAAAATAACACCTACATTTAAAGTAGTACTATTTATTATTTGAACCTTATTGTTTCACTACTTTCCATTGCTTTAGGTCTTACCTATTGGCACACTATATATTTTATATCCATTGGTTTAAGTCAGTCTGTACTGAGTTAAATTATGCCTATAAGGTCATTAGGACCAGTGAAGTAGTGAATTACCCTTATTTTATTTGAAAGATGAACAGGTTCTCTTTACGTAATCATAGAGAACTTGGCAAAAAAGGACCAGATGTTAGACAATTCTTAATGCAGCATGAACTATTGAGTTGAAATATAGTGCATTGGGCTATGAGGTCAACACTGGGTCCAAGGTGTCCAAGACAAAGCGACATATAACATGTTCCCTATTTGGTGTGACAGTTTTGTGAGGGAAAGTTCAGTACATCCTGAGCACATGAGCACATGTAATGGAAAAATGAATGCTAGTTTTGGTTATTTGTGCCAGTGCATGGCTCCAAACACTGCTGGTCATCTTTTGTTTCCAGGACCCCCCAAAATTGATTCAACTGAGGTGATGGTAAACAATGTAAAAGATAACAGACAGATGATGTTAATCATATCACAATGTCGATGAATCGTTGGAATGCATTCTATCTGTTAGAAATAGATCAGTCATCACATTGTGGGTAAAAGATTGGGTATGTTACCTGTCTTGGTTCAGGAAGAGTCTCTTTGTGTTAGATCAGCTAGATTGTAGATGTATTCTTAGAGTTGGTAAAAAGCCATAAAGTACATTCATATAAATTGTGTTAGACTTAATATCTTTACCATCTGGTAAGCTTTATATTGAAATATTTCATTGAAACATTCATCATTCGTGGGCTACGTGGAGGAAAACAAACCAATACAAAGTGATCCAATCAATCTCAATGGTAGAGCGGTCTCTATGACCACTGCATGGGGATTTATAAGGCAAAATGTTATAATTGTACAATATTTTCAGATACTTGCCCTCACTGTTCTAGCTTGTACAGTAATATCATTTAAAATAATCTGCAAATATAGGATATACCTATTTTGAAATCCTATTTCTAATGTTTTGACTTGTAAAAGTGCCAACACCAAAGAGTGGTTTCAAAAGCTGTTTGGTCCTGACGCACTTCATTATTTATGGAACCTCAGTTTGAACAAATATTGTGTTCATGTATTTATATTAGTAAGGAGCCTGTCTTAAAATGAAATATAATGTTCAGTGTTAGGAAGGATTGTTGGCCTTCCTTGCTGCTCAGAGTAGCAGGAATTGAGAAATGTCTTTATAGACTGATCTGCAGAAGGCGTCATATGAAATGGCAAAAGTCAGAACCAATGACGCATGTTGTTACCAACATTTAAAACACCTGCCGCTTCTTTGTCAACTATGATTCCAGAAGTGTCCTAATGCTCCTACCAAAGATAACAAAAAACATTCGACACCGTCATAACATTTCTTGATTTCTTCTCCAGTGAGCTGCCAGTGTTTAGAAAAATGGAACTTACTGTTTGAGTAAGGAAGATGACAAAGAATACAGACAAAAACAGGTAACTTGGCAAACACCAGATAATTTCATGGTCTGTTGATTTTAATCTCATGTGACAACTTAAACTCCTCCCCAAGAGAGATAAATTAATGATGACAACTGGAACAGCTCTTACAGTACACTTTTTAAAGACAGAACGCTTTGCAAACATTCAACAATTGAATATGATTCATTCGCAAAGAATAAATACATTTTTTTTTTTAATGATATTTGTTTTTGTTATGTTCTCTGATGTTTCAAACCAAACAACATATTGATTGATGTAATTCAATTGCCATGAAGAGAAAACATTCAGAGATAACCACAGATTTATCTTTTTTCTCTAACCAAAATTGTTATGGCTCCTATTTTACCAACAGCAGTCTTTTACGCTTAGTAACATGTCAAATAAAAACGATTAAGTTGTGTTTGTGTCCACGTATGGTATATATAACTATAGGGCTTTCTCTGAATCTTTTGCCAGTAGAAGAAGCTTTGTTCTGGCAGCTTCGCTTGAGTAAATAACAGTTAAAATGATACTTTAAGAAAATGTACCACATGAAAACAGGTGCGTCTAAATCATCTCATTTATCAGTACGGTATCATACGTGCTCAAAGGAACAACAGTTAATCATTCTTTAACTGCCAGTATGTCTATGCAGTGTATTTGTGAAAACAAACAAAGCAATGACTTTTCGTCTTTCATCACTTGCGCTGCCTATACTGTATATATGCCCAGGCGCAGTGAAACCTCAAAAACGATTTAGGCTTGGTTCAAAGTCTAGACTTCAAGATGTTGGTTGGCAACACATTACAGCTACACTATTTCTCAGATTAACTTGCTGCTTATTTTTCATGTAGAGTGATGTTGACCATTTTCAGCTACAGCCAGGCACTCAGGGAGGTTATTTTACGTGGCAGCCCAGTTTTATCATGTGGTGTGAGCAGCATCTACACATTACTGACAGAAGATTTATGAAGATTTTTTCCTGTTGAAGACACAAAAACAAGAATCAAGCTTTCTAAAAAATGTCTTCGTATGAAAAATGGTATAGGAACAAAGATCTCCAAGGATATTTCCCCCCCTGCATCTCCCAGTTGGTTTCCATTCTTCATTATTAAAAATGTCAAGGATCTTGATAAGTGTCCCACCTTTCACCTGTAAGGGTGCTTCTTCACTACAGAATGTAAACGCGACGATCTTTCTCTCTGCTTTGATCCCCATCGTAGAGGCTTTAAAAGCCTTATGATGCATGACTAGGCATCCGAAGGAACCAGGCAATAAAACTAGCTCCATCACATTCCTCCATCTTGACTTTGACTGTCTGTAACCTGTGCATAGCAATGCACAAGGACCTCCTCTCACTGCGAAAGAATAACATATGTCTGCCTTGTTTTTTTGTTTTGATCACCATCCGGTTTTATTTTCCACTACCAAAAATCAACAGGTAAAATCTTTTTACATTTTTGTGGGTCATGTGAACCTACTTGACATAAACTTGATTGTCAAAACTGGTAAAACATTTGACAACGTATGAACGAGGGTGACCTGACATATCCCGACCCTGCATCCTTCTGTCCTTTTCCATCAGATTGCTACCATTCCGTAACCATAGCCACAATTGCCTTGGACACACACACACCCTCCGACATGCAGAACATCTGTAATAGCTGTCTCTGTCTGTCTAACAAATTTGTAAAAAAAAAAAAAAAAAAGTTTCCACTATGTATTCGTGTGCAATCATTATCTTTACAGTGCTTTCAAATACCTTGTTTCAGGTATGTAGCAATTCAAATACTGTCTACGGAAAAAATGATTAAGATTTCTCATAATATCATGGTGAAATGTGGCCTCTGATATTTACGATGACTGCTGCCACTCCCATCCAGTAGAGTCTACTACTGAGTAGACGATTGGCAGCACAGGGGCAAAATTCCCCAGGACGTCTGCACACAGATGGTCTCAGCCCACATTGTATGACTAGCATCAAGACATCTGGACGGTGCATCCTCCTCTGCTTAGGATCTGTCTGAACTGGGAAATATGTTGAGTGTCTGAGTGGAGGAGACGCTGAGATTGGTGACATGTTGACATTTTGGCTGGTAGAAAACCTGTCTCTGAGAGGTGTCCCAAACACCTACGCCAAGCAAGGGCTTAAAGTACTGAGGGGATCAAGATGGATTCAACCCTAGCTATGAAAGTCACCATCTATTGCCAATCCCTAATGACAAACAAGCTGATCAAGGTATAACCATTATCTTGTAAATAATGTATTCTATATGTAATAAATTCTTGATTTAGCGCAAGTCCTTAGCCTTAGTCTTAGGTGACATCCTTCCTGACATAAGGTGCCAAAAAAGTGCCTTGTATAAAAGATATGAGGTGCTACATAAAAGGACAAAAGTCTAGAACTGAAATGAACACATATTTTCTGCATTTCCCTTTTAAAAAAAAAAAACATCCATTAGTTAGAAATAACTGGAATGAATGGACAATTGCAATCCCAAGAAACGGTCTGGGCACAAAGTTAGATAAAGTGAAAGGCAGACCAGTCACTTCAGGCCAGTCAGATGGCACTAAATGTTTTTCATAATCTGTCATATTATGATGATTATGCCATAAATCTCAACATCTTAAACAGAGATACACAAAGTATCATTATTATTGATCTAGTTGTTTGTTGTTGTTGCTCACTGCTCTTAATAAAAATGACAAATGAATTAATACTTCATTTAAAAATGTGACTGCCATATGTCCCAGATATAGCTATATATATAAATATAGTCAATGTCTAACATAATCATGATGGTAAAACTCAATACAGCCCACACCTTGGCTTAGATGTTACTAACCATTGAAGCACAGCCGTTTCAGGAAACAAAACATATCCTGGGAAGATCATTAGCCTGCTTTGTTTATATTGGACATTTCAGAGGAACTCCCAGATCTTTCCTAAAAGTCTGACTGTGGAAGTAAGCAACTTCTCCCCACCACAGAATGTTCATGAAATAATATGATCATATTTCATCACTTTTGTTCACAAGGGCTTTTGAGTTAAAACATTAATTTCCTCAATAAATCAAGAAGGGACAGTGAATTATCCATAAAGGTTAACCACTGCAGAAAGTCCATAAAATAATATGATCATATTTCATCACTTTTGTCTACAATGTATTTGGAGTTAAAATGATAATATCTTTATTAAATGCCCTTTTCTTAGGATACTGCACTGACTTGATGGATGACGTGGATCAACGGTCAAGGAAAAACAAAAGCTACAAAATCCACTCAGCTACTTATTTTGCTTGATTCCAAGATTTTATATTTGCATAATGTTTAGATTCGCTACTGCCTTAATGTAACATCTGCACGTTTAAGCGTTTATTGATAATGAACAAACCAATATACATATACAGGGATGTTTTTCCGATTGTAATATCTGCAGTGTTATTTGTGGCTCTTTTGGCTTTGAAAATAACTACTCTCTCTGCTCTTTCCTTCTCCCTAAATATTCCCCAGAAATGTTGCTGAATCTGTGCATCCACCCAAAGTGTCTGATTAAAACAGAGCTCCATTCTAAATCCCGCTGAGGTGTTTCATGTGTTTTGCTGGAGACTTCAAACAAATCTCCTGGACGCATGGTGCGTCCTTTAAAGTCTAAACCACAGAGAAGTAGACGGACCAGACTGCTTCTGCAGATGGCAGTCAGGCGGAGAGGACATTTTAAGTCAGAGGGTGACAAGCCTTACTTATAGAAAACATTGCCAAGAACCACTATTCAGCTAGGATGCATACAGACATGCACATTCTGCAGGTTGAAAAGTAATCCTCCGTATTTTGGAAGAGGTGCACGTCTTTCTTTCGGATTCCTCACACGATGTTAAAGCCACACCCAGAGTGAGCGACCAGAGGCTGTAGTGTTATACCTATATTTAGTATTGCAATTTAGTCAGCAATCACGTCACACGCTATATATCCACATTGGCTTTCATCTCTGTGAATTTAAGAGGAAACTCTTGTTTGGAATGGGATGCCTTTCCTGGTGGACTTCCACTTTTAAATTAGGCCACTTTGTCTGATGCCGTACTAAATTATGTAATTCCCCAGTAACAACATCACTGCAAAACGAGTAATTCTGTTAGCCTCTGTAAAACATTGTAAGCCAACAAAACAGTTCATGTTTGAGATTCTTTGTCCCGTTTTATTGTGACCCCAGACAGTCCCCTCCCTCACACAGTGTAGAGCACTCTGTTCTTCCCACCACACAATAAAGAACTTTGTTGTGGAAAAGCAACTAAAGTCAAACCTCGTAAAAGTACCTGTGTTTAATAGTGTTTCCTCACAAAGGCATCTTCTCTTCAAGAACACTAACAACACAGGTCAAAGCTGTGGTTCATTTATTATTTCAAGTATGCAGTAGCCTTTTGCTCTTTAATTGTATCATATATTCAACTTGTTTGTACAAAGTTTTCACATCACATGGCCTCATTACAGGGACAAAAAACAACAATGTTATTTTATCTGATGCCTTTTCTTCTGGTAAGTGTCACACAGTAACACTGAGCCCACACACCCACCCTCATGAACTGGGGTTGTTGGTCATACTCGTAATAGGTAAGTATATCTAGAGTTGTTATCCGCGAAAGGTACTTAAACTTGGAGTGAAGGAACCTTGTTTATGCCGAAAGGGGTTTGGCAGTGAATGGAAGGTGAGATCAATATATCAGAGTTGTGTTGTGTGTGTCTGGCTGAATGTTGAGGAATTGTTTGTAAATCACACTCCCTTTTTATTTTCAGAAACACCAAGGAAAGCCAGCTGTAAATTCTCTGAAAAGGGATTCCTCATAACCATTACCCAACATCGAGAACTGAATAAAATATTTAAACATCAAACTGCAAAGAAAGTACCTACTCTTGAATGTTTTCGTTAAATACTGAAAAATGTATTATAATCTCTTCAGACTGTCTTGTAGTACATAACTGTTTAAATGTGGACAGGTTTTCAATCACACGTCAGGCATGTAAGTCTGACCAATATACTGTACTCTGTATGCCTTCCAGGGGTTCATTAGGAACCCATAGATAAAAGTCTGCATATATTGAAGAAAGATTTTTTGAAGCTGCCAGAGCAAGAAACTACTTTAGTCTAGACACTGCCGTACTGCCTTTCACCTGCAGGCATTTTGCATGTTACAAAATGCCTTTGATACACAACACAACATGCCATGCTGAAAACCTACCAGAGTTTTTGATTAGCCAGGGATTTTCAATTTGAATATGGTTAAGGCAAGTATTCAGATTAGGTGTCACAGGAATTTCATAAATTTCTAATGTTAGAATGGATCATTTGAACTAGTATTCACACTGGATTGCCAGAAAGAGCTCTGTGTATTGAATTCAAACCTATTTTATCGTTTGAATTATGTAATGTAATGCACAGAATCACAAACTTTAAGGACACTTGGGCTACTACAGATGCCTTACAGGTGGGAAGTCACCGGAATAATACATGCAGCCCTTATCTCCAGCTGTCTGTTCTCGGTCTGTACTTAAGGAATTGCCTTTGTTCTAAGTAATGACAAACATTCTGGCAGAGAGTCATAAGTAGTTCAATAGATGCATTTCCTCGTAACTGGATGTTCAGCTCCCTAAACTTTCTGAAACCAACAATCTAAGTCTGTATCAAATTTGTCCCACACTACCAAACCCCCCTCCCCCCAAACAAGCTAGCCTCTGTGAGGCTGTGGATGAAATGACTTGGATGAGTACCAGTGACTTGACCACCTTCATGGAGAGATCGGCGTGCTCATAGCCAGGACAGCTGAGGCAGCTCTTCAGCATTCACTCAATGCCAAATCTGCCCAGGGTATTTGTCTTCACTAATGTTGGAAGATTGTCTGTGAGTCATAGGAAAACATTGAAAATCATAATTGCTCACAACTCATATTGAAGTGTTTTCAGCACTCTGAGGTAAGATCATATCTTTGAACTGACATGGCAACAAAAGCCTGGACAGTGTTGTCGTACTTACCTGCCTTTAAACTACTGTTATCTTAAGAGGCCTGCCCTTGTGTTGAAAATAATTATGGCCTATGAGATCGATAAGGTGTATGGGCATCAAAAGGAAGGAAACCCTACAGTGATGCACTAGGGGTGACCAGATAGAAAGATCCTGAAAACAATAAAACCAGATTAAAAGCAGTAGCTGCAGTGGTTTCAACTGTTGTTCTTCCAGCTTGCAGACTTCCTCCTCTCTCCTCTCCAACACATGTGGTCTGAATTAGATTGCTGGCAGGAACGGTAATCTGGAATCTTCCTCCAATGGATGTGGCCCAGGCAGACTTTCACTCATCCACCGCTGACAGATCTTAGTGGAAAATCTGTGTCTAGTTATGCTGTAAAAATACTCAAGTCCAAACCTGGTAGACGGTGACTTCAGTAAACCAGGTCGGTAGCAAAGTTGCCACTGTTAGGCATCTGAAAACTGTGGTGCTGGTTCACCACATCATTGTCCATGCATTTTCACTTCATTTATTTTCCTAAATATTAATCACCACGGGGGCACCAAATATCATCCTTTTCAAAATGGCTGCATCACAGCAGTAAAACGCTTTCCTTTTTTTAAGTAGTTGAATTTCACGGTGTTGATGTGGATTTTTGCACTTGGTAGTATGTAAGTTGGTTCCCACTGGTTGGTCAGTTTAAAGCCAGGAGTAGTAGAGTAAAAAAAGAAAACGTCTTGACCCAACCAAGTAGACACAATAGAATAGATCAAAATAACAAAGCAACCCTGCTGAGTTACCATGTTTTCAGCAGGATTGGAGAAAGGAAAACAGTAAGCATAGTGAAAACAAACAAAATAGCAGTGCATATAGATGACACATCTCTTGGGAAAGCAGAGGGAACTTTTCAGCTCGGAAGAAGAAAACTGTGATGAGATATTTGCTCTTGAAACTTAAAAATACTTGTATCTAAAATGTTTACCTTGGACAAGTTCACAGTTAATCTTGTCATGTCCTTCAGAAATACTGCTTGTTACAATAATACCAAATTAGCGATTCTACAGTAACTATTTTGCACAAAGTTTTATAATGTCCAGAAACCTTTTGTCTGTGGTCCAACTTCAGTATTGTTAATATAATTGCTGCTAATTCAACCAAAACTTGGAGAAATCTCGCTAAAACGCTCTCTTAATGATATTTTATAAATCGTAAAAAAGATAACTGCACAATCAGCAAGCTCATCCTTATACAACTTAGTACGGGATTGGACAACAATGGCCCCAAACATTCATAATTATTAGAACAAGTTAGCCATTTAGCAATCTCAAAATACCTGAAGAAAGTATTTACAGTGAATTACAGTATGTCTATGTGACTCTGTGAGTAGAATAATAATAATAATAAATAGTAAACACACTTTAAACCCCAAAATGGGGTAAAATCTTCAGGCAGATGGAGGTTTGTTTGCTTTGTGGGCAGGGGAAACATGTACTCTGAGGTTGCACAATACTGAGGCCCTTGAACCCTCTAAATGCCAGACTCAACACACCCCTTTTGAATGTTACTTGTAATGTTTGCATTTGCAGCTACTACACACACATACTTATACTGAATTGAAATATGATATATATATATATATATATATGTACATATATATATATATATATATATACAGTGGGGCCAAAAAGTATTTAGTCAGCCACTGATTGTGCAAGTTCTCCTGCTTAGAAAGATGAAAGAGGTCTGTAATTTTCATCAAAGGTACACTTCAACTATGAGAGACAAAACTGAGAAAAAAAAATCCAGGAAATCACATTGTAGGATTTTTAAAGAATTTATTTGTAAATGATGGTGGAAAATAAGTATTTGGTCACCCACAAACAAGCAAGATTTCTGGCTCTCGCAGACCTGTAATTTCTTCTTTAAGAAGCTCTTCTGTCCTCCACTCATTACCTGTATTAAGGGAACCTGTTTGACCTCGTCATCTGTATAAAAGACACCGGTCCACAGCCTCAAACAGTCAGACTCCTAACTCAACCATGGCCAAGACCAAAGAGCTGTCGAAGGACACCAGGAAGAAAATTGTAGACCTGCACCAGGCTGGGAAGAGTGAATCTGCAATAGGCAAGCAGGGTGGTGTGAATAGATCAACTGTGGGAGCAATTGTAAGAAAATGAAAGACATCCAAGACCATTGATAATCTCCCTCGATCTGGGGCCCACGCAAGATCTCATCCCGTGGGGTCAAAATGATCATGAGAACGGTAAGCAAAAATCCCAGAACTACACGGAGGGACCTGATGAATGACCTGCAGAGAGCTGGGACCAAAGTAACAAAGGCTACCATCAGTAACACACTACGCCGAGAGGGACTCAAATCCTGCAGTGCCAGGCGTGTCCCCCTGCTTAAGCCAGTACATGTCCAGGCCCGTCTGAAGTTTGCCAGAGAGCATATGGATGATCCAGAAGAAGATTGGGAGAATATCATGTGGTCAGATGAAACCAAAATAGAACTTTTTGGTAAAAACTCAACTCCTCGTGTTTGGAGGAAGAAGAATGCTGACTTGCATCCCAAGAACACCATACCTACTGTGAAGCATGGGGGTGGAAACATCATGCTTTGGGGCTGTTTTACTGCAAAGGGGACAGGACGACTGATCCGTGTTAAGGGAAGAATGAACGGGGCCATGTATCGTGAGATTTTAAGCCAAAACCGCCTTCCATCAGTGAGAGCATTGAAGATGGAACATGGCTGGGTCTTCCAGCATGACAATGATCCCAAACACACCGCTCGGGCAACGAAGGAGTGGCTCCGTAAAAAGCATTTCAAGGTCCTGGAGGGGCCTAGCCAGTCTCCAGACCTCAACCCCATAGAAAATTTGTGGAGGGAGTTGAAAGTCCGTGTTGCCCAGCGACAGCCCCAAAACATGACTGCTCTAGAGGAGATCTGCATGGAGGAATGGGCCAAAATACCAGCTACAGTGTGTGCAAACCTGGTGAAGACTTACAGGAAACGTTTGACCTCTGTCATTGCCAACAAAGGTTATGTTACAAAGTATTGAGGTGAACTTTTGCTATTGACCAAATACTTATTTTCCACCATCATCTACAAATAAATTCTTTAAAAATCCTACAATGTGATTTCCTGGATTTTTTTTTCTCATTTTTGTCTCTCATAGTTGAAGTGTACCTATGATGAAAATGACAGACCTCTCTCATCTTTCTAAGTAGGAGAACTTGCACAATCAGTGGCTGACTAAATACTTTTTGGCCCCACTGTATATACAGTACTGTGCAAAAGTTTTAGGCAGGTGTGAAAGCAGGTAAAAATGTGAAAGCAAAGAGTGGTCACAGCTAATATTGATTGTTCATGTGTTCATTCACTTTGCATTTAGATAATTGATAAAAACAAACAACTAACACTTCAATTTTTGAAAGCATTGTTACTTTACACACCTGCCTAAAACTTTTGCACAGTACTGTTTATATATAGATATACATAGACATGTGTATATATATATATATATATATATATATATATATATATATATATATATATATATATATATATATGTATGTATGAATATTGAATATGTGATTCTAATAGAAATTCTGGGGGTAGCAGCATTGTGTAGTTCTTGATTTCTCCTATTGTACATCACGGTTATTGATGTTGACACGCCATATGGCAATGTTAACCTCAGGATTCAATATGTTTTTGTGTCTGTATGTCTTTCAGACATTCCTACTTTCAGCAAGCAGTCACATGGCATAGTTTTTTACTTATTTGCCGAAATAGACCCCATTTTAAAGCTGGGTAGTGTAGCTGTACTCAACAAACTTGCCCTTTCTGTTTGATTGGACTTTACCCCAGAGGGACAGTGTGTCTAAATCAGCTTGTGGTCAGACAGAACGTTTGGGCAACTAAACTTCTTAAATAACCATGAAATGTAAGAAGCTTGTGATTTTAGTGCTTCTGGCTCTGTTGGTCATTTTAGTCAAGTATTTTGATATATTCTGTTAACAGCTGTTACACAGTTCTAAATGTTAAAATATTGTAAAATCACATATCAAGTAGTTTAACCCTGACTTGCTGCTCTATTGATTGCAGAAGCCAGATCAATGTATCAGTACAACAGTTGGCGCACACAAATAGTGCAGACCTATTTGGCTTGTTTTCTCTTTCAGCTGATTTGCCCAGGATTAGTTTTATCAATGGCTGGCATAGAATCGACAGAAGTGACCACTTCAAAAAAACATGGTAGCTGAAAGTTTTAAAGAAAAACCTACTTTGAATGCCACGGCTTGATGTTATGGTATTCATTGTATTGATGAAGCAATACACAGAAACAGGTTTAGCATATGTGTCTGTTTAGTGGTTTATTTGTTTGTTTGTGGGGTTGTGTTCAAAAGGTATTTAATTTCTGAAAGTAGTCTTCTATGTCCACACCAGAAAGATATAATAAGCTGTAATAGCTGTCGTAAGTCTGTAGGAATTGTGTGCATTGTCTTTGAATTAATAAAGATGTAAAGTACTTACTATAATCAACCCAATTATTTATAATACCTCTTTGAATTGGACTGTGACAGTATCTGTGGTTTATTGAGCACTTGAGCATTGTCAGATAATGAACACTGATACACACAGACAGACAATGTAATACACTGCTTCTCCTTTCACTTTATGGTCACATTTCATGAAATCCTCCTAGTTCAGAACAAAAAGTAATTGTTTGACTTTACGAAGCGAAATGGGCTGCAATGCAGTGCCACAAAAATTACTAATATTGGCGGACAATTCCAACATCTCTCTTTGGAAAGAAGCGAAAATGTTATTTATCATAGGTGTCGACTAACTCTACTATACTGAGGGCTACATAGAGAGCCTGAGTGCTTTGCAGCTACCTCCTTAGTGTGGGCTTATGAAACATTATATTTCAGCCCAAGGTCACAAGGGAGAGATGTCACTCAGGCACCCCTATTAAGTTCACAGCTCAGCAGTCAAACCAACTATGGCATCACCCATTAATCACGGACCTCGTGTAACAAACTACTGCATTTGTTTTTCCTTTCCTTTTAGGAGGCTGAGTTATAGTAGCTGTGTCCTTCTCATTACTGCCCGGTCTGAGAGAAGTCTCAGCCGACTACCGTATCCCCAACAGTTTGTTATACACAGACACTTTTGCTGCGTTTTTTGTGTGGCTGTCAATAGAAAAAGATTTGAGATGATCCCATTATAAGGTAAAGCCATTGGAATTGTTTTAGAATATCTGTGATCCCTAATTTAGTTAACTAGTTGCATGCTTTCATATAATGCATTTATGGTATCTGGAGGAAGTTTGTAAATGGTAGATGGACTGCCCTTATGTAGCAATTTGTTTTGCTTAACAGTAAGTAAAGTGCGTTACAATTGGCCTCTCATTCACCCATTCACACACACACCGATGGGGACGCAGCTGCCATGTAAGGCGCTAGCTCAGCCATTGGGAGCAACTTAGGGTTCGGTGGACAGGGGGAGCCGGGGATCGAACCACCAACTTAAGGGGCAACCTAGCATCTTTTGTAACTAATCAGACATCTAGTATTGGGCATACAAAACCCTGCTGTAGCAAAGTCTAGTGTCTGCAACAGTATCTATGCAGTACAAATAGGCTCTTTCTCATAGAATGCATTCTGAAATGTGGTTCTCAGCAAGTGAAGTCAGGATGCAGACCTTGCAATAAATGGATCATGACATCAGAGAACCCCCACACAGTGATTGGCGCTTTCTCTGTAACCTCAGAGTAGGTTAATCTTTTGGTCATTTGCTTATTAAAGCATTATTAAAGCTATAATTACAGTGCTCTGCCTCCCTTATTGCAATATAAAGGTAGTCTGTCTGCTACGACTGTAGTGTTAAGACCTGGTAGGACTACATCGCACTGTTATACAAGTTTGATGTGAAAATTATTTGTTGCCGAGCATGATGTAAGAGATGGCACAATCAGTAATAATATAGTTCTCAATACTAGCCCTCAAACTGAAAAGGGATTTAAACTAATCAAAAGAGCAGGCTGTGTTCCTTTTTGTTTTTTTTTGCCCAAACTCAAAACAATAAGCAAAGCTTATATTCACTAAAAGTAATGCTCTGGACTATTGTTAGTAAATATCATCATACGACACATACTGTATTTCTAAAATATTACCTTTTTTCTTACTGTACTTCAAATGTCAGTTTTGTGTTTGAAATTCGGGGCAGTTTGACCTCTAACCAATTAACAAGTGGTGTGTCAAAGGGGTAAAAATTTCAAATAGACATTAGGCAGTTCTCCCATCTCAGATAATGGATGACTTGGTTTAGTTCAGCGTCCCCCACCATAAACCCCTCATAGGGTAAGGCGACCACGTAACCCTCCTGGGGGTCGATGGTCCACCCTAAAACTTTATTGCTAAGTGGTTGGTTTGCGGTTGTATGGTTCAAGTTCAGGGAAGGGGAAAATAATCAATGGTCCCGGATAAGTAAACATTCACTGGTCTAGATTTATGTCTGAGATTTAATGGTTAATATACAGTAATAGAATAGCTACTTTTCATTCATGATTAAGGGTGTATTTCAGGGAATTCTTTGCCTGGATATTTATTCTTTAACATTAACTAATTATAACTTGTAGATTGTATCCATCAGTCTGGTTATTATTTCTGGGCAGATCATTTTATTGGTCTAACTGTTTGATATCCCTGAATTACATGCAGTATTTAGATAACTGTTTTCTGATATTCTGAATGATGTAAGCATTGTGTGGTCTAGAGGTAGCATCCAATGTGGGCAAGCCCAAATTCACTAGATGGCAACACACTTAAGCCTAAGTTTTTTATTACCTCAAATTACCCTTGCAAAGAGTGAACAAATAAGGATGAGTATTATAAGATAAGCCATCGTAATAGGGGTTACTGTCACACAAGTGCTTCCTTATCAATGAAAAAAGACAGGAAAAATTTAACACACTTCTGGTCACATTCTCTCACCAAGAATTTGGGCTGCCTCCTTTCAGACTCTCGTCAACTTTAGTTTAGCGTGGAGATGACAAAGATGGGAGTGTTGTGGCTTTCAAGGAAATAGCAGTTTTTGTCATAGCTATGCCCGTGGGGTTTGATACCCTGTAATTTCTGTCTAGTTGAGAATACAGTTTAGCGGTGAGCCCTTTGTTTTTCCGCCAGAGAGAAACCTCAATCGTCCGGGACCATTGGGCAAAAGAGCAACGGGTTTCAATGTAATCGCTGACCGGACGGTTCACAGGCCCCTCTCCATGGCATCCATGTTCCAAGAACTCTGATTACATTATTAATCATATAGGTCGGGCTGAGACTCTCTTTAAACGCTGCATGGCAGGAGTCCTCCAACCAGTAAAGTTTATAATAACAGCTTGTGAGGCTCACAAAACTGCACGCTGCCCCACAAACGTCATTCCATTCGCCTTTAAAATGGTTGATGGCAAGCTATCCACTGACTTCCACACAATGATACCTCATGTCTATGAACCATAGGGAGAGTGACACGAAGTCCAAAATGTTTGTGTAGTCACCAAATGAGATGCTTGGCCCCTAGGTAAAATGTTTGTGTGCCAGGAACAGGTTTGGATGCCCTGTCTTTACAAATGGTGATCTCAATGTTACAGCTAAACCTTTAAAAGTTTCTACTAAGGTGTGCTCTTTACTGTGTGTGTGTGTGTGTGTGTGTGTGTGTGTGTGTGTGTGTGTGTGTGTGTGTGTGTGTGTGTGTGTGTGTGTGTGTGTGTGTGTGTGTGTGTGTGTGTGTTTGTGTGCGAGTGTGCTTCAAGTATACAGTGTACATTCCTTTTAGATTATTACCAATTGAGTGCTCCCAAGAGCATAAGCATCAATTATACTCGTCTCCCTTTCCACTGAGCTTATACCCCAGGTCATTTACTGCTCTGTTTCAGTAAATGGCAGAGTAATCGCTCATGCAGTGACACACAGACAGGTGTTTCCCCCCGAGTAAGATCCAAAGTAGTCCTCTTCCGCTTCCTCTCATTTGTGAAGTCTTGTTTCTTTAAATTCAAGTTGGTACCATATGAGTCTGCAACCTCCCTATCCAACAGCTACCAAAAGCAGCTGTGGACACATAATGTTTATTTAATATTAAAATCTTTCAATTCATCTAATTTTTCACCACATTTTGAATGAAAAAAACAGCCATGTCACAGTGAAGGAATTATTTCTTAGTGAAAGGGGAGGGAGCCAGGGGAGTGTTTGGTTTTCCCAGCAACAGAAAAGGCCGGATCAAGGAGGTCCACCACTGTTTCTTCCAGTGCCGTAGAAAAACCCTAACGATAAGAGCATCTGTATTTCTGGCGGGCTCCAATGACTGCAGCCAATAAAATGTTCACTCCTCTGCTATTTTTGGTTTTACAGGAATCATTTTGGAAAATGGCACAATGGCGAATCTGGAAGATTTCAAACTACTTTCTGATAGATGACCTGATGATGGGGTATTACCACAAACGTATGAAGTTTGGAAAATAAAAGTGCAGACACAATTCATTAATGAGCTGAACAGCTAGTAAATGTTAACTGTATGATTATTTGAGTGCAACAAAAACCTACATTAGGAATTTAGTATGATTAGGGGATTTATCAAATGTAAAGACACTAAAGTGATCAGATCTGTGTCATAACTACATGGAGTAGAGCAAATCACGAGCAATAAAAAACCTCTTACCAGGGAAACAAGGAATACAGCAATGAGAGAACTCAATGCAGTCCCTGCTACTCCATGTGGGAACTTAGACTTTCAATTCAGATGGAAAATGTGAGCAGAATGAAGAGCAAACATTGGAAAAAGTGGTGCTCATGGTTTGAGCATCTCTAATTGAACTAGGCAGTGCTTGACTGTGGAGACAAGGATTCCATTTTCTGTAAATACTTCACAGCAGGCATGGCAGCATTTCAAACGAAAAAAAAAAAAAAAATCAGTAACAACTTTAAGGTGTAAAACACTCCAAGGCAGACCTTTTCTGGACAACTCATATAACTAAGAGCAGACATTCAATTTATAAACGCAGTCCTCAGGAGGGTGCTTTAAGAAGAACCACTCTATTCTCTGAAAGAAAGTACTGCTCGTTACCTTTGACAGGTCACTATTTGACTAATTAAAGGACTAAATACATTATAGGTGGTTACACACAAAGTACAAAATGTCTCCATTCAAAAACTGCACAGAGAGGTTGTCTACTCTTACATGTAATCATCCCAATTTCCATCATTCAGCTCTAATAACATACTGACAAAAGAGGCGACCCTCTCAGTCCAGGGTAAAAGGCCATTTTCTTTGACAGTCCAATTGTGGGGTTCTATCAACTTCCTGCAGAAAAATGTGTCAGCATGTAAAGACAGATTTTACACCCCAAAAATGAAAACTAGCAGCTGGCACATGAGGAAAGTTTTCCTAAAGTTGATTATTATCAACATTTCTGATTTGGAAACAATTTCTTAAAGACGACACTCGTTTTGATGATGTGGACATGTTTGACAGCGCATGTCGCGTGGCTGTAACTCTGGGAAGTGTTTCGCTTTTTTTATTAGGCCATTCTCTGTTTTCAATGGTTACCTAAACCTTTAGAATGTATTATTCTCGACATGCTTGCTTATATAAGCTCTGGAGCACAACTGGGACTTTTATTGGTCTTCCTATCTATTGGAGCAATGGTGATGGTCACCAGACTTGGATTTGGACTTGTGATGGACTATAATATAGGGTTAGGATGCAGTCCCCCACCCCCTCACACACACACATGCACACACACACACACACACACACACACACACACACACACACACACAGTGCACACAGTACACACACAGGCACATATAAAACACAGGGGTTCACATCCAGTATACCTGTTGCTGGGAGGCAGTACCATTCCTCCACCATTCAGGAGTAAGTCCTGTTCTAAACTTGGCCCTTCTGGACCGCACAGCACGGCGCCAGGCCAGAGGATCCCATGCTCCAATGGAAGCCCGTCTGCTGACTCAAAGGAGGAACACATTGTGTGAACCCCATTAACTATCGAATTATTCCCTGTAAGGGTCGAAACTTTCAGCAAGCATTGTGAGATATCTTCCGTATGTGTGATTATTTTGTAATCAAACAATACAAAAGCTATCAGTCAAAATAATAGGGACTGAATCATTAGTCACATGAAATGGAAATATTGTTTTTACTTTCATGAATCTGTCTTTCGGATATATTGATTTAATAGTCATTAATGTGCTGACAATTTTAAGTACAGGCCCTCGTGTAATTATCATTCGTCTTTTTTATTTTGCAATTGCAGTACTAATTACTCCCCTTTTTGTCCCTGGAAGTCTTATAAAATATGTTTGAACAAGGGAAATGTATCATTGAAATAAATACAAACTTAATTTGTTCATGTGACGGTGTACGGGTCTTTGGGCTTAACAGGTCTACATTAGACCCACACACATTCAACTAACTCTTCTAGCATTTAAACCTCATTTAAACCTGGGTACAGGTCTAGCTTTATCTTGGTAGACCCACACGGGATCTGAGTTAGACAGCGGTGGAAAAGTCTCTTTTTTGTGTGATTGGTGATACCAAAGGTTCACTGTCAGACCAAAAAATCACCAAAGTCAGTTAAATGGTTCTGCTCAGTGCATCAGTGTAACAACAATGACCTAAGGCAGCCCCTGCTGAGAGTCTGTATAAGTACTTCAGCAGCATTTTAAAAAACACAGAAAACAATGGTCTACTTTAGCAAAGCATACAGAGATAAAACAATAAACTCTCAAATTAACAAGTGGTGGTTAACAATCCATGTTTATTTGGTGAACACACAGTGCAGCTGGCCGAAAGAACCAAGAGTCCTTACTCCTCTTGAATGGAATGATGGTTTGGAGACGAGATGGAGGAGGGAGACAGAACCACCATAATGGGTTTTTAATCTGGAGACAGGAGAACTAAATCTCCTTGTCCTGGTCAAGGGCCTCCCTGCAGGTCTGGAGCTGCCGACCTACCTTCAGGGAAAGCTGTGGTTCAACCCAGGGTCCACCTCGGAATCACACAAGACCTCCTCAATTATTCTCCACTTGCTTCATTGTTGTGGCCGTCTGGGAGAGGAGGGCTAATTTTCGGGCCCTAAGTAGAACCAGAGAGAGAGGACCCCCTCCTTTGCACGCTGTTCAAAACTGCTGTGCACAGAAAACTGTTGGGAGTGCTTAAGGGGGTGGGGAGGGGCTAGCTCAGACAAAACTGAAGACATATGCAAAAACATATTGGATGAATGATCCAACTGTCTGGCTTACGTGGGCTGCACGGTGGGGAAATTTGAAATGATCCAGATTGGTCAGCAAACATGATCAAGCGGTGCTCTGGAGAAATGACGAGCGGTAAGCTGCTGGCATCCCTGCAGTCCTGGATGCTCCCAAAAGCAACCTAGACCCGATGGATGAATGGGCTGGCTCTGTGATTCATTGGATGTCACCACCACAGCTCCGCGGCCCAGCACTGAGTCATCTTCGCCTGGGCACAGACATCCAATGGCAACCTTAGGGGCACAGTTGATCCTTGTACTTTCAGGGTTGCGCAGATGGTGGCAGCATTTTAGATCTTAACCTGACGTTCTCTGAGGCAAACCACATCATAAACTCAGAAACGCCCCATTGATCATTATCATGGCATGGCATAAGTCCACCTTATGGAAACATTCCCCTCTATTACCTGAGTGACCAGCAGTGACCTGATGGGGAGGGCTGTGTAAGCAGAGAAGAGGAAAACTTGAACTGGACAGTAATGTCAACGGGAGGCCTCTGGGTCTCCTGATTGCTTTTTCATGCCTTTGGCTCCTGCGGTGTCTGAGAGGGCTACAGTAGGAGGCGGTAGCAGGGGCTTATATCGCAGGGTTTGAAAGAGGGAGCGAAATAGGCCCATAAAATCACAAAATAAACAGAGTGGAGGAAGCAGGTCAGACCTATGAAAGTCTCCAGACCAAGTGACCTGAACAGGGAGGAAATGCCCGGCTTTTCCAACTCATTTAGGGGGACGGTGAAATCTCCCCAACGAATCACGAGCGGTAAAATGAGTCCGTTTTTGTTTCAGCACGGTTCAGTGGAGTTTTCCACAGAAAACATCTGCAAAATTCCCTTGTAAGTAATGCCACAAGCGCCTGAAATGGACTTGCAGCAGAGCCGTCCCAGGGGACACCGGAAATCCCTTCCAAATAAAGGAAAGAACCAGCTACGCAGACACAAAACTCACCGCCACCAACGGGAGTCTCCAGTGTCCCATAAAGTCCTCACCTATCTGCTAACACAAATATAACGTTACCCGTTTCTGCAGGCCCATCGGAAAGTTTGTGCTAATGCCATCACCGGAGATGCATGCTCTCCAGCCTCCCACTCAACTGCCCAGAACAGTTGTCCTTGTTTTTATCCCAACAAGGATCTCTCCACTCAAAGTAGAACCATTAGCCAAGCCTATGTAGTCATTGCTGCTTGAACAAACAAAATTGACTGACAATGCACATGTCTGAAGTAATTGTATCGAGGAAAATACTTTGTTGCTGTATATGTGGTACCTCAAACCGCAGCCATAACCGCGTAGTAGAAAGTAGACTGGACTTTGACACAGTGGTAATGCCTGAGGCAGGTTCAAGGAATATAGGAAGTGAAACCTGATGAGAGGGGAGTGATGAGGGAGCTGGAGGAAGGGGGGAGGGGAGGGAAACGAACGACCCCTTCTAAGTGAAGTTGGATTTTCTGTCTTTATCTCAGCAGGTGAGTGGTGCTGATGTGTGGTCTGCTGAAGATGAAAGTATCCTATAACTCTAGAGCTTGGGACACCAGTCTTATACAGGCTTCAACTTTTATGGCTTGTCTACTTCTTCCACGCTCTTCACAACTGTCTGTTCATCACGCAACAGATAGTAAATATAACTGTGTTTGATGATCACATAAAATATAACTTATTAAAATATATTCAACAAATTACAAAAAATATATACTGTATACAAATATCTGTACCTTCATGCTATAACATAATATGTCACCATGACATCCAAACATCCTGGCTGTCTTCACTTTACACCCATCAGAAGTTGTTTTGGTTTTACAGCGAATCTTTGGCTCCCTGACCTCAAAGAAGTTAGTGCTCTTTTCGACAAATTTATGAGGGTTAAGCTGAAAACAACTAGTGGCAGCCAAAGACTGTTTGTCGACTGTCATTTATGGGTAAGCAGTTGTAAATCCTCCCAAATTGCAAAACCAACCACCAAATACCACAACATTCTCTTCATGGGTCATTCTGAACGCTTCCGAAGAGCTACAATGATTGCATTTTTTTCTTTAGTGTTCATTTAAATGTATGAGGGAAAATTAGATTAACTTTAGCTAGCAGTCTGTCAGTGGGAAATGAACATGGCCCATAGCCATGATTTATCAAAACACTGGCTAAGATTTAATCACAAGAAACATTCATTATTTGGTCCTTCATAAAATAATTTTAATATGTGGCCTGTACAAGTATTTTCAATATCACCCGAGTTTATGGGCATGCTCTGTTAGAATGTTTCCTCTGTTGAGGGCCCGCCTACGCCATTGTAGAATCCATTCACCTTGCATCCATTTTTCTTTGAAACCCATTACAATCTTTATGATAGCATGAATCAGCTCTCCATTCATCAGAGCCCAATACGTCACTAAGGGAAATTATGCACTGTACCAAGCGTGTTTTATCGTAAATAACTGTGCAGAGAGTCTTCCAGTTTGCTTGAATGCTGCTATTTCAAAATTACCTCATGGCCATGCCTTTGCCACGGAAATAAACCCTGCAGGACATGATAAAAGATGTCGTTCCTGCAGAATCGATGCGTTTACGCACAGAGCTCTTTGATCACAGCATGCAGAGCTGGGTTGGATTCAGGGGCCTGCACAGCACACAGCTTCACGTGTGCGTCTCTGTGGTTTACATTAGATCCAATGTGCTGAAATGTTCCTAATAACCAGGGAATACAAACAAGGCCATCCCTTTGGTGATGCTTCACTGGCAGCCCATCCACTTGATTTGGTCAGGATGTATGGTTCCAGGTCTGGCAGAGGAAAACGTACCGCTCAGGGAAACGTTTTTTTTCACTTCTTCTAAACTTTGCTAGGTTCCCCTCCTCCGTGGAATGGCTGGATGGAACAGCAGAGCTGACATCTGTGAAGTCCATCGTTGATCAAAATGGGATTTAAAACGCATTATCATCACTTTGGAATGTCTTTCCCCCGACCCTTTATGGAGTTCTACCGTAACACCTCCTTATTGTTATAGGACCCGTCACTTATTTCAAAAACAGCATTTGTCAGAACATACAGAGACCGTACATCTCCCTATCAATCCAACGTTAAATCTAAGCCATAGGATCATACAATAAGCAGTTTGCTCAACATATTTCATCAGTAGTGTCTCACTATCAACTTATTTAGGAGTAGGATAGCCGTTGAGAACATGCAGGAGCAGGCTAGCCAACAATGACCCATCCTTCAAATTTCCCTGGCATGTTTGTTACTTTGATGTGGATAAGATAGAGACAATTGTCTTAGCCAAATAAAGAAAAGGTCTCATTTATCAACAATATTACGCCGATAACTTTGCAGCAAACAAAAGCTATTGTGACAGTTCTTGGACTGTATTTAAGCTATTTAGATCTTAAATTGAAAAATATGAAATAGGTTCTCATTTCATTGTTTTGTTATCTAGACTATAATGGTCAAAGCTCTCATCCCCCCCAGACTCAACCACTGGCTCTTCATTCCAGCTGTCTGACAACCACATCCCCCACACACAAACCCAGACACTCATGGGAGCCCAGTCACTGAATGTCTTCTTCCGTCGGAGGTCATCATCGTTGAGCCCCGTCCCTGGTGGCTGCACACCATCATGACCACCACTTTACAGGCTGACAAAAGGCCCTGCTGGGAGAGGGGAATCTAGCGTGGGGGGGTTGTTCTAATGGGACATTCTGCCAGGGAAATATGACACAGCACAATAAGCGTTTCTCCTCGTTGACCTCTTGGGGAAGGCATTTCAGCTCATTCACACGCAAAACTTCCAGGCCCCCTCACCACCACCTACACGGATGTCTCAATGAATCCAGTTTGAAAGGACTCATTGCTTGTCTCACGTGTACCAATGACTTTTATAGCTAACCCGATAGCTTCCCACGCTTCTCAGTTGACTTTCTCGTAAAGATGGGGTTTCATCATCTGCCATATTTCTCGGCCTACTTGAGGTCTGATATGGTCTTACATCTTATCTGTGGGGATCTCTCTCTAATCCATTGTCTGACAGACTTTGATGAAGCAGGTCTGTTATGTACAAACCTGGAGGGAGCTAGATTTCTCTGCCGAAGTATGTGTCAACATGTTTTCTCTCAAGTCCGACTCTCTTAGTGCCAATGAAATAGACTTCAAAAGGCTCAGACAATTGTATCTGGGTATAATTTGGGGAAGTTGTTTAGAAAAACACTCCCACCCCAGACTAGCAGACAAAACCGATGAAGTCATATGGTTTTACTGACCTCATTATTTGAATCCATATTTCAGCGTGCCATGTCTTTTGAATTACATGTAATCTTTCACATCTTCTGAAGTGGTTACGGAAGGGCTCTCATTTAGAGCTTGGGGCCTCCATGAGACTCAAGATTTTCTTACTTGTACAGGATGTACACATTCTCTAACTGACTGTTTTATCATCAAATCAAGACAAGATGTGAAAATTTGTGTCCGAAACTTTGACCCAACCTTGTTGGAAATGGACTAGGCCAGCAAGCTCCCTGTTGTACCAACACCCCAATTCATGAGCGAGTTATGCTACGACAGCCATCAGGATGCTAACCAGGGAACCCCAATGGTTCTCAAAAGCAAGAACCACTAACTCTAATATAAAGTGCGCTATCATGGGAGCCTGAGTTCTGCATCGTTTGCCTTGTATTATTGTAAAACCAACTGGGTTTATAGGGCTGAGAACGGAGGGTGAAGTGACTGGGTTTTAATGGGAGCAGACGGAGCGTGCCAAAAGCTGGAGAAGACTTATTGCAATAAAATATTACACAGCTGCCTTGCCGCATTTTGTAGGCTCCAACAAAGGCATAATAAACATGTAAACTTGTTAACATTTGGGATAACAAGGTCAAGAAGTACGTCGACTGAACGAGGCTTGACTTTTACAGTTAGCGGACGATAACTTCTGATTTGACCTCCAACGCCTAATTAGGACGTGCGGTATGACCTGAAACAGGCTACGGGATACTTGGCGGTGATTTATTTTTTAAGTCTATCATTATCAAGAAGTTTAACAATAAACATTACACTTCTTAATTAAAATGTGTGTTGTGAACCCCACCAACCTGCAAAGCTGGACATATCAAGAATGTTCGAGACAATGAACGCCTCACAACCGGATACAGACCAACAACAAATCTGGTATCCCTCTGTTTCCCTGACCATGAAGGCCAGTTCCACAACTAAAAACATGACCTGCGGTAGGGCTGAAGTATCTGAACAATGTGCTCTGCACAGCTGTGCTCTCCGTGTGAGGCTTGCTGCCAGGGAGAGGAGCTGTGTGAGCCAGGCTGGAGGTTGGAGGACATGCGGGGACTCTAGAGCGCCTCCAGGGCCGGAGTAAACAACATAGTAAAACATTATGAGTGGCTTCAGAATCAAAGTCTTCCGTATGCATGACCACAGACTTTCGGGATGCCCTTTCATGACACGAGTCAGTATATCAGCTATGAGTTTTTCGTTTTTCTTGCATGGGTTGTCAGATCTTCCCAGCAATGTTTCAATCATGGTTATTACGTTAGATGTTAGTCTCTAGAATTCGCATACACTGATCATCACAAGGATTTATCATCATAGCGTGTGTATTCCACCGGTGGAGGTATGAGTAACTCGTTGGAACCCTTCTCTAATGTTTATATATTCAGTTGTTTGGTTTCCTAGTTATTTTCCCTGTCTCCGGGCCTTTTGGAGGACAGGTAATAATGGAGGCAGATGACAACAGGGATGCTTAAAGGGGATAGATCATGCTGCTGTCCTTTTCCAGGGTCAACTGGAGAGCATTAGACGTACTTTGGCCTGGCAAGTGGGCGGCTGCTCAGATGTTTTTTTTTGGTATCTGTGGGGGAGGATGGGGTCCCAGCCCTTTGAGGAGTCCCCCTACGAAGTTCAAAAGTACCACTTCATTCCTATCTCATGTTTTGGTTGGCCGATCATGATTCAAAGGCATCCACTTTGACTAATGGGTGGCTTACGGTGGATTCAGTTGTTGCCACCCAGCTTATTATGGGTTTGAAAATGAAAGCAAAGAATTCCAATTAGAAAGGATTTACACTTGGAATTCGACTTTCATGAAATTGTGTGTATCAAAGAGAATCTGCTTGATAAAGTTGTATTTTCAGATAGACTAAAATGTATTATATATTATGCCATTTTACTTGTATATTTGTATACATAGAAATATCTGTATATAAAATAACTGTATAACATTTACTACAACGCTGAAAGGAGTACTTGAACTAAAATGGGGAGACTGAAAGGGTCTCCCACAACCACATTCTCTGGAACGAAGCCCACTTAAAACACTTGCCACAAAGTGATCACAGATGGATGCTAAGATGACAGCCAGCTCAGACAAACCAGCAGACAGCATCCAGACATGGTGGTTGTAAGTATGGTGCCAGAGTCGACCCACCAGTGATGGTACTCCACAACAGACAATTGAGTTTGTAGATTTTAGGGGAAACGTTGATTGGATGAAGATGATATGGTTGTAGACTGGAAGGCCCCAACTCAAGCTTTGTGTATTCAGTTTTTTGTATAAACAGGATGTGTGTCAAAATAGTTCCGGATTTGCATTTTGTTTACCACTCAAAATATCATTTAGGCGTTATACTTTATTAAGTGAGTGCTACATGATTGTGTTACCATTATAAAGCTTTATTGTACTTTAAGATGTACTGCATTGGCTTAATAGAAAGAGCCAGACTGTGAGGACATGTACACTGAACATCTCATTACACGTCTGTTTACAGTGCCTTTGTAAACTCCTGCCTCTCTTTTCCGACTAACATTTACTAGCTGCACGCAAACTCATACTTCACCTGCAATATTTTAACAGCCATCATATAAAACATGCATCAAATATATTTAATGTGCCAAAAATACCATTAAATCTTTAACAACCCAGTTTTACTCGTTCTGTAGGTTTGAGTCCAGGTTCTGAGAGGGAAACACCAAGGAAGCAGGAGGAGGTTCCTATACTTGCTCTTGTTAGTGATCCCAGCCTTGATGCCGCACCTCCGGTTGTTATCTCTGGCACAGAACACAGAACACAGAACTCCGCCACTAACTCTTTTTCCTTTACTGAAGAAAAGATATGGTCTCACTTCCATTAGAGTTTTGCCTGTTCTTTTTTTTACATGTTGTAAATGTGTCTTACATGGAACTCTACATTACAAATTCCGTCCTTGTGCAGCATCTTTGTTTACTGCTCTAAATTGCTTTAAAGGCCACTTTGTTCACATACATATATTTATAATCTTAGAAAACATCAAGCCAACAGGACGTTTGTGTACACAAGAGGATGTAATTACACACCAGAAGTTTTTAAATATCTCTTGATCTTGGAATAGTTATGTTATCAGACTGCATTCGGAACTACTCAACAGTAGTTACTCAACAAACAAGTTACATTCTATAAAGCAGTGCCAACTCTCCGGGGGAAAAATAATCACCGGGCAGAGAAGACGTCAGACTAAAACAATAAATAAATATGTCCATCAAGGTGGATGACTGACATTTGGGAAGAATATTACGAATTTGGACCATGGCTTTCCATTTGACTGTTGCTTCAGAGATGTGATGACACTAACTTTTTTGGACAGCTGTATTTCTACACAAAACCTTCCGCTGAATAACATAGGCATCTCTGTGTGTTAATGTGTTTAAAGCTGAAGTTATTTAATCTTTTCCAACTGTTTTACAGGATGAATAATAGTGTGCTCACAGCCTTAGACATGAAGGTTCCACATGCCTCAGTATTAAGGTGGCACAAATGGTCTTAATATTTGTTAATTGGAAGAGAAATTAGACTGAGAGGAGATGTACATTTTCAGTAGTTTTATTGAAAAATGCCTCTTCTGTTTCAGAAATAAATAAGAAAATAAGGCTGTGGAATTCACAATGTGCAGATGAACATGAGAAATGCAATTCTATGTCAATAGTTTTGCAAACATATTCAAACTGCAGGTGGTATAGATACAAAACAACAACTAGACCTACATTCTGAATTAGAAATCATCATCCTCAAATATCCAGCACAGACATGAAATTCCACCTTTTGCACAAAATCAACTGTGAATTGTTATCATAAATCTGATTAAACATTAAGTAAACAAAGGACATTTTAAGCCATATTTTGGAAACTACCAATATTGAGATAAGCGGAGACGAGGGTGATGGGAACTTTCTTATGGGAAGATTTCAACGTGGATGCTTTATATTGGGAAACTCCCAAGGAATTGTAAGTGTTATGAAAATAACAGTGGAGAACAAAGGCATTCTTGATGAGAACAAAATAAAAGTCCTGCTGATGACATATTGACTGGTGTTCACATGATTAGTGCATTAAGAATTGAACTCTGACAATCACTTGATGCTGTTATATTACAAGCAGAGACACTTAATGGAACAGATAGCAAGCACACAGGTTGGTAATGAAACAATATCTTGATTTTTGAACTTATTTTGCAAAATCTCTCACTTCGACGGAAAAAAAAATATATGTTCATTAAAGCCAGGGGTATCAAACCCATTGATCTGTCTGGATATCATTTATTACTCGCACATAATAATGTAATAATTTCAATATAACACTTTTTTTAAGATAATGACGCTATCCTCTCGGTATCGTCTCTTGGTTGCGACCTCTTTCCTCGTTGGTTTCGTGAGTAACCAGGTGATTGTATTGCCTCAAACTCTTCGGTTGACTCTTCGGGTATAGACACTACCAGGGTTTCAGGTTCAGAATCGTAGCGGCCAGCTAGAAAAATATTTGGTTTGGCCAATCAAAAAGGACTGCAATCTACATTTTTACAAGCATAACATACATTCCACATATTTCGATCATTAGATGAAAATATTGCACTATAATATGAATGGACTTCACAAATGCATTGTGTCGTTCCATTGTACCATTTGATCCTCCTTCAAGGAAAGTTATGTGGGTCTTTTGAGCCCAACACTGGAAAGTATGTAAAAATTTGGAAAAATGTTCCTGTTGTTGTGAAATATACACAAACTCAAAGTTTGAAACAACAACTATCAATCCTTCAGGCCAAACTTAACCCTTTATATTTGATTAAATATTAAAGCGTCAAAATAAATGAATAAAATGATGCGTATAAAAGACAGAAAAGGAAAAAGGCAGGAACAACATGACTTACATGGCAAATGTAAACAAAGTACATGATGGTTATATGAACAAATGGCACATGCTTCAGTCTGCACTGGAGCACTTGCTTAGTAAATCACTTAAGCCATCGTAAAACAGAGGTTAAGCTGGCAGTCAGTAAGCGGAGGGTTATAAGGCACAAGCTCGATACAGATGTTAAATGGCTTTTAGTGGATTTGTTTGGTTGAACCATAATTTACAAGGCACATTTAGTTTTATTTACAGATATCACCTCTACATCCAACATGTTTACACTGTTGTACTTGGTTATGATATCCACTTTGTTAGTAGCTTGGGTGTTTGTTTTTTTGTACATGCTTCTTCCCCTTCGAAGAGAAGCCTTTGTTTGTTTTCCCATGTTTTTTTGGTTTGAGATGCAAACAGGCCCGTAGGTTGCCATGATTGCTGCAGCTGGTGTGACAGTAGCTGTGAAGTTTAGTTAGTGCCAGTCCGCTTCTCTCTCTATAGGTTGTTTATTACTAATGTCCATGGTTACTACTCTTTACACACTCAGTACTGAGTGTGCTAAGATCTCAGAAACAGGGCTTCAAAGTGTAAGCAGCGCAGGTGGCTTAGAAAGTTTACAACGACGAACCTAAAAATGGGTCAAAGAGAGTGTTAGTTGTTGCTGTGGAACAAAGTCATCGGCATCTTTTTCTATTGGGGTTATCATACACTACATAGTCGAATGTTGTACATGCAGAATTAATACTGTTTGTCAGACATATGGAGACCACTAGCTAGAATGGTTGCCGACCTTCCCCAGAGTTCACAGTGGAAAATCCTTTGAATGTAGCATATTACTTTTTAAGTTTGATAAAACAAGGGAAATATAGAGCTTTAAAACAAACAACCTTTCTAATGAATGGTTTCCATACACTTCATTGTATGCATACAGTCAGGGGGTGAGTTGTAAATGAAATTAGTATGCATACAATTTACCACATTCTGCCATGCCCTTTTAAATAGAGGCGTACTGACCTGGATACCCTTGTCCATTGTAAGGAATGCCAACACACTGGGAGGAGTCGCAGTAGCCAGGGGGTCCGGGTGGTCCCCTCACCCCTGGAGTACCCTGGCGGCCGGGCGGGCCACGGGGCCCAGCCGAGCCCGTGGAACCAGGGGGGCCTGTCCTCGACTCGCCTGGTGGCCCTAAAACAGGAGAGAGTTGCACACCGACATCAACTTCAATCGTCAGTGAATGTGGTACTGGTTATATCAGTTTCCAGCGCCGTAATTCTGATATTCAGACGTCCCCTTTAAAAGTTTGGCTCGATAAAGGTAAAGACGAAGAGTGTTACCCCCTGCCCCTTTCTGTCTAGACGGTGCAAACTAAGGCTGGAATTTTACCCCACACTCTCTCTTTCCCCTAAGTGAGCCCATGTGTTGCACAATGAAGCCACCAAGGGAAGCTCAGAGTACAACTGCCTTAGTCGGCCACGCAACAGTGAGTCATCGGAGTGAGCCTCTTCCTTCTGGCACTCGCTTCGGTCTCCTTTCATTCACAGAAACAGACTTGGCCATGTTTAACACTTATGGGAATGAAACCACAATGGATGACTTGATAGCTTCCAGTGCCCCCCTAAAGCCGGAACTCTTTTTCAGGAGCCAGGTTCTCAAATACTGAACATCCACTAGAGTCGAGTGCCAGCTACAGCAGCTTTCAAACAGGCACATTATCCTGATGACAACACTTAGCAAAATTACGGTCAAATTTCTTGGTCATTTCTAAAATTGCACAAAGAGAACATTTCTGGACGATGACCAAACTTCTGTGGCGCCTGCAGCCAATCCAAAATATTCAGGTGGCCTCAGCTGGCCGTATCTTTTCAGACCAAGGTTGTGTAGAGAAGAATCTCTGATTACATGATCTGCGTGGACCAATTACATGTACAAATGAGCAGAATACATAAAAGCTCCAGATTGGTGAAGGTTCCCTGGGAATATATTTGGAGGGAAAATGTATGAAGTTCAGCCTTGTAGAATTCAGTTCCTGAGTGAGAGTCATCTAGATAAATCCTGGCGTGCCTTTCCAATCTCTCATTTTAATTGGAGTTTGTGGAATACTGCCAGTCACAGACAGGTCCAAAAATACGCTCTGTGAGAAACCTGCTCCTTTTTGGAAGTGACTGTGAACCGAGTGGAAAGCACTAGAGAGAGAGAGACCTTGCAAAGACCGTCCTACTGCCTCCAGCTGTTGGAGAACAATGTTCTACAGTGCTGCACCACTTCAGGGGGAGTCTTATGTTCCATGCTTCGTGGAGTTGGTAAATGACGTGTATTCCCCCCAGTGTTGGTTCTCGCACTCTTTGCCGCAGCTCTCTGGTGTTGAGAAAACCATCCAAAGCCTTAAGAGCAAGAGGGCCCATTGTGTTTTAAAAGTAGGAAAAGAGCCAGAGGAGTTACCGGGTGGGCCGCTGAGTCCTCTCTGTCCCCGGGTCCCAACTCCTGGAGGTCCTCTCTCTCCTTTCTCTCCTGGTATGCCTTCAACGGCACAACAGAGACAAACACATAGGTATCAGCTAAATATGCAGTCATAAAGCAGAGGTAAACAGATGCACACAGTTTAACTATGAAAGTTATGTCCTAATTCATATAATCATGTCAGGATATGTTCATGCCATTAATGCAAATATTGCCATTCAATCTATGTAGGCAAGATAAGGATTCATGATTATCTATTGAATACATGAATTTACTGTTTTTAGTGTTGCTTCTAAACCTCTGAACGCAAAAGCAGATGAGCCCACCTCTTTCTCCTGAGTTCCCAGGAACACCTGAATTTCCAGGGAAGCCACTACGTCCTTGCTGACCTGGCTCCCCACGAGTCCCCTGGTTGCCAGGAGGGCCTGGAGGACCAACTGGTCCTGGGGTGTTGCTACGGTAACCGTTGGGGATCTGGTTGACCATCATGTCGATTCTGCTCATTTGGCCTGAGACGGATAGACAGAAATATGTAGTGAGTGTCACCAATTAGTGCAAAACCTTTCACAAGATAATAAGTCAAGATTATGTGTTGACTTAGGAGAAGCTTCACTTACTATTCACCAACTGTTCACAAACTTGTCTGGCAATGGAGCGCATCATGTTTTGAGATGCAAAGTCTCCCTAAATAAAAGAACCATTTTCATTGGACATAATTAGATTTCACCCCAATCACGTCATACAAGAAATGATGTATTATTATGGTGTTTGGATTTATTTTTACTGGACACTTACTCTCTCTCCCTTTTCTCCTTTCAAGCCAACAGCTCCCTGTTGCACAGAAGACAGATTTTTGTATTTATTTTAGAGCACGCAAATCATCATGGCAATCTCCAAAGTCAGTACAAATCAAAGCGACCATTCCGGCTCAGTTCCAAACGATACAAAACATTGCACAGATAAATATTCAAATCCTTGATTATCCTCATGAGAAAATAAACTTCTACTGTACGCACCGGATTTCCTGTGTCTCCGGGTTTCCCTTGCTGCCCTGTGTTTCCTGGGGATCCAGGATTTCCAGGGCTTCCCTGGAAAAACAAGAAAATGGAAAAAGGTTATCTCTACCTTCAGATAAAGCTTTGCCACAATCCCTTATAAATTGCTTGTGTAATAAGGCTCTGCTGAAAGCCAAGACATTCCCCTCTGTAAGTGGTGGTGCCAACAACACTAAATACGAGGTGGAAACACCCCCCAACAGGGAAGGGATAAGCTAATGGCCCCTGGACCCGCACAAAATGGCAAAGTACACATGAATGCAGTTTTTGGCCCGCTGCCTGCTGGCATTGCAGGACGATTAAGTCGACGCAGGCCCCTTAAACCACAGTCAAAGAAAATGAGATTCACACTTTATTCTCATTAGAGTGCGAGAGGCAGCAAGCTCATTTTTTTTTCACATGCACTGCTCTAGTGGAAGGGGGACTCGGGAGCCAGAGAGGTAATTGTTCTAAATCCGTTAGGAACTAGAGCCCGCTCAAAGGGGAAATGGCTGTCTCCTGGCTGTTGTAGACAGTCTCCACTCACCATTGGTCCTGCTGGGCCCCTAGGCCCCGCCGGTCCCTCCTTTCCTGGTGATCCCTGCACAGAAACAGCAGCAGAATCCCAGAGATACCTCATCATAAAACAGCACATGGTAGCGATATGTGTGCACAGAAAGATAATCGGATGTGCGCTCTGCCATTATTGAACAACCGGAGTGGTAAAAGCACAGCTTGGGCTGGACTTAAGTGGTACCATGCAGCACACGTATGCGTGACCATGTGATTGCTACACGGGGCAAGTAGGTGCTCACATGCAAACATGTGCATAAGTAGGTGTTAGCTAGATTTGTGGCCTGTCACCACAGCATGTACATTAGACAGCGCTGAAAGTAGACCTTACCCTGGGTCCAGCTGGACCAACAGGACCTTGAGGACCGGCAGCCCCTGAAGGACCCTGGGGAAACGAGACACATTCAATCAAACGCTTATCCAGCAACAACAAGGCTATAATGTTCCTGATAGACCAACACCAGAGCATTTTATGTTTACAATGGCCATATATTTATTTTCCGTGAGTTTTCGCCCCCCTCTAAGTGGATTCTTTCCTTGTTTCCCAGCAATCTGAAAAGACTTGGAGTAGCAGGCGTCGTCGTGCAGAGTGAACCAGAATGATGATGATTCTCTGGGCTGTTGAAACACATGTCGTTTGTAGCCAACACTGTTGATCGGATGGCTATACCAGCCGAATGCATTGTGAAGTTTGTGGATGTGGTTGGCGGATAAAAAGGCCACAGTGTTCAAGTCTTTTCCGTGGCCATTGTAGGAGATGACTGACAGCATTTCAGCCCAGACACAGTGCTATGGCCTAATAACAAACCACGAGAGGAGCAGGCCCTCTAAAACTATACTCTAAGTATCTTCTCAGTGCACACTCAAATATTCATAGAATAGGAAAGGAGTCCCCCAAATAAAATGATTCCTGTAATGCAATCACGCCAACTGTGACTCAAATGAGAGGGCCCATTGTCTCCTGGCATTCTTTGGCTGTTGTGCTGCAGGATATCCAAAGAGCATCCCAACACGACATCACTGAGGTCCCTGGCGACTGGTGACTGACTCACAGGGTACTCTTCTTTCTTCTTTCTTCACTATTCCAAATGCTGTAAATCGGAGCCATTGCCAGACCATCGGATCCAATTAGTAAGTGCAGTCTTTATCCCATCATAACTTAACTACACCACTGGCCCTCCGTCAGTGTGTCAATCACCGGGCTGACTGGAGTGTTTTGGGCCTCCCTGGGGACCACCCGATCTACCTCCCACTCTCTGACCTCCCGTAGGTTCAGCCTCACTATGTGGACAGATTCCAGGCTCCAGTAGCAAATGTTGCTCTCCACGGAGCCTCTACAATTTCCTGTTTGAAAACCACAGCTAGGGGAAATATCAGGAGTTGCACTCACTTGCAGGCCAGTCATTCCCTGGTCTCCGGGGTCTCCCTTTGGTCCAGGCCGACCCTGGGAAAGAGAAAGGGGGAAAGTGGGATTAGTTTTAGGAGGCAAAGAAGAAATCGTGTCGGTAGCTGAACATTAGGCTCTTTCTCTGGTCTCTATCACACTCCCTTATGTCTAAGTCACAATTCCCATTGGTGCTTTGAGGAGATTTCTAGGAGGAAGAAGGAGTCTTTGCCATCTAGCTGAATACTCGATGAGTGGATAAATCACCTCCACAAGGTGGACGTGTGACAGTAAGGCTTGCGGTTCTGCTGAGCTCCCCAGACAAACTGTGAACTCAAGTCAAAGCTACCGCCAACGAAAGACAAATGAGTTTACTGTCATCAACTCCAAGCATCAGTGACATTTATCGTGTACTGACTGAAACTATCCTTATACTTATCAGACCTGTGGGTTTCATTCATCCGTATGACTTACGGGTTCGCCAGGCAGAGACAGTCCATTGGGACCTTGAGGACCAGGGGGCCCCATAGATCCCGGGAGTCCTTGTTCCCCCCGCAGGCCCATTGCACCCTTCACAGAGACAAAAACAACATCAACAGTTACATTGTCACATTATTCAACTATTTACACCATATTTCCTCATGGGCTCCTCAGCAGCCAGCAACCCATGCACAGAGAGAAGTAAGCGGAAAAATGAAGGAGACTGTTGAAACACGGCCTTCATACCACTCTGAGCAGGCTTCCCTAAATCAAGCGCTGGGAAAATATACAAGCGTGGTCTCTAAGTGAACTCAGATGTGGGCAATCTGTTTTGTCTGATGGTGCATGTTGATTTGCGAGCCTACAGTTCAGTAGTAATTATCCAATAACAATCCCAACAGTTGCTGCTCAGAGAGACGCTCGTTTTACGTGATTTACTGTGAACTAGTTGAATGGTGGGATCCTGGATCAGCACTTGTGATACTTCATAATGGTTCACGTTTATCTGTTTATTGAATTCAATTGATGCAGGATCTGGACTTACAACTGGTCCTGAGTCTCCTCTCTCTCCGCGTGGTCCTTTGGTTCCAGGTCCGCCCTGGGAAAGCAGAGAGACAGATCAGGAGAGGCAGTCCCATCACAGCAGCAGTGAGAAAAGCCCAGCAGCCCCACACCCAAAGCCATTAGAAGTCGGGGGCATAGCCAGGCTGCAGAGCGTATACATATTCCAGACTCCTCTTCAAGGTCTGTGTTTTTTCCAACAGGCGTTTATCTTTTGACACTTTCCCTCCCTTGAGCTGATAGCCTACAGTAAATCGCATGCCTTTCGGCAGATTCCTCATCGCTTCCTCTTTTTCCACAGCGATATGAAAAACGTTTGACGAAAGAAGGGATCCTCTCACTCACAGAGCCTCATACTTTTCTGTAAAGCAGGCCTTCTTTCATAATGTGCTCTTTTTTTTTTTGCCTGCATCATCTGATTGTATCATCAAGCTCTACGTTTCCAGAATTGGGAGGGGACAGATATCTCAGCAGGTGACGAGGGATAGAGAATAAGTGGTGGAAATCTTTACCGAATGTCCAGGGGGTCCCTGGGGTCCGATACTATCCTGGGCACAGGTGCAGGAGTGGGGGAGAGCTGGGCACTTTGCCTCATCTCTCTGAAATGAAGGTGGGAGGGAGAAAGAGGCAGGGGTAATAATACATGCATTATATTATTTGACAATAAATTAGAAGACATGTCTAATAACCAATACAAAAGCACTTAAGTAAAAAACAACTCATTAATAAACATAATTGACATTGTTTTGGCAGCACCAACTCAAAAGTTGGCTTTGACTTTCTTTCGAGTATAAGAGATGGAGGCAGATGAAAAAACCTGCAATAATTATTCTGTAGCAGATGTTTAGGCCTGTCTAATGAAATGTAACCTCCAACCAAAGGAGTCAACACACAAGCTGAAGATCAAATGCCTCCTGACAATTTAAAACCTGGAACATGAAAGGGGAACATCTGTATCTGGCATTATAGGAATGGCCGTGCAGAACAACAACAACAATTGTGTGATATATTTACATTTCATTCAAATTACACACAGAGGACTTGTAATTGGCTATTTTTCCAATAACTATACAGGCATATGGTATTTAGTATTCCTGCAGATTAAAACTAGGATTGATCTGTCCACCTCATGATCAAAGGGAACATCAATTGTTGTGATTGGAAAGGCAAGGCTCAGATTAGTCCAATTACATTGAGATACAATGTTCTCTTCAGCTCTGCCAAGGCAAGTAGTTCCTTGTTCATTTCTAACTGTTCACTTCTTCAGCCATGCTTGTGGTTTAATGACTATCCAGCATGTGCAACAAATGTCCAAAATGTCTAAAAGACACACGGCCACCGATGAACCAGAACAGACTTTCTCCTTCAGTACCATTCAAATTGATGTACAACACATTGAAGAAAACAAGAAAAAGTCCCTGTGGAACTTACATTTCTATTATTTGAAAGGAACACTCCAAGTCAAACTAATAACCAATAATCCATCTATTTTGGAACATCCAAAGATCCATTTCTTTGATGTAAGAGTCGTGCACAAAAGGCATTCTTTGGGATTAAGAGGAAGAATCAGGACACAGTCATTGGAGCGATGAGGACACAGCATGCACCCATGAAGTTGAGTCTCGACCAAGGCTGGCGCTTACCGTGGCGGGCAGGTCACAGCATTTGTCTCTGCTGGTCCAGCTCAAGCTGCAGACAATATCAAACATCTGGAGCTGGAACTACACGGGGAGGGAAGGGAACACAAAGAGCTGTTACACATGGCTTCTATTCAGCGCTAGCCTTCAGGATCCAAAGGCACGGCTCCAGAAGCCCCCCACAGGGTGCATGCAGGGCAGCCGACGGAGGAGAGTGAGGCGAACCTTTTCATCCTCCACACGGTCTCTGGGAGCTGTTAGGGCTTAATTGGTGCATCTGCATAAGACATTCTGGATGTGAACGGTCAGTTCCTGGCGTAAACAGCAGGTCTGAGACCACTGGGGGCCCTTAGCATTTATTAAATATTTTTTTACTTTAAATAGAGCCTGTCGCGGTTGTTATTTCACTTACGGTGGCCGACTCCCGCTTTGAGCCGCTCGACTTGGCCATTTTGCCGAGGACCTCGTAGCCATCGGTGGAGATGTTGTTGGCCTCCTTGATGGGTTTCTCCGCCACCTCCTGGCAATCGATGGTGAGCTTCACACGCTCCGGGGAAATGCTGATGTGGAGCTAAGGCACAGACGAGAGGATAATGAATGGGAATAGGCCCCATCTTCTCTTCACTAACAACAGGCAGCGATTGGCCATCAAGGCTTGGCAAAGAGGACAAATAATACGGATTCTTTTTTTTCTGTAGAGGCGTGTAATCCATTAGCCAGGCAGTGGTTAAAGTACATTACAACGAGTACGTTAAGGGGTGGAATATAAAAAAAAGTTAACTATTGAACTATTGAGAAGTTGTATATACAAAAATAATTTGGGCTAATAGGTAGTGTCATGTGTCATGTGTCTCTAGAACTATTCTAAATGTAGACTATAATACAGTATATATGTATTGTAATGCTTTTTTTCATTGGCTGCCATTGAGTTGGCACAACTTATCTAGTTTGACAGGGTTAGAATGCACGAGTCCTTGAGACATCTCAAGGGAGTCTAATACCACATCTTGAAATTATATCATTGTGGTGAGCCATCAACAGTGCTACACTTTCCATACTTTTCTTGCATAGTTGCATTTCTTCAGCCGAACCTTCTGACAAGCCTTCTTTTTGTCAGAAAGAACAAGCTAATGTTACTCTCTACAGGGCTGTACCAACCGCAAGCTAGGCTAGGCTCCTGGCAACCACACAATTTCAGTTGACTTCCTTGGCAAAAGAACAGACTACAAGAAGGACCACAGGGAGAGAGGTTTGGATACCCCCAGCTTCTGGCCATGGACCATGATGCACGAGGGCTTACCAAAATAACTTTCAATGATATATTGAGAGTACAAAAAAACTTGTAAATATTACATCATTAACCAACAAGAACAGAACGCATTAAAATAAAGTGTTTAGTCATTGGAAAATTACATCTTTCAGAAACCAATGCCATGAACATAATTATTACTTTTCCTATGATGATAGAGGTTAATTTCAAGTGGCTTAAGAAGAAAGAACTTGTTAAATTATCTTAGGTTTTGCTCTATTCACATAAAAATTACAAAAATCTTGTTACTAAATTTTGCCCTTTTTGCCCTTTGCTCACAGTGCATTTGGTGGTTGTAAAATTTGAATTTTGACTTTCATCCCTGAGCTATTGGTGTGTTCCCAGTTGGTTGCTAAAAAGGGATTGAAACTGAGTCTTCCGGTGAGGACGCCCACTTATTGGAAACAGAAAGGTAATGCAAACCTACTGAAACGTAGTTTAATGCCGTATCATAAGATCCCCAATATGTGGTACCGTTGTTTTGCCGTTCCAAAATGTCAGCTCCCATGTCCGATCTGGGAGGACGGTATTGAGACTGCGTCTTAAAACAAGGAGTGCTCTTAACTTTGTGACCAACAATTTCCTTGAGACTTCCTGTGATGCAAGAATGGTTTTAAAGTTCATTGCATTTACTCAGCCGGGTCACAGCGGGGGGCAGCCTAACCCAAATGCATCGGAAGAGAAACACTGTCTTAAGTACAAAGACGGCACTTAAAGCTATAGCAAAGTATCAATTAGGGCTAGTTGACTTGGCAACCAGCGTCATAAACCACTATATGACCCTTCAGAGTATTCCGCCCTCCTCCTCCTTGCCAATTAGTAAATACATAAACTGGCACTGCCTCTCCAAACCAAGCTCTGGACGGAAAGTTCAGGCGAGTTCCCGACTTGTAATCAAACAATAGTTTGTTTCTGTAGCTCTCCAGATGGGGGTTAACATTCTCACAGGAAATGCTATAATTACGGAAATGCTTACATTTCCATAAAATGGCCACGAAATACGAAACCCACCGTGACACACACAGGCCATTATGAGTCAAGAGGAAAAAGGGGAAACTTTTCATTTCCCCCCCGGTGGAACCAGTGCTTGAGAGAAAAGTTGCTCCTAGTTTTTTTGTAGACCCAGACCCCATGAGAGTGGGGTGGGGGTCCCCAGGGAGCTTGGGTCTGCTAAAGCCATCACAAAAAGCTTCCCCACATGGTCCACCAGTGGTGAGTCAGGCACCCATCTCTCTGACCCGGATTATTCTGAACCCACAAAGGGAAAAATCAAGGTAAATATGTCTGCACTCTCCAACATAGGTTGTGCTATTAAAGCATATAAAGCAAACCCGACAACATTTTACAACACCAAGCAATTATAGGCAATAGAGGTCAGACGAGAGAATGGGATCAGAATATGAATTGAGATGAAGGTTGTGACGTTTTTTTTTGTTACGGGCAATATTCCCATGGAAAGCTCTCTTTCAGACAGAAAGATCCAGGAATACCAGAAATACCGATAGTCTTGTAGCTCTCTCAAAGGCATTACCATTTACACAGTAGTCTCAAAATGAACAATGAAATGCCTTAACTTGTCAAAAAGTAAAGTAGTACATAAAAATATAAGTACTGGCATAGTTGGTAACCCAATCCCTTAGGTCAACATTTTGGAAGTTTTCCAGTGACTGGCGTTCCAACCATTAAGTCCAGCTGTTCCCCATCGGTCAGTGGGGTTTTAGCCCACATGCTGAGGTCACCCAGCCAGGGGCCCAGACCAACGGTTGGGAAACCACTAACTACACACACAAACACAAACATAGACCCACAGCAGCCAGCCGTGACTCCCCTTACACATCAGAGCAGTGCACAGGCAGGGAGGTAGGTAGACCACTACAGACTCCATAACTCATAAAACACCAAGCACCGAACCCACACGACTAGCTAGTCATGGGGCTAAAAGAACGGCCACTGGCTAAGTGATGATGTCATGGCCATTCAGAGTCCTGACCAAGTCATTTCCAGGGTCCTTCATGCCCCTTTCATCACCTTAGCCCCTGGTTAGGGTAGTTGTCCTGATGAAAACCAGTGACGCTCCAAAAGGCATAAAACTTGTTATGGTCCAGAAACCAACCTAATCCTTCAGAAGCCATACGCCAGGCACACTAAAGCTACAATAGTGCCCTTTCAGTTTAGTAAGTGGGTGCCTTTTTGATGTCAGATCATCATCATCATTTCCTTCGGAACCAATAAAATGATTTATGTCTGTTTATCTCTACAAATATATAGATATCATTGATCTTTATTGTGATCTTTATCTTCTTTATTCTGAAGATTTTTGCAGAAGGGAAATTGGCCTCATAGTTGAAACCAATGAAGCATGCCAGAGAGTGTTTTATCTTCCTAATGTTTGGAGTTGGAAGAAGAAGCAGTTTGATGTCATGTTGACTGAGTTCTACTCCTCCCTTGGTTCTGGGAAAAGCCTTTTGGGATGTGGTACACATCTACTGGCTAAATCCCATAAAAGGAATAGCCTTCAAAACAACAATAGCATAATGGCCAGCCTATTTCAACTGAAATGGCTTCCATAGACCCCTGCCGTGACTGAGTAATGGATGATTTTAATTAATTGTGATCGTGTTCACCCCAAGAGCGTTTACTTTCATACATAAATTGATACCCAACAAGTGAGGCTACTAGAACAAAGAAAAAAATCAAGTAAAGAGAAAATGATGATATTATTAGCTGTCTCCTTAGGGATTGTATGTGTTTTTACAGCCACTAACTACATTCCAACGGCTAAAACGATGAAGTTTGAATTACTTCACTATGGAACGAAAAGCGGTGTCCTGCATGAATTAAATCAGAGCAGGGGATAATGAAACACCTCATATTCCATGAAACCGAGCTTTCTTTAGGCCGAGTAAAACCTGGCATGTTCCGTGTTGAATTTGTTGTTGATGAAGCAAACCCCTACAAACAGTGATTGAATGACCTCGTGCTACTTAACAGAGGAAATGGTCTAGGCTCCAAGGCCTAACAGTGACCGCTAGGGGCGCTTCCTGCACCAACAGGTTTAGGACGTTCTGACGTTTGGATTTAACCCAGCACCACCGCCAGTGCAATAGCCAATAAGCCTGCCTCAAACCTTGCATGGCTAACTGTAACTGTTTGCACATTGCGCTGGTTCACCGAGGTCACCAAATCCCCCTCCAATCTCCTGTAAGATATTTATAGTCTCCTCCAACTCATTCATCAAACTAAGTACCGTTGGTCTGAGAAAACCTAAGGCCAAATCGTTAAAGCCCAGAGTACTCTACTCTGAGTTGTAACATGGGTTCATTGCCAAGGATGGATAGCTTTCAGTTTTTGTACAGTAGTAGACAAGTGTTGGCACTGATCATTTGCTGGATTATAACCTTAAATTGTAATTCCACCAAAGTCACTAAGGCGTTGAAGTAATTTGCAGAGACATTCACTATAGCTAGATATGAGCCATGGTTAGTCTTTTAGCATAGCAAATGTATTTTGCTATGATTGTGCCCAATTTGCATATACAGTTGGTTTAATCCATACGCAAGATATGGATTCTCTGTTGACAGTGAATCAAGACTCAAACTGAGGCAGAAATAGGTTTTTGATTGGCTTAAGTTGAATGCAATAGCCAGGTAGCCACACAAAGACGATATTTACTTGAGCTATGTTTGAAGATAATTACTAACTGTTAATGACCAGCGCCACCCCTAAGACTTTTGATTGAAGTAAAACTTCTAAGACATATCCTGACTTTGCCAGCACTTCGAGTCAATACATTGCCAAACCAAGTGTTTGCATCGGGACTAAAGCTGTTGTTTACCTTGTGGAAGCTCCCGTGGAAAACTCTCTTCACTTGATCCTCGTTAAATGTGGCTCGCTGCTGCTCGCCTCGGGTGTCCTTGTTGTAGAATGTGATGGTTTTGCTGGAAGCTGAAAAGAGAGATAAAGAGAGCCCCATCACTTTGTCAATCCCCAAGCACGCAATACAAGGGGGAATACATGTGAAAGTACACAGTCAGAGCTAACTGGAATGAAGTCCTTGTACGGAAATATTAGCATACACAAAACACATGTGCAAGTGGACACGTATAGACAAAACAAGAAGGAAACGTCTGCGGGTTGTGATGGACAAGGGCTGACTTGACCAAAAACGGAGACGGCTGTGAGGTCAAAGGTTTTTCATTGAACTGCTAAGATGGCCTCCCTCTGTAGTCCCATATGAGACCAATGAACCATGCTGGCTATTAGGTTATCATAGCAAGCAGGGGTCCTGGACACAAAGGGAGAGGGTGAGTAGTTACAGAAACAGAGAGAGAAAGGCGTGAGAGAATAAAGGAGAGAAGGACTGGTGACCAGCTGTTTGGGGTTAGACAGAAACGCATCGCCTCTCCTTCCTCTTTGGTTGAGGCACGAAGCATGCTGGGAGGCTAGGTTGGGGGGTGCGGTGGGGGTCTTACGGTTGAGGGTGACCCCGACCTCGGGGTTGTTGTTGACATCAGAGATCTGCCAGATATCAAAGGGCTCCGTGGTGGTGTCGGACAGCAGGCGGAAGAGCAGGACGATGGTGTAGGATGGGGGGAGACCCTCAGGGTGTACCTCCCTGGAGGTAGAGGGGGAAACAGCCATCAGTCATCGGAGAGGGGTCAGGTTGTTTATCTGTCAGACTACACCAACCTCCATGGCAATTATTTAAACTCCCCATCATCTGCCAATCATTATCCGGGGCCCAGCTAGTTCCAAAAGAGCATTCGCTGCTTTGAATACGTGAGAGGATCAGAACTTGACTGGGGAACAATGAAGACAGTGTATGACCATTTTAACCATGATGCCAACTCGCAACAAGAAGATCCATTGTAACCCTTGTGAAACCAACGCCACAGAAAAACAACATGGCCAGCAATTACGGTGCCAAACACACTCCAAAAAATTACCCCAAATCCACCAAGTCTGTCACCACAGCCACAGCACCACAACATGGATGCCAGTTCTTCCCTGGCCCTGAACTTTTTTCCCCCTCATAATTATTTTGCGTCCCCCCTCTGTTCTGCCTCCTGAAGTGTTCTCATTTGTGTGAATTCCTTCAATGGCCTACCCACGCACATAGCCTCTAAATCATTACAGTCCGGCAAAAAATGTGTGGACTTTTGGTGGAGGTTTCGATTCCTGGAGAGAACAGTGTTGGCCTGAAGACGGTTTTGATCGAGAGATATAAAGAGCCGTTGAGATCCAGACCAGTGGGGGCTTTGTGGGGGCTCCGCTCCCTTTATGACATATGTGTAAGTGGGAGCAGGCCCTGCCCAGGGAGCTTCATCCGCTAGCCCCAAGCCCTTTCTCATACTAACTCCTCCTGTTGTACGAGCTGCAGCAACAACACAAGCTAGTGCAGGCCCTCAAGCCATTGGCTGGCTGGGTTTACAGGACAGAGGAGAGAACGAGAGGAGCTATAGGCTGTGAGCGCGCCCAATGCAGATGTAAACACTGGTATACAAAAAAACACTGCATTGGCACCACCTACGCCCGCGCACACACACAGACAAACGCAGACACACACATGTACACACACACACACGCACACACGCACACACACACACACACACACACACACACAGGGCTCTTACTTGGTGGGCTGGGAGATGAAGGAGTCTTTGTGCAGTCTGTAGGCAATGTAGCTGTTGAAGGAGCCGGGCTCCATTGATATGCCGTTCATTCCTGCAAAGTTTCTGTCTGTGATGTTGAAGGCCTCCAGCATTTTGAAGCCTGGAAGGAAACACAACAGAAGTTGCCATAACATTACCCACTATAAAAGGACAATCAAAGGTAGGAGTTAATAACAGTAGCTGGGGCTCTGGCTGTTTGAATGATGGGTTTTGAACTTACCAGGTGATGTGAACCCATTGATGTAGATCAAAGGACAAGCTAAAGAGAACAGAGAGGATACGGGTTAGGAGGGCTTGGAAAACTGACCAACAACAAAGGGCGCATTGAACTTGGCGGTGGGTGTACTCCTGCTCTGGAGCCTTACTGGAAGTGGCCGTTTCACAGATGAAGGTGATGAGGTTGTCTTGGATCTTAATGAAGTCGTCAAAGTTGTCCACCACAAAGACGTGTCTGTCGCTGGGCTTGCTGCCGATGATCCTCAGCTCAGTCTGGTCCACGTCGGCCACACCCACCACGAACACACTGTACCCTGGGAGCCACGGGCAACCACACACAAAGGCAACCGTTGGGCTTTTTCACAACCATGGGCGGAATGATTATCACGGTGACTTTCCAGAGGAGGTTTAAATCTGGCAGTGATAATTGAAATCGGTCACAGACAAATCAAGTTCAGTTAAGTCAAGGATGAACCAATATCTTGGTGTGCCGAGTCAAGACATCTCGAACATTAGATCCATTCTTCCGTCAGAAGTAAAAACACATGCTAATATGCGCTTGCAAAATACAAACTCGCACACACACACACACACACACACACACACACACACACACACACACACGCAGATGAGTCTGGGTCTTACCAGCGTGCTGCAGGGTGGTGGCGCTCTTCTTCACCTCGTCCTGAGAGCGTCCGTCGGTGACGACCACTAGCACCTTGGGCACGTTCCGTCTCATGCCGTTGTCGCTGGTGAACACCTTCTCTCCAATGTGCTTCAGGGCCACACCTGGACGCACAGCGGATCAAACAGATGAAGTCAGGCTGAACCCTGTCTCACTAAAAGGCGTGTATGCATCGCCAACAAATTATTATTCTTGTGAGTTATTTTAAATAAAATGCACAGGTCAGGGCCAACCTTGGTGGTTTAAAAAAGTACAACCTTTGAGGACCTGATACCTTGCGTGCATGGCAGGTGAGTGAATGTATTTTAAACCCGTTCTTTGTTTAAACATTTTATTCATCCGTGTGTGGGCCTGTTCCAAAGGGCATAGAGTCTAGTACCTGTCTTGGTGTTTCCACCTTTGTAGCGCACCATCTGAAGGGCTGCCATCACGACTCCCTTGTCATGGTAAGTGTTCAGTTTGAACTCGGTCTTGGCATCATCGCTGTACTGTACAAAAGACACCTGTTTCCCAGAGAACAAGCGGGAGGAAAAAGGAGCAAAACATCATTTTAGAGCAGTCCCGATTGACGTCACCATAGATGGCCACCAGCGCTACGGACCTGCATGCCTCCGGGGTTGATGATGTCGAAGGCTCCGATCATGTTGAAGACAAACTGGATGACCTTGCTGAAGCTCTCCTCGCCGATACTCCAGGAGCCATCAATAAGGAACACCAGGTCAGCCTTGGCCCCCTTACACACTGAGGGACAGAAAAACACTTGACTCCAATGGCCACATATGAACGAGCACGGTAAAGCCAAGTTACCAGAATATCATTATACAGCTACACAGTAGATGACTGCAACCCTTACACAAATCAAGCTAACACAGTTATTAGGAGGTCTTAGACCACACCATCCAGACTAGTTCTCAGCGGTACTTGCCATCCAGAGCTGGGGGGACAGTTGCTGGTGCAGGGGGTGTGGGGGGCTCGGTAGGTGCCTCGGTAGGCTTGACCACTGCAAGTGACCGTGACCACAGAGAACATTAGAGTCAGTTCCCCCCGCTGTGTTAACCAAACAGAGGGCACAAAGCAAAGGGGTGCGTGTGTTTCTTACAGGTCCTCTCCTTGACGCTGACCCCAGGGCCCTCGAGGTTGGGCGTCTGGGTGTAGACGGTGGCGTTGTAGAGGGCATCGGGCGTCAGGCCGTCGAAACAATACTGACTCTCTGAGCCAGTCACCGTGATCTCCTGGCCTCCACTGTTAGAGGCTGGAGAGGAGAGGAGAGGAGAGGAGAGGAGAGGAGAGGAGAGGAGAGGAGAGGAGAGGAGAGGAGAGGAGAGGAGAGGGTACAATTAGGCCTGGGCTTCCCTCCACAGTATTTCCTCACTCAATGGATCTCAAACAAACAGAAATTCACAAAATGACTCTTAGCGTTCTACTTTCAACTTTTATGACAATACAGTAAACATTTGGCCAGAGGGCATTATTACAATTTTTTTTCCATTCTCTTCTTTCCTTTTTTATATTTTCCAATGTTAATAAAAAACAGATAAGAGGGCATGGAGAAAACTGAATGATTGGCATACACTATTTTGCCACAAACATGCATAGTATATTGATTTGAACCCTGGTTTTATGGTTTTGGAAACAGAATGTTCTACAGAAGGATAAATAACGTCTTTCTCACGGTCAAAGGGATTGATTTTGAGTCTGTAGGAAGTGGCAGCTCTGTGAGGGCTCCAGCGCAGGCAGAAGGAGTCATAGCCCACGTTGTAGGTCGTCAGGTCAGTGATATTCAGGTACACTGGGAGGGGGTAAAGGCGGTTTCACAAAAAGGTCATTGCTTTGTTTGGCCACGGACTGAGAGCCGGACCAGTCTGAAATGGACCAGGTCTACTCACGCGTGGTTCCCTGTCCGTTGAGAGGTCCACTGACCCCGGCGTCGTACTGGGCCGACACCTTGAGGTCGTACGTGGTGCCGGGCTGCAGGTTGTGCAGGTTGTAGGTGGTCACGTCTCCGACAAACACCTCCATCACGTCGGCGGAGGCTGCGGGCGCACAGAACACCGGCCGATGGCAGCCGAAGCCTTAGAGCGTCTATCGCTCCCCTCCCCCCCTCTCTCTCCGTTTAACAAAGCCTACAAACATCCGCCCTGTATCTCCACGTGCTGTTGTATCTCCACGTGCTGCTCTTACCGTCAGCTGGCTGGTAGACCAGCTTGTAGCCCAGCACTCGGGAGGGGGCGGGGTCCCAGGACACTTTGAAGCGGGTGTACCACTCGTCTGACACGCGCAGGTTCCTAGGCCCCAGCATGCCCACTAAGGAGAAAGCACCAGACAATTACAACAGGTCTCAACTGGAAGGCAAAGACGCTCAGGGTGCAGTCGGCGCCGTGACGGAGACGGTAACAGCGATTGCAATTGCACGTAACCCAAGATAACTCAACAGCCAGGTGTTTCAATGCAGCGCACAGCTTCTGCACGGGGGCGGAAAGAGGGAGAGGGCCCACCATGCCAGTGTGATGTGGAGTGTTTTGGACAGGGAAGCAGAGGCAGGACAGAGGGCTGCTTCCCTGCGAGACATCTGCACCAGAGGCAGCGAGTTCAGAATTCTTTGGCAACAGCCCTTGGCTTTCGTGGAGGCCAAGTTAAGAGTGGTAATCCTGCCAACGATCCATCAAAGTCACCAGCTTATTCCAATCCTCTGCTGGGAATTCCTGTCATGGGTAATGGGCAGTGTGTGTGTCTGTGCCTCTGTGTGTGTGTGTGTGTGTGTGTGTGTGTGTGTGTGTGTGTGTGTGTGTGTGTGTGTGTGTGTGCGTGTGTGTGTGCGTGTGTGTGTGTGTTCTATCCAGTTCTCCTACCAGTGCGTCCATCTCCTTCCAGGTCTCCTCCTGGTCCATCAGGGTAGATGGCCAGCACGTTGATCTTATACGGGGTGTCTGGGTCCAGGTTCTGGAGGATCACATTGTTCCTATTTCCTGGGACTGTAGTCTGTAAGGACACGGATGAACACAGCGGAGGAGGCATCATGTCACAAGCTCACAGAACCATGAAGTAATTTAGTCATGTCTATCTTTCATAAACACATGCTACAGAGGGGATGAGTAAACCAAGGTTGTTATCAATATTGGAAATAAAACAAAACCTGAAAATGAAATGTGTGTGTGTAATGTAAAAAGCATATAAAGGTCATGCAAATAGCACGTAGCGCAATAATAGATTAACTAGCACTAGAGTCATTCATTTAGTCAATACAGCCAACAAGAAGGCATCAAACACTCTGATGTCTCACCGTTTCCTCAATGGGGTCTCCGGTGGTAGGGGCGTAGGTGATGCGGTACTGCTGCACGGGACCCTCTGCGTGCTCCCAGTTCACCGTCAGGGTGGTGGTGGTGGCGTCGTACACACGCAGGTTCCTAGGGCCACTGCGGGGAACTGGCAGACGGGGTGTTGATAAGTTAGCTTGGAGTAAGTAAGGAGTTTGACGTCTTAAAACGTAAACTACACTGAATCATGCTGATAGCAAGTGAGGGACATATAATTCCTATAGGTCACGATACGGTATGAAACATCGACATGAAAGTGACAGTGGTGCGGTTGGGAACGGGCTGAGGAGGTCTTACGGGTTTTGCCGTTGTCGCTGACCGCAGTTCCCTCTCCGTCAGAGTAGAGGGCCACCACGCCGACGTTGTAGGGGGTGTCAGGGATGAGCCGCTCCAGCAGAGCTGTGGTGGAGGCCCCTGGGACAATAACCTAAACACACACACACACACACACACACACACACACACACACACACACACACACACACACACACACACACACACACACGTTATATTAAAACAAATGACCTTGGCGGAGCAAAGGACTCGCAGTGGGCTTCAATCACAGACCGAGGTGGAGCCTGGGGGAGGCAGGCTGCTGTAAGCAACAGTCACCGGATGAGTCAGTGTTATCGTACAGGCTGTCCACACAGGCCCCCCATCCCCAGCACCATCAAAGGAAGCCTAGCCTCTCTGTTCACCGGGGTCATACAGCTTGAGTGGCTGGTGAGAGAAGAGCTGCTGCTAGCGGGTGTTTGACACTAACAGCTGTCAGGGAGAGAGAGTGTGTGGGCGTGTGGGTGTGGCTGTGTTTGTGTGTGATGGAGAGAGACAATCAAATCAAATCCCCCTGTCATCCTCCTGTGATCATACACGCTCTGTCCCCCGGTCAGATACCACACAAACTACACAGAAGTCCCATCACATCTGCCTGGTCTCTCCATGCGATCGCACCATTGCCTCTGTGTCGACGTCACATATTCTCCACTCTTCCCATTTGACTAGGATTCTCAGGTGGTTAGCACACAAAGCAAAATTGTTCCACTCTGATTCAAACCAGTATTACACTGCTAGTTGGTGCGGTTGGAAATGGCTGCATCTTAAATTTGAGGCCGCTGCGTAACCTTCACCACCTTGCCACCGAAGTGAGATGGCTGGCTCAGGCTGTGGAAAAAGGTCCACGTCCCTCCCAGAATAAATACCCCCAGGGCACGGAGAATAGAGAATGAAAGCACCACTGTTTCTCCCTTTCAATTTAGAAAACGAATCAGCATCACTCCTCTTCAAAGGGCCAATGTTCTCTGGCGTTTAATAGAGTGGGTGAGAGGGCTCAGTGTTTCCTGCAGATGTGGGCCTGTTTACATGCGTGTCATGTCGAGCCACACTTCGGGAGGTTGTTTGTGGGTCCACTTACTGCCACCATACATCCTCTCTATGTGGAGATGTGGGCACACTGAAGCCACACACAGGCAGATGGTGGGCAAATCAAGAGATTCCTGCCTAATGAACTGGCTTGACTTAGTACACTTAGTAAGTCACACACAAAAACAAAAAAAACTCCAGACACACACCAGCACAGCATGTGGACAACAGGCTGATCTTTCCCTGAATCCGGGGCGAGGTTACAAATGTTTTTACCTGGAAACCATGGCTGTAAATCAGGGGCGTGGAGGGAGCTGTCAGGTTGGCCCACCGCTCCCTGCACACACCCCTGGCCCTCAGGCCCTGACCTGTTCACCTTTGACCTGGGCCAGGGGTATAGGAGCGGGTGAGCGCGTGTCCGCAGAGGGTGACTCACCGACTCGGAGGGCTTGGTACCACTCAGTGGGGCGTAGTCGACTCTGTACTGCAGCACAGGGCCCGAGGCCGGCTCCCAGCGCACGTTCAGGGTGTTGGTGGTGGGGTTGAACACCTGGATGTTCTTGGCTGGGCTACGCTCCACTGGTGAGCGGGGCCAGGGGCGGGGAGAAAGTGGAAGACAAATGGGGGAGAGGTGTGTTAGCATGTAGCAAAACATCAATCAGAGATTGTTTTGGGAGAGATTTACAAGGTTCTGAAGGGCAATGTCGACTGACTTTGACCTAGGGGGATTGCGGTCTACCATTAGAGATAGAGAAAGCTGGCACATAGTTTAGGAAGCACATAGTTTAGGAAGACAACATTAAGATCTCATAGATGTCTTTAAAAAGCATTGCTAACACCAGGTCAGAACAATTTTGTGTCCACATCTCTTTAGAAATTGAGTTCTGGACTTCAATCAAAAAAACGTTTAAACATATGCACAAAAACATGAATAAATACAAATGTTAAGTTCATTTAAATTGATTAGGACAAGTAGCACCCAGTATGTGCTGATTTTCAGCTATAATGGAAATTATGACTTTTAAGGTTCAATGTTTTAAGGTTGACTTTCCCTCTGAATCTCTTTAGGTTTAATTCTGGCAGACACAAACATCATCAAATATTTGCCCTGCTCTCAAGAGAGTGGTCTGGTTGATTTTAAGTTCAGATTCATGGTCTCAAGAAGGCTATTGCTGGACAAGTGAAAGCAAACACTAAAACCTTAAAAATATGGCTATCCGGAGCAAAGGGCCATCCAATGACGAAATGCTTTCCCTTCATTCTTTTTTCCCCCACGGGGAAAGCAGATTACTCATGCTATACCCCCCCACCAGCACTGGCATTGCCAGTCATTCCATCCTATAAACTAACTCCATTACAGTAAGACCAGAGGCTGACAGCCCTGAGGAACCCCTTTCTACGTCATCACCCGACAACTACACTCATAGTCAGACTGTCTGCAGTCCAACTGTCTCCTCACAGCTGCCTGGAAACCAAGTCAAATAAATAGTTTATAACGGACACCCTGCTTTTATACCAATAACTGTTTTCCAGGGAGCTATTGCATCGCATTGCACAAGCATGTTTCTCAAGCTTTTCTCTAGCTCGATTCGTTTTATGCTCCCTCGACAATTTTATTGGTCAACACATCTTTCAATAGTAGTGTTCACAACATGTGCACGTACATGTCTTGCCGTTCTCAGAGTTGCGCTGGCCCTCCCCAGCAGGGTAGATGGGAGCCACAGTCACGGTGTAGATAGTGTCAGACTGAAGGTTCTTCAGGACTGTGCTGTAGGTGTTCCCAGACACCTGCACCTGTAACACACAACACACGAGAACTGTCACAAACTGAGATCTCCATAGGTTTCTCAGATACAAATTAACTGTCCTGTTGGTATTGTTCAGTGAAATCTGGTTTGAAGCTACATAAAAACTTTATTTTGTGTCTATTTTTAGACTTTATACATATAACAGTTCTCATGTAGGTGGTTGTCCAGCCTACCATCTCCTCTGCTCCACCAGTGGCGGGCACGTAATAGATTTTGTACTGGCGCACGTTGCCCTCGGCGGGCTCCCATTTGACGTTGAGGGTACTGGTGGTGGGGTCTGTGACCTGGAGGTTCTTAACTCCGCCAAGAGGTTCTGCATATACACACACATGGACAAAGGCCATGAAACACCTCAGGAAAGGAGTAGGCTTATACACGATAACACAGGTTGACATTTCAGCATCCATTGCAGCAGATAAACAAAGCACCAACCAAACGCCTAACTATAATGGCATACACATATTGTTACCATAACGACAGTAACTAATTGGCTAAACCAAACACCATTTAATGTCGGCAAAATGCCACTGGAAAAATAAAAAGTAAAACCTAACGCTAAACGTTTCACTCACTGGTCTTGCCGGTGCCAGTCAGGTCCTTGCTGACCCCGGTAGCATATAAGGCTGTCACTGTGATGGTGTACGGGGTGTCAGGGGTCAGTTTGGGCAGCAGCACCGTGTTCTTCTTCCCTCCTATTTGAGTCTAGAAGGGGGAAACAGAGATGTCAGCACATAACAGCTTGTTGAAGTAAATCATTGACAGCTATGAAAATTACAGACTGTCGTAAGGCATTACAGAGCATTACCAGTGTTTTGCAATGCAGCGTCAATCATCACTGTTCACAAGGGTTCCTATCCCATGAGACAGAGTTGAAAGCACTATTTGAATATGTCTATTCTTGTGTGATGGGATACTTCTGAGTTGAAATGAGTCCTATAATGGATAGATGTGGCAACCACTTGGTCATTCCAGTCAACGTGTGCCTGCCAAGGTAAATATCCAATACCCCCCGATGACCACGGCAATCGGCTGTGTTGTCACAAGATGGATGAATGTGGAATCTACCCCATTACTTTTGGCTGGGTTTAAGACAGAAACCGCATTGTGAGTGAGTGTGAGAGAGCGTATGCTTAGTCTGTGCTCAATGTGTACTTGTGTGTTAATGTGTGTTCTAATTCACACTATTTCTATCTAATCACTGTCAGCTTGTTTAAGCAGCTGAGGAAAAGCCTTATCAGCCAGCTGAAGGGAAGCAATGAAGTCGTGTCATTTGGCACAGGAAAAACGTTCCTTCTTGTCTAATGCAAAGTGTGTGAGTGCCATTGTCGCCGTTACTTAAACACTTGTTGTGCCCAATAAAACCTTGCAAGGCGGTCCACCACGCTCTCAGTGCTCGTTGAAAAGCTCCAAATATCAGGAACATTTGGCCCAGGCAGGCTCGTTCCCTTCCAGGTTTCCAACAACATCTCAACACGGATAGGATCGCAGAAATCGCTCGCCTTCCGTTCCTCATATCAAGCAGAAGGAGAAAACAATCCCAACGGCCTCCAACTAAAACCAGTCAACACGTACCAAAACTTAAATCATACTGCTGTTTTAGGGCTCAATATGGTATCTCCATTTCACAACGATTGGCAGGACGGGAGAACCTTACATACCACAAGACATCATGAGAACAAAACTGGAGGCTAAATGTCTTAACATCTGGGCCATGTGGACAAAAACAGGTGAGCAGGTAAACGAACGGCAGCCAGTGTGCTGGGAGGGGACCAGAAGAGGAGCCAGGCCGCTCTGTGCAATGCTGTCAACATAGCACACAGTAAGCTCAACCCCGGCACAGCAAAAAGAAAAGAAAAAGACAGAAGACTTAGGCTTGGTTAATGCTGTCCTCGTTGGGCATACCTTTTCTCCTCGTTTAACAGCTCCCGCACACATACATACATACACACACACGCTGAAAACATCCCCCCATCCTCCCCCGCAACCCCTATGACAGTGCCCAGTGTCTCTGAGCCCCATAGTGCTGTTGAAATGTATCACTGTAAAGCCGACCTTTTAACCTTTTAGGAGAGGCCTCTTTGTCGGTAGTGTTCTCATTGTTTGAACACAGTCTGGAGAGAGGTGAAGAGAGACCTAATGCACACAGTGCTTTGATCATTAAGAGGCGTGTGACAGGGAGAATTTACAATGGGCTTAGATTTGAGAGGGATATGCTGCCTTGAGAATAACCAGTGTGTGTGTGTGTGTGTGTGTGTGTGTGTGTGTGTGTGTGTGTGTGTGTGTGTGCGTGCATACCGTCTGGGTTTTGCCGCCAGCAGTGGGTAGGTAGGTGATTTTGTAGTTCTGAACTTTGCCTGGGGCGTGGTCCCACTTCACGTTGAGAGTGGTTGTGGTGGCGTTGAACACCACCAGGTTGGTAGCAGGTCCGTTGGGGGCTGAGGGAACAAGCATCACAATCATACTCATGTCTGCTAAGCCAGCCACATCGGATCATCTACACGTCTTGGAAATATTTAAATTAAAGACGCAATCCTTGGTTGTGTTTTTTGTTGTTGTTGTTGTTGTTTTTTGGTTGCTATTCTGATGAAAAAAAACGTGCCTTTTTAGCACCTTTCTTAAATTGGAAGTCGTTTTACTCAAGATCCCCCCCCCCCTAGTTTTAACTTGTAACCCAAGCCAAGCCAAAAAGTTTATTGGGCTGCCTACTCAAACCAAGGATTGCAGCTTTAAAGACGAAAAGAGAATTATCCTCCTTTGAATATTGTCTTTTCAGAAACAAGACAGATTTTCTGGACGGCGATGGATGGACAGATGGGTGGATGGATTGAAGGATGGATGGATGAATGGATTAAGCAGTGAATGACAAAATGGAAGGGTGACAGAACAACGGTGGGCCAGGGGATTCAAACCGCTGCATTGCAGCACATGCATTCAAATCCTTATCCAACCAGGAGACTGACGGAGCGAGAACATGACCTCATTGGCAGCAACAACCTAGGGGATGATTGGCGGGAGTATGATACACAGACACACGCATATCACTGCGATTTACAGAAAACACATACACACACTCTCACACAAACACACACAGCATTGTCAGCCGAAGAGGGCCGCCATTGGAGCGGTGTGTGGGTTAAGTGGCTTTGCTCAACAAGACAATGATGATTGGTAGTCCAACGACAGCAGTGCTGATGACTTCGCAACAAATGAATCGCATGCTTTCGTCTCCTGAGAAAGTGAGAAACAACCTCTCAGTTTACCCAATATACTTACCAGGGGTGGTTTGCTTGGACACTAAAGAAGCAAAGATACAAAGGTAAATAGACAAACCCTTTAACCAAGATGTCATCCATGGATGAATGATCATGAACAGAGTTAAAGCAATCTACAACTCCAATTCCTAATTGACAGACTTTCATTGGTCCTTCGCAAAAACATCGGATGGCTATCAAATCCCCAGAGTGTCCACAGAGAAGGTTATGGAAAATCCCGTCACCCCCCCCCCAGTTGTTTCTTACATGTCCTCTGGGTTCCCAGCAGGTCCTCGCTCTCCGACTCGTCAGGATAGATGGCTGTGACGGACACATCGTAGGGGGTGTCTGGCTCCAGGTTCTCCAAAACCTGACTAATCTCATCATTGTTCAGGATAGACTGAAAAACAGACATGTGGTGCAGCATTTTAACTAGGCCACAGTCAACTAACAACAATATTGAGTTGAGTTGTCGATTGCAGATTTTTTCTCTGTTCCTCCATATAGCAAATATACTATACATTTAGTTTGATTAGAAATACCATTTTAGGTAACTAGAGCTTGTAGGGCAAGTTATATTTTGACAACTAGTAGGTCAGTGGCCACAAACATTAGACTTTGTTTAACTTGGTGGTCCTCTTACGTATTGGAAGTTGGTCTCTCCCTTCTTGGTCCAGCCGATGCGGTAGAGGGCCACGTCTGGAGCGCCATGATCCCAGGTGGCTCTAAAGCTGGTCTGAGTGACCTCAGAGAAACGCAGGTCCTTGGGAGCAGGAACAACATCTAAAGGAATCCACATGATCCAGGAAAATGAAAAGCGAGGCCGTTATGAGCAACACAATCCGCACCGCACCGTTTGACGTGATCGGTGTGAAGAGCCGTTTGACTCCTTTACCAGTGATAGCGTCGCCCAGCATAGGTGTCCCAGGTCCGTCGTCATAGATCGGAGTCACAGCCAGTCCATACTCGGTCTGAGATATCAGGCTCTCAAGAACTGTGGTGGTCAAGCTTCCATCGACCTCCAGCTGAGGAACAACACGGGGCATTTAGCTGGAATTTAGCCACATGCTGCGTCCAATAATATGTAGTAGCGTGAGATAATAGCCTAAAGTAGGTCAATATACTTGACTGAAATACACTTTAAATGTTCTCATGCTCAAGGTCTGGTGGAACGCTTGCCAAGCTCCCATTCCTTTCCAAAAGAAACATCCAAAATCAAGGGAGAGGAACGTTGGGAGGTATGGATGTGTTGTAAACCTGACCATGGGGCATTCATAAATTCTATTCTATCCCAAGGAGTGGAGGGTTAGAAATAAACTGTTTTAAGAAAACAAAGATATTCAGTCCAGATACAGCACCAGTCTGTAGGAAAAACAAACAGACTTTATTGCTTCTCCTTTCATTAAACATAAAGATTGTGTCAGCGAGCGTGCAAAAGATTAGTTATCAGGAATTCTACTCCTATGAATTGGCCTCTTCGGGCTTCACATAGTAAACTCAGAACACGACTTTACCCTGTGAATATAAAGATGCAATTCTTGTCTTCGTAGTGAAAGCCACTAATCACCTCGATCATATCATAAATCCACCTTAGAAATGCATATGTGTTTTTCATTATTTAAGTAGTTCTGAGAAGTTACAAGGCTTACCGTAACCTGATTCATGGCTAATAGAGGAGCGACCTTTACCAAAACCTGCCAAAGCAGACATAGATTTCCCAGGGCTACAAAATCTAAAAGTGCTCTTTAAGGTCCACCTACACACTTTCACCAGATGCTGTTTCTCTAGCCCTGTCCAACCTCATATAGTGATCAATCAGTCAAAGGTACCGATATCTATCTATTCCACAACCATAAAAACAGATAGCATAAACAGACAATAGGCCCAGCATGTGAGCTTGGACAGATCCGACCGGATCCGACATTAGAGGGTGCATAACTCTGAGGACTAAACAGAATGTCCAGATAACATCCATTCTTTTTGTGATCAGATGTGCGCACACTGCCGTCCCTGTTGAATAGGCTTACCCATTGAGACAGAGAGAGAGAGAGAGAGAAAGAAAGAGAGAGAGAGAGAGAGAGAGAGAGAGAGAGAGAGAGAGAGAGAGAGAGAGAGAGAGAGAGAGAGAGAGAGAGAGAGAGAGAGAGAGAGAGAGAGAGAGAGAGAGAGAGAGAGAGATAGGGCCAACCCACCTCCTTGGCCTCTCCTTCATCAGGCTTGTAGGTGATGAGGTACTTGCCGACGGCACCCGGGGCGGCGTCCCAGATCAGCCTCATGGCGCTGTGGGTCACGTCACGGATCCTCAGCTCCCCCGCCGGCGGGAGGGGCACTGCAGAGAAAAACAGCAGGGAGACGCGATGTTAGCACTGCAAACCGTAGAGTAGCCCCAGAGATATGTGTATGTTTGGGGCTCACAATGGGCGCGTGTGCGGGTATGGATTATGAAGCTAAATGTGGAGCCGACGTACGGGTGACTCCCTGCTCGGTGAGCGGGTCACTGGCGGCCTCCCCGTGCAGGGCGAAGAGGGACAGCGTGTAGGCCGTGTTGGGGATCAACTGCTGCAGCTGGACGTCCGTCTCTCCCTGTGCCACTCGCATCTGCCGGGGTGGGGGGACACAAGAGAGCCCTCAGTTCACGAGACTCCAGAGGGATTCAACTTGAGGTGAGGGAAGGATTCAGGGGCCTAGCACACCGATCAGCGCCGTTGTAGGAGCTGAGCTCTTTTCCGAAAGTTGCCAAGCCCTGGTTCTGATTCTGTTTGTTTGACACAAGCGGCTCCCTTGGCAGTGTGAGCTCATGCTTTTTCACACCTCTTTGTGTCCAGCAATCATTTGTTTCCCTGCTTTTCTGAATCCATCATACCGAGAGGAACACTGCTCGCTTTGTGAGCCCCTCCAGCAGCCCGGGACATCTGCATACTGTCAGAAAAGCACTGGCAGGCGTCCGGCCTATGCGGTCATTGGCGATGTGTGCGTTTTCGATCCATGTCATTTTGCCTGCCTATTAAAGTAGGAGGGTGAGGCTGGGTCTGCATGTGTGTGCTCTTACACGTACGCGCGTGGACTATGTCATCTACACAGCTGGTTGGCTTAAATGTCCTTCGCTCTCGCTCTCTGTCTCACTCTCGCTCTCTCTGTCTCTCTGTCTCTCTGTCTCTCTGTCTCTCTGTCTCTCTGTCTCTCTGTCTCTCTGTCTCTCTGTCTCTCTGTCTCTCTCTCTCTGTCGCTCTCCCTCTCCCTCTCCCTCTTCCTCTTCCTCTCCCTCTTCCTCTCCCTCTCCCTCTCCCTCTCCCTCTCCCTCTCCCTCTCCCTCTCCCTCTCTGAGCACAGCGGGCGTCCTACCTCCTTCTCCACGGATGGCTCCGTGGCGTTGATGGCGCTGTAGAGCAGCATGTAGCCCGTGGCGCCCGCCACCCCCTCCCACTTCACGCGCATGGTGGTGGAGCGCTCGTCATACACCGTCATCTTCTTCACCGCGCCCAGGGGCACTGAACGGAGCAGGTGGGTCGAGGAGGAGAGTTAGTCCAGACAAGCTGCTTTTAGGTTAGGTGTGCAGAACATAACTAAAGAAACACACACACACACAGACACACACACACACACACACATAGACACATACTCATGCCAACTGAGCCCTCTGTTAGAGCGGGGAGAACATAAGAGCTCTTTTATGTAAGATTGTACAGGGAAAAAATACACATTATAAAACAGTACAATTCTAGATTAAATAAACTAGCTTCAAACCAAAAGCATTGAGAAAAGTTCTCACATGGTTTTTATAGAATAATAGTGATCATTATTTGACTATGCTGACATCATGGCTACACTAGCTACACAGAGGATTCACTAGGGGAAGCTATACACATTCAGGTAGAACTCTTTAGTGAAAATTACAGATTTTCAGAACGAAACCTATGTCTAAAGGCTCTCAAGAAAGTCTGAGATGAATACACGTGTGGGATGCAAAACTCAACCGAGGTCAAAATAAGCACTGCAAGTAGCCTGGTCGAGCTCACCTCGCGCTGGGACCTGGTGAAATTAAATTGGGCATGTGTAGACTCACGTGTGGTCTCTGTTCCCTTCAGAGGTTCGCTGCTGTCCTCTCCAATCACTGAGTAAACGGTGACCAGGTACTCGGTCAGTGGGTTCAGTCGCTCCAGGACTGTTGTGGTCTGGGTCCCATCCACGATGACCTACGGCGGGAAGAGGTTCAACCTGAGTCAGGGCGTGCGTTTGCATGGGTCTGCTTTGGCTAGGGATCGCACAGCGAGGAAGTCCATAAGCAGTCCAGGCCTGCATAGCTTCACGCGAAAGAAAGCGTAATTCAAACGCTATAACAACAGCTGTTTGCTCTCTTACAGCTGGCGCAACTGCTTCATATTGAAACTTGAATGAAATGGGAAGCAGACACAAGCTGGGTCCGACCCAAAGGGATGCGTCAATATCACACGCTATACTTACTGACAATTCAAAACATCATCGGCGGACAAAAACAAACATTTACTCTGGACTCTTTAAGCTTTGGAAATCCAAACAATGGACTCTAGCCAGGCACTGCCGTATCACTAAGAAGCCATCAGATGAAGCAGCTAAGAATACTTGACGATGAAACCAAACGCTGTGAGTTCAACAGGAGTTCTCCATGTCAGAGCAGCACACTCTCCAGCCTCTTCACTGCATCCCGAGCAGGGTCAGTACGCTGGGAGAGGTGGGGACCGGGGGAGGTCGTGAGAGCGTGTACCTCTTGAGGGCGCCCGGATAGAGTCATGTACTCCACGCGGTACTTCTCCACGGGGCCGTCGGGCGCGGTCCAGCTGGCACGGAAGGAGTGGTGGCTCACCTCGGACGTGACCAGGTCAGTGGGCGCCTCTGGGGCACCTCCTTTGGAGAGGCCAGGAGGACAAAGGAGAGAGACATTAAAGAAAAGCCTTCGTGGGCTGGATTCTTTTCGCAGGAGCCAATAGGACTCTTGGATGTAGTCCATCTACAATTTGGAGATCAGCGGATACGTTTAGTCAGGGTTTATGGCCTACATTCAGATGGCCTGGTGTAGTCTTAAGCATACAGCATCGCTGAGATAGATTTACCTTGACATTTTTACATATATGAAGAAAAGACAGTGTCACTAAATCCTTAATCCATCCTCTATTCGATCAACTTGCTCCCTCCTCTCACATATTCTAACGACCTCTCTGTCCTCATAGAGGCTGCAAAGGCTTATATTCCATTTGGCTTATTCCAAATATCCCCCCCCACACAGTTTCCTATTACAGGTCTTAAATTGAATTAAGATGCAGACTACTCTCCATTCCGCAGAAACCGAGGGAGTGTTAAAATGGAAGATGAAGAGATCGAAGATTATTTCCAGAAGTTGGCTCTTTGACAATCACGCTTTTTCACCAAAGGAAATTTCTGGGGCTCCTCTACTAAACCCTTAATATAACCATTGTGTAGCATTGGTTGACCTGCTGTGATAACATCTTTCAGATCGTATATACGGGCAAAGCATAACGCAGAGTGTCAAAACATTTCAGGGTTCAAAGGGGCTTCGTTTGCCAGCCTTTCAGAATGCATGCTTTTTGTAAGCAGTATTATATTTTTGTTGCTTGAGCCAAGATAATCTGTCATTTGCCTTATACATGAAAGGATCCAGTGAGCTCACCTGGACCCTTGACACTGTTACAGAGGTTGTCGGTGAGGTCATCGACGATGTCTAGCAGGAAGGAGAAGTCAGCCACATTGAACATGTGGATCTCATCCGGGTCGGTGGCAATGGAGCGCAGCTCATTCTCGTCAGCGTTTTTCACACCTAGATATTAACCAATTATCCCCTGGTTAGGCATATAGTCAAACATCCCATTTAAAATGTTCTGGTCGTCTCAATCAGTCAATATCAATTCAGATTGGAAGAAAAAATTTCAACGTTTTAGCACACCGGTGGATGAGAAGTAGTCTTACCAATAGCATACAGCTCAATGCCCTGGTCACGAAGGTTTCGTGAGTTGGCGATAATGTCATCCTGGGACTTGCCGTCAGTGACCAACACACCGATCTTGCGAGCCTTGGGCCGCATCCCAACATTTTCTTTGAAATTGTTCTGGAGGATGTAATTCAAGGCCAGACCTGCAATACAGACCCAGCCCTTCGGTTGTTACACTGAATCCAAGGTCTGATCTATTTGTGGCTTTTCCAACCGGCAATCACAATCACACCACCAGACAGATTAGATCATGGACTCACATTAAGGAATAACTGACAAGAGAGCACTTGGATTTTCTAATGCTCTGGCCCGTAAACTTGTGAAAGAAAAACGTGACGGCTGCTTTGTGGAGGCTCATTGTGTTGGGAAAGCATTGTTATTCTCTGCTAAGGCTGCTCTGACTCATGAAGGCATAACAGGAATTGTTGAACATAACAGCTTTTGTTCTGAATAGAGTACCGGTCAAGGTGTTGCCCCCTTTGTAGGGCAGGTTGGCAACTGCTTCCAGTAGAGAGTCCCGGGTTGGGTGGGAATTCAGGTGCCACTCAGTCTTGGGGTCACCACTGTACTGGGCTAGACCTGGATCAAACACATAGCACACAGAACCAATCACATACCACCGAGACTTCCAAAATCTACAGAAATCATACTGCACAGTCTGTGCATGATAGAGCAAAATCCTTCTTCCACCTTTTTTTTTTTTAAACAGGACCCATTTTTTAGGGGGAGCCTACCAATCTGGACCCTCTCCGGCCCGATGTCAAAGACGCCCACCATACGAGCGATGAAGGCTCGGATGGTCTTGAAATTCAGACGTCCGATACTCCAGGAGCCATCCACCAGCAGGACGATATCGGCCTGGGCGTTAGTCTTACAGGTGACCCCTAGGAGGTCAGAGGAGAGAAGGTTATCCCGAGAGCAGAGAAATATGGTCTACATTCGAACAGCTGTTGGAGTGATAAGGCATTGGAGGGCCAAGGAGCCTATGTGACAAACAATAACGGACAACTCAAGATGTGTAAGAGGTGAGGGACAGAAAAGGAGACAAGATAAACTGCATTGAAACACTGACGCAAACACCATAGCAACAAACACTCTACAAATACACCTCAAAACATTTTTGAACACTTTTTCTTTACAAGAAAGCAGTAAAACACACTTTTCCTCTTTTTTTTCTCACTATTCTGAGCACATTTCATTTCCAGGTGTCATAATTATTGTCTTGTTGTTTTCTGATGTGTCAAGACCGTCTTTCCTCTTCTTCGCTTGTTGTCTTCTTTTGGGAGCCACTCCTGAGGCCCCTCGTTTGACACTTGATATATGAGGGGTCTCCTGCGTGAGAGTTACAGTGCATTCCATAGCAGGCGGCGTTCTCCAGACACCTGCCGGATGAAAAGAAGCAGCATCTCGTCTGCAGCACTAAAGGCTGCAGGTGCTTTATGGGCAGCGGCAGACGCTGTAGCACAATCTGCCACTGTCTGCAATTGAAAACAGGTTACAGGAAGTTTGATTTACAGACTCGGTGCACCCATCTACCTATCAACCCACCCCTACATATACACAGATGTCCCGCTCATTGGAAGAGAGGAAGACAGCAAGAGAGGGTCCTAAACGCAAGGTGGAGAAGCATTTCTCATGGGGCTCTGCTCAGGACTGTCATAAGAAAGGATTTATGCCTCGCACCAGATGTTTATCCGAAGCTGAAATATTAATTAACTTATGTCTACGCCCTGGTTAATGACACTATGAGTTCTAATTTAAATGTTCTATCCCAATAACGGCAAGAATTTACCAACTACTCTTAAGGCTGCTATCAACAGTGTACAAAACAACTATATGTGGGGGGAAAAAGGCGAGGCAGAGAAAAATATAGGCACTGAAGTTATCTCGGTGCCTCCACATTTTTGCTTCATTTTTTCTGATACGTCAGGAGAGAAAAAAAGTTTGGAGGAGATAATACAGGGAAACTGGAGTAAACAACAGTTTTCCTCTGTATTGCCTGAGGGCTTACGTGGCCTTGTTGTGTATCTGCTCCAAATTAGGAAAGCCCTTGCAGCTCAAGGGTCAAACTGGCCTCTTCAATGCCCTCCATCAAACACATTCCATTTTCTGTCTCCTCACGCTTACTGCCCAAGTACAAAATCCTACTCGAGCGGTTGTAAAACATTTTATAATTGCTTACAGATTATACTTTCTGTCAATTTCAGTTGGCTGCTGGGACAAGAAAAAAAGGGAGAACCCAAGGTGACATGGTGAAGGAGGAAAGAGGAGCCAGCAGATGGAATAGTCATTACATCTGTTACTTCGTGAGACAATTAGCTTTGAGGAAAGGCATTTAGCGAGACTCATCTGTTTTTATGGGCTCTGGGATTAGAGCGTATTTTCCTAAGTAAAATGTACAGTGTGAAATAGGTCTTTTTTGACTGTCTGAGCATAGGAGCAACGCACAATACACAGTATCATATATTAAACAGATCATGACAATAAGAAGAAGTCGTATATTTTTGGTAATAAGGGAAAGTCTTCTGATGGAAAGCAGCTTAAGTAATACAAGGTCCCCGACAAGATTCCACCTAGATTTTTAAATAAAAATGTATCTATTACAATGCATGTATAATGTTATATTCAGCTGTTAATAACAGTAATAACAGAATGTAAAAGAGGCGTTACCTTTGGACTCAAAAGGTGGGGGTTCAGGGGCGTCCGACAGAGTGGTTTTCTCCTCACCGGCCAGTGGCACGCTCTCTCCTCCATCGAACATCCCAAACACACTCACTGCATACTTGGTGCCAGCCCTGACAGACAGACAAGTAAGTGTCAGTCTCCTCTGATTCAGGTTACCCCAGTCATTGACTGTAGTAGCACTCTTGTCAGTCTGTACCTGAGCTCTTCAAGCACCACAGTGTTGTCATAAGGACCGACCAGCAGCTCCCCTAGGTCGATGTCATCGCCCTGGGGGTGAAAGGTCACCTTGTATCCCTTGACCAGTCCGGGGGCCGGGTCCCATGTCACTCTGAAACTGGTCTTGGTAGGTTCTGAGGTCTGGAGGTTTCTGGGGGCTTTATAGGGGGACACTGGAGAAAAGAGAGAAGGACCAACAGACATTGATAAGAACTAGATGTACCTGTATTTTCCGGTCTAAAATGTGCAAAACAATTGAAATTCAAGCGGGTCGTGAACATTGCTAAGCAATTCATCTGAGTGACACATAGAACTTGCATAGAGTCCCACGTAAGCCCCCCCCCCCCCCCCCCCCTTAACCCAAGCATGAGTTCATGTCTGTGGAATGATAGACCAACGTACGTGTGGTTCCTACTCCTTGCCTTGCTTTTCCTTCGCCCTGTTTGTACACAGGCAGGACGATGATGTCGTAAGGAGTCTTGGCAGTCAGGCGGCGCAGGACGGTGGAGGTGGTGCCACCGGGCACCTTGGCAGCCAGCTGGCGTCCCCCTACCTGGGGCTTGTAGGTGACGCGGTAATTGAGCACATTGCCCGGCGCCGGCTGCCACTCTACCTTCATGCTCTTCTCGGTCTCCTCGGAAACCACTACGACTTTTCCAGCCGCCGACACTGGTATAAAGAGAGGGGAGGAAAGGAGGGTAAGGTAAACAGTTTGATGGATGGGGGAAGCGGTGAAACACATCCTATGAGATGTTTTGCCAAAATCGACCACCTACATGTCTAATCAGCCTTTGCATCTGGTGGGTAGCGTAAACGTGGGCATGCATGGCTAGCACTGGGGGTGCATCTGCTCAGTTTCCATATGCTCGTGAACACCAACCCACCCAAACTCAGATGACCTCCATGACCACACACTACCCAGACCCGCCTACAGCAGTGGTAGCTTGGTGGCTTCAGCTTTTCGAGTCTACGCTTGTTTTTCCATCCAGCGACCACAAGCGTGTTTTCAGGGCAGCAAGGACAAGTGTGAATTGTCAGAAATCCACCAAGCTAGCTACGCTAAGGGAAATATTCCGACGGCTCCACTTCAGAGCACGGAGGTTTATGAACGGAAAAACAGCGGTGAGTCCAAGATTTTAGTGTGCGGCTCTGTCCAACCCGTATTGGGGCACAGAGAGAGAGGGAGGGAGAGGGCCTTGGAGAGGAAGCCACAGAGCAAAGTGACCACGTGCATAAACCATAGGTGCCCCCTAGGGGGGTCTCAAGGTTGTTTTCGGTGTAACTTGCACCTGTCCCAAAAGCCAAAATCAATAAACAAACTCCACAGCGGGGACATATTCTTTCCATTTGCACATATCGTCTCGCTAACCTGAAAATAAATTCCAGGATCAGGGCGAGTTTCCCGTCAGTGTGTTTTTCTCATTCTGACGTAACTGTGTAGTCGAAGGGGGAAACTCCAGTTTCTATCTTTGTCATGCATCTAACGGGCTGCAGGTGTGCAGGGGTGCATGACATCATGGCCGCATGTACACATGACCCGCTCACACTGAAGCACAGACGCACACACGCAGGCCTACTCTGATTACAAAAACATCTCCGTGACCCGCTGGTGGGCTCAGGTGAACGCCGGCCATCATGACGTGACCACGGAGCTCTGAAGAACGAGTCGTAACTGTCACTGCCGCTCACTTTTTCCACATCACACCCAAGAAGGGGCCTGGAGTTTGGGGCTTTTAAAACCCTCGTCTCTCCACATAACTTCACGACCTTGCGTCACACCAACCCGAAGGCTCAGCGATATGCTTGAAGTCCTTTCATGTTCCGGGCTGACGTGACATGGTTCTATTTGTGGCTTAACAAGGATATGAAAGCTTAACAGTCGTGGGGTATTGAGGGGGAAAAGGGGCCTAAATCCGGTTTTCAAAGCAGCCAACTCAACACTCATTAATGGCATTGAAAACCAATGTGACATAATCGCAAAGGAAAGCACACAAATGGCAAACCCACTCCTCCCAGGTGTTCTATATGGACTTGCATAAAAAACTGCTTCTGAGGTCATGATATAAATCCATGCATTTTCCCCCCATCTCTACAGCTCTGAGGTAACCTAGGGACGAGAAGCTCACAGACCCATCTTTCAGGGTCCACTGAGAAAAAGGAGGGGGTAGGATACTCAGACAGACAGGGAGACAGAAGGGGGCTGGAGGGGGCATTGAAAAAGCAGAGCTGGAAAGCAACAAGGACAAAAAAAAAAGTGACAGAGGAAGGATGGAGAGAAAGAAAGACAGCGGAAGAAGGGGGTTCCTGAGCAGGCACATGGTGGACACATTAGGCAGCTCAAGTCACGTACCATCTGTGGTCTCTTCGCCCACCAGCGGCTGGCCCTCTCCGTGGCCGTAAGCCGCGTAGACCGAGACCTGGTAGCGCGTCTCCGGGGTGAGGCCCTCCAGGACCGTGGCAGTGGTGTCCCCAGCCACCGTCTTCTCCCCCATCTCATCCGTGTACAGGGACTTCCAGACGAGCCGGTACCGAAGCACTTTACCAGGTGCCGCCGTCCAAGAGACCCCGAAGCTGGTGTCGGTGACGTCTTTGGTCACCAGGTCTTTAGGGGAACCCAGGACTGTGAGACGGAGACAGGGGGACAGTGCGTGAGATGGTGGGCTAGATACATGATGACATAGTGTGGATAACCCTGAGGATAAGGTTTGCTCTGTCAGGTGTGCAGGGTGATGTGACTGTCTTGTCGCGTTGGTGTTGATTACCGTCTCAGGAAGTTGCCTCATATCAGAGATGGGGAAATAGACCAATTTGAGTGATAATCCCCTTGCAATTTTCTATCTGTCTCGCCTGAGCCCCTCTGGATATTTTTTTAAATATGAAACAGCCTGGAAAAGCTACTAAACAAATCCCATCTCTTAGTTTCCATCAAAACCTGAAGAAACTTAATCCTGTTTGCTACAATTGCAGATGTTGCTGTACTATTTTTTCTCAAGTCTCCCCCCTCCTCTTGTTTTCCTGAGGGAGCTTCGGGGGAGGATAACGGCAGACACGGAATTACGGGCCACCGACTTTGTGGTGGCGTTTGGTGACGACCTGCCGGCAGGTCTTTGGCTATGTGTGGTGCCCCTGTTGCGAAGGACTCTCGGGTTTGGCTAACACTAGGGTTTGGCTGCTACACAGACAGGCTGAATACAGACATACCACACACACACACACACACACACACACACACACACACACACATACACACACACACACACATCCTCCCACAACATGAAAGAGCTCCAGGACAGACCGTGTGTAACTCAAGAGTTAATGCTAGCCAGTAACTCATGTGGACACTAAGTGAGGCTTCAAGAACGTACCCAAGAGACTTCAATCATAAACATCTTCATACAAAAGGTTATAAATATCAATTGATGAATAGTAATTCTGCTAGCATGAATGCAGAAACATGTTCTTCATTATATTCATCCTTGTTTTGTCTTTGTGACAGTTAAAACATGAGCTGTTTAGAATGACCAAATAACCCAGACACTGGATCAAATCTGCTTACCAAGGCGTGTAAGCTGCATCTAGAGAGCATGTAAGAATACATACAAATCAAGCTGAAATTAAAGGGAAATTCTAGATTCTGCAGGATCTGTCAAGGAAAATGTGTTTTGGGCCCCTCTTAAATGGCCAAACTATTCCAACCGAAATTAGGTTTGGGATTTTTCAAGCTACACAGGACAGACAGACTGACTGACTGACTTTCCAGGCTGTCCGCAAGGCAAGAGGGACCATCTTGCAGGATAATGACTTCTGCAGACGATGGCCCACTTTTCAGTACAACTTTGAGTAGAGGAAAAGAGAGTGCTTCAAGAATACACACACACACATATTGGACGCAGATGAAGCGGCCATTTTAAGCTTAAGTAGTGATCATATAGTCAATTGAAATACACTGCTCAATAGAATGAAAATAAAAACAGCTCTCTGTTTGATGTATTAATCCCATGCAACCATATAAGCAGCCAACTTCACTTCACTCCTCCACTTCTTTTTGGGTAAAAAACATCCTTTGCTATGTCTGTGTCCCTATTTCCTAATTGTAAACAGCCTGAAGGTTAACCGGCAGTGCAAATACACAAATATCCCCATGACACAAACACACTTTGCCCTTACTTTACAGTGAACAACACTTTGCTAGAAAACAAATGATGCCATCGAGATGTTTGTCCACCGTGTAAGAGCCCTAGGCATAGACTTTTCAGTTCAGCTTGAAGCAAGACAAGACTGACATACAACACGGTTTAACAAATCAACTAAGCTCAAAATTGATTTCAGAGCACCTCACCGACAGGTCTCAATCCACCCCAGCCATTTCACCACTTGCACTCCCTCTCACAGTTCCCTCATTTTATCCATCCAGGACAACCAAGCGCCGTCCAGTTACATTGGCGCAGGGCTTAGCACCTGCATGCCAGGGTAGCCTCGCTCTTGTACCCTACACTATCATTCTTTGATTGAGGGAGAAACACCATGGCCTGGCACAGAAAGCCTCTAAGCTCCCATATAAAGATAAATCCAACAGCCCGATTCGGAACTCGGAGCCACACACTGCATTAAAGCTCTCAAAACATTTTTTGCTGATACACATCCTAGCACACAGAGCTACCCATTTCACCTACAGCCTACTTCCACAGATCCTATAAAACAACGTGGTAGCATTCCTACACGGAAAGCGTTGATGTCAAAGCACTAACTAGGCCAATCTATGGTCTGTCATGGTGCATAGTTGCTCCTCTGCCGGCCCTTTTCCCCTCTCGTCTCGCTCCTTCTCGGCCCCTCCCTTAAAGAAGGTCAACATTCAGTTCTCTCCGGGCCCAGGCAGCCAGCTCGCTCCGCTTTGATGTTCCTCTCAGGTAACACCTTCCACATGCTGGGAAACACTCGCCTCTATTGGAAAAAAGGGCTACATATTCTCACATTTTCTTACCTACATTTAGAATACGCATGTGGTCCTTGAAATTGCTCAGCCCATCCCTTTCCTAACAATTGTTTCCTTTAGACATGCCAATTGAACAGGATACACAGTGGGGGGGGGGGGGGGGGGGGGGGGGGGGCAAGTATCCAACATAATGGAGGCTGTTTTGTCTGGGAAGCAATGTATCCCACAGAGCTCTCGCCTACTCAGGCTGCCTAAAACAGTGGCACTCACTGCCAGAAGCACCGATGACAATGAGATTAGTGTTGCTCTGTCGACGTCATGCTTGGCTAATTTAGCTAGCAAGACAACGTGCTTTGTCACAGAGCAAAGTGCAGACACTGGCCTTTCCACTGTGGGAGTGTATGGATGATGACCCAGCAGACCTGAAAGAGTCCATGGAAACTCCATTCATCGTGCCTTCGCAAGCCCAGTGGTCACCCGGGAGAAGGAGGGTGAGGAGAGCACAAACGCTGTAAATTACCTCAAATGCTAATCTTAAAATAACATGGCAGGAATTTAATAAATGTCCATTTAGCTTGGAACCCAAATCAGCCGGCAACACAGAGCACAGACGAAGGAACTTGTCTGCAGTTCACTACAGCACATCGGTCCCTGTGGTCCGCTATAAATGTCATTGGTCATTAGTGTCACACTCTGCACCTGGGTCCTCACTCTTGCCAGGAACACAGGAGAGTGACGTGAACCAAACACTCTTTCACAATGGTGAACAGCAATTGTTTTGATGTGGTGGACAATATAAAATATCTCTGTAAAGTGGATTAGTATAGAAGAAACCAACATAATAAATTACTAACTTGTCCTGGCCGCTGTACATGTGCCTTTATTTTACTATTTGTAGTCTGATTTTAGTAGACTGTAAGAGAATTAAGGCTTCTGGGCCTTCTCAGGTTGACCAAAACTCCCTCTATATAAGACATTTCCACAACTTGCCAAAGCTGGTCTGGACTGGGACAGGGACACTTAAACATGCAACAAACACAGTCAATAGCCGAACTGTTTAATACAACACCATCCCCCCCATTGCTACATCTAATAATATTGCCTTAGGTGTATTAGAATAGCCACATGTCCTTAATTAAGCACTGCTTAGCCCTGCAGTGAAATTCCTGCTATCGATGTCATAAAGTGGCTAGGTGACCTAAGCCACAAGCAAGACTTATTGGGAGGGTTACAGCTCTTCTCTTAAGGAAAACCTGGGATTTGTTGATGCTCTGTGAGCTACAAAGTGACCGCTCCACTCCCTATAACCCCCTAGCCTCCCTCTGTGCACCCTGACCTGACCTTAACCATAACTCCTGGCCCCTTTTGACTACATCACTGCACTGAGAGATAACTAATGAAATGCTTGAAACAAGACCAGATGCCTCTTGTATGGGATACTGTGTACAGCAAGCCCATCCTCTGGAACCATCCATTATGGACGGGGTGTCACCTTAAATGATTTCGTACATAGACTGAATCGATTTCTACGGCAGTTAAAGAACCTCGATCATTTATCCTCACTCAAAGACTTAAACTAAATCGAATTCACTAAAGCTGTCCATCTGGACACATAACTTAGTAGTCTGCAGGCCTATCTGAGATCCATTAGGAAAATATCCTAGTAAGCAATCTGAAATAATTAATGGTATTTCCCAGGTGGGCCAGCGCAAAATGTAAAAAAAGCACCCAAAGAGGCATATGGGGCAGTCTAGTTCCAGGCTCTACCAAGAGCTATCTAGGTTTACGAGAAACCCCCTCCCCACAACCCCACCCCACCCGTCCATTTCTCTCAGGGCTTCATGGGCGGTAAAACCAAACCAACCTATGGTCTGTGTCTGTACCACAGGAATTACATAAAAGCTATGCATTCCAGCATTTTCACGCGCAATGCAGCATATAGGTTCAGCCTTGATCCACCTTAAAACTGAAGGAATGCCATTATGCAAGCAGTCAGTTTTAAAAATCTACTTGAATCTACTCTACTACTCCTTATATTTTATGAATGGATGTAAAATCGTTTTCATTAATGATATAAAATTAAAGCTTGTTGCCACACTTTACAAGCAAAGAGCCTTTCAGTCTTTTGAAGGAAAGCCAGACATAAAGCAAACGTCCACCTGGCACAAGATGCTAGACGTCCACATGGCTTTGTGCCATGCCTCATAGTAGATATCAAAGAAGGCACGAACACCATGCAGAGGAGCCTGAAACGATCCATTCCAGACGGGACCTTTACCTTCTAAGGTGGTTCCTGTGCCCAGCAGGGGCTCTCCCACTCCTGAGGCGTAGCGTGCGCTAACAAACACCTCGTACTCAGTGGCCGCTCGGAGCTTCTGGAGCATGGCGTTGGTGATGTCTCCCTTCACCGTTATCTCTTTCTTCTCCCCACCGTCGGCCGCTTTGAAGGCAATGCGGTACTGGAGCACTTTCCCGGGTGCGGCCTGCCATGATAGTCTCATGCTGGACACGGTCTCGTTGTAAACCCGGAGGTCCCGAGGAACACCACGGACTGGAGGGAGAGAGACGACGGTTTGGACTCAATATCATGTTCAGCAGACTTAACAAGGCCGTGTAGTTGCTCTGGGAAAGATTGTATCGGGTAATTCATCTCTTTTCTCAACCCACGAGCGAAGTGTGAGGCACCAAGAATGCCAAGCATTGTGTGCTTTTAGCCATGTGCAGTGGTTCCTTGAGCGGGACGTGGCTGAGAACGTTTCAACACACTGACCTTCCTTGGTGGTGCCGTCCACCTGCATGGCCTCCCCAATGCCCCCGCCGTACTCAGCCGACACGGACACACGGTAGGTGGTGAGGGGCAGCAGCTCCAGGAGAGTGATGGTGGTCTCGGGCCCAGTGGTCTGGGCCTCTAGAGTTCCTCCAGCCCCGCTCACAGGGACGTAGGAGAGACGGTACCGGAGGACTGCGCCCGGGGCCGCCTGCCAGGACACCCTGAAGCTGTCGGTGGACTCGTCGTACACCCGTAGGTTTCGTACAGTCCCCTTTTCTGGAAGATAGAAGATAATTGTTACGCATAGCAGAGTGAATGCATAAGTTGGGTGTATCTTTACCAGTTAGAAATACAATACAACATCCTCCATCAACTTGCTTGTCCATTTACAATGCACAGTAGATTCATAGTAAGACCCGACTTGTATCAAATCACAGTGTATTATCAGAATGACTGTTCCAACAGCCCAAAGAGCAACCCCTCACCTTCCAGGGTGGTCTCCTCGCCAGTCAGTGGGAAGCTGTCTCCTTTGTCGTACTGGGCAAAGACATTGACCTCATAGGTGGTGACGGGCGTCAGGTGGGGCAGGATGGTAGTGGTGGTGTCAGCGGGCACTGCCAGGGAGATGTAGTTGCCCGTCACGTCCTCGGCCTGGCGGAAACGTACCAGGTAGGACAGGACGTTGCTAGCATCGGACACCCAGGTGGCACGGAAGCTCCTGGACGTCACCTCAGAGAACTCCAGGTTCTTGGGTGGGAGCAAACCTTGGTTGGGAGGATACGTAATTGGATTTGAGTTTTATCCTCAGCGCTGCAATAAAAGTAGCTGGGTTGCGCTGTGTTTTGAGGATACGGTGTCCCAATAGCCATGTCAAAGACTGAGGTCATCCTGCTGGGATTTCAACATAAAAGCCACAGCCCTGCTGCTCTGCAGGGTCTGGGTGGCCTTTTGAATTAGCATTACATTAGGGTCAAAACAACACAGGCTCTCCAGATGCTATACTGTTTAAATACTGTGAATGATAACAACTGGGTTAAAGGAGGTTCCCTGAGACATGGATCAGCGGTATTTGGTGGCAGACTATGCACAATTCCAATTGCAATGCCGTTTCAAACTCAACTCAAATGGTCTTAGTGCGGCCACAGCTTCTTTTCAGAAAGCAAATATATTTTACCAGTTGAGTAAGCTATGTTGGGGCCACCATAAATGAAAACCAACATTATGCTGGTTAATGTGTTGACCGAGTCAACAAGCCTTATGCTTGCTATGCAGACAGAACATTATAATAATATTACAATACGTATGTTGTATATATTTCAGAGTCTGTACTCACTCCTCTTCTTGATGTTGAGGAGCTCCTGTTCAATCCTCAGACAGATGGACTGGGTGAGCTCCTTGGAGATTCTCTGGAAAGCGTCAAAGTCCTCCACGGTGTAGACGTGAGAGGCGGACGGCTGGTTGGCGATGGCCTCCAGCTCCGACCTCACCGCGTCCTTCACGCCCACGGCGAAGATCTCCACGTCGACGTTCCGCAGGTTGGTGGCCGAGTCCTTGAAGGAGTCCGACGACTTTCCGTCCGTGATCAGGACCATGACGCGCGGGACGTTTTCCCGAGCGCCGCGGTTGGGAAGGTAGATCTTGTCCTTGACGTAGCCCATGGCTTTGCCTGTGTTGGTGGAGCCGCCGCGGTATGGGAACGTCCGGACTGCTTTGACCACGGCACTGATGTCATGGTGTGTGTTCAGGTAGAACTCGGTGTGGGGGTCTCGACTGTACTGGACCAAGCTGATCTGGACCTTGTTGGGCCCGATGTCAAAGGAGGTGACCAAGACCTCCAGGAAGGCGCGGACTTTGGCAAAGTTTTGTAATCCGATACTGTAGGAGCCGTCCACCAATAGGACCACATCCGCCTGGACATCCACCCCCAGAGAGCATTCTGATCAAAGGGAACCAAACCAGTATTATACCAAATCCTTAGATGTACAGATTAACGAAATAAAGCAACTGTGTGACTGGATGGATGTCAGGGAGGGGAGTGAGAGAAGGTAATGAGAATCAAGAGGTGGATGTCTCACCCAGGGACACCTTGACTGGCTGGGTCTTCTCCATGGCCATGACAGGCTCACTGGGTGTGAGCCCCTTCAGGGCAAACAGGCTGATCTCGTACTCCGTCTCTGGGGAGAGGTCACGGACATTGATGGAGGTCTGCGTGGAGCCAATGTAGAGTTCCTGGCGCTTCATGCCCGCCAGCATGGGGGTGAGGGTGAGCTTGTAACCTGAGACGTCACCCATGGAGGCGTCCCACATCACCCTCATGGACTTGGAGGATATCTCAGTCACCTGCAGGTTAGAGGCTGGCTCCACCACTACATAAGGGGCATCAAGGAGAGAGCAGTGTGAGGCTGTTGTTGGGGTACACAGTTAGGAGATTTAGCTAGAGGCTCTTCAGTATGGCTCTTTTCGGATAGTATGAAGTTGACTATCTGACCTAAGGTATCTAAGGTGCATAGAGTACCATGACTTTAAAGTATACATAACAGCAAGACTTCTCAATCACTTTCCATAACAACAAAGGCAGGAAACAAACTCCACATCTCACGACCACATAACTGTGCTGGGAAGGAGACAACTTACTTTCCTCTCCGCTGACCAAAGAGAGGAGCTGGTCGTCCACACCAGAGCAGACCTCGGTGATGAGCTGCTTCTGCACCTCAGAAATCAGGTCAAAATTGGCCACATTGTACACATGCTTGTTGTGGGGGGTGGAGGCTATCTCCTTCAGTTCATCCTCATCAGCTCCCTTGATGCCTGGGAGACGACAGAAACAGCTTTATAATCTGTATCTGTCTCAGTACCCCCAAATGAAGTCCAGGGATGTTTAATTCCAAAAGCAATATTTTAGAAGCATATATTCAATGGGAAAATCTGGTTGTTTTGCGATATATAGCAACCTTTGGTGGGACTTTTAACAATAAATCATACCTAGGACAAATATTTCCACTCCAATGTTCCTGAGTCTTCTAGCATGCTCCTCCACTGGGTCTTGGGATTTTCCGTCGGTGATGATCATTGCGATCTTTGGGAAACTTTTCCTGGCTCCGGCCGCCTCAGTGAAAATGTTTTTCACCAGGTAGTCCATGGCGTCCCCTAGAGAGAGATCACATTTTCATATTACCTCACTTTAACATCAAGGGCATATGGGCTTAAGCCCAATTTGAGAATATAACTCAAAATACTGGCTCTCGCTCTAGAACAATGTTCACTGGAGTAACATCCTGTCTTGAATTTTGGAACCAGTCTGATAAACAAACAACTATTATCTCTCAAACATGGAGCCAAAATGGTCAACTACAAAGCATATCTGTGTGGAAATGCATTTAGCCAGTTTCAAGGATGAACATAACAGGCTTATTGCAGTCCCATTATTCTATCAGCCATTTGAGCTTTGTCGTCAGCCATACCCGTCATGGTGTTCCCTCCTTTGTATGGCAGGGTGTTGATGGCACGGAGCAGCTCTCCACGCTTGCTGTGTTGGTTGAGGGGGAACTCAGTGCGGGTGTCGGTGCTGTACTGTACCACGGCCACCCTGGTCTTGTCCTCGCCAATGTCAAAGGCACCCGCCATTGCCACAAGGAAGCTGCGAATGTGTTTAAAGTTCTCCCTGCCCACACTCCAGGAGCCATCCACCAGGAAGACCAGGTCTGCTATGGCACTGACCGAACACTCTGGAGAAAAAGACGCAGGCAGGGATCCAGCAGATGCAACTTCATCAACAAAGCAGATTTATCTTAAGTAGCTCCTCTATTCTACTAATGAAAAAGCCCACATAGGATGCCATGGGACTGCTCTGTAATGTTAATGGCCTGTTTGGCACAGACATGTTAGCCCAAATGTGATGTTTGGCAAGTATCTTTTTCTCGGTAATAGAAGCAAATGAAGATGTCTGACAGGTTTTTAAGGGTCAGACGTGGATGCTAAGACAAATTGAAAGTCAAACCAAGAAGAGCTATGCCAAACAGTGGGATGGTATAGCCATTACGACGAGGCAAATAACTGGATTTATGGACCAAATAATGGCAAAAGCTTTCACCGCCAACGTTCAGTTTTATGCTTTCAAACCCAGTTGGACTTTAAAACTCAGTCAGATCAGTCTGACTCTTTAGACCAGTAAAGATGACTATATTAGGAAGAATGGATAGGACTTTTATGAAAGTCTTTAATCATTAGTCCCCTAGGTCCACTTTCACAAGACCTTATCCTCCATCATTTAGTTGATATCACATAAAGCAACTTTTCTGCAAATTAAAATAATGCCCAATTGGAAATCAGTTAAGCATAACCATCAGTTGTAAAAACCAGTAATGAACATTCAGCCAGAAAATTTGACTGGCACATTTCTGGGGCATGTGGACCTCTGGTGAGGGGGAAAAGTGAGCTTGTCTCCCTGTCTGTCACTCCACAGAGTGGACACATAGACAGGCGCAGAGCTCTAGTAAAAACTGGTGCAGAGCCGTAATCCTTTCCACGTCTTACAACATTTAAAAGGGATAGGACACGTGTTGAGAGGACACGAATGTGATGTCAGTGCCCCGCCAGGGATTAGAGGAGCTCAAAAGTAATTGTTTCCCCAACTCTGTGAAGCATAACCGGACCTTGACTCGTAGCGTTGGCCTATGCCTCCGCTTGTGATGTGCCAAATGGCTTCAATTAGGGAGCTAATGTGTACATTCCCAGCCACTATCGGAACTACCTGACTGTTCAAGCAGTGACATCTGAACATAAAGGAAATGGAGGTCATTACAAATTTAGGGGGGGGGGGTGTTATGATGGAAGTATAATGGAAAAGATCATAGGAATAAATAGGCAGGGTTGGAAAGTGTTGTGGGGACGAGGCACAATTCAGACCTTGATTGACATATTGGCAAACATACTCACTGATTGCATCTCTGATCTGTGGCTTCTTTGGTGTTCCACTGGAATTACTGGACTGGACTAAAACATAAGACAAACTCAGTATCTGCAGCGCAGATTGCCAGTGTGTGTGTGATGAATGACTTTTCATAACAGAAAAGAACAAGAACTGCTACATAAACATCATAAATTCTTATCAGTGTGATCAAAACCACATTCCCCCCCCCCACACACACACACACACACATTTCTAACAGGTAAATTAGTTATAAACATAGTCTGATTCTAATTTCATAAACAGACGTGAGTTTTCCCTACATTTTGTCTTTTAATGTGGCCAAAGGAAACAAAAGAAAGAGGTATCGTTCTTTAAATGTCAGTCCTCATCTAAATCGGCCTGAATTCAATTAAAATTCATTAAAGTGGACTTAAGAAATGTGATAGTCGTAAATATCGACCATTTTAAGGAGAAAAGCTTTTTCGAATACTACACAAAGCTATTATGTGCCCTATATTACCAGCACTTACTGGTCAGCTGTCCAAATATGGGTATGCTCTCATCTGTGCCATAGAAGGAGAATATCGACACAGTATAGTCCAGATCAGGAGTTAGGTCAGTGATTGAGGTTTTAATAGCCGTGGCAGAAAGGGTCAACTCTTTGGCTGGTTCATCTACCGGATTAAAAAAAACGAGAGGAAAAAGAAGAAAAGTGAGATAAACATTGTTAAAATGCAGTGCCCAACATGCAATTCTGTTAAGGTTGTTGTTGGCAATTAAATGACATAGATTGGTATGACTAGTTGCACAGCTTACAAGATTTCTTCAACTTCTCTGATGCAGAACATTTGAAATTATATTTATTTAGTCAAGGCCAGACAGGAAATAAGTGAAAACAGTACCAACCTGTATCTGAGACAACTTGTAATCTGTATCCTTCTATCCTTGATGATGGTTTTCTCCATGACATTTGTACAGTGTTCTCATTTAGAATTTTAAATTTTAAGTCTGAGGGGGGCTCCACTGTAAACACGAAAGGAATCAATGTTAGCTCACATAGACAATTAGAAAAATGTGTATGACTTGAAATGAAATGATACAATTTTACAGGAAACTATTATGTCATTAAGCATTCACAAAAGTCCCAACGATGAACACTTCATGGCTGAAGTGGAAAGGCTCATTGTTGGGGAGACAAGAATTAACCAACATCAATGGTAAAGGTGACAACATTAAAGACGTGTGAGAAGCCATTTTAAAGCAAAATGACATTTGTTTGAGTTGCACAACCAAGATAGCCTTGGCTAACAACTCAAGCACCAGGATACACAACACAGAAACAAACTGAGTCCATACAAACTCTCTCCCAAGTGCATGAGTGAACCATCCAACACATGCTAGTGCAATCATTACAAAGCATGCCCAAGACAGCTCCTGGTGAGGTTGGTTTCATAATGGAGATCTTTTCAGCAACTGAACAGTTTAACAACAATTTCATTCTCAAACAGGTGATTATACAATGGAATCAAGGTTGCAAGGTAATTGTTGAAGTAACATTGACAGAATTAAACACCATATGTTACAGTATATATACAGAGTATATATACATATTTGGACATAAACGTGACCTATTTGTGTTTACAAATCCATTGCAATCTCACATGAGACGTATGTGTACTTTATTTTCAATGGCAGTGTGCACAATTTGAATGCATGGCATGAGATGACAGGATCCTGCTTAAAAATGCAAAATGAAGAGACAGTTCAGATCCAGGAAGTATGTACATCAAAACATACAAAACGTTGCAGTCTGAAACATGACCACACTGAGCCGATTGAAACGGCGTCATGCATTTGTACATGAAAAAGTTGTTTGCAATAACAACTTTGATGGACTGGAAAGTAGTTTCCATGTACAACTTGAACCACACATACAAGGGGACAAGAACCAAACACACATTTTAAAATGATATTCTTTACATTAGTGCTTGTCATGCCACCTGAGTATACTAAGTGAGAGATACTTGGTGTATAAGCGAAGGTAAAAAATAACCCTTAGTATTGTTTTGTACAAGTAATACCTGTACAATTATGTTAAAATGTATTAATTATTGAGGCCAAGCTGAAAGAAACCCCATGGCTAAGTATGATTTTTCTGCCAAGTATTTTCTCTATTCTAACTTCATGTGCATTTTTTGACAAACTGATCTAGTTTCTTTACATGGGATACTGTGTTATAATATACATTATGCCATAGATTCAATATTTAGAATGGATTTGGGTTGAGAGCAGATATGTCATAGGGATTTTCAAATGGGCATCCTGGAAGTTTTGTTAAATTTAGACCACGACACTGACAGAAAGCTTAACAGTGAGACATAACATCTAAAAGCCAACCTACTCTATATCTGCTCTCTGCACAGCAAGATAATCAAGATTGTAAAACAATACTATTTATTAAGCTGGGAGATATCCCTTCTCTATTCCTGACAGCTCTTTTCAGCAGCTCTGCAGGTATGCTTGCCATCACCTGAATAGAAAAAAAAGACCCTCCTCTATTCCTGCAGGCCTGGTCAAATCAAAGTAAATTAATTAAGAGTGAAGCCTTGTTTAAGTGTGTGATATTGCACAGCAGTTATCATATATAGCCTGTATCTAACATTATGGTTGCAATTTTAGTGACCTGTAAGTCCCTAATCTGAAATATTACAAATCAGAAATATTCCTGTCACTATGCTAAAAGAAGTTAATGTAAAGGGTGCTTGGTTCTCCTCTGCTAAGTACCAGTCTCAAAGGACGATGGCATTATGCAACTGTACATGCAACGTATTGGTCTAAGAGTAATATTAGTGTATCGTCATAGATGCATGCAAGCTGTTGAGTATGTCAGTCAATGAGAATATGATGCAAGAATATCATTTTAAAATAAACTCGACGGAAGCCACAGCTCAGGACAAACTGAATGCACAAGCAGACAAATAGGCAAATAGGACCTGGGCCCACACATAAAAAAGCTTAGATTGGAGGATAACCAACCTGTGGCACATCAACTCAAAGGGCCCGGGTAGGGAAGATCCTCAAATGATCATCTCCAACAATTCAAACGCAGTTTTTGAGTAGGGTTCAAAGGGTATGAGAGAGAGTGGGGTGGGGTTAGGGGAGGAAGAAAGAGAGAGAGAGAGAGAGAGAGAGAGAGAGAGAGAGAGAGAGAAAGGGGTGGGGGGGGGTCGAGTAGAAATAACCGAGAGAATCAGCGGAATCTTCACTCACATGAGCAAAAATGTTTTATTTATCCGGGTGTCTTTTTGATGTTCTGCTCTTGCTCGATGCTCTCAGACGTTGAAAACTTGATACTAAACAAAATCACAGCTATTTCGAGTTGGAGCTTGTGGTTTGGTCTGACACATAGAGATGCCAATCCCAGCAGCCCAAATCAGGTGTCACCTATCCATTTCCCAGGAGCCAGGCAGTTGGCTACTGTTAGCAACCTCAGTATCCAGCAAGCCAGCCATTCACTCACTGCACTGCCAGGTCAACAGAGAGTTTGGGGGATAGAGCACCAATTCTCCCAGAGGCAGAACAGATGCCAAAGTAATTCCACAACATGTGCTGAAATTAAACATTACTGCATATTAACTTTCCATATGGATTGCAACTCAGCGTTTTTGAGAATGCCAGAAAGAAGCCTAAAAGGCTCTTTGTCTTTGTGCTGTCTGAGAATTAATTTGTGATTCTCATATTTCATCTTTCCATTCGGTTAGTGAATATATATGGCAGTAGGCGTACGACTTCCCCCTCCTGAAACATTTTTAGAGGCGAGAATCGGAACTTTCCATTCTACATTTCCAAGTTGTATTTGTTTCTTTGAATTTTACAGTGAATAAAAAACTAAAGCAAAAACGTGGTATCATTAGTCATTAAGTAACAAACACTTTTAAATGAACATATGTTTTACATTATGTAATGTCTTCTCTGTAATAATAGTAATACTAATTATTAATTGGATTTACTGTAGCTAAACTACTCAGATAGAGTAAATATAAAGACATTTATCCATGGTCCATATTGTTTCGTCTTTTGTGATCTTGTAAGAACTTAAAAAAGTAGAAGAAATGCAATAACAATTCAGGGATTTCCATGAATGAAAAACTTTAAAACTATGTGCATTTTTCTTTACGTCTACTGGGTGGTTTTCTGACCAGCCCAACAGATCTGTGTTTGAGCATCATCTCCAAAGTGTTTAGCTTGTCAAACCGATCTACATATACTAAGATAGACAAAACAGCAATCATGCAGGTATCTAACCAAATGAAATACACACAGAACACAGTAGAACTTTATTCCATAGGTTAAAACATGTCTTCTGAATGAATAACGTTATGACGGTAATCAAAAACAAGAGTACTCTGCAGCAATACCTGAAAGGTTCATCAACCAAAACAGAGGAGAGAGAAAAACAGAGAGAGAAATATAGAAGAAGAGGGTGAGGGAGGGCGGTGGTGCAAATACCTTGTGCTTCAACAGAGGAGAAAAGCACTGCAACAAAGGCAGCTGTGGCCAGGGACAGCCCTATCTTCATTTTGTAGGTGTTTTGGGTGAGCAGCTCATGAACAAATCTGCAAAGAAAGATGCATTTAGACAAGAATACCAACACAGTAGCCTTAATATGTCAAAGGGCCAGCCTGAGCATATCTAATTTATGATATTTGAATGTAGAAGGGCACCTTACTTTGGTCCCAATGATAAGGTAGTCAAACCAAATCAAGCCAAGTCTTTATTTCCTTTACATATTAAGAGGGCAAGAATCGTTTTCAAAAACTGCTTTTTCTTTTGAAAATCTGGAAATGTGGTCACGGCTATATTCTATAGGCTAGGCCGTGGGCTCCGCCTAGTGCATCTAGCAGCATACTGCAGGAGGACCCAAGGACGGTCGTCTTTCAGCAGTATTACTGTAACACTTTGATTCAGGGCATCACCATTGGCAAAAGTAACCTACGCTTTTAAATCTGCATTCATATGCAGCCATCACTCACTGTAGATATTATTTACCACAACCAGCAAACAAATACTGATGACACACAGGTTAAATAATTAAAATAAATATATTAACATGGGAAAGGCAACCTGCAATCAGTTATTCCTATTAACAGACTATTCTAGTATGTAGTAATAAACTTGGTGCATCGGGAATTTTGCTTTTGGATCAATTGCCTACACAGGGGTGATGCAGCTATGAAATAAAATGACTGTACCAACTTCCAGAAGATAGATGAGACTGGATCCAGATTTTATACTTTTAAATACAGACTAAAAACGTATATTTTCTGAATTGTTCCCTCTTCGCAATTTTATTTATCTTACTAGATTATTTTGTAGTTATTTCTTAGTAGGCCATTTTATGTCGTGCTTTGTATGTTTCTGCTTGCCTTGTGTAAAGCACATTGAATTGCCTATCTGAATGAAAAACGCTATACAAATAAATTAAAAATAAATTGTCTTGACATTTGTAATCTAAAAAAGTGTATATATTAGAAATCTTAATCTGAGCCAATGCACTGTATAGCTGGAGTCGTTTATGACATATAGCCATTAAGCAATTAAAATAAACACGTTTTCAGAATATCAAATTAATGTCATGCTAAACTGTTTAAATCTTGATCTTACCCAAATCAAAATAAATGGACCAAAAAATATTGCAGCCTCCTCGAAAAATCCCTTTCTGGAAAGCAACTTTTCCAACGTTTAGGATAGGAGGACCCTTCTCTCCTTTCCTCTCAGGCTACTGGAAGCTCCAACAGCAGATGTCCAAGAAGGAAAGCCTCTTTCTAAGTGGGAAGATTCTTTCCACAATGCGCTACTTAATAGGGGGCTGTTCCCTCACTCCACTCTCATTTTTTTGCCATCGTATAGGCTATTGCTAAACTCCGTTGTGAGAAGCCCTGCCACAACGTAAAAAAAACAAAACACCGGTGCATTTGTGGCCATGGTGACTTCACTGTGTCCCGTTCATCATAATGATTTCATTTGATTGCGACATTTGAGTGTTGGTAAATCCATTTGAAATGGGTAAAAAGTAGAGCGATGGAAGCAATTTCACCCATATGCATGCACTAAAATAACTAACAAGTATTTTTTATATATATATATATATAATAATAATATATGATATGATATGATATAATAATAATTTGGCCATTTAAAGACAAACACTGTGGCCTAATCAATTTAACATAATTCGTCGAAACCCATTGATAATGAATGAAAGAAAGTTGGTCAGTCCTACAATCCTATCAATAGTGTGAAGCCTGATGTAATTATAAAAATAATAGTTAGAACGAATGTCAATAAACTCACATGAGTAGAAACGACCTATTTGTTAGCGAAAAAGAATCCAAAGTTTATCATCCAAAGCATACCCGCGCCAATACAAGTTAATCTTATGGTCAGTGCTGCCCTCTATCGCTGCAGCTAAAAACGTATCACTGCTACGTTTTAATTAGGCTCAATAGCGAGAACATATAGGTCTTCATATAGGTCTTTCTGTGTCATGATCTCATATTGTTATTAATGTTATCATTATATATATATAATCTAATCGAGTAGCTCAGTGGGGGACTTCTGTAGAATGTTCTGCCGTGACTTGGCTGGTAACTATTCCTGATCTGTGTTAGACTGCAGTGTGAGTGGAACTGTAGTTAAGGTCAAATTAAAGAAGAAAAAAAAAAACATTACAATTTATATACAAAATGAATATATACACACACACACACACACACACACACACACACACACACACACACACACACACACACACACACACACACACACATTAGTTACTGCATTAGAGCTATATGAGTCTTTCATTAATTTCTGAAGTTTATAGGCCCACTTTGGAGATGCAAGCTTTGCACCTGACAACAAGCGAAATTTTATTGACAGAGTAAAATCTTACTGTTGAGCAGCTTGTGTGCAACTATCGGCAGGCAGAGCAAGGCGGGTTATCGAGAATGCCTTTGGCATAGCCTACTAGCTGCAAAGTGGAGTCTATGGAAATGCCATGGAGTGCTCCATTGACAAGGCTCAAGACATCACAAGGCATGAATGGCTCTGCACAATTATCTTTGTGGCGCTTACCATGTCCAGACCAAAAGGGAAAGGTACATCTCTAGCACCTTTATAGACAGAGAGGGTATATCTGGAGAATAGAGAAAAGTGGTTAAGGCAGGCCCCACTCCAAATACGCTCAATATAATGACACGATACTATAGCATAACTGTGGTATTAGGCAATATCGTTATTTCCCGTAATTCGGCCTAGGGAGCATGGAGAGGTTGAGATTTGTATTTCAGTTCAATTAACTTTTAGTTTTCTTCTATGAATAACGGAGAACATTTCTAGCAAATTCCAAACCAAACACTGATTTAAAGCGAAATAACAAAACGTACTGTTTTTAGATGATCTGGGGGTGCTTCAGTAAGGTCAGAATCAGGCAGATTTTTCTTTGTAAAGGATGCATGAACCCAAGGTTGATGTAAAATATTAATTTTACTCACACATAGGCTACCTATAAAAAGGCCTAGTAAAACTGATATTTTCAGTGGTCTTTTCTTTTCCAGAGCTGAATGTATGTCGTGTGTGTCTATTCATAACCTTGCAACAGTTGCTTTATTTCCTTAGTCAGTTTTTTAGCACCATGCTTAGGAAGCTGCAGCAGGAACATGTTGAGGTAGGCTAATTTGCAAATGCACCAAAGGTACTGTATATGTTCGTTCTGGCCTACCCGTGCCTCCTCACAGATTTCTTCCAGACAGTGGAAGAGGGCAGCCAGGAGCATCCGTCTCCTGGCCTCGCTTCCTCTTCCTTTGTACACCACATGCTGTGCGTGGCGAGGGTGGAGAAGAGCAACCAGATGCTATTGACAGGCTGCGTGTAGGGTGATGATGAAGGAGAAGCACGATAGGCGGAGTTTGCGGGGACGCAGCCGGGCCATTGCCCCCCCCCCCCCCCCTCTAGCGGCCGAAATACGTCACTACATTAAGTCTAAAATACGCACGCCAAGCCAATACACGCTACGCATTGACATCGGTAAAAAAAATAAAAAGTTTGTCCCTCCAAGCACTAATGTCAAACTCCGCATAAGGGAAACACCAGCTGTTAAACTTGCAGCAAGTGGAGAGGAAGCAAGGGAGAAAGGTATCGGCCTTGGTCTATGGATGCTTCTGGGGCTGCTTGGTCCAGCTGCCCAGATTCATGCTGTCCTACCCATCAATGTTCTGGTGGGTAGAACCACCAACAGTCTCATATAGAGTTGGCAGTGGGAAGAATAGGTGCTGAGCAATGTTTATGTAATTACCATTAATTGACCAAACTAATAGGTTTAACGTTTCAGGACATATATAATCTACTGTAAACCACTTGCACTTTACATTTCAGGGTCTATATCAAATTGTATGATATAGTTATATTATTGAGTTGAAGTGATAGTTCAACATTTTGGGAAATAAGACATGCCTGAACTGACCCCTAGACGAGATGATTGACATCAATTTTATGTTTGCAAGACCAACATTGAGTTAGTTAGGTTGATATAGTTATATTATTGAGTTAACAAATGGACAGATACAGCTTGAACACCACTATCACAACTACTGCATATGGGGTGACATTAGATAGCTCCCTGGACACATTCTGCTACACTTGTCTAGTCAAAGATGGACCAAAAGGTAAAATACTTGCCATGTTATTTTCTGTGAAATTAGTCATGGTAGATCGGTGACGAATATATCCTTTTAACCAGCCCAGGTGTTTGGGGATTGGGGACAACACACACCATCAGCTGCACCCCCACTTTGTTCCAACATGCTGTTCTTGGATCAACCTCAACTTTTCTTTACATTATTTCTTGCTCAGGTTAAGAACAATTCTGACATGCATCCTTAACATAGTGCAATTGCAAGGTCCCATAAATATGGCTGTAATTGCGAACCAGCTCACACAATCGTTCTTTAAATTCACCGCCATTGTGTACTAATTCTTCAGTTTACTGTTTTGATCTTGCAGAACATGAGGATCCAGTGGTATATTGCCACAATGATTTCTGCTTAAATTGCACCTTGCGTATGGGTACACTCTAGGCTTAGGGAGACGTTACGGCCTTTGAACTAGTTGAAAATAAATTAAACTAACAATTCTCCGGTAGAACAAATATTTCTGAGGTGACAGTTTGAGTAAATAAAAATAGTTCTTACAAAAAACTCATAAAAAAAAACTAACATGCCCACAATGAGTCCCTCATGTTGGGATGTATTCCATCTCTGGGCCTTCCCTAAAACAAGAGAAAATTATGGAATTTCCTTGACAGGAACAGTGGTTCCAGTGCCACAAGTGAAGGCCATAGGAACAACATAACTTGTGTTGGTAGTGGCTCATACACAAATACTTATTTCCACGTATCCAGAACACCTTTGAAATATCCTACATAGTTCAATGCTGTTAGTGCCCAACAGATTTACATAAAAAAATAATGGTAAAATGCACCTTGATAACGTTAATTATGACGCTTACATAAACAGATAGTTCAATGAGATCAGCTCATTTTTTATTATGTGTAGTTCATTAATTGTTCAATCAATAAATATTGATCCCAGCCATGAAATATATTGACATTATTAACAGGACTAATAATCTATCTATACAACAGAGAAAAGTTTTAATTAAAACAAGGAAAGACAAAATTAGGGCTTCTTGGGCATCGCAGCACTGAATAGTTCGTACACAACATATGCAGTTCCTGTAAAGAGAAGAAAATGAAGGTTTGAATTAACAGTTGTACAACTAATAGTCAGCGAATTGATGCAAGAAAAAAGTTGTCGATATCGACATACCGAACACTGTAAGAGCCATTGTTCCTCTGTACAAAAGAGCATCCTTGGCTCCTCCCTTCAAATGGATTGGCATACCATTATCCTCCTGTGAAAACAAAATCAGGCACTCTTATTCAATGATACCATACAATAACCATTATGTACAATAACCACACACGCTCATGAATAACTTGAATTGCTATTAGCATTTATTCAGTCTTTACTGCACAACTACTCAGTTATGCACAGAAATGTTACAAATGTATCGGTGCATTACCACCACAAAGAGAAAATTACTATGGCTCCAATATTTACAGAGGATAGTTTCACACCATTGCCAAAGTTAGCTATAGCACTTACCTTTTTTGCCATACAGTGAACTCACTGAGACCAAAACTGTGATTCAGCAACAAATTACTGTATGGTTTACATATAAATTGAACTCTTCTTCGTTGACATTTCAGAACAACATTTGTGTGAGTTTGGGAAATCAAGATCTTTAGTATTACTCAGCAATCAGCCAAGCAATGTAACATTTGGCATTGACAGTTTGCATGCAGCAATTAGTCCAGCGTGTACTAAGAGTGAACCCTACTAGCAACAGCTCATACATACTTATCTGACTACCTATTCATGGAAAATATGATTCTGTCTCCAGAACCTGGAAATAAAGTACAAGCTTTAGCCATTAACATTAACGTTACTTAAAAATGTCATATATTCTTGGTGACAAAATGAATTTGCTCCCATAGATAACTCCATTGTAACTTTCAAAATAGATGGGAAGTGGTTTGCAGTTAATTTAGTTAGCCTTAGATAACTTACCTGAAACAATTTTTGTTTTTCCTTGATCTTGTTTTCCACTTGTTTGCAGGTATTGGTGCTGATTGCCCTACTAGACAACTGCCGAACGCCCTAAGTCACATAAATAACGAATTAGTTGGCATGTCAAAGACAAATTAAAGCACCTGCTACCCAGCTATAAAATGTCTTAACTAATTCAGAATCAGTACATCTCCATCTCTATTAAGACTGAGTCACAGCCTATAGAGAACCAGCTATTCATTTCCAAGTTCAATACATTGAGAACACTTTGCAAAAATTAAGTTGTTACCAATCTTCCCAAAGCTCAATATAAGTTTAACTGAGTTGAAGCATGGCCCTTGGTGTTTAATATGTGGAACAGCTTCTGCATAATTGCTTATGGTCAATCAACCAATTTTACTTGCCATTTTCCTTCATTTAAGTATGATATTCAGTCTTGATGGTCTAACCCTACTAAATGCTTTGGATTTGGGGGGCTGGTATGTATTTCTCCAACAAAGTTGTCCGGTTTTCCCACAATAGCAAACACTTTCGAATGACTTTTGATAGACCCTAAATGACTCGATGAACATAGCCACTTTAGACTACAATCAATGGGGTAAATGTAAAGTAACGAATTACTAGGGAATGGGCAGTGTTGGCTCAAGTTGTCCAGTGCCTTCCACACTCAGCTGTCAAGCTTGTTTCATATCACAAATGATGCTGAATATGTGAAAACTTGCAAGACGACATTATGAACAATACTAGCCAGCCAATGTCAGCTAACCAACGTGAATCTGAATAAACCAACAACATAAGACTAAATCATGATTACTATTATGAAACCATTTCTTGAGATTTCTCTGAACCATTGGTACTAATGCTAAAACTTCTGTCTTTACTCAGTCATATAAAGACAATACCGCAGATAACCCGGTTAGCTAGCTTGCAACATTCTACTTTGGCACGATTGCTTGCATTTAACCGGTTAGCTAGTAAACGTTAGCTAGCTGACATTGAAAAACTTAGCTAGCGTTAGCTTCAACGTACTGTCGATAACATTGACATTAGCTAACCGCTAACAACCTAGCCAACATAACATTAGTTTAATTCATTTCACGTTAACTTAATTATTATCAAATACAAATATCATTAAGTATCCAAAACAATCCCTAAGACAAACCGCAATTCGGTCACAAATATGATGTAAAGTACACCTTACCATGAGTTGTCTGTACATGTTGGCTAATTGAGTGTGCTAGCTAACGTTAGCAACAGCGAGGTGAAGCGCAAGGACACTTGACTAGACTACATACGACTTACCGCTAGAGTGAAGTAGCCGGGTTGGACCAGCTTGATCACGTGATCACATCGGTGATAAGACAGACTGGAAGTGAGTGAAGATCATGATCTCAAATTTGTTTAATGTTTTCTGCCACCAGAGGAACCCATTGCAACCGAGATTGGATAAAAATGTTGACAATGTCTTATATTGTATTTAGAATTTATTGAGAAAAAAATATATATTGGTTGTGGCCACTGATTTGAATTTTGGATCTCGTTGGAAACTTCCTAGTAGGCCTACTTATAAATCAAGTATAACCTAGGCATTGTGATGGCTATATCAAAGTAAGATTATAATGTGATATCTAATTTTATATGTTGGTCCCTAAAAATGAGCATAGATGTTGAATCAAACAGAATGGAAAGACTAACTATGTCCTATTCTTTTTTTCAGAATCATCTGAGACACTGGTCGCCAGGAGCCAGAAAAACTTGGATGACCGGTGGGCCCTCATCAAGTTCCTGGAGAACCAGATACTGATTGGGTCATAGAGAGACTATCACAGTGTTTGCTACCCTGTGCTTTTAACTTTCCTAAACTGCGTAGACCTAAGTCCAGCTTCACTAAGCCTCACTGTGATAGCTCCGACGCTGGCTCTCCCCCTTGTCAGGACTGAGAGTTCCCTGGCCGCCTCGGTGATTATCAGTGACGTGATGGTGTGCTCGGCTGTGGGCTCCTCCACTTCGCTGAAGACGCTTCTCATCTCGCCCGAGGCCATGACAGAGACACTGACCTCTGAGATACGTTCTCGGACCATAGCCACTAAGAGACTGAAAGGAATCCTGCAGAAATGCGTCTGCCCCTCTCGAGCTGTGGATGCCGGCATAATGGAGCCCGCCCCTGGCTGCCTGGAGAAGGCCGCCAGGGAGCTCCTTGACACAGTGGTCGGCGGTGTGAAGAAGATGCTGCAAGGCAGCCGGTGCAAGTCCGCTACACAGACAGGCAGATCTGTCACAGAGATTTCTGATGCGGGAAATGTGAGGTACAGCTCAACAAATTTACCACAAGCTGCAGGTGAAATTAAAGGCCTGCTTTACCGTTAATAAGCCAGCCAAGATTTTCCCAAAAGGTAACACGCTGGCTCGCTCAAAAGAGAGCCTGAGTCAGATCCTTGTGAATGGTGAGAGACCAGGAAACAGAGGATAACCCTCATGTGAAAGCACTGGCGGGGGCCATATTGAAAAAATATCGACAAGCTGCCAGAGGACAAAGACAATGGCGTTGACGACAAAGAGGAAGTAGAATCTCTTACCCTCTTTGATGCCACGTCTGAGATTCCTGGGGCAGACTCAAAAACATCCCTGGAAGGTCAGTGGACAAAGGGCTGCAGCTCCAGGAGCCAGCTTATAGGTTTTGTTGGCTGTTAGTAACCCGTCCTCCCACAGCAGCCTGGACATGTGGAAGCTCCATATGGTCTCCGCTGCCAGAGCCCCCTCCTCTGAGACAGGCGGGAGCAGGAGATTCCTGTCGCCAGCGCGTCCTCCTCCGAGAACGGACTAGACGAAAGAAAGCCCTTTGTGAGCGTACCCGGCATCAGAGTTCCCTCCTGGGACACTGGGCTGACAGGCAGCAGCTTTTACACTGCCAGCCGGGACACTCTCACAAGTAAGGACAATTCGGTGGACAGCTCTGTGAATAGAAGAGACAAAGCTATGTCTATCAAGTCTAAAGACTGGCCTATTCCTCTGAATGCCTGCGCCAAGTGTTACTATTACAGCCAGGCTAGGTAATATAAACATCCGAATTCACTGTGAAAAATGCCAAGCTGTTGAACTATTTTATTTGTGTCTTTGTAATTTGCTAATCCTTATTCTATGTCATTTTCGATTCATTTCCTGCAGTATGAGCGTGCTATGAAGAAGGGCAGGAAGCTGGAACTGACCACAGATGCAACTCCTATCCAGAAGGATGAAGAAGTGTCCATGGGTAAGACTTCAATTAACATACACAGAAAAACTCTTTATATTAAGGAGTTACAGTGGCATGCATATGGCAACACACATATAAGTATGTCGAACAACACTGCAGACAATCATTAACTAGATCCAAATTGTTATGTGATAAGTTAATACCAAACACATGAAGGATGTAATATTGCTAATCAGCCCCCCACCCCTCTCAGCTTCCTACTCTCCATCTACAAAGGCTCCCGCTGAGAATGTGGCACCAAGCGCCTTCTGCTCTTGTGTTCCTTCCTGCAAAAAGGAGAAGCGGAACAAGCCACACAAGGGTGTCCTCCAGGCCTTCCGTAACACAGTTCTGCCGCGCCTTAGTTAAATACTTGACTAAGGCCAACTAATGGCCTTGTTCTGATTAATTTATTCCATAAAATCCCAATGCATCTAGTTTCACAGTGCTTTTAGTTGTAGTTTGATGTTAGGTCGTTGTGCTATGACCTTATTTGTATTTTCTGTGTGAAGGTGCCAAAGAACACAACTAACCTTATCAATTGGGGATTGTTAGGGTTTGTTTTTTTATATGTCTTGTGGCACGTGGCCCAAGACTTTCGAAGGAAGCTGAACACCAGGGACCTCAGTGTGCACAGCGCATGTATTTTTTTTAGACTAACAAATTATAGTAGGCTACAACTTTTAAAAGTACAGTCCCCCTCCAAAAGTATTGGAACAGTAATGCCAATTCCTTTATTTTTGCTGTAGACTGAAAGCGTTTGGGTTTGACACCAAAAGATGAATATGAGACAAAAGATCAATATGTCAGCTTTTATTTCCAGGTATTTTCATCTGGATCTGATAAACAACTTAGAAGATATCATTATTTGTAAAGGAACACCACATTTTTTGTTGAGCAAAAGTATTGGAACATGTGACTAACAGGTGTGTTTTGTTGCCCAGGTGTGTCTTATTACATTTATTATTCAAACAATAAATAACACTGAATGTCTAGGCTCAGTTTCAGATTCTGGTTTTGCCTGTGCAGACTGCAGTTATAGTAATCAACATGAAAAGCAGAGAACTGTCTATGGGTGAAAAGAAAGCAATTGTGAAGCTAAGAGAAGATGGGAAATCAATCAGAGCCATTGCACAGACACTAGCCATAGCCAGTACAACAATTTGGAATATCCTCAGGAAGAAACAAACTACTGGTGTACTAAGTAACAGACATCGAACGGGACGACCAAGGAAAACAACAGCAGTTGACGACAGAAACATTGTCAGAGCTGTGAAGAAAGACCCTTAAACTACTGTTGGTGAGATCAACAACAACCTCCAGAGGGCAGGAGTGAAGGTTTCAGAATCCACTGTTCGCAGAAGACTTCATGGACAACAGTACAGAGGCTACACCAGAAGATGCAAGCCATTCATTAGCATAAAGAATAGGAAGGCCAGGCTGGATTTTGCCAAAAAGTACAGAGACGAGCCTCAAAAATTCTGGGAAAAAGTTTTATGGACTGATGAGACGAAGATTAACTTCTACCAGAGTGATGGAAAGGCTAAGGTTTGGAGAAAAAAAGGATCTGCTCATGACCCCCAAAACACAAGCTCATCTGTGAAACATGGTGGAGGTAATGTGATGGCTTGGGCTTCAATGGCTTCTTCTGGGACGGGCTCATTAATCTTCGTTGATGATGTAACACATGATGGCGGCAGCAAAATGAATTCGGAAGTCTAAAGAAACATTTTGTCTGCCAATTTAAAGAAGGATGCAACCAAACTGATTGGGAGATCCTTTGTCATGCAGCAAGATAATGACCCTAAACACACTGCAAAAGCAACAAAGGAGTTCATCAGGGGCAAGAAGTGGAAGGTCCTAGACTGGCCAAGTCAATCTCCAGACTTAAACCCTATAGAGCATTCTTTTTACCTTCTTAAAAGGAGACTGAAGGGAGAAACCCCCCAAAACAAGCAACAACTGAAAGAGGCTGCAGTGAAAGCCTGGAAAGGCATAACAAAAGAAGAATGCAAAAGTTTGATGTCCATGGGTCGCAGGCTTGATGCAGTTATTGAAAGCAAAGGATTTGCAACAAAATATTGAGTCTTATTCACTTAACTCCATTTCAAGTCTATCTGTTCCAATACTTTTGCTCATCTAAAAATGTGGTCTTTCTTTTCAAATAATGATATCTTCTAAGTTGTTTATCAGATCCAGATGAAAATACCTGGAAATAAAAGCTGACATATTGATCTTTTGTCTCATATTCATCTTTTGGTGTCAAACCCAAACGCTTTCAGTCTACAGCAAAAATAAAGGAATTGGCATTACGGTTCCAATACTTTTGGAGGGGACTGTATAATCTAAGCTTGAATATTTGTGTCGACACAACTGAGGCACCCTTATCGTGCAAGCATTATTGGAAGAAAGCACGCATATACATTTTTTAAAATGTTTTAATCCGCAAAGGTAGGCTATTATGAAAAAAAGGCCGAATTAAATATTTCTTAGAACTGCATCACAAATAACACTTTTAAAGTGCATAAATAGTTTGGTCTCAGTTGAACAATGCAGGGAAAGTTCATGAACAGTTTTATTTAAACGTCAACAATCGAAAGCCAATGGTCTTTATGAAATAAAATCTAACTCGCAAGTCAAAGATATGAAAAGATACTTAAATCGGGTCTCTTTTCAGGATTAGAAAATGTTAATTGTTATTTTTTAAGTGAATTGTTGCTATCAGTTTTTGTTCAAAATCCCAACAAGCAAGATAAAAGTATCTGGTTACATACATACAATAGAAGGACATTAAAACAAATACTGAAGAAATACTTCAAATACATGCATAATTGCTTCACTATCAATATATTCACAATAAAACATCTCAAGTAATACACATGTCAATAATGAGTGAAAAGAAAAGAAAACTACATTTTGTACTCGAGGACGATACAACATTTTCAGCAGTCTTTCGGACGTTATATAATAGGATTATAGCCTTATTTTAACTTGAGCCATGAGACATTCAAGCTCTTCAAAAAACAGACAACTGTAGTGACATTTGACAAAAGCTAAAACATGGGCTGACAATAAAAATAAAAACAGCAGACATTTACAAAGACCAGTGCATTCACACAAAAATCAACAAGTAGACAGGAGCGGGCACTTTGGCTTCGTCCAGGCATGCAGTGGAACAAGTAGTTTCACTTGGAAGCATCTAGTTGGCAATTTCTGCGCTGGTGTTGCGGTTGCCATATTTGTGGTGGATGATGAGCAGGACCACACCCAGGAAGAAGCAGACTGAGCCGACAGTAATGTAGGCAATACCCAGGAAGGGGTTCTTGCCACCCATCCAGGAGATGGTGCTCAGGATCATGCGTTTCCGGCCTTCAAAGCTGCGCACAGGGTAATCTGAGATAACATGGTTAAAGGAAGTCACAGTTTCCAGGGGTTTATAAAAAAAAAATCACACATGACTAGTGTAAGAACTAAAGTAAAGAGTCACAAAACTAGGCCATAATGACATGAAAATAACATCTTCAAATATAATTTCACATCATCGTGGACTAAAAGAAGTGTCAAACAAGTATTCGGGCTACAACTAACAGTTTTAAAGGGAAAAGTCAACGTTTATGGAAATGTTGTCGCAAGACGGAATACATTTTAATCAATTTTAACCCAGTCATTGGATTTGTCATTTAAAAATAAGACACACCACAAAAATGTGTCGCTTTGACCAGTTGCCATTAAAGCTCTATGATAATATATATTATAATGATAATTCAACTAATTCCATTCTGGAGTATACAGATTTTTTTTATTATTAGGGGGAGTTTTCTTGTTGTGAAACAAAAGGATACTATAGGTGACCTCCATAACGTAGTTGCCGCTGGGCAATGTTGGAGTCATTGCAGTAGACTTCTTATCGATGATGCGGTAGAGCTTGCGGAATGTTGGCAGAGCTGCTGTGCGCATCCAAACAATGAAGTCTTCATTAATGAAGCCATTGTTGTCAGGGTCAGCTGGATCAAGTTCATACACTGGTTTCCTCCAGTTCACAGGTTTGCTTGTATCTGATGGACAAAATTACAGTAAGTCACAGGGACTGATTTGTTAGAGACTTTGCAATGTTAGTTTGCTTGATAAGTCAATTATTCACCTTGGAAAATTACAGAGAGGTTGTTGTTGTTGCCACTAGGGTTCCTGAATTTGACGTGTTTGTCTGTCCACCAGGCAATACCCTTCTTTCCCAAAGGAATAGCGGTTCTGGTGTTGTTTGAATCGATATAATACAAATCCAGAGTATCTGGTAAATAGAAAGACAAATAATGAGTCTCAATATCCTTACATGATAAGAGAGTTGCAAACTCTACCCTAACTTCACTGAATCACAGTCAGGCAAAGTTGTGTACTGAATGGTGTGCTAACATTGGTGAAATCGTGCTTAAGTCTTACCATTAAAGAGGCTGTTGGCGATAGCACCGCATGGGGCAATAGGCTTGCCATCACTGGTGCGATACGGTTCACATTCCTTGCTTGGACTCTAAATAGTCATAGGTTCAAGGTCCAATAAAAACAGTGATGATACACATGCAATACATTGATTGACACAAATGCTATAGGTTGAATTAAAGGTTGTTCTCTTCAAGAACTGTTATAAGTGGATGTGTGGTATTGGATGAGTATTTATTGAATTCATTTCTATACCGTTAAGGAAGTCTTGTCACCATTCAACTGGCTATCATCCCTTGACTTTACATATCGACGGTGATTCTGGTAGAAGTTGGAAAGCCCATAATACATGAAGACTTTGCTCTGAAAGTGTAAAAATGGAAAACATTAAGTGAATCAATCATCGACTTGAGATGTTCCTAATCAATAAGGTGACTGAGCTGAGCAGCATATAAAATTCAAGGCAATGTTCTAAAATACAATGTATTGATTTCAGTGAGGAACTGTAACACCATAATGGATAGGGAAGTGAGGATATAGGCTTAATGCATACATAATGCATTAGTGGCTACTTTGAATGTCCGCTTTGTTGGTTTTGAATGATGCCCTCTGAATAGGCAAAGCATACCTCAAATGGTTGTTCAAGGGTGAAAGGGACAGAGCAGGTGCATGGTCTTGAATTAGTCCAGTTCAAACTCATAGAGCAGTTGTAACATGGGCTGGACGGGTCAACACCAGTGTAATCAATCTGAAAATTAGATCAGGAGAAAAGCTGACTTAGCATTTGCTTGATTTAACCCCAGCATGTTTAAAAATGTATTAAACTTTTCTCTAACTCAGAGTTACGCCAGTCCCTTGCTTTCATGTTTGGAATCTCACCCTAACAGACTTGTTTCATGTTTATCCAGACAGCCTAATTTTGTGGTCAGACATTTAACAAAAGTAAAGCTTCAAACAAAAATATAGCTAATTATATTATATAATTAACAGGTTGTTATACTTTGAATACAATTGTGGCGGGCACGGCAGGGCAAACATGAAACTTGTAGAGTAGTTTGAGTTTAATTCATGTGATACTGCAACCGTTTATCTTTTTATTTTTGTTTAAAGTTGACTGACATCCAACTAAATTGGACTGTTTTGACTTGACGAGGGAAAATGAAATAATAAATTGGGAGCGGGAAATATTAGACATGTCTAAGTACGTTCTGTGGCAATTGCAGTAAAACAACTGACAGTAGCCTTACTGCTGGTTCTGTGGCTTATAAAAAGAAATGTCTATCTATTCCCTTATGTTAAAACACAGAGGTAAAGCAAGTTCAGAGCCAGAGGTACGTGGCTGGCTAGAAACTCATGTTTTCTAAAGACATAATAAATACAACTTTAAATTGTGAGAGGCCAGCACGCTCAGTTAGTTACGTTATGCTAACTAGTTTACAGTATACCTCAAACTCTTTGATGTTGTTTGATGTCACGAACAGGCCTATTCCGATGGGGATAAAGATAAGTCCAATGACAAAAAAAGCTGGGAGAACGGTGCCAGCCGTTAGAATAGGCTGCCATGCAGGTAGTCTTTGCTGCTTGAAGGCTGTGTTGTCCGGCTTTTTACTTTTGACAACTCCTGGTCCACTGTGACCTGGAGTACCAACATTGTGCCCGTCCTCTTCCTTAGCGTTGTAGCTTGACGCCATCATGATTGTAAAGCCTTTCCGACCAAGCTGGCTACCGTGAAGCTAAACACTACCGGATAACTTTTTTACGGAACTATGTAATGGTTATGTTACGAATGAACATCAATTGCAAATATTCAACGATACATTGTGGAGTTGATTTGACCAAAACCGTGAAGAAGACGACAAATAGCAGACTACCCAGTTGACACGAATGACTGATGAACGAGTAGTGAGCAAAACAGGAACTTGAGCCGGAAGATTGTAAGCCAATTGTGTGGCGCGACGTCAGAGCTATGTCATCATTACACCAAAGACTATGTACTGTCAATGCTTATGAGTAGTGATTAGTATTTTACTGTAATATTTCATTTGCTACACACACCAATGAGGGCGGTTCATAAATGCTTGCCATGGTCTATGCATTTGTGAGAGTTTGAATTTTAACTTCAATACTTTCGTCGGTATAAAATAATAAAACTACCCTGGTGTTTTTTCATTAATTCGAAAAGGCTTTTTGTCAACCAAAAATATTGGAAGTGGTTTAATTAAAACTAGCAATAGAGTGTCTCACCCTCGAAGAGAAATGTAACATTCTGCTCGTTAAAAACTTGATTGAAGTGATTGACTTTTGATTGAAGTGACATACAAGTAAATGCTAATATGGACTGCTTGTAAAATAAATATGAATTTATTGGAAAAGCTTCAGAGGATCTTGCCAACCGAGGGATCGGATTAATTCACAGGGGTTTCAGAAAATGTCTTGAGTATTAATAAAAAAAAAAAAATTAAATTTTAATGAAATGTGCATACATTTATGATTAAAGCTTCAGAAATCCATTTTATTTATATTATAATTATTATAAAATAACTACCCCAAAAAACTGGAAAGAAAATCTTTGTGACAAACCAAATGCTTTAAAATATTATTTCACTCAGTTAGTAGCAGCACAGTGTGTCATAGCGCCTTACTTGTGATCTCAATATCAAACCAAATGTGTGTACGCACTATGCACTAAAGCAATTTTTTATAACAACACAAAATACAATGCAACCAAAAAAGGATCAAAAGTATTCTACATAATATACAAGATATGTCCTCGACGTCAAAAAGGTTATAGCAACCTTTCAACAATGGCCCAATGTTCTTGTCCAAGAGGAGTAAGTATTGTCTACAATACGTGTCTGATTAATCATTCTTACTGCTTGTACAATATGTTGGCCAATAGACAGCCTATATCCATCAGGCTTTGTTACATCACCCCTTTCCACCATTGTGAAGCAGACCATTACTAATGGCAGTTTTTTTCAGCTCTATTCTCATGGACTGAGTCTCTGCTCGTGTTTCCAGTCTTACGGCACCAGGGATGCCCAGAGCTCCCAACATCGCCTTCCCGGTCTTCAGGTTCTTAGACATGGGGATGCGGGTGATTCCTGCCCGGGGTAGATGGGCCTCATGTCCTGTCTGTAAGTCAGTAGAAAAGAAGCGTTTGATCAGTTCAATCAGAATAGATACAGAGAACATACATACCAAAATTATTTATGGGAGAACATTCAACTTTGAGTAGCAACGGGAATATAACAATTTTTCTTTCACTTTAAATGCAGAGAAAGAATGTTTATGTTACATGTTGGTATGCTGTGCAGACGCAGAACCGCTGTGTGTCATGAAGTACATTGGAGCCTTTCATGTTGAGAGTTTGTGAGAGTAAACAGTGAGGCACAACAATAAGTAACAAAGTGATTGTCATGTGGTGGCAGGTTGCCACCCCCGAGACATTTCCGCAGTTAAATATTTATGGAAATAGGGGTGGTAATTGATAGTCTGCAGACGAGTATCCTGTGCGTTGCCAAGTGTACTTCTTCATGTTTTCACAGAGGAGACTACTCACCAAAGCTTGGGAAGGTCGCGTGGATGTGACAGAGGTAATAGTGATACTGCTCATCACTTTACTAGGTGCAGTCTTGACGCCGCTGGCGCTCTGTCGAGGAGACCGGAGAACAGTGCCAGTGGATAAGGTCATCTCCTTGCTCTCTGTTACCATGGCAACGGGTCGGACCAACACCTTTGGCCCGTTGTTGTTGGTTCCCGAGGAACTCTTGAACTGTGACCCCAATTGAATGTGTATCTTATTGTCATCTGTGGTGGTGATGATGTTTGCGTTGGTGTTGTACTTCCTGGTCTGTGCAGGTACCACCTGCTTCTCTGGGATAACCTTAAAAACAGCCTGGCCCATTGTCATCTCCTGGGGCTCTGGGGAGGTAGAGATGTTGGAGGCCATAGAGGTACTGGCTGTCATAATGGAGATTGGAGACAAGGACCTGCCGAAAGGTGTGGTGCTCTCTGGTGACTTGGCCCTAGAGATGGTGGTGATTGTGACTGGGGACTTAGCCCTTTCTGGCCCCCGTGGCCCAGTGGTTGGTCGCCCCCTCTGGATGGCGGGGGTGTGGGTCGGAATGATGGTGATTCTCTGCTTAGGCTGGCTTGGGTTAGGGCTGAGCGGGGCAGAGTTAGAGTAAAAGTCCTCTGCAGATTGACTGCTGATCTCAAGAGTGGCTGTGCTGTTCTGGTGGTCGGGCGTCACTCGGATGTGCAGGGGCTGCCCTTGCTTTTGGGACATGGTTAGCTCAGAAGGCAGTGTGTTTCCATCAGTGTGTAAAGGCTTATCCAGACTATTTCCCTGGAGGATATTTTCCTTTTTCCTCATCCAGGGAATCCAGGATTTCTTTATGCCAAGGTCACTGGCACTGGAGGCGCAGCGTTCAAGAACGTTGGCCTTATCTGTTGGCTTCCTAAGACACCTCTGTCTAAAGTTGCTCATGATGTGATTCTCTTCCTGGACAGACTTCCTGATGAACACAGCCGGCGTGTCATCCTCTGCTGTCTCATTGGCTACTGCCTCTGTCTGCACTCCGGTTGATGTGAGGGCAACATCCATGATCCTTCTTCCGTTCAGGCTGGGTCGCAGAGCTCGGCTGTGGCGTTTGGTAACCTCTAGCTCTTTGGTGAGGTGGAAAACCTCGATGCCCATGTTCTTAGCTTTCTCTTCCTCCTCCAAGAACCTCTGTTGTAGGATCGTATAGTCCACTTGGAGTTGAGAGAGCAGATCGTCCTTGTTCATCAGTTCGTGGATCTTTTCTTTAAGAGCAACAACGTCGACTTGAAGGTCTCTCGTCTTGGCCTCTTCCTTTCTGCAGAGCTGTCGGAGGTCTTCTTCCTGGCTCTCCTCCTCTCCTCTCTCTATTGCTTTGTTCCGAGCTATCTGGTTCCTCATCTCCTCAACCTGCTGGGAGAGAATGTTGGCCTTCTCTTGCTCTGTCATAAACCTTTTCTCTAAGATATCATACTGGTCCTCTGTCTTGATCAAATCTCCTTCCACCACCTCGAGCTGTTTGAGGCGATTTTTCAAACGTTCAATTTCAAATGTTAGCTCCTTTACTCTGGTTTCCTCTTTCTTGGCTGTATCTGAAACTCTTCCCAGCTCAGATACTGATTGGTTCCTGGTGGCTAGTTTCTCCGCCTCCTCCAATCCATCTATCTTCTTCCTCATTTGTACAAGTTTAGAGCTAAAATCTTTACCCATGTCAATCTCATTGGCTAGCTTAGTGCTTAGCTCCTCTTTTTCCATCATTAAAGTCCCAACCTTGCCCTCCATTTCAGATTTCAACTTTAATAACTTTTTGCTTTCCTCTATCAGTCTTTCAGTCACCTCCATTACTTTGCCCTGCTCGGCCTTGACCATTTTACACAGATCCTCCCTTTTTTTCTCTTCCATCTTCATTCTTTCTATCATACTCTTTCTCTCATCCATCATGGCTACAGTCAATGACTTTAGCTTATCCAGGTCATCCTTGAGACTCAACTCTGTCTTTTCTAATCTCAGCTCTGATGACTCAAGCTCTTTCATACGAATCCTGAGAGCAACAAGTTCATTGGAGAGCTCTTTAGCCTGGCCCTTTTCGTTTTCTAGAGTAGCGTGTAACTGGGTGCACTCTGCCCTGCTGGCATTGAATATCCCTTCGAGTTTCTCCAGCTCAATTATCCGCTTCTGGAGCTTCTCCACCTCCTGCCTTGACTCTGTGCTCTTGCCCTCCTCACCCTGCAGCCTTATCCTCAACTCCTTACACTGAGCCTCAGTCTTAGTGATTTCCTCATCTTTTCCATCCATCTCTAACACATGCTTCCTAAGGTTCTCCAGCTCTGTGACTAGATTGGAATGACCACCCTCCCCATTGCCTATCTTCGCCCTCAGCTCCTGTAGTTCCTCTTCCGATTTCTTCAAGGCTCCATTGCGCTTCTCGAGCTCCTCCACTTTATGGGCCAGTCCTAGCAGTTTAGCGTCGAGCAGGCGGTTTTGGGACTCCTGGGTGGCCAGCTTGGCCACCATCTCTTCATGCTGCTGGGTGAACTTGGCTGACTTGTCCTTGAGCTCAGCCTCCAGACTCAGCAGCCTGTGGCTGTCCTCCTGGGCATGCCCACTGGCATCGCTCAGCGCTTGCTCCCTCTCCTGCAGCTGCTGGCTTAGCTCCTGCACTCGCTGGCTCTGTTGGTCTATCTGTTCCAGGTGGAGTTGACGCTCATCCACCAGCATCAGGGCAAAGGACTTCAGCTTGACTAGCTCCTCCCTCACTTTAGCCAGGCGCTTTGTGTGCTCCTTTTCCTTCCGCACCTGGTAGGCCCGTTCATTCTCCAGCAGCCTCTTCAATCTGGTTAGAGAGGACAGAGAAAGAAAGACTTGATGGGTAATGGGGTATATTTTACTCTTTTTAAATTGTTCAGGTTTGTGTGATAAGTAACTCAACATTTTGTTCATTGTCATTGTGAAGCAAAGGATGCCACACATTAGAACAAATAATGATTCATAATAATTTGTATTGACATAAGACCCCAAAGATATACTCAAGGTGATAGTTAAAACATGACTGAGCTCTGATTAAGTGTGTCTGTGGTAGCAATAACCTTCAACAGAACTGCCAAAAATGTTTGCTTATCTCTGTTGCTTCTAGACTTGAGTCTTAATCTAAATAAAGGCTTTACTAAGGAGTCTGCTATTTTTCTCTCTGCTTCTCTCTATGCTGATCATGTTCTCTCTACTCGCAGCCTCCAACAAATTACATGCAAATCCACCAGAATGCAAAGTTGCCGTGTATACACCTTGCAGGGAGATCTTTAAAGTGCTCACAGTTGGCTGTACCATAAGTCTCAAACCACTGAAAACCCCAATGAATGCAGTTCAGAAACCATGTACTGCATTGTTATCATGTTACTCTAACATTCAAAAAGATTATTTTGACTCCATCGATGACTTACCTAAGGATTTAAATGCTTTCCAAACAAGTCAATAAAAGTTAGCAATAAAGGTTTCTCATTGTACAGAATCCACAAGTCAGAGCTGCAATGTGAACTCTTCCCCACATACTATCCACTGTTAACTTCCGAACATGTCAGTAGGACAATACAAGAAGAATAAACCCAGAGAGAGTACCGGACCTCTACTTGATGATGTCACCCTCTCACCCATGTATGGCAGAGACATTTGTACAGCACAAGTTTGAATCCTTAGAAAGGGGTGGGGCTCCAGCCAAGCAAAGGCATTTTGAAACACTCCCCCTAAATCTGTCAGGCCGATTTTCATGTTTTAACTGCAATCTACTAGCCTACTCTAAGGCCATGATAAGTAATAGTAAGAAATATATCTCAGAAAAAAATTGAAAATAAAAAAGGATGTGCAGGCCTACTTCCACTCTCACCAAAACATTACAGCAGTATCAAATAATTTGTAATTACAGACGATATAGTCAGGAAAATCAAACAATCTATGGGCTATCTTTCCACTCTTTCTAAAGACACAGGCTATGAAAACAAAAATCTCCCAGGTGTCTGTAGGAATGAGACGGTTAACTCCCTTGAGGTGAAGAGGGAAAATAAGGGAGGCTTGGGATGTGCATACAGGAGTACTGACTGAAGATGTATCAGATGGTGAGGGGTATAAACTAGTAATACTTTTTCAGAAAACAAGGGAGCAAGTGAAAAGATGGGGCTAGAGTTTGTAGTCATACTGCATCACATGAATGGACAGATAAGAGTTTGTGAGGCAAATGTGCCATTTAGGAAACTCCCAATGCAGAGTTTGAAACTTTGTCCCACATACGGTAGTACAGGATGTATTACGTTTGCTATCTTTAAATTGAATTATCAGTTTATATATAAGGATTTATGAGGATCGATAGTAAATCACATTACTGCCATGCCAAAGTTGGTTGCGGCTGTTGTGGATCATTTAGCTTCTAGAATGTGTCACTTGATACTGGTATGTAGATCACCAGAGGTCATGGACACCAAAGCAATTGGCTCACTAAAATTACACTCATGGAAAGGTCAGAGCAATAATGTCAATGTTGATATTTGTGAAAAACAAGCTCTTGTGGACCAGAGCTAATTCAACTTAAGCTGTGCCATATTAACTAGGGATACCCCGAAGGCAAAAAATCATCGTTAAACTGACTTAATGTATTATAGTGTCCTAAAAACAAGCTGAATTGCTTTTTATTTATTTATTTTTACGATTTTTACGTTTATCTGATAGATAGCAGCTATAACGATAACAGCCCATACATTATGACTATGCTTTAAAAAAGTTGGACATGCTGCAGCGTTTACGTACATCAGAGGCTGTTTCAACATTCTTCTCAGGACACGACATTCATTGGTTTTCAAACAGGTGCAAATATACATCTGGTCAAAAACACATTTTCATTATGGAACAACATTTCAATCATCCCATGTTTCCTTGGGAATTTGCTTGGAGGCGCTGCAGCGTGTCTGTATCAGAAGGCTGCAGATTGAAGTTGAAATGACCTGCCAAATGACTGTCAAAACAATGTGTTGCACTGTACAGAAATGGCCGCTCTTGTCAGAGAAAAGAAAAAGCACAGGGCAAGAGTCCCACATGGTACAAAGTACTGGAATGCTGTAACAAGAAAAACACCAGGTGCATCACTTAACTAAGATAGCCATTACATGTCAGAACTAAAATGTAGCCTATGGAAAAAATAAATGTTCAGCTTTCTAATCACATCGATTAGAACATTACGGAAATTTGAGAATTTTCTTTTAGTACAAAAAAGAAGTCGAATGTGTGATATTAGAACAATTTATACTGCCAATGACGCAGTAATTATAGAGCAGTTCTACTGTCCCCTTAAAGAATCTGTCTATTCTCAATCCTATTCTCAGAATGTCATTTAGGAATGTGTATTGTGTCTTCCGTTGTTTGTACAAATATGCCAGATGCCAGATAAACGTTTTTGTCTTGACATACAAATTGCCCCTGCAGTTACAGTATGTGAAAGTCAGACATTCTGTTCTGGCATCTGACCCTGCGTTTTGCTTCTCTAATTTTCTCTTCTTACCCTTGCGCTCATGTCAGTGAGTTGATGTGGGAGGAAAAGATGTGGAGTGATTCCTGTTGTGCGTGTGGGTGTGGGATCAATTCTGCATGTGCATGCTGGGAGGTGTATGTGTGCATATTTAGAACACTTTAACTCATATCTGAATAATGAAATCTAACTACAGTGCACGTTTGAACAGTAACCAACACAACAATTCCATGCATGCAGTTATTCACTGAAATGGCTCAGCATTAGTTGTGAATTAATATTCCACACTATGGCTAAGTAGGTCTGGCTAGTTTCCAGGGTCTTGTATGACTGCAGCTGTGGAGAATGTGTGCTCCGCGGGTGTTGAAAGAGCAGGAGATAGTGGGACACATGTCAGGTTGGCTCCGTCCTGGGGGTTACAGAGGGCGGCCTAGCACTCTAAAGCGCTGACCTTCAGGTGCACACTTGATCTACATGGGCTCTAGAAAGGCCTAGTGGAATGGATGTCCCTTTTTATTGTTGACAGGACTCCTTATGGCCATGACCTGATGTGTTTACTTTGCTCTGGTATGGGATCTGATCCCTTAGCCTCCTGCTGCTCTCAAATGAACCCCCTTCAGAAGAGGGGACTGTTGGGACTGTTTTCCCTTAGAAAGGCAATCATTGAACTAAACGTTTCTTGTCTCCGCTCTTACTGGCACACTTAAGTGTGAATTCTACCCCAGGTCAGGTGTGCTTTGGGCTCAACCATGGTGTAACATCATTGAAATGAACCATTCCTTTGTGCAATACACTAGCTAATAGACTGAGCTGTGTGAATAAATCCCCAGAGCAGACGACTGTCAGTGGCACACCACTGTCAGTAAAACAAACTTCTTTATACATTTATATTTAGATGTATAGTGTATTTTATGTATATAGTATATTTATGTCGTTTATGTGTTCTATTTCATATGGCTGCTGTGACAAGTGAATTTCCCCAATGCGGGATTAATAAAGTTCTATCTATCTATCTATCTATCTATCTATCTATCTATCTATCTATCTATCTATCTATCTATCTATCTATCTATCTATCTATCTATCTATCTATCTAGCTAGCTAGCTAGCTAGCTAGCTAGCTAGCTATATTAAAACCATATCGGCAAGAAACATAAACACCGTGTATCTGGAAAAAAACAAATAAAGTCCAAAATATAAAATCTCTTTGAAGGAATGTCACTCATTCTAAACAGTTTGAACTCCCAAACCCAACATAGCCTCTCCTGGTCAGTGTCTCTTTGCCTGTGTGACGGTGCCTCCACTTGCATCGATTTAGCCTTCCCGCTCGGTCTCCTGGGTCGACCAATAAAACTCAGAGGCAGGGGGGCTCGGGAGTGGTGAGAGCATAATGGGCCAGCCCTTAAAAAGCTGTTTGAAGTTTTATAGCTGATCAAACCCACCTGGAACTCTGCTCCTGCCTGTGGCCTGCTCCACATATGGCAAGGTATGCACGTATATATAAGTTAGTCTGCACACATAAACCTTTGTGCGCACAGAGGCTCAAATACATGCACACTCACCCTGCCTGTGTTATCAGTGTGAGATTTGGTGTTTTTTAATTACCAGCCTCACGTATGGGTTCAAAATAGGAAAACATTTGTTTCACACTGGTAGGGAAAAAAAGGTTTGCTCCAGCAGGAATGCTAAAGGGAGAATGCAGACTGTAAGTATAGGGAACATGAGTATTTACCAATCCTGCTTATAATAGTGAGGTTCTCTTGAGGTGACAGTATATGGACTGTAGAATGAGAGGCCACTGACAGGTCAAACATGCTTGTCTTTCAACCCTGCGGGAGTGGTGGGTACATGCAAGCAACAACACACAATATATATATATATATATATATATATATATATATATATATATATATATATATATATATAACATATATATAATATGTAGTCACACACATACTGTGTGTAACTCTTTTGATCTGCTTTACTTTTTCTGAGCTTACTGTACCCATTCTCCATTCTGTGTTGAGGTGTCAACTTGTGTATCGCATGTGCCCCCCTCCCTCTCCCTCTCCCTCTCTCGCTCTCTCTCTCTCTCTCTCTCTCTCTCTCTCTCTCTCTCTCTCTCTCTCTCTCTCTCTCTCTCTTTCTCTCACTCTCTCTTTCCACATCCCTAGCTCCTCCCTAAGGCTCCACTCTCTCTGACAAGGGTAAAGAGGCCTGCAGGTCGTGCCCCGGTGATGTCCTGCGATGCGATGTCATGCCACACCCTGTGCCCCCCCGGTGGGTGCCGCCGGTCACTCCTTTGTCCTCCTCTCTTTCCGCCTCCCTCCTCACCTCTCCCTCTCCTGCTCCAGCAGGTTGGTGAAGTCATCACTCTTGTTCATGTAGTCGGCATGCTTGCGCTTCTCGCTGCCCAGTTCGTGCACGGTGCGTCGGTGACACTTCTCGGCCAATAGCAGCTGCTCCAACATGCGGCGGTACGTGTCTTTGTGCTTCTCCTGTAGTTTATCTAGCTAATAAGCATGCACGCACAACACATACAATATCAGCTCACCCTAACAAGAAATATTCCATGTTAATTCATCCTGATACAAAATGTGTTTCCATATTAAAACACTGATATGTAAATCTGAAAATTGTTGTGTTGAAAATGACTGACCTCAGCCATAGGTTTTTGGTATACATTGTGGTTGCGTGGCTGTGTATTGATAGCCAGGTTGTCCCTCTGCAGGGCTTGGAGCGCTGCACTTGGCACTGCTGAGCCATAGTACGACTCTAGAGCCTCTGGACGCGTCTGTTTAGACTTCAGCGCACGTATGATGTCTTCTCTGGCCTGGACATGGCAATGAACACATACCATTTACCAATATGACAATAGTATGGTGTCCATACTGTTAGACTGATGATCTAACGACTATGTATTCTTTTGTGTGTGTTGTTACCAACTACTAACACTAGAGAGAGCTATAGCACAGAGAAATGTATTCTCAAGCCAATGTAAACGAAAGACGTTTCAAATGGTTGTGCTTTGCATTTGCATCAAGTCAGTGCACCTCTTCCTTTAACTGGTGTGAAACTGCAATAGCTGAAGGGAAAAACCCTTTTTATAAAGTGTTAATGAAGACCAAACTTACCTGAACCTCACCTTCCATGATCCCCAACAGTTTAACTAGGTCCTCTTTTGACAGGTCCATAATCCCCGGCTTTTGAACTAAACTTTCAGAGATTTTGTCAGGTGACTTCTCCTGCTCAGAGATCAACACCCCCTTGTCCGATTCTTTTTCCTCATTGTCCTTTTGCTGAACTTTGACCTTCAAGCTCTTCATGGGTAGACCAACTTCCTGTTCCTGATTGATGTCATGAGTGGCCTGGGGAACACCAAGCACCCCATTTGGTGGGCTCTCCACTCCGTTGCTTTTGGACCTCATCCTCAACCTTTTCAGGGAAAACAAAATGGAGTAAATTAAAGAGAAAGTGGAGGAGGAAGCCATTTAAAACCCATACAGTTCTGCAACTGTACTGAGACAACAGAATTGTTAGATGTAAGACTGAGCGTGTGTGAGAAGTTTAAGATCTATGAGTTAACTTATCTCTTTGTGCTTGAACTTACATAAACCACACACCAACGCTTAGGGTGTGTTACAGCATGTGGGTGTGTGTTTGGCCTGCATTCATGCAGAAACATCTATTTCATGCTAGGTGTTGACAGTTTAGTATCACTCTGGCAATTTTGTGTTTTATGTCCAATGAGATCTTGAGTGTACAGTTCCAGTAAAATTACTCTGTTTAATGTGAACACCATGATATAGATTACTGTACATGTATGAATGTTCCTACCTTCATTTTTTTTTTTTACCACAGTGTACCATACACAGTACTGGCAGTAGTTTAGGAAAGTGTAGAATCTAGAACTGCATGGTCTTATATTACTTGGCCTTTGCTTTCTTGCAGGTCAAGCTAACACGATGAAGGTCATTGGACTGCATATTATAACCTATGCTGAGCTTTGGATTTTGATTAATGCAATAGCAAAAGGTCTGGGACAGTGGGCGAGTACTTCTCATGATCATGATCATGACATCACTACAACTTTTAATTTATTTCAGATGAAGAGCAATGAGCCCCCCCCCCACACACACACACACACACACACACACACACACCTCCCCGGTGATGTCATGGGGCACCTTTGACCCCTGACTCACGCTCTGAGCAATCCTGAGTGAGCTCACACAACTGTCACACTTTCTTTCTTTCATTAAACACCCAGACACACTTACAAAAGACACACTTACAAACACACACAGATACACACACTCTTGCTCACTTTAGGATGACACACAATCCCCACTCAGTCTTACACATTTGCACAGTAGTACATTAGCCCACAGAAATGCCAGTGACCACATATGTGCCACCTTGAAACTGCCACTTCAAGGGTTTGATTAATGGAGATGCCTACAGTTGTTGAGAGCATAAAAGGGGTACCATGGGGGCATCAATGTCTTGAATACTGCAGTGCTGATGAAACGGCTACTGTACGTGACTCCAGCAAAGGATTGGATATCACAGGCATCAAGCTAGCCCCCCCTTTACTGTCGATATAATTAGACCCTGGGCTGACGCCATCGTACCCTCATTGAAGTGTATGCCCTCTTCATTCACAATCAATCACTCTAGCAGTGACCTGTAGCTAGCATGGTTAAAAGTTGCATGAGCAGCACATTTTACCACATTAATTGCATAAATTGTCAAGATCAACAGAAATGAGGGCTGCATTATTTCAGAATTGGCCAATCCAATGTGTTTGTGTGGCCTTTTCAGTTTCAGGTGAGACTGGCTTACAAATGTTTTCCCGATCTCAAATGAAACTAACAATGTATCTGGCTCCTACTTAGTTCAATTCATATATTTTTTTTATGTCCCAGTTGTTTATTACAAAATACAAATATCATCAGTAGATAATCTTAAAACATTGTTTAACCCTAATTAGAATGAAAATATATTCATACATACAACTTTCCCATAAACTAAAGCAAGATATCAGAACACAAAATGCGGTTCACACACACAACTATTCAAGTTAACGATATCCAATTTCACATGCCGTAATAATAAAACCGTAAACCATGCAATTAAAGGTCCTGCCAAAAGTATGGTTTCCACCCTATTCAAATTGAGTTCTTGCACTGATTGACCCCTTACTTTTTGCATTTAATAGCATCTCCAGTCTCTATTGAAATAAATTATTTAAAGGGGCAACTGGGGATTCCAAAGCCCTGTTGCCTTCATTCCAGTCTTCCGCTCCTATGGAAGATAAAGGAGAGCTGCCAGACAATGAGCTGTTCACTTATGGCAACAAACAAAATGGCCGCACATCCATGGAATCTGAACCATGTGCACAGCTTTACTGTTGCCCTTATGCCCCCTTAGATGAATGACGGGGCTGATACGGTTCCGGTCAAGGCCTTAGACTAAATTAAGGCGGTGGGCCCCCATGTCTACCCCCATGACAGCTACAGCCAAGGAAAGCCTGTGGGCATCAGAACCAGTTGTCAGAGTTAAGGCCTATTAATAGACCACAAATACACAAAACAGGTACACAAACCACACACACAACTTTCAGAAAGTGAAAAAGAAAGTTTTTCACACCCATGAAGCAGTGATCGGCTGATGAATCGATGATCGATCAACACTGTACTGTGCAGATGCATACTTTATAGACAACCATTGTTGAATAATTATACTGCTGGGTGGTATACTGCCAGTTCCCGTAGTAATGATTCTTGCCTGTTTGAGTGAGGAACGTGCTTTGGCATCTAATGAAATCAAAGGATACATTGCCTTGTAGTCCCAATTTCACCTCTGATGTGTATTTTAATGGCTGACCCCCCTCCCCCACCTGAGTCTTAGGCCTATTTGGAGGTTATCAATGATTTCATATCAAAAGGTTTGATATATCCAATAAAGGAATCCAATGTGCCCATGTAAGGGCATGGATAGATGCACCAAGGCATTTGGCAGGCTAAGATGCTAGAGGACACTGATCAAATGCACCAAATGCAGGGTTGTCAATTACGTCAACAAGAAAACCCCTTCATCTTGCCACCACATTTATTTTCCCAGTAAACCAATGCTTTGAGCGGCAATCCATCTAATGTGAAATGCTTTCCTATAGATATGTATGAATGAATCTGTCTGTGATTTCTGAGTGCATTCCAGCCCAGAAAAACAGCAAGTTTTGAGGGATTATTACTTAGGAGTGTTTTTCCAGAAGAAAATAAATGTATCTAAATACATTTGAAAAGGTATTATATGCAATGTATGTACCATTCCGGGGTTTATTCATTCTGTCATTGTGAAAGGACTGTTAAATAACTTATAAAACGTCCATAAAAATAAACCTGGAGCAATTAGCCATCGGGTGTGGCTTGTTTGTTGCACTCTTTTTCACGTGTGTGCCTCAACATTTCGTGTGAATCTATACAGTAGGAAACAGTGTAGTTTTACTATACACAGTCATGGGGGATCTAATTATACCGAGCAGCATCAGTAATTCTTACCCTGACGTGTGGAGCCGGGGCAGAACGCCAGCCTATGAAGAGGGTTTCAGTTTGCAGTATCTTCTTCATGTCTCTTCAACACGATCCCCTACAGCCTAAAGCTCACCCTCTGTAACTTCAGCAGTTATGGCTCCCCCATTGAGCCAACCCAGGGCACACTTAGGTAACACTTTTTAGGTTTGCCCTTTTAAAATGAGATGAAGAGTAATGATAGAGCTTGGTAGAGCTTGTGGTTCTGCAAGAAAAGCTGTTCAATTTGACCCTGCTTACTTCCAATACAATATTTTTGTATGTATATTGTTGGTAAATGGTAAATAGTTAATATATTTGAGCGTTAGTAATCACATTTTCTACAGGCCCCTGTTTGTAAAATCAATTGACACTGTTGTGCACTGGCTTAAATACTTCCATGCAAGTTTTCAAGAAATTGCAACCATATGGGAAGCAGATCAATTCCCCAACATGTAGTCCAAGCTGATTTATTGAGAGGTGCAGCTAGAATAACAGCCTACGACATCACTACAAAGGCCATTGACAGGTTTACAACTGTATCCAATGTCCCTACATGTGTAAGATATTCATATAAAAGTATGCATTGTCTATTGGCTGCCAAAACAGACAAATAAATAATGTAAGCCTAGATTTCCACGTCAACAATTCTTCTGGATCATAAGAGCAGCGGGGTGGGGCAAACAAACCAATCAAGTAATACCTTCTTGTGTTGACAAATGACGTGATTGACTCGGGTCTTCAAAAAAAATAAAAAATTCTATGGGGCTGAGATCAGGACAGGGGTCATATTCAGGCTGGTCTATAAATGAAGCAACATGGCTGTGGTGTATTCCAATCTCAAGTTGGCCTAGCAGTAGATACTAATCACAAGGTAAGCTATTCACTCTGAATGCATGCAGCATGATTCTGGAATTCCAAACATTTTCGTCCAGTCTAGGAATGGAGGTGAAGTGACAGGCAAAGGAGTTAGTTTGTGCTACATTACCAAAAGTGACGCATGGAAAAATCCAAATCCCAACTACAGTAATTATAATTAAACCAATATTTAGACTTGACTCGTGGTTGATCTTAGGGTAGAAACACTTGTCGTTTAAAACAAAAACATGATCAAGGACTAACCTGGTCTGAGTTTTTAATGAGCAAGAGTTTCTATTCATTTTAATTGTTTCATTCTTTTATAGCTCTCATAGATTGTTTTGTATACCTTGCTGGTACTCCTGTGTGTGTGTGTGTGTGTGTGTGTGTGTGTGTGTGTGTGTGTGTGTGTGTGTGTGTGTGTGTGTGTGTGTGTGTGTGTGTGTGTGTGTGTGTGTATTGAATCATTGTAACGATTGTGTTGAACTTTGTTTTACAGGTATGGTGGAATTCGCTTTGTACGTTTTGGACCTGCTGTTCATAATGATAGTTTTTTTGTCAAAACTTTGCATTAATTCATGGTCTATAAATGACACATTGGTCTTCGGTTGGAATATTTTGCCTTCATCTACTCCTCCTCTTTAATTCTTTTTCTGGCAGCCTGTATGAGAACCAAGCCCACTGACAAGACATCTCTATGTTCTCAAACTGCTGCTCAATCTTTCAATATATGCCCCAAATCATCCAGTGGGGTGAGTTTAATGGACAGATGGAACACTACGCCAGGCCATCCTTGCATGCCTGCCTTCTAGAACAGGCATGATTACTGGAGCACCCCTGAGTGCGAGAGAGTGAATGAGGTTGAGATCACTTCGGGACTGAAGCTCAAAAGACAAAATGGTCTTTAAAAGAGAGATGAAAAAGAGAAAGAGAGAGAGAGAGAGAGAGAGAGAGAGAGAGAGAGAGAGAGAGAGAGAGAGAGAGAGAGAGAGAGAGAGAGAGAGAGAGAGAGAGAGAGAGAGAGAGAGAGAGAGAGAGAGAGAGACAAATAGATAGAGAGAGATAGAGAGAGAGAGAGAGAATAACCATTTCTTGGCACAAGGCCAGTACAACTTACAATAGAGAGCATTATCTACCACACACACATCATGAAGACAGGGCTGTTCCAAACACATGGTACCACTGTCTGGGCTCTCAAGTTAGGATGTAAAGTGAAGGAGAGATTGGTGGCCTTGGTCGAGATTAGCCAACTACCTCACCTCCACATGAGTACAGACATATGTGTATTTTGTGGTTAATCTTAGACTAACCTGGACTGGTTCGGAGTTGCCATGGGGTCAGAGGCAGGCTTCTTATTTTAAACACACAACACAAGGTGTAAGCTGCACCATTCAATGAAATTATCCAGTTCGCTGGGAGCCACATTTTTGACATTCACGACTAGGGCCACTTCTATGATGGGGGGATGCATGTGTCATTGGCAGCTGTTTTTTGACTCCCCCTAGCTCATAGGTCGGAGAACGCTGATAACTCTTGATGGTGACTGGTTGGCCCCACCTCCTATGGCACCAACCAGGGGAGAGAGCATAAGTCATACCCATGTACCACCACAATAAAATGGAAAACGAATGTGCAATAAAATAAAATGTACGCTGCTAAACATGCACATACTGTACAGCTATTGAATGCATTGTGTTTTACAATCTGAATATATGAATCTCAAAAATGCAAGGCAGACCTCCAAACAAGTATACATCATAGACAGTGTACAGAAAGCCGGTTTGGACTGTATAGCCATTCCTCTCGGGCTATGCGGAGAATGGGCCAGCAGGACTGTTGAACGTCACAGCTCCCTGCTATCTCTCCTGCCATCTCGTTCCAGCACTAAGAGCTCCGTTGCTTCACTGCTCAGCTATGCCCTTATCATTCAGTCCAGCCAAAATAACCAAACTGATCTAATGCTGGAATAATCTGGTTGTATATTATGAAGTGAGGTACCGGTGGGAGAGAGCAAACACGCATTGCCACTCGGGTGAGCCATTGTGCTTTGTCGGCCTACCCGTGTCTCTCACTGTCAGTTTACCTGGGATTCGTATTTACCTCCGACTGAGGTTTTCACAGAGTTGAACGCTGCATTAGGTGTCCAATTAACATTTGCAAAGATGTAACATAAGTCTTTGGAGTTAGTTTCATACATGGATAAACAGTGAAATCTGAAGCACAGCTCTCCCATGTTTAAAGACTCAGTCCCAAGCATTTGGAAAGAATCTTCTTAAGTTGGAACTGCGAAAATGTTGATGACAAATATATCCTTGCCCCCCCCCCCCCCTGAGTTTGCCATTATATCATTTAGAGATTTCATCTGCCATGGAAGCTGATTCTCCCTGAGCTGTTTCACATTAGGAGCTCTACACAGACAGATAGGTGCCTAGTAGATCTTTGACTAAGAACTTACTGTACTGGACGTGAAAGTGAACTGTGCTGTAATTGTTTGGTTTTGCCTCCAATAAACGCTGAGATGAATGCCTTGACTTATGGATAGCAGATAATTAGACCCATATGCACTAGCTCTGCCATATCTGTCACGGTTACCGTGAAATATATATATACAAAAAATAAACATATTGGTATTGTGGAAAGTTATATCATTCTATGTGTGTTTATGTGTGTATGTTTGATTTGTTCACAGAACAAAAATGGTTGGTCTAGATTTTGTTATGAGCTAAGGGTCTCTACTTGTGATACTGTGGGCTCTTCGTCCCACAGAGAAAACACACAAGGAGGTCTTAGATGACTATTACATTACTATAAAATATTGTAAGTGCTGCAAATGGTTTTGATTCATAACCAACTCTTTCCTGCATGTTCAACTACAATGCCAGTACAGTCTAGTTCTGATACATATGTTTGTTGAGTCATTAAATATGGATAACTCCTTACTGTTTGAATGAAGTACTGTAACATATACTGTACTGAGGTAATGGCATGCGCACAAGAAGAGTTGCCCTATTGATATGGTTCAAAAAGCTACCCACAGTTGACTTTAAAATGATTAAATGCGTCATTCAAACAGTCACATATTCAGATGACAAAGTCCTCTAACGGCTACTGCCCATGACTGGGCTTATTAAAATGGACAAGATTACAGCCCGAGCACCTGATAAGACTTGCCTCTATTTCAAACAGTGTCCTCCCACACTGGAGAACTGCATGTTTTTACTGTGGCACAATCGCCAAGTCAAGAAGTTGCCCTACCTGATCTCTTATGATCCCCAGGGTTATTCTAGCATTGAAATGGAGGGTAATCCTACAGAACAGTATTGTACAATAGAATGTTCAGCTGAAGTTTCCAGTGGTTCTTCCCTCCTGTGGTCCTCCTGTGTTGTCCAGCTACTGTGTGCTGTGTGCCATTCCCACAGTGAACAGGCTCAGTCAGTTTCTCCTCCTCCTACTCCTCCTCGCGGGTCTTCGGGTCAGAGAGGGAAACGTTAGAGCTGTGTAATCTCCCTCTCTATCCCTCCTTCCCTCCCTCCCTCCGCTCTAAACTCTCCTCACTTTCCTTCTTCGCCCTCAATGTTTGTATATTTTTGGCTGTCTCAGATTTTCTTTCCTACAATCTATCTACTGAGACTCTCACACTTTAAAATGTTTTAATTATATATAATATATATAATATATTCAGGGTTTAGGAAGTCAATTTGAAAGTTCTAGACCAAGAATTCAAGTCCCAAAAGAAGGGGGGGGGGGGGGGGTGAGGCAGAAAAAAGGAAAGCATTGATGGAGGCTGTAGGGAGGCAGAGAGGAGAGACACTGTTCTCTTCCTACTAGTTTGAAAGCAGCCATTGCTCCGGAGGGACAGAGAGGTGCAGCGTGACGTCCCTTGTCACCCGGCCAGATCTTTTCACTTAGCTTACTCCTCCATTGTGTCCTGACACTCTTTGAGTAAAGCCACAGAGGCTAAAAGTTTGCCTCTATATTTAACTGATGCTCTCAGCCAGCCTGGGCATATGTAGGCTTTGTAGCAGCTGAGGCTAGACGCTGCACTGACTGGCAGGCGGACTCCAGCTAACTGGCTAACTCTGCTCTATAATCTTTCACGACAGCTGATCTATGCCATTCCTACATGCTGGGAAAGTCCAGCAGTACAAGTCAGCCACCCAGACTCAAAGCATAAGGCCATCCAAGCAACTTGGAGTTGCTGATCTTGTGGGGCTGCCAGTGCTGCCAAACTCTCCAGGACTTTGGCAGTTGAACTGCTTGTTGGCCAAGTTCACAGAAAACAAACTATATGAGGCTGGCAAGCCACAAGAGGTAAAGTAGTTGTGTAAAGTCAATGGGAATAGTTAGCACAGCAGCGACATCATTGCTTAATTTGATAAAAGTATGTGGAGGAGACTTTTGATATCTGGCTAGAGTTACAACAATGACTAATGCTAAAGAGAGGTACGAACTGAAAGCAGTGCAGACTAGAATTGTGATTGAATCCTGTTACGCTTTCCTCTGGTCACCTTATCACTAAGTAGCAACCAAACCAAAACAAAGTACTGTACTTAATAAACAAAAGACATTGGCAAAGTGATAAGATAAGTCTCTCACAGAAAAATTATGTCAGGGCCATCAACTTCTGGGGGGAATTCCCCTGCGTTGCACCACAGAAGCCACCCCAAAAACAATCTTGTGGGTGTGGTGTTGATGTAATATTTTATTTAAGGAAAACTTGCATCCTGGTATATTGACAAACTATCTTAACTCCCACTGTTCCTTTTAGGCAAATTCATTTTGGAATCTGTCCATAATTCAATTGACACTTGAAAATGTGTGTAGTTCAAGGATTCAAACAATGCACCATTAAAGGAAATATCACAGTTTTGTTACACTGTACCAGTAAAAGGGGAATGTGATGTTAAGTCCAATCGTTTGACAGCTTCTTTCTTCTCTTAGACATTCTGGCATCCCCATGTTGTATTGTGGAGGACGATCTATACAAATTGAGGTCATCAGAAGTATGTTTTGATTAAATGCCATAACTCCCACACCCAGCTATGAGGTAATGTGGGTAGATCAACTGAGGAAGTAGCTTGTTATGATCCCAGCCTGTATTTACACCCCGTGGGTTGGTGTTTAGGAAAACCAGAACTGTGGTTGTAGCATTCACATGGATGTGTTTTTTTGAAGTAGCATTTCCCACAAAGACATTGGCAGTATCAATGACAATAACATAGAAAGTATGCATAGCAATAAAGTACTCTTCGAGAAAGGTGATTTTAGCCACCTACCAAGATAAGAGATTTATTGCTGCTTACAATGGTTGAAAAACAACAAGGACAACCATACACACGCACACACGCACACACAGACTTTGCAATCTTCACAAAGACGTCATCATAACACCATAGTTGTCCAGGGTGCTCACCCTCTGACACAGGGTATGTATTCTTTATTGATTCAACATTCCTCACACCAAAACACTGGTGTTACCATTAACAACACTCTATTTCCTCTCTGTACTTTTGACCAGACATGACCTGTCATTTTGATGTAGAGGTGCTGGGCCAAAAACGGACTAGCGCTCGAAAAGCTATCCATAACACGTTTTAAATGTGCTGGTTCTATTTTCCGTCTTGGAGAAAATGTGTGACAAAACATTGTTAAAAGTAAAAGTCTGTTAGAGGATGAAGTACAGGCAGAAGTAGAAGAAATCGGTTGTCCAGCTGATGAAGAGCTCAAACATCATTGCAACAAAATCATTATCTCACCAAATGGTAAATGTTCTGACACACCACTGTGCAAGGCTTGAGTTCATTTTTTAAACCGGCAAGCTGAAGTAGTACAACAGTAGTGCTAGTGCATTTCATTACCACTAAGGTGAGAACATGGGCAGTACATTATAATGGGTGAGAATCAAGCACGTATTAGATTAACAAGTAGCCTATGGTGTCTGACTTTAAACTCTAGTGCCACCAAGTGGAAAGTAAGCAGTCACATTCCTTCAAGTAGGCCACACAGTGCACACTCAACGCAATATAGGCTACTCAGTGCGCAAATAACACAATGTAACTGGACGTTGCAGTGCTCAGTCGGCAGCTTCACAGTGTTTTGAGAACAGGATTTCCGGAAGAAAACCGGAAATGTGGCTGTCTGACCAGAGTAAAAGCCTCTACCGTAGTGTTACTTGGCACAAGGCGTTTCTGTTTAAAGTCAGTAGCCTTTAAGTTGGTTAATTATGGGATTTGAGGCGTGGTACATGAACGACTCTGATGAAGATCAGAGGATGCCGCATAAACTAAATCCTAATCAGTCTGTGTCTATTGAGGATTTGAAAAATATTGGGGTTTTCTACTGGAAGGTAGCTATAAATAGACGACTAGCAGGCTAATCGCTTACAGTCTTCTTAAATTCAACGTATTTTTGTTATAACATTTTGATATTACCGCTGGTTAACAATATGCAATGGTTTCATAGCAAATGATACGTTTATGCTGTTTCTTTGGTGTCAGTCCCCAGCCCGAGGGCAGCATAATAAGCCCAGTTTTGCCAAAGCTAAATAGGAAACCTGAGTGGTTTATTATTACACAATATCTTAAAACTCAATGCATTTAAGATATTTAGTTCCACACGTTTGTTTGACCAACTTTTGTGTCCTGTTTTCTTACAGTTGGATGCTGACATTTATGAGACAGACCCAGAGTTGGAGAAGATTCGTAAAGATCAAGGCTACTCTTACTCTGATATTATTACCATCCATAAAGACAAACTACCCAACTATGAGGAAAAGGTAGTTGCTGTGTAGGTTAGTTCATTTCAAAAATACAATCATCATTTACACAATACTAAAACCACTGCCCCCTCCTAAAACGTATGGTTTAACCAATCAATTTGGAATTGAGTGAAAACTAAAAAGCTAAATGTAGACACAATTATTAGACCCACCCCATCTATTAACTATTTTACCCAATCTTTTAGCTGAAAATGTTTTTTGAGGAGCACCTCCACCTAGACGATGAGATCCGCTACATCCTGGACGGCAGGGCCTACTTCGATGTGAGGGACAAGGATGAGCGTTGGATCAGGATCTCAATGACCAAGGGAGACCTCATCACCTTGCCTGCCGGTATCTACCACAGGTTCACCATGGATGGCACTGTAAGTCCCTTCGAAACATTGAATCTCCACCAGTCACATGGAATACAGCTCAGGCCAGTGGTACCTGAAAGGGTCATGCATGTAATGTTTTCAGCTATGAAAATGTGAACTATTTGTCCTATTTGAATAAACAAGAGCCTAAGGTATTAGGGCATAAGTAACTTCCAATTAAACATACAACCTCAAAGCTCTAACATGCAATTGTCAAATGAAGCAGACTTGATTGTAATTATTATTACAGAACTACACTAAAGCTATGAGGCTGTTCGTTGGAGAACCTGTGTGGAAAGCTTACAACCGGCCAGCTGATGACCATGAGATTCGCCAGAACTATGTGAACTCTCTTCAGTGTGCCTGAGGGCAGAGCAGAGGGGCTGGATACCTCCCTTTTCTTATCTTTGACAAAAGTCATTGACATCTCATTATTCGCGAAAGAGTTGTGTTGAACAATAGCCTTTAATAGACCTGATTTGAACAGGATAGTTCAAATGAAGTGCCTACATTTTGTACGGTACATCACCTTGCTAGCACCACTATGTAGGTATAGGCGTCGTGCCAATCTGATTAATATACTGTAATATTCTGTTAGGTTTTTACGATTTCAAAGCGTGTAATATTATTTTGGATTCAAATTGGCATTCGAATGCAAACACTACTATGCTAATCAAGTATATTGTCGGTACTTGCTTGCTACAACAGATATAATCTTACTAACAGCTGTGGGTGAAAATAAAGCTGCTACCCTGATTCCTCATCTTCGTTTTGTTTTGTTTGTTGTTGTTAAAATTGAAGTTCACTTTTGAACAAAAGGAATTTATTTGGATAAAGCAAGAGTCCTTTTTTTTCCATCCCGAATATTACAGCAACATAAAATGAAATAAAGTAATGGAAAACAATCACACAGTATGTACAAAGATAATTATAGGATAATGAAGATGTGTACAGTAATAAGATTTCCCTACAATGATATGTACAGTACAGCTCTGGGGAACATCTATTTGAAATGATGTGGAGACATGGTTAGACTGGCTCCTAATTGCACTAATCCAGTAAAGCGATATCACTGATATTGCAGAGGAAGGAAGCATTATTTTCTGACAAAGACTCCGAACAAAATAGTCAAAAAGCTATTATTTAAGGATAATGCCCATGTTTTTAGCTGTGTCAACAGGTGGTTCCATGACCTCACGGTGATTAGTGTCCTGATACATCCTACTGTATCCCTGCATGCGTTGGTAGGGACTTAGGACTCTGTTGTGTTTACCTGATTCTTCTTAGAGGTATGATAATCTATTCATCATAATTTTCAAGGTAAAAGGGAAACAGGAACTTGTTCAAAACCTCTTCTATTCTAGAGAAGAAACGTATACGGAGACCTACAAAACAAACCCACTAACCTTTTGGTCAACCATATAGTCCATAGTCTTACCCTCACCCAACATCTGAGTAATTATCGTTCATGGACTAGACCGTCCATTCACAATGAGCTTGCGGCAATTTAAATTATGACAAATTTCAAGTGCATTTCGACCGCTTTGAAAAATGTCTCTCTGTCGCGAGATAACGTGAAAAGATATGATCTAGGCCAGCGCTGTATACATGATCAAACAGCACTGAACAATCCAGGCCTCCTGCCAGGTCCCACTCTTATTTAGGCCTGCCAGCCTCCTAGACCAGCTTGAGACACTGCGTGTTGAAGCTGTCGCCCTCTCGGCACGCCACCGCCTCCAGCAGCGCCTGCTTCTTCTGGGTGCTGCGCGACGACTCCAGCTCGTACATGGTGGTCAGGTTGAACAGCACGCTCTCATGGAGGTAGAGCGTGGGGTCCTGCTGTACCAGGCCCTCCAGCTGGCCCAGGGACTCCTTGAGGCGCCCCAGGTAGAGCAGGCACACTGCCGCGTTGTTGTTGGCCTGAAGGCAAGAAGACGGGAGAGAAGTTGGAGGGCAGGATATGAGAAAGATGTAGTAGAAAGAGAAGGCTCGTCTGAGTTTTTCTAGGCGCCACATACATTTAGTCTGCTAATTTGAAGTTTGGTTTATTCAAAATGACAAAATAAATTCAACGCACACGTTCTCTTGATGCGCACATTGAATTGACACAAAGTACCCATTTATTACAGGGAGTTGAACAATTGGTATGATGGACAGACATGCCAACACCTACCACAGGGTTCTTGGGGTCAAGTTTCAGAACGTGGGCGAAGGACGCGTGTGCCTCCGCATAGTTATTCTGACTGAGGTGAACGAATGCCCTGAAAAACACAATGCAACACGTCAGCACAGAAACAAACAGCCGGTCGGGTCACGACAAGCAGCACCAAAAACGTCTGCCCTAACTCCCTGACATTTGTTCACACTCCAGTCCTGAAAACGTGGCGAAGACTGAATAAGCAGGACAACTGTTGTTACACGGGAGCGTCACAGTAAACAGTGTGAACAACACGGGTTCTGTCACCTCGCTGACGTGACACTGTGGCAGAGTGGGGGGTGTGACTCTGACACCCTGTGCCAACCATATGCAGAGAAGTGAATGCACAGTGTATACCATAACCGGAACTGCCTTAGGATAGAACAAAACACCACACACACATATGGAGCCATCAAAAAATATTGGCACCCTTGGTAAAAAAAGATAGATGAAAATTGATTTTAAAAGGCAAGGAGTAACTTTATGCACAATCTTTTTTTTTTTTAAATAATAACCACAGCAAAGATCATTTCTGAACAATTAAGCATTTCGTACCTTTTTGCCCCTCCCATTGTAGAGGAGAAGGCACTTTACTTTACACGTTACTCGCATACACTGGTACAGATAGACTACAGTCATGCGGTAGAAACACACAAACAATCCCCCACCTGTTCATGAAAACGAAGGTGTCTGGATGTGGCCCGCTCCCCTGGGACATGAAGGCCTTCTCCACTTCCTGGAAGTACCTCTCCGCTGTCTTAATGTCTCCAATCTGAACACAGACCACACAAACCAATCCCCATGATAAAACGCAGAGGGTGCATCATAACATAAAACGCCTCCTACTGCGGAAAATACATAAGTCCTAAATCTTAACATCCAATGCAAATAGACATATCTCAGTTTGCAGCGGGTGTGTGAGGGGGCGAACGTGTTCACCTGCAAGAAGATGCGTCCGATGCCGCTCAGCAGCTGTACGCTCTGCTGGGGCTCGTACTGGAGGATGGACTGATACGTCTCCACAGCCAGAATGTAGTCCTGGAGGGAGGAGAGAGAGAGCATTCATCAGCCCCACACAGCACCAGCGGGGCAGCATGTCCTTAGTAGCGCCACCGCACACAACACCGGAACCACACCTCCTTCACACCTCCACTCAACTGCTGAGCTGAGAACAGAGATGTGTTGCAGTCCCTGTAATGTCCCTGTGTAAAGCTTCCCCCACGCCACTAGATGGCACTATGGTTCTCTCTCGCGTCAATCTGAACACACACACGCTTCGGCTCTCAAAACTCTCTTTATCACACTCGCGCGCACAACCGTCTCTTCCCACTAACAAAAAATCCAATTAGTCGGCATCCTATGGGGATTTTACAGAGGATCCTCTGCTAGCCTACCGTCATAAATCTGTTGAGCCCATCAAACCCACACACACACACACACACACACACACACACACACACACACACACACACACACCCACCCACCTTCATCAGCAGCAGACAGTTGGCCACGGAGTACATGACCCTGCTCAGCCGAGACTGCCATAGCACTAAAGACGCTGCAACACACAAACACAGGTTTCACAATACAGATACATCGGGATGCTGACTCCATTGAAGGGTGATTCTGGAAACAATTGGACCCTGAACAAGACAATGTAACAAAATAAATGCCTCTCCCCGCCTTTACTTCACTCCCCAACCATCCAGATTTGACGGGGGAAACGTGTGGAGACTGCAACAGCTACTCTCTCTCTCTCTCCCCCCTTTTAGACTAGGTGTTAAAATGCTGGCAAAAAAACTAAAACAAAAACAAAAAAAAACTAAACAGGTTCGCAGTCTGGTTAGCATTTATTTTAGATTCAGAGAACGTGTTTGTTCAAATGAAGCAGTATGTGTGAATATGTGTGTATAGC
>CM030175.1:13796105-13846105 GCA_017639675.1 Aplochiton taeniatus
GGCGAGGAACAGGAAGCCGGTATCTCCGGGCTCCGTGGAGGGCTCAGAGCATTATATATTGAGGAATGGAAATTCAATCGGCACTCCCTTTGGAGCGGGGCTCGGTGTAGTTTACGGCTCGCACATCGGTGTGTGTGTGTGTGTGTGTGTGTGTGTGTGTGTGTGTGTGTGTGTGAGAGCTGGCGCCCTGACTCTCGTATTGCCTTTACAAGGGAGCCCAGGGGCAGAGCAGATACAATGAAATGGCAGCACATCAGACAGCTACTCATGCGATGCACAAGAGAGACCCATAACAAAAACCAAGGCAAACTCAGGAACTTTTCCACTGGAGCTGTTTTATCTGGGTAACACCATGTTCAGGACTTAAGACCTACTGCACCAGAAGCCTTTGGAAATTCAATTTTTAATACGACCCCATCGTAGCGTCTACTTGGGTGTGTGTGTGTTTGTTTGTGTGTGTGTGTGTGTGTGTGAGTACCTCGTCTCCCAGGGTATACAGTGGGGTGGTATTCGTAGTAGAGGTCCGGGTGGTCCAGGTCACCAAAGGGCTCCATCTCCATCTCAGCATTTTGGAACAGACTGAGCTTGGTGAGCAGGGCCAGACGCACAAACCACAGCTGGAACACCCATACATACACACACACACACACACACACACACGCACACACACGCACACACACGCACACACACGCACACACACGCACACACACACACGCACGCACAGGCACATGCACACATTAGTTTAAAGCTGACCGTATTATTTGGTTTGTCTCTGTGTGTGCATGGAATCATCTGCGTGTTCGTCTTCCAGACTTCTATGGGTACAACTGTTGCTCTCCCTGGGTATTACTGCCCTCTGTCTGTCATCCAGTGTGTGTGTGTGTTGGTGTATTTGTGTGTCTGCAAGACTTTGTGTCAGCCAGCCTCTGTGTTCTTGAGTCTAATGTATGCAGGCAGCTACTGGTTTCAACCTCCTTTTAGCCCTTAAAACACACACACACACACACACACACACACACACACACACACACACACACACACTAAACTATATTTCTACAAGCTGGCAGGACAAGACATCATACAATAGGCTAAAACACAATACCACGCACGCACACACTCACAACTATAGTTCTACAAGCTGGCAGGACAAGACATCATACAATAGGCTAAAACACAACACAACACGACACACACACACACACACACCTGTAGTGAGTCGTTGGTGTGGTTGCTGGGCTGGCCACATTTTCCGTATCCCTGACCGTGAGCTGTCAACAGTCTGCCTGTTAGATCCACCGCGGCCCGCCAGTTCTTAGTGTTCTAGAGGAAGGCAACACACACACACACACACACACACACACACACACACACACACACACTTTAAAACAAGTACAGAACAAGCCAACACTTTGGCTAGGCAACATGAACCCAGGCTGATGGCTGCAGTTCATTGCATGGCATTCATTGACTTCATTTTATTAACAGGGTGTTTTCCTACTGTATTAGAACTGCTGCACAAGGCTTTGAGGCAAGGTTATGGAAAAGGCACAAGCATACAGACAGACAGACAGACAGACACACACTCATGCACACACACACACACACACACACACACACACACACACACACACACACACACACACACACACACACACACACACAGGTAACAGCTGCTTCCACAGGAGGTGGTAGGTACATGGGGGACAGCGGAGGGGGGGTGTAAAGTCAAGTCACCCCATCAGTGAGGATGACAAGGTCAGCCCGGTGATTGGGCTCTAACTGCAACGCCATTCATCTTAGCCAGGAGGCTAATTAGGCAGAGAGCAGACACACACATACACATGGCACAAATGTGAACTCCACCTTGCTCCAACTCTTACCGTTTCCATCTTTCTGTAATGTTGACACCATTCTCTACTGCTCCCTGCAGTCCTGCTATTTATTTGTATGGCCAGGGCTCCTTATTTCTACTGGGCCACACTTGCCTAAAACACTTGTATGCCCTCGCACCTCTCTCTCTTTGTTATCCACCGTGGTTGTCTATTCCCTAGTCTCTCTCTCTCTCTCTCTCTCTCTCTCTCTCTCTCTCTCTCTCTCTCTCTCTCTCTCTCTCTCTCTCTCTCTCTCTCTCTCTCTCTCTCTCTCTCTCTCTCTCTCTCTCTCTCTCTCTCTCTCTCTCTCTCTCTCTCTCTCTCTCTCTCTCTCTCTCTCTCTCTCTCTCTCTCTCTCTCTCTCTCTCTCTCTCTCTCTCTCTCTCTCCCTCCCTCCCTCCCTCCCTCACCCCCATGAGAGTAGACCCAGTGCCTCTAAATCTTCATTAGGGTGTGAAATGAAGCAGAGAACGAGAGGCAGGCCAGATAGCCAAAAGCAGCTGCAGCCTATCCCACGCAGCCCAATGAGATCCAGCCCACACAGTCCAGTGAGATCCAGCCCGGCACGACCTAGGTCTACCAGGGCTGTGGCTGGTACTGTGTCAGGCAGCACCAGTGCATGCTTTCCCTGGGGACGAGGGAATTCAAACTTCACACGATATGGAGGAAAGGCGTCGGGCTGGCCTGGGGGGAATCTGCGGGCTACGGTCAGACACCAAGGGACCAAACAGGAACTGGGGTGGTCAACTGTCAGCACGCACACCGATATGCTGGAGCAGTCCTGAGCTACCGGGCTAGTCTCATAAGATTTCTGCTTAGCAAGTGGCATGCACCTATGCCACATAGTCTTTGAGCTACAGTAAAGAGAGGCACATATAGAGGTGGGCACCCAGGCGAGCTGACGACTGCCCTGCATACCAAACACCCCATCATAATCGACTGGCTTTACCCAGGTGTAAATCATTTTAATTAGGAGCGGAGGAGGTGGGAGAGAAAAACAATTGACTGATATATGGAATGATTAATAATTTAGCGCCACTCAAATTTCTCCGCAATAACACATAATCAGATCCCCCCACTGCCACCCACCAAATCAAATGAGGATGCATCAAAGGGCCCCTGATTTATTACGGGAGATATTAAATGAGGGCCTGTGGACGGAGGCGGGGCTTTTCCAGTCCCAGAGATAATGGACAGCTACGGTACGCCAAGCTAACACAATCCCCAGCCACTGACCCTTCTTACCGGCCAGACAGACTAGGGCTCCGCCTCTCCAGCGGCTCAGTCTATGCAGGCTGAATCGCTGGGCTGTTTGCCTGCCTGGATGTTTGCCTGATTAGCAAATGAGATTTTCACAGCAAAAAGGTCAACAGCCCTTGACCAGCCTCCTCTTGGTCTTCCCGCACGACTTGGACAGGATTTAATAACACCCTTTCCTTTTAAGCTTACACATACACCCACACACACGCCGGCTCGCATTTTCGGATGGCGATGAGACACATCGCAGGTTTAAAAGGGGTGAGGATTCTAAATTGTGTTGAAGATCACAAGTTCAGCGTGGCTCTGCCTTTGGTGAGTGGAGACCGGGGAAAAAAAGAAGAAGAAGAGCCGGGCGAATAAAGCAAGCAAAAACGCCCACTGTTAGTCGTCTCGCGAGACATGAAGCCTCCAGCCAAATAAGACTAAACAGGCTGCCTCGTCCAGCTTTGGTTAAATCACTAAGCTCTTATGCCACTTCAATTTAGCCCCAGTGTTTTGAATTACACAGAGAAGGGAGGAAAGACATTAGCATTATGCAAAACATGGCAACATCAGTTGGGAGAGTCTCTCACTTTCCTTTGATGGCTCGGTAGCTCCTCGCCTGTGCGAGCCGACTCTGGGGTCTGTGGGATTGTTGAGGGCTCTGCCCCCAAGCCAAACGGACGGACGGTTCCAAACAGGAGCTTCACATGGAGGCCATTTTGTGTCCCCAGGGGCGAGCACTGATCTCTTCTAACAAATGAATTATGGGATATTTAAGGCCTTGAGACACAAAATGGAGTTGAGCGGCCGAATGCAAACTTTTGTTCTTCAGCTTGAGGCTCCAGCCAACACTCCCACGGAAGTCCTTGTCAATAATACTCTCGTGGGTGAAGTTTTCAGAAGAAGTTGTTTGCAAGAATGACTGTCTGTGAAAAGTGCACATTTAAACCGGAAGGTCAGTTTGTTTGTCTACTGTGACATCATTGAACTCCAACATCTTGACACTGACACCGAACCAGGTGTCAAAACAGGCCAAAAACAAACCCTGCAATTGTAGGGTTACACGTAGGCTCAATACATCGGTACACATTGATGTGACCTGGTCGTTACGCCTAGCCAAGCAACAACAAAGTGGACACAAATCCATTGCTTAAACTAATCCTACACTCCCAAGACTTGAGATACCAAAAGCCAGCCCTCCAAACAACATTGCAGCCTCTCCACTGCAAAGAGCTGAGCGTGCATTGGCCCCTGCCACTGGTTGTTGTAATGCTACGGTGATGGCAACTCCGTAGAAAGGTCAGGCAAATGACAGCAGCGTAGAAAGGTCACTCTAATGATAGCTAAGCACACAACCACACAACTTGGGCACTGTGATTATCAGGGCGGCAACAGAGGCGGTAGGTAGGGGTGTGTGTGTGTGTGTGTGGGGGGGGGGGTATGTGGGGGCAGTTCGTTTGTCTAACCCAGCCAAGGTGGCGGGAAGGTGGAGGCGACACACACACACACACACACACACACACACACACACACACACACACACACACACAGACCTGGCCTCGGGCCCAGACGACGGCACACTGGGGGAGGAGAAAGAGGTCGCGGGTCCCAGCGGACAGCGCGGAGGGACGGAGCAGAGGAGGAGGAGGAGGTGCAGGTTAGAGGGGAACAGAGAGCGGGAGAGGGAGCTAATCAGAGTGACAGATGAGTGGGGCCCTGGGTGGCGCTGGGCTCCAGAGGCCACTGCTGACCAGGCCGGTCTGGAAGGAGGGACGGGTCAGAGGACCCACGGAGAGAGAGGGGGGAGAGGAGAGGAGGGGTCAGAGGACCCAGGGAGAGAGAGGGAGGAGAGGAGGGAGGGGGGCCGACCACCGGTCATCTGACGGAGCAGATTTAGCAGCCCCGTCACCGGTGACTTGATCTTAGGAGACACTGGGTAGGGGCTGCATGGCAGGTAAAATTACAGAACAGAGGAGGAAAGGTCTAAAGTAAGGTCCGTCTCAAAAATGGGCAAACCATCTCTGCCATGTTGATGCTGCTTTCTGACCGCTTACTCCTAGTTTGGCCATCACTAGAAAAAGCCAGCTGAAGCTAGTAAGGGAGTTTGTGCAAAGGTCATTTGTACGTGAGACACCAGCTCTCCCACATAAGCTAGAGTGTGAGTAATGTTCATTCCCAGGTGTGTTTCCACACCCTGGATAACCGTGGTGTGCCGGGGGATGGAGAGGCGAAGAGAAGATGGGGGGGGGGGAGAAAAAAGAAAGAGCGCGTGAGCGAGCAGCATCTGTTCCTTGCAGCCCTGCTCTGCTCCACAGAGCCTGTTTCCTCCTCTTTATCCCCCCCCGCCCTCCTCCCTCCCCTCCCTTCCCCTCCCCCTCCCTTCATCTCCCTCCCCACTCAGCCTTTCCCTCCTCCTCCTGCCCCGGCTCTTTTATTCGCCTTCCCCTCATCATCTCTTCCCTTGGCGAGAACGCTTCCACTGTCTCTGCGTGCTTGCGCGCGTGTGTATGTGGGCGTGCGTGTGTGTGTGTGTGTGTGTGTGTGTGTGTGTGTGTGTGCGCGCGCGCACGCACGCACGCAGAGGGAGTGTGGTTGTGGTGGCAGTGGCAGTGGGCGCAGTCATACTCTGGCACTGCAGCATGAGTCACTGCCAGCTCCGAGCAGCATCCACAAGTCAGAGGGAAGCGACACACACGCGACACGCGACACGTGACACGCGACACACACACACACCCACACACACACACACACACACACACACACTCTCATAAAGAACACAGTATTTGCCCCCCTCCCCTTCTCCTACTCTAGCCTATATGTGACAGTCCTGAGGGGCGGAGGCACAAAGGATCTTCTTCTCCACAGATGCCAGGATGCCAGTGGCTCCAACGTGGCACAAGCACTCGCAGAGGGAGGACGAGACATTCAGGATGCGCAGGGACACACCACCGCCGATGGAGAGAGCTAGAGAGCCCAGCCCGCTGTCATAGATTCCCCGGGATCCACCCGGGTGTAGCGACCGACCGGTGGCAGGCCAGGCCGGGTGAACGGCTGAGGGGGTCGTCGCGCTATTTAGGGGGGACGGGCCCACTGACATTTTACACAACAGCCTGTCGCTCCCTTCGCCTGTCTCTTGGTTCCTCTCTCTCTCTCTCTCTCTCTCTCTCTCTCTCTCTCTCTCTCTCTCTCTCTCTCTCTCTCTCTCTCTCTCTCTCTCTCTCTCTCTCTCTCTCTCTCTCTCTCTCTCTCTCTCTCTCTCTCTCTCTCTCTCTCTCTCTCTCTCTCTATCTTGTTCGTCCTCCAGCCTCAGCCTCTCTTATTCCTACCTTATGTTCCTCTCCTCCTTCCTCCCGCCTGCCTCCATCCCTCTGTTTCTCAGGCTCTTTCATCTTTTTCCGCTCTCTCTCTCTGCCTCTCCGGGGAGTCACCCACGCTTGTCGGTGCAGAGCGGTAGGGCCTCTGACTCACACACACACGCACAAGCAGCGGCAGGTGGTATTTTCAGCCTTTGGTCATCTGTGTGTGCGCGTCACTCTGTCTTTACCCTGTGCGCAGTGCAGGCAAGGTAAAAGGTGTTTGCGTGTGTATTTTAGCGTGTGTGTGGGTGTGGGTGTGGGTGTGTGAAGGCTCGTGCATGGCCTTGGCAGACTGCAGCTCAGCTTCAGGTGTGCCTCTGCTTGTTTGTGTGTGTGTGTGTGTGCGAGCAGAGTCCAGAAGGCCTTGAAATATGCACACAGCTCCCATGAATTATACATGGGCACACAGCAGGAGAGAGGAGCCCAGAGCCCGTGAGGATCTCCTGCTCTGCGCCTGTGCTGCCCTCCCTCCCTCCCTCCCTCCCCCTCTCTCTCCTCCTTTCTTATCCCTATCCCTCTATCCATCTGCGGCTGCCGAGTCCACTTGAAATGCCAAGTGCAGCTCAGGTTTGTTTGCGGGTCAGGGGTCATGACGGGGGGGAGGGTCTAGGGAGGTACAGACGATGGAGAGATTAACAGGGGAATAGAGTTTGGGAGCGGTGAGCCGAAGTGGAGATGTGTCTGAGAAGGGAGAGGCTGTGTGCAGAAGTAGCCTATAGGAAGAGGATATAAACTCCCTGCCTAACAGTAACGCCATACACATCCACACACTTTTTGACTCAACCAATACACCGTGACGAGCACACGACGTGCTAGCTAATTAGCACACCTCTCACAAGCCCCCTACAGCAGACCTTAAGGCAAACAGAAAAACTGAGAGAAAGTCCTAGTAAAGATAGTATGTGCGTGCGCACGCGCGCACACACACACACACACACACACACACACACACACACACACACACACACACACACACACACACACACACACACACACACACACACACACACACACACACACACACACACACACACACACACACGACTCACAATTAGCTGTTTGAGGCCCGGAAAAGACTGCTCCACACAGTTGGCAGTGAGGACTTGTCTCTTCGCTGCAGCCTGCTCTCCCAGCAGACGCACCATCAGGTCCTTCACTGCATCCCCCTGGAACACACAAGAACGCTGCACAGTGAATACAAATAGAGTAAAGTTACGGAGGTTCAAAGGGTTATTCTTTTTTTTACGTTAGCTATAGTCCAGATAATGTCATGTATAGGCATTATGGAGAGTCAATTGAGAACAATTCATGTCAAGTCAAATGTCTTGAAATGAATACAAACAACAAGGTATGCATGTCTGCTGCCCTGGCTGTTGTACCTGTAGGTTGTCAAACTTGAGCCCGGGCATAGTCAGGCGGTCCCTCTCCACGTACATGGGGCTGTACTGCTGAGTGGCTACGGAGATCAGCACCCTCTGGGTCTCTTCCGAGGGCAGCCAGGCGTCGTATCTCTTGTCCGCCTCGCTCAGGTTCATGGCCGTGGCAAACGGGTCGTCGCTGCCGGAGAACACCGCCTGGAGCTGGTTGAACGGCTGAGGGGAGACGGGTACCGGGGCGGGGGCAGCTGCAGGCGGGGCTCGGACCGGAGCCGGCTCCTCTCGGAGAGGTGGCTGGGGCTGCTTTTGCTGGGGAACAGGGCTGGTTTCGGTCGGGGCGGAGCAAAAGAAGGAGCTGGGAGTGGGGGCGCCTGAGTCGGCAGGCCCTTCCGGGTTGAAGAGGGATGAGGAGAGCTGGCGATCGGGGGTGGGGGCTGCTGCCGTGGGGACAGCTGGGGTCTCAGCATTGGGGTTGGAGACGGAAATAAAGGAAGAGGTTGTGAAAGAGTCAAAGAAATCGGTGGCAGGGTTTAAGTGCCCATTGTCGGAGAAGAACTTACTGAGGCTGGGGCTGGGCTGGCATACTAGCGGAGGGGTCAGCTTACTGGGGGTCTCAGCCTCCACGTTGCCCCCACTACCCATGCTGAAGCTAGGTGATTTGACAAGTGTGGGCTGGAAGCCATCAGGGACCAGCACTTTGGGATGAGTCCCTTGGCTGAAGATGGTGCACACAGGGATGGATTCATCCTTAGGTGTGGCCTCTAGACCAGTTTGCTCCGCCTTGGGGCTAGCAGGGCTTGGTGTATCGCCTTGAACAAAAGTGCAAACGGAAACTGTGACCTGTTCATCTGTGTTCCGCTCCTCTCTTGTTTCCCCTTCCACGCTTTCCTCTGAAGCAGGTGAATCCATTGTTGCCTCCTCCGTTTTGATCTCAGTGGTGTTCTCTCCGATCAGCCCTTCCGTATGCTGCTCCATTTCTCCGTCCCCTGTAGCCTCCCCGGCTGCCGTCTCCACATCGTCTCTGTTGTCAAACTGTTCCAACAGGGAGTCCATGGGAGCCACGTCATCCTCCTCACTGTTGTTGGGAGAGTCAGAGATCATGACACTTTCCATCATCTGGTCGTTGAGCTTGTCTATTAGGCTCTCTGACGGTGTGCTGCTGTCTTCCAGGGGAGTCATGAAGGATTCACCTCCCAGATCAATACTCTCCTCCTGGAAGAGGACCTCTGAGGAGTGCGGTTGGGCAGATGCTAGTTCTTGATGGAATAGGGAAGGAGCAGGTACTTTGCAGGCAACATCTTCCACATCACCAGTTATGTCCAGGGTGACTGGCCTTTGGGCTGGAGCGTCACTGTTCTCCATCTTGCAGCTATTTGATTAGGAAGGGGGAAACAAATTGTATGTGTTATAATCTACACTATACAGAGGTGTGTGCTGATTATGGTTTGTGTAACTATTATGAATAGCTTCATCCTACTTACAACTTACACTTACTAGAATTTTAACTCAAGTCAGTGTAGATGATTGAGCAGAATCATTCTGGGTCTAGATTTGGCTAAATCTTCAGCAATCTATTCTACAGTATAACAGTGGCTGGTACGATTATATGTAGGTGCTGCATAACATTCATTTGCAACTCTGTTTCCATTTCCAGATATATGTCAGTAAAATACTGATGTTTTCAAGATTTAACAAGCTAGTAATTTAGCTGACGATGTTAACGCATTCACGTCACAAGCGCTAAGCGCTAGCTTGCTAGGGAGTAAGTGGTAACGTAAGCACGTTATTAACGTTTTGCAATGTGTATGCTTCACAGCTCTAAACTAAGTAAGACATACAACTAACCCAAACATTTAGACAATCAGATATTTACACATCCTCTGCAGAAATATAAAGGCGTCGATGCTTAGCTTACCTGTGCTAGAGATTTGACAGCTAAGACACCACTACGCCTGCGTGAATCTAGCAGGAAGACAAATGTACGGTGCTTAGCATAGGCCAAATTTCATAGATTACTCACAAAATTGTATTCCTGAAACGTTTGCGTATTTTTATAGTGAAAACATCTCACAGTTCTCCGATCTACACGCATTTTGCGTACGCTTAGTACGTATATTTTGACGTTTGCGGTACTACAACAACATTTTCTGATGTGATGCTTACAATCATTAGCTAGGGACTGCTGGTGTTTCAAACACAAAATTACACTCTCTCGTGAAAATAACAATAAAGCAGATCCTACTTTAGAAGTCGGAAATGGAGGACGATGCTCCTGTGATATATGGTCTTGAATTTCAGGCAAGTAACCAACAATTTCTTGTCAAGCAGCCCAACACTAACAGTCGGTCTTCGATTCAACGTTCGCTAGCTGGCTTGCTAGCTAACTGGTAACAGCTGCATTTCCTGATATTCCATCATATATTTTCCAATCGATGAAATGGTTATTATTCTATACAAAAGAAGAACATAAAGTAATGAAACCCATTTTTGCATAGCTAACTCGTTGCAACCAGTTGCTGTACAATTTCGTTTTCTCTTGCCGTTATGCTGTTCTGCTGTTTTGCTGTGTTCACTAATATTTAGTATAGTAATATCTATACTAGATAATATCTAGTACTATCTAGTAATATGCTCTTTTTTTGTGACTACAGGCCCGTGCCCTTACCGCACAGGCAGCTGAAACAGATGCTATTCGTTTCCTCGTGGGCACACAATCACTGAAATTTGATAACCAGGTAATGCAACTTAGAACATCTCAGAAATGTAGGCTGTACACTCTTAGGCTGCATGCATACAGTTTGCGTCGGGGTGTGTTTGTTGTGTGTTATGTTACCTAGTGGAATCCCAATTCAACTCTACAGGCAACTATTTAATTTTTGCAGTTGGTATTTAGTTTAACAGATTAGCTTTCCCAGAAAAGACTACATCACTGGTTTTACACACTCTCACCACGCTATACCAAACTGCATTTGTTGATGATAGGATGAGCCCAAAGGAAATTCAGTTCCAGTCATGTGTTAAACATCCAAATCTCTGTAAGGCTGGATATTGGGGTTCTCGAAGGTAGATACCAAGCACCATCTAAATCAATATTACACATTCTGCATCTTTGTTATTAAGTTAATATGGACATTCAAAATACTGGTATCAAGTCAAAAGGTGATCGTTGGTGCAGAGGTCTGAAACTTAAAGGCGAACAATTTATTGTATTGTCAATATAAGTCAGTTATGAGTTATCCAAGGAACATTCAATTTACTGTTAGATTTCAGGGTAGGCTATTTGAAACAAAAAATATTTCGTTCAAGTATGTTTTGTGAAGGATGCGTTGGCAAAATTATATGGAAACTTAAGTATTTCTCTCTGCTAGTTTGTGTTTGCTTTACATAGTAGTGCTAAACAATAATATATTTTAGATTTTTACTAGAATTCTTCTTATTCGTTCCCCTAAATATCCCCATATTTGTCAACAAATATTGTCAACAAATTAATCAATGCTATTGCTGAGTATGTAGGCAAAGCCATTTTATAACAGGTTCAAACAGAAAATCATAAGGGGTGATGACACATCTTAACTACTTAGAATACATTTCCACAATATCAGATATTTTTTGTATTGAAAGTAATCCAGATATCATTGTAAGGCTTCTGTACCAACATTATCGATTATGCTTAACAGTGGCACGCAGAGCAATGGTGTCTTTCATTTAGGACAGTTCTGTCCCACAGCTTCTTTGGAAAGTCTGAATGCTGGTGGTGCGGTTGCAATAGCACTTTTCAAAAAACAGTCTGAAGCCTTTGGGTTTAATTTTGGTGAAAAAATTAAGGATTTCTGTTCTGCCATAGACACAATCGGCCTAGGTCTAATTTGAGTTTGGAAACCAAAGAAATAATGCATTATGCCTCATTTAAATTGTGTCGCCCAATTATTGATTAGTTGTAGCTGAGGCTTGGCTTGCCTAATTACTAATTAATGCTAATTTAGCATATTTTGGTGACCCTTGACAATGGTAGCCTAGACTACCTTGTAACCCATACTGTGGTCCGAATGCAAGTATGTCTGAAAAATAATGGTTTCTGGCTATAACGACTGGGTCATAGGTTTGGCTCTCTGAGTACGAGCATAGCCCTGTGTTTTTGTACTTGTTATTTGACAGTATTCAATCTATTCTAATGTTATCCGGAGCTGTGAGCGTGTCTGCTTTTGTGTCTGTGTGTATGTGCCTTCTGCCTTGACGAGGTCATCTCAGACAGATGACGGAAACAGTTGGCTCTGAATGAGGTTAGAAATAATTAGCTCTCTTACGGAGGGGAAAACGGGAGGGGTAGAGAGACGCGTCTGCCTTGAAAGAGGCATCTTTTTGGCAGCGGTTGGTGAGAATTTGGTTGGGCACTGGTTCCAGCTACAGTACCGTGCCTTCCAGTTCTCGCCCACAGATCGGATTTTTGGAACAGTGCATGGTAGATCTATCTCTTTATCTCTGGTGTTACAGTATAGTGATATCCCATTGCTGGCACTCCCCTCCACCAATTAACACATCCAGCGTAGCGTCAGAGAGTTAAACATAGCTCATTGGCCAGATATGTGGATCCGTTGCCTTTTTGATCTCCAGCCATGCATAGCTTAGCCTGCGTAGAGTCCTCCTGGCCTTCCCTCCTTCCATTAGGCGTAATGTGGGCTGAAAATGTCTGTCTTAACTCAGCGAGCACCTCTCCAGCCCCTCCGAGACCAATAATCGGAATGACAGATTCACCAGAGCAGCGGCGTGGCATTAAAGGGTACTAACGAGATAAAGCGCCTCAGCTTGGCACCTCTCGCCCGCTCCCTACTCCTCTGCCCCGCTTACTGTCATCCCCATGGCTAAAGAGCTTTCACCGAGAGGCCCCAAAGTGGAGGCCATGAGCCAGCTCATTTTTATCCCCTCCCTAACACCCCCCACCCCCTCCACCCCGGTCTCGCTTCCCCGGCTCTCTTCTTCACATAATTAAAAGAGCTGGGAAGGGAGCCCAAATGGCTGCGAGCGATGAGTCACTCCCCAGGCCCAGAATAACTGTGGATAAATCACCCTGGGGAGGGGGGACTTCTCTCCCCTCAGACCTCGGTTCATTCAGGGCCCCTATTACCGGCCCTCCTTTTCCCTCCAATTACCCTGTCCCACCAGCCAAATTTATTTGTGTGGCTCCCCTCCATAAAATTATAACTTTGCGTAATAATTTTAGCTCGATGTGGTCCAGCCCAAGGTTAATGGCAGCCTCCCTGACTTTGAGGCAGCTGAAGGATGCTGTGGCTGCCACTCTCAGGCTCTCCTCCCCGCTCCCTGCTCCCCTCCCCTCTGCCTGTAAAGTGAGAGCGTGGCACGGGGACGTGGAGGGTCTGGCTGGAGTTATTGTCCGCTACAACCCCATTAACCGTCCCCCCAGGTGCTGTTAAGAGTCCTCTGCTAGGAGTGACCACCGTTAATAGTCTTATCAAACCTCGGGCTCGACACTTCCACCGTGGTTCAAGAGAGGGTCCAGGGCTAAAATGGGATTCCATCTAAACAAATGAAAACCTTTATGGGGTCGAAAGCGTTGGAGTTGTCAGCCAAATGCTTGCGAGCGAAGAAAGTTTCAGTTCGTTTTTTTTGTTTTGTTAGTTGTTTGTTTTGCTTAACCGACTGTGATTAAAGTGTCACATATCAATCATGGCTATAAGCATTGGTTTCGCTAGCTTATAATCAGACATAGAAGACCACTATGCTAGTACATAATTATCCTCTCTAAACTGAGTTTGAATACAGGGTAATGGAGATAGTGGAGATAGACAGCCAAATAGCCATTCTCCATCTCCTTTTCAACTAATATTAATGTTCCTATATATTTTAGTCTTATTATGGCTTATTATTTCACAATTCTTTGGGAGTAAGACATAAATGCTTTAAGGATGACCAAATCAGTTGCTTGCTATTGATTTATTTGATTGAACATCTCTTTCTGCCTTATCCCACAAAGCAGGGGAAATGCTATGAGTTTAACACCAGTTCTGAAAGAGTGTCTTAATCGTCGCTTTGAAGGCAAAATCAAGAGGAAAAACGCAGCGTGCGAGTGAAGTTGAAAAGAAATCCAAAGTGATGCCGGCGTTAGAGATTGCGTTTCGTGTCATATTAAAGAGGACGGGAACCTTTATTTCTCAGGGACAAAGTGAGGGCTGCTTTGAAATGCAGCGGGCGCGTGTGGAGAGACGAGAGCAGAGGCGCACTTTCTTCTCGCTCACGCCGCGTTCCTCACTGCGCTCTCCTCATCTCTCCACCCCCCCCCCCTCTCTCTCTCTGTCCTCCCCCCTTTCTCCCCCTTCCTCCAGATCCACATCATTGACTTTGATGACGAGAATAACATCATTAACAAGAACGTCCTCCTACACCAAGCCGGCGAGATATGGCACATCGGCGCCAGCCCAGCGGATAAGGCCGTGCTCACCACCTGCTACAACAAGAGTGAGGAGACACGTTGTCCTCTGTGTCCCTCATTCATGCATCTCACTTTGCCTTCTCTGACATAGTATTTTGCTTCATTGGCTTTGCCGTCTGCCTGTTCTTATTTTTGGTCTATCTCTGTCTCTCGTAACCTAGGCCTAGTCACCTGTTTTTATTAGTCCAATCTCTTAATTAAGCAGGTCGCTAAGGGGGCTTGGGGGGGGGGGGGACGGGGACGGGGGACGGACGACTCAATAAGTGGTCATCTCTGGAGGTCCAACATTATATCAATATATCCATATAGTCAATCAGTTCAGATCAATACTGATGTGGATTTAATTTATCCTCAGGAGAAATGTATGCGGCCATGTCAGACACAGCATGGGGCTACATATGAAAGGTCCAAACAGCATGGGGCTACATATGAAAGGTCCAAACAGCATGGGGCTATATATGAAAGGTCCAAACAGCATGGGGCTATATATGAAAGGTCCAAACAGCATGGGGCTACATATGAAAGGTCCAAACAGCATGGGGCTACATATGAAAGGTCCAAACAGCATGGGGCTACATATGAAAGGTCCAAACAGCATGGGGCTACATATGAAAGGTCCAAACAGCATGGGGCTACATATGAAAGGTCCAAACAGCATGGGGCTACATATGAAAGGTCCAAACAGCATGGGGCTACATATGAAAGGTCCAAACAGCATGGGGCTACATATGAAAGGTCCAAACAGCATGGGGCTACATATGAAAGGTCCAAACAGCATGGGGCTACATATGAAAGGTCCAAACAGCATGGGGCTACATATGAAAGGTCCAAACAGCATGTCATGGAGGAATTTTTTCCCGTTATTATAATAACACCACACACTATTTAAATATTTCTAAAGTTTTGGCCTTCTCTCCTGATCAGTGTCGAACAGTTAAGTTGAGCTGAGGTAGCTACCTTCTTCCTTACCGTGACTTTATCCGCCTACCCAATATTTAAAGCTAGCTTTAATTTATGTTTCGTAATGCACATCAAATTTCTCCCGCTTCCCACGCTAGCCGCCGGAATATCCAGTAGAATATGGCAGATGGAAAAAAAAAAAAAAAGAAAGTCTAATTTCATTAAATCTACATGTGATGAGTGGCCCGGGGTCAGAAGATAGCGAGTGAGCAGTGAGCTGCTATCTGAATGGGTTTGGGGCCAGGGGTGTGTCATGGGGAACGGCGAGGGGCACAGGCAACAAGGCCGCGACACGGCAGCGCCAAAAGACAAGCCACGCCGTGTCAGGGCGCGATACGCAACGTGTCAAAGTGCAGTTCAAAGGAGAAATCGAATTACCGTGACATCCAATCTAATGGAGCAGCAGAGTGCAGATCGTATGGCTTCCTAGCGCTTTACATTTGACCGTGTGCGTGTGCGTGTGCGTGTGCGTGTGCGTGTGCGTGTGTTCTTGTCTTGTCCGTCACTGGTGTAGACATCCATGTCAGTGAGGCAGACCGAGGCATGGGAGACAGGCGCAGAGGGCAAGAGAGGCCTCTAGGGGGAGTATACACCAGTCTGTAGAGGAAACCTCTCTCTCTCTCTCTCTCTCTCTCTCTCTCTCTCTGCTCTGCTCTGCTCTGCTCTGCTCTGCTCTTGGAGGGGGCCTCTGTGTGCTTCTTGTGTCAGCTGGGCTCTACATGCTTCAGTTCACAGCATGACAGCTACACTGGCCGGGGTTGCAGGCTTGCCGGTAGACTCTCTGACTGTCAGCACTGTCACGAGGTTGACTTGAATCGAACTTCCCTCCTCTTTGAATATCAGGAAAACTGACAAGTTGTTGGCCAGAAAAACTGGACTTCAGTTCTCTTCCAGTTTTCTGTTGTATGAAACGTGTTTACATGGAACAGGTTATCTGAAACCTGATGTGTTGGCCTGTTTCTTTTTTTTTTTACATGGAACAAGTTCTCTGAGGCATGATGTAATGCCTGCTCTACATGCTGTGTTGGCCTAGCCCTAACCCTATCCCTGATGCAATGCCTGCTCTACATGCTGTGTTGGCCTAACCCTATCCCTGATGTCATGGCCTGCTCTACATGCTGTTTTGACCTAGCCCTAGCCCTAACCCTGATGTCATGGCCTGCTCTACATGCTGTGTTGACCTAGCCCTAGCCCTAGCCCTGATGTCATGGCCTGCTCTACATGCTGTGTTGGCCTAACCCTAACCCTGATGTAATGGCCTACTCTACATGCTGTGTTGACCTAGCCCTAGCCCTCACCCTGATGTCATGGCCTGCTCTACATGCTGTTTTGACCTAGCCCTAGCCCTAGCCCTAACCCTGATGTCATGGCCTGCTCTACATGCTGTGTTGACCTAGCCCTAGCCCTAACCCTGATGTCATGGCCTGCTCTACATGCTGTGTTGACCTAGCCCTAGCCCTAACCCTGATGTCATGGCCTACTCTACATGCTGTGTTGACCTAGCCCTAGCCCTAACCCTGATGTCATGGCCTGCTCTACATGCTGTGTTGACCTAGCCCTAGCCCTAACCCTGATGTCATGGCCTACTCTACATGCTGTGTTGACCTAGCCCTAGCCCTAACCCTGATGTCATGGCCTGCTCTATATGCTGTGTTGACCTAGCCCTAGCCCTAACCCTGATGTCATGGCCTGCTCTACATGCTGTGTTGACCTAGCCCTAGCCCTAACCCTGATGTCATGGCCTACTCTACATGCTGTGTTGACCTAGCCCTAGCCCTAACCCTGATGTCATGGCCTGCTCTACATGCTGTTTTGACCTAGCCCTAGCCCTAGCCCTAGCCCTAACCCTGATGTCATGGCCTGCTCTACATGTCTGACTCCAGCCTTGCCATGTGTCTCCCACCAGCCAGTGAAAGTCGCATGGTGTCGTGCGCGGCCGTGTGGCGCATGCCCCCTGAGTGGGAGTCAGGAAGCCAGGACTCCCCCGACGACTCCTCCCACAACCCCCAGACCCTGGAGCTCCTCTGTCACCTTGACAACAGCACCTACGGCAATGCCGCCTGGTAGGTACACGCCTGCTGGGTAACGTAGTGCAGAGGACAGCCGCAGTGCTCTCTCTTTTCCCGGCGGTGTCACTTTCTGTGCGGCCATTCACGGCTCTTCCTTCGTCTCCTCTCCCCGTTCGCTTCCATCCATCCCTCCGGCATTGAGAATCCCTTTCTTCAGTGGGGACCGAGATGTGTACTTGTTTTAAATAATATGTGGCCTTGTCTTTTTTCCCCTTAGACTGCTTCATCGTTTTCGTTGCTTGTTTTATTGTTTTGCGTCTGTTTTAATGTTTTATGCTGGTGTTTTCCTCTTGGTCAGGGCTCCCTTGTAAACAAAATATCTATCTCAATGGAACTCGCCTGGTTAAATAAAGAATACATAAAATAAAATAAAATCACTATCTCCCTCTCCCTTCTTATCTCTCTCATAGGTTTCTATCTCTCCTCCTTATCTTCCTTGGTCACTACGCCATCTACCGTCATCATCTCCTCTCTCCCCCTTCTCTCTCGTCCTCTGTCCCCTTCCCCTCTCTCTATCTCTCTCCCTTCCCTCCCTGGCTTTCTCTCCATCCTCCCTCCTTCCCTGCTTCTGACCTCCCATCCTCCTTCCATGTGAATGAGTCTGCGGCTGAGTGTATCGACCGACCCACATTCCCCAGATCTTAGTCACAGCCCAGCCTTTTGTCTTAGGGCTGGCTGTGTGCTCCGGCCTCCACTGTGATTCACCGCTGGGCCAGTGGAAATCAATGGCCGTCCCTTTATCGGCCTTTGTTTAGCCACCGTCTCATGATTGCCGTCATTTTTAAAAGCTGAAGTATTTTAGACTTTAAAATGATGTTTGATGTGTTGGAGAACTGTGTGTGTGTGTGTGTGTGTGTGTGTGTGTGGGTGGGTGTGTTATGGGTGTAGATTGATGGTCTTGGTCTCAACAATCTTGACACCCCCTGAGCTGTAACCCTCTCAAGGGCACCACACTTGCGCGCAATTCGAGCAGCGATGTGTAACCCTGTGCATGTCTGTGTAGGAGACTGATGAGGATAAGACTGCCTGCTTGCCATTTACAGTATCTACGTGTGTGTGTGTGTGTGTGTGTGTGTGTGTGTGTGTGTGTGTGTGTGTGTGTGTGTGTGTGTGTGTGTGTGTGTGTGTGTGTGTGTGTGTGTACACATGCTGTGAGGCTCGTGGCCTGAGCTTGGTAGTATTGGCTTCTCTAGATGGATGACTGTGGTGGATGGCCGCCTTGTCCATCTCCCTCAGCCCCCCGTCCTCATTGACAAAACTGGCAGGAAGCACTGCACCAGCAGGCCACCGTGTGTGTGTTTGTGTGTGCGTGTGTGCGTGCGTGCGTGCGTGCGCGTGCGTGCGTGCGTGACCGTGTGTGTTTAACAGAGAGAGTAAAGAGACAGAGGGTGACATGTTTGTGTGTTTGTGTTTTCCTTCCCATATTTCGCTGCCTGTGTGCATTTGCAACATGTTTGTCTATGTGGTTTTGTCCCCCAAACACCAGCCCTATATAAAAAAACAACCTTTTTCAGCTTCCAAATCCCCTTATTGTTTGAGTGGGCAAAGATTCTGGATGGTGCCCCATTGTGGAGGGTGCTTTGAATAGACTTTTTGGGTGGAAAATAGACCAACGGCTAAACAAAGCTGGGAAAAATAGCGTATTCTTGTGGCACAGCTTTTGATTCCAAGCTTTTTTGGTTCCAAAGGCGGTTGGCTTCGATCGGCAGCGGTGAGAGCCGGGGGAATTGATTCCCACAGATCGTTTGGAGCCAATCGGAGCACCTGGAGGAATTGTGAAGCTCAACGGGAGCAGAGTTTGATTTTCTGATGTGGGGTGTGACAACAGGGGTGTGTGTGTGTGTGTGTGTGTGTGTGTGCGTGCGCGTATGTGTGTGTGTGTGTGCGTGCGCGTGTGTGCGCGGTTGGTGGGTTTTGTGTGGATTTCGTGTTTGGTTTGTTTTGGATATTGGGGGTGCAAGTGTTGCGTGTTGTGAGTTATATGTGTGTGTGCTTGTGTGCTCTAGCGCAGTGCGTCTGTGTGTGTATATTCTCCCATGGAGTGTGGTCAGTGTGTGTGTGTGGGGCTTAAGGGTCTACTATGGAGACCCCCCGTTCATATAAACAGTGTGAGTGTGTCTGACTCTCTCCAGACACCTCTCAGGCTGGACACACTCCCTCTGCACCCTCACACACCCCTTACGTGACTTACACACCTAATAACAAGAGTGGCGCTCCCACTCTAGCACTCATTTACACTTACATACATGCTCCTTGTCTCTCTCATGCAAATGGGAAGGCTGAGTGCAAAACGCGCTCTCTCAGCTTCCTAGAGCAGCCCGATATTCTCTCTCAGACACACACACTAACCACACAAAGACACATGCAAAAAGCTTTGTATGCTTGCAGCTGGAATGAAGTCCATCTGGATGCACGGCTGAGAAGCGTTGAACCACTGGGATGAGCTCCTCCCAGACCCACACATTGTGTGTGTGTGTGTGTGTGTGTGGGTGTGGGGTGCCTCTGTAAGCCTCCCGGACTGACTCTCCCTTTCTCCTCACTGTAACGCACCTCCCTGAACCTACTACCATGCTTTACTGTATAGCCTGTTGTTGAGCCCAAGGCCAGACCGCTGCTCCCTGTCTCTCTCTCTACCTCTCCCTGTCTCTCTCCCTGTCTCTCCCTCTACCTCTCCCTGTCTCTCTCTGCCATGTCCTCTCTCCCTCCTCCGCTCCCTGTCTCTCCCTGTCTCTCTCTGCCGCTCCCTCTCTCCCTCCACCTCTCCCTCTCTCCCTCTACCACTCCCTCTCTCCCTCCACCTCTCCCTCTCTCTCTCCACCGCTCCCTGTCTCTCCCTCTACCTCTCCCTGTCTCTCTCTCTGCTCCGTCCTCGCCGTCTATTGCGTCCTCTCTTCTCTCGCTCTCTTTTTTTCAACACTTTCAAGTTAATGAAAACAGTGGAGAGAGAGAGGAGGAGGTGAATGAACAGAGAAACAGAGGCGCCATGAGAGATTCTTTATAGGATCGGTTAGCTGCCGTGAGGTATCCTGGCATGCGGCGTGCGTGTGTGCGTGTGTGCGTGTGTGCGTGTGTGTGTGTGTGTATATGTATGTGTGTATATACACACACACACACACGTGCGCCCGTGACACCTGACACCTTGGGCAGAGCAGTAAAAACTGTCCCTCCTCAGCTGCGGATTTACGAGGTCTATAAACAGCTCTCCTCCCTCTCTTCCTTACCCTTTCTCTGCCCTCCCTCCGTTCTCTGAGCAGGGATGCATATTACCCAGTTGTTTGAGAACTGTGAAACTGACTTACAACTGTCCCAGCCTTTGTATTCTCTTCCTCTTTGCTATCTCGGACACACACACACACACACACACACACGCGCATAAAGCGAGTTTACCGTGGCTTCAAAGTGACAAACGAGTTTAAGGAATAAACGGAAGTCAATGTGTCTCATTTACAACTTGCTGGACGGCGCTGTCCCGAGCCGCCAGCGGGTTGTTTAGGGCGGACTCTCCCACAGGAGCCTTCCCCCAAGGGCCGGAGTGGAACCGGCCAGCGGGTCTCCCCGTTCCTGGCTCGACGTGCCGACGCACAGCCGACTCTGGGGCACCAGCGGTCCGAGAGCGACCCGCTCCATCTGCTCCGCAGACGTCTAAACGGCGGAGATGCCAGCTGACCTCAGGGCTGCCTTTTTATGAGACTCAATCCAATCCACTGGCACTGCCTCCTCTCCTCACACGGTGCCTGCCGTGTGAAACAGCCTGATCATTCTGCCGGCTTAAGACAAATAGTTTCCCTGCCGGCACAGGCGTTTTTCAACTCTGGCGTAACTAACTTTGTCCCTCTCCCTGCCTGCCTGTGTGTTGCAGTGTGTTGTGGGAGCCCCTGGGCGATGGGAAGCGGCTGATCTCTCTGGCCGATAACCACGCTCTGCTCTGGGACCTTCAGGAGAGCTCCACGCAGGCTACGGTAAGACGCCGGCACACTCTCGCTACACACACACACACACACACACACACACACACACACACGCGCGTTACACACGTTATCCACTCACGGATATCCTGGCCTTAACACGAAAGCGCCCGCTCACACCGGCACCGTATCGGACGGTCCCCAAGCCTCATTATTTGATAACCGCCCTATCGGGCCGGTCTTATCACACACACACTCCCTCCCTTCACTAGAACAGTGTTGGAAAGAAGCTAGGGGTGTGCTCCTCTTACTGAGATAACTAGCGTGCGTGCACACACACACACACACACACACACACACACAGTGCACATACATACAACGCCGTCTCTGGGCAGGTTTTGCGGGCCATTCTGAGGTAGAACTCCATCTAGCTTGGTATCTCTCCTGTCACTGTGGTGGGAATAGCCAAAGCAGCAGACAAACTCACAATTTCCATTCTTTGTAAAAACAACAATCGTTTATCATATGAAGTCAGGTTGATGTTGTAATTGTTCCATTCAGAACTCCCGAGGACCATTTTATCACCCATTAGCCATTTCAACAGACGCCGAGCAAGCCCCTCTTCTTGTCTGGTTCTAACCTCGCCCATTAGCTGACTCCTGGCTTGGACAGAACCAGGGTTGTTCTGGACAGGAGTAGGGGGCAGCCATTTGCAGCCTGCGGCTTGGAGCCAGGGGTGTGCCGTGGCTCTGGGCTAGCAGCCGCGCTAATGCAAGGTGAAGAGACTATCCATTATTATTTACCGAATCCGGCCTCGTGTCTCCAGCCCACTCATTTTGCCACTTAGAATGCCCATTACACAGTGATAATGTGTGTGTGTGTGTGTGTGTGTGTTCCATTAGCCTTAGCCACGGGTGATTGGAGCAGGCAAAGTCATTAGTAATGAATGTGTTTATGGAACACAGGCCCGGTCACAGGCCCCACAGAACACAACCCTACAGACACGTTGCGCCGCTGTGTGTCTGTGTGTGCGCATGAAAGAGGCCAAACATGTGAAAACCCCTGCCGTCGTACAGACGAACTCACCAACACAGACACACACACACACACACACACACACAGTTTCTTAGTTTCCTCAGTGTGTGTGTGTGTGTAGTAGCCCTGTGTTGCTCTGCCCCCCTGTGCTGACACTGGTGTAAGGCTGTGTTGTGCACTGGATCCTTTCAGAGAGAGAGAGAGAGAGAGAGAGAGAGAGAGAGAGAGAGAGAGAGAGAGAGAGAGAGAGAGAGAGAGAGAGAGAGAGAGAGAGAGAGAGAGAGAGAGAGAGAGAGAGAGAGAGAGAGAGAGAGAGAGAGAGAGAGAGAGAGAGAGAGAGAGAGAGAGAGAGAGAGAGAGAGAGAGAGAGAGAGAGAGAGAGAGAGAGAGAGAGAGAGAGAGAGAGAGAGAGAGGCAGGGAATAGATAGAAAGGAGGGAGAGAGAAATTCATGCGAAAGATTAGGAGAGATGGAGAGAGTAAAAGAGAGCAAGAGATGGGGAGGTGGGTGGAGATACGCTGGCAGCTTAGACAAATTCCTCCAGTGCTGATGAGAATGCTAATCTTCTTCCCTCTCCACTTCTCCTTTCCTCCTCTCTTCCATCCTGCCCTCCCTTGCTACCTCCCTTCCTGATGGGTGTGTGTGCGTATGTGTATTTGTTTGTTTGTGTGTGTGTGTGTGCACATGGGTGTGCTAGTAGGTGTATGTTTTTTTTGTGCACGTTTTTGGTATGTTAGCACAAGGCTGTTGTAATCTGCGTTCTTATAGATTTGTGAAGAGGAGGACAATTGTGTGTGTGTGTGTGTGTGTGTGTGTGTGTGTGTGTGTGTGTGTGTGTGTGTGTGGGCATGTCTTTGTATGGACACGGCTCATCAATTAGAGACAGCGCTGAAATTCAGTAAGAACATCTTCAATGGGTCACGGAACACCCACACACCTTATCCAGTGCATCTGTTCCTGCACAGAAACACACACACACTCACTGAAATACCGACACTCCCTCACACACAATCCAAAGTCCAGACCAGACAGACTTATAAAAATCGTAATTCCGTGGACAACGAATGCTGGATGAGCTGCCGCTGCCTCCTAAATGAATGCGGCCCCACCGTGTGTGTGTGTGTGTGTGTGCGTGTGTGCGTGTGTGCGTGTGTGCGTGTGTGCGTGTGTGCGTGTGTGCGTGTGTGCGAGTGTGCGAGTGTGCGAGTGTGCGTGCGTGTGCGTGAGAGAGAGCTGTGTGGTTAAGGCTCCTAATTGAGTCAGTGCACTAATCAGCCGTCTGGTTCAGGGTGCACGGGGCCCAGTCAGTGCCGTGGACCCTCCAGCATCACTCCCTGGGCTGCAGGCCTCCGTCCTCCCCTCCTCCCCTTTTCACTTTCTTTTCCTCCTCCCGCTTCTCTCCGTTCTTCGTCAACGTTTCTCCTGTTCCGCTGTTCTGCTGTACTTCTTTTTTCAGCCGCCACCCCCCCCCCCCCCCCCCCCCTCCTCCTCTCTCCTCTCTAGCTGAAATAATGAGAGTGTAGCAGGAGTGTGTGACGAGGGGGTCGATCGATGGCGTGCGGCTCTGCTCCAGTAGGCGGAGCGAAAGTAAAGGGAAAAAGAAAAAGAAAAGGAGGAGGACCACCAAAGAAAGAAAAGAGCCCAACCGCCTTATTTATTTTTTAAGAGCTCTGTCCGCGCCATCTTGTGTGACGCAGAGGAGAACTTGTTAGAAATCCAAACTTTCAGGAGATGCGCTCCGAGCCAGCCGAGGGCCTCTGTGCTCTGAAGCCGTCAGTCAGAATGCAGCTCCCTGGCGTTGGATGGAAGCCTGGAAGGATGGAGGTGGTGATCTGGGAGTAATGCTGACTGACCTGCCTGGGGTATAGATCCTCTGCATGCTGCGGAGGTGAGGCAGGGGTCAGGCTGCCTTCCATTGACCTCTATGCAGCACGGGGGGGGGGGGGGGGGGGGCGGGGGCGGGGGCTGGCTGGCTGGCTGCGTGTCTATAGGGGGTACACAGACACCCTGTCAATACTGCTGACAGACTCAGAGGCTTCTATCCCAACAGACATTTACGATGCGCAGCACGGGAATCCAAGGCCCTCGAGTTGGGTTTGTGCTAGGTGGTGCCAGCAGCGTTTTCCCTTCTCTTTGTAGGTTCCTCACGGTGAAGCCACATTAAGGTCTCTTGCTAACGTGCCGCCTTTCAATGTGCACGCCGTGTGTGTGTGTGTGTGTGTGTGTGTGTGTGTGTGTGTGTGTGTGTGTGTGTGTGTGTGTGTCAACCCTTCTCTCTGCCGTCCCCAGATGTCCAGCAGTGCCACCCTGGAGGGCAAAGGTCAGCTGAAGTTCACCTCGGGGAAGTGGAGTCCCCACCACAACTGCTCCCAGCTGGCCACCGCCAACGACACGGCCATCCGAGGCTGGGACCTGCGCACCATGAGGTGAGCTACAGCCCCCCCCCCCTAACACCCCACCGCACCCCTCCCTTCGCTGACCGCACGCCACGGTAACCCACACAGGAAGGACGGCCTTTCTTTTAGGGTTTTGGTTGAAAAGACAAACCATATCCGGGGTTGCTCTGAAATGAACTTTTGTTGCATTGTCAAGTGAAAGCGAGTGGAAGTGTCACTCTTAATACCGCCGCCAGAAGTGCTTTCCTACACAATGGCTCTTTAATGGCCTAATCACACAGTGTCACCCAGACTAAGGTAGGTGGTGGGGGCGGCCTGTCGTTCTGCATGTACACCTCCCTGTGTATGTGCTCCATCTGCAGAGGGGCTCTGTGTTTGTCGGTGTGCGTGTGTGTCGGTGTGCTTCCAGCAGGGTGATGGAGTGAGGTCAGGCTGTGTGTGTGGGCTCCGCTAGAGGAATAATAATCGGCCTTCTATCGATCGCCCTGATAACGCCAAAGTGCCGGAGGAGAGATTGAGAGAGGGAGGCAGAGAGAGAGAGAACACCAGAGAGCGAGAGTGCGAGAGGAGGGGGGCGGGAGGAGAACCAGAAAGGACAAGACGAGGGAGACGGAGAGAAAGAGAGCGAAGAAACGAAAGAAAAGTGGGGAAATATTTTCCCGAACGAAGACCCCAGCGTTCCCTGGTTCCGTGCCAAATCCAGACCCGGCCTGCTCCTGCATAGATTCTAAATGAAGGCCCCCCAACGGTGTGGACGGAGGGTAGATGATGAGCTTTGTCCCTCCTTCTACTCTTTACAGTCAGGGGAAGACGAGAAGGAGGGAGGGAGGGAGGGCTGGAGAAGCCTGAGGTGTCTCTAGCCCTCGGTGCTGTGCTGGAGCCTCCACTACCATTACGTGGCTTTAGCACGGGGCGAGAGAGGCAAGCCAAGGACACTTAGGTGTGTGTGTGTGTGTGTGTATGTGTGTGTGTGTGTGTGTGCGCATGAGTGTGTCTGTCTGCGCGTGTGAGGAGGGCTTGTGGTGTGGCATACTTGCATGTGAATACTTGCGTGTGTGCATTCAGGCTTGGCACACACACACACACACACACACACACACGCACACACATGCACGTCTGGGACATGAGCATTTCTACGCACGCACACGCAGTAACAGCACACACGCACTCAAGCTTGTGTTTGAGAGAGAGAGAGAGAGAGAGAGAGAGAGAGAGAGAGAGAGAGAGAGAGAGAGAGAGAGAGAGAGAGAGAGAGAGAGAGAGAGAGAGAGAGAGAGAGAGAGAGAGAGAGAGAGAGAGAGAGAGAGAGAGAGAGAGAGAGAGAGAGAGAGAGAAAAAGAGAGAGAGAGAGTGTCCAGTCGGTGTGGCAGCTGTGTGACGCTAGCCGCTCCACTGCGTCCTCAGACGTCCTCTGAGGTGTCTGCTCTCCTCCTCCTCCTCCTCCCCCTCCCCCTCCCTGAGCTGGCCCTGGGCACGTCACACCGTGTGGCAGCCCAAACAGGCCAGCCCCGGAGAGGGACGCTGGAAGACACACAGACAGACGCGGGGGCAGGGGAACCGCACCGAGCTGTGGCTCTAAAAACAACACTGCACACAGGCACACGACGGGACGATGTAATAGTATAATGGAAGATTACTTCCATTATACTATTACATCGTCCCGTCGTCCCTAATACCTGTGCAATTATAAGCGCTCTGACTGAGGGGAAACGCAGGGAAAGATGGCTTCAAAAAACGGCAATTCTGGAATTCCTCTTTGGTCTGAAGTCTGTTTTTTTCACAAGCATCTAAGCAGAGAAGCTGAAATGGAGAAGTTGTTAGTTAGTAAAGGGCCGGCTCTGTGGAGCCTTTGAATAACATTAGACTTGCTAAAAGGCATTTTTAGGGTTTGTATGCGTATGCGTGTGCGTGTGCGTGTGCGTGCACTGCCCAGTGGTGCTGCCAAAGGCCATACTGTCACAGGAGGGTGTGTGTGTGTGTGTGCACTGCTGTCTGATGGACATGCAGTGTTTTCGACTGTGTGTGTGTGTGTGTGTGTGTGTGTGTGTGCCAGTGTGGGTTCTGCGTGCGCTGCTTTGGCTGGTCTGTCAGTGGCAATGTTGTCACGGCGCATCATCCCCAAAAACTCCCATTTGGAACGACAGTCCACTTTAAGGGGGCAGGAGACATATAATCACACGCCAACATGCACACTCCCTCTCTCCTCTCCTCTTTTCTCTCTTCCCTTCTCCCTCTCTCTCTCTCTGCCCACTCTCCTTCCTTCTCTCTCCTCTCTTTCCCTCTCTCTCTGTCTCTCTCTTTCTCGGGGAGTCAAGGGAAGGCAGCCTGACTGCAGCACTGCACTGCGTTTTAGTATGCACCCTGCACTACACTCTGCTGCCACAGGCCTTGCACACAGCGCCCAGGGTGTTTATGAAACCCCCAGAATGAGGTGTGTGTGTGTGTGTGTGTGTGTCTTTGTACACACGTGTGTCTTGGCTTTGTATGGTTACACGTCCCACCAGTCAGAGGGTAAGTCAAAAACTAACCTGGCTTGTCAAGGAGAGAGAGAGTGATCGAGGTCCAAGCAGGGAGTGTCAGCACCAGAGAGATGATTGATGCGTTGCAGTCCAGGTTAGACTCCATCTTAACTGGAGGGGGCCAGAGCCTTGCACTGGACAAGAGGAAGACATTAAACCTGTATAGTTTTGCTCTTTGGAACTTTTTGTCTATCACTTCTTTGATATGCAACAGAAGTAAGAAAACAACATTTTGCGAACGGGCCGCCCGCGAAAAGTTGATCATTTTTCATCCTCTTATTCAAATCCAGGCAATTATGTAAATGCAGCACTTATTCCCAAACAGCGCTGGGAGAGATTCCTCTGTTTGTTTAGCGGTGTAACCTTCTGAACCTTCCCGCCTGTCAAATAAATCCTAGGTAACCTTTTCAGAGCCCGGGAGACGGGGCCATGGCCTAACTTTCACGAGGCCCAAACACGTCCTGCCGTCGAGACTTTGGACGTCATCGAGCTCTCTTCGGTTCACCTCAGGTGGCCCCTGCCTACCTCCACACGTTCTCCTTCTCCGTTGGCTGCCTAGCGACACACGCTCCTTATCATCCGGCGTTTGCTTTGGGCTGCGGCGTGCCTCCATCAGTCGTCTCTTCTGTGTCCGCCCGCCCAGTCCGATCCGTGGCTTCAGACTAAGCGATGGCTGGGAAATGAGAGCTTCCACGTTTTTTTTCCCCCTGCGATCTCTCCATCGGCTATGCCGTTTGATGAGGGGATCCTGAATGTTTATGCATGGACAGACTCTTCCTCCTTCCTGCGTTTTTCCTTCAGTCTCACACTCTGCCGCTCCTCTCCTCCTACTTTCCCTCCTTCCATATGCCGTAGATCTACCCCTCTCAAAGGAAAGTTGATAGTATATTTATAGTTAAATAGTTATGTCATCTCTTAGTTTTCTTTCGTTCCCTAGTCGTTGTCATGGTAACTGAAACCTATGTGTGAGTTGTCTTTGTCACAGAGCAGTCTATCACTGTGTGTGTGTGTGTGTGTGTGTGTGTGTGTGTGTGTGTGTGTGTGTGTGTGTGTGTGTGTGTGTGTGTGTGTGTGTGTGTGTGTGTGTGTGTGTGTGTGTGCGCGCGCATGTTTATTTCGCATATCTGTGTGTTCATGAATTACAACCATCTCCTTTTGGTGTGTAGCCATGTGTGTAATAGCCCCTGGTGGTGGTAGTGGTGTGTTTGTGTGTGTATGTGTATGTGTGTGTGTGTGTGTGTGTGTGTGTGTGTGTGTGTGTGTGTGTGTGTGTGTGTGTGACTTTAGATGCGGTGTGTCGGCAGGCTTAGGCCTGGAAGGCCCCTCTAATCCCTCTGACTTTGTCAGGACTGACTGAGCGTTGCCAGTGGACAGGGGAGAGGGGGTAGGGAGGAGCAGGGAAATGGCCAATCTAACCCAATGTACTGCTCCATTTCCTAGTTGCACGTCCTTTTCCACGGCTTTATGGCCCCCCACCTCTCCCGCCAGGGGGTCAAGGCGCTTACTTGGAAGTCCGGGCAAGGAGGAATGGGATACATAAATACACACACACACATGGTGTTGTGAAATGTATCAAATATTGTCTATCTGGAAATGTGTAAGGAGGAATGGATTTGTTACAATATTATTTATATTTGACCTGACAACTTACTGTATTACATGTTATTATTTGTGAGGATACATGGAATGGAGATATCCCAACTCACCCTCAACTCCAGGCTGTCCCCACCCTCCAACCTGGCCCAGGCCACTGATCCACACACAGCCAGTCACCCTGCCCCCCCAGCCCCCAGCCCCCAGGTCATGCTCCCGCTCTTTTTCTTTTAATGAGTTTTTTAATTGGCGTGTTAATTGCGTAATAAGATCAGCAGGCTGCTTGCTCGCGTGCTAGCTGGTGGAAGGCGCAGCAGAATTGGAGAGGGATGGCAGGAGAGAGAGAGAGAGAGAGAGAGAGAGAGAGAGAGAGAGAGAGAGAGAGAGAGAGAGAGAGAGAGAGAGAGAGAGAGAGAGAGAGAGAGAGAGAGAGAGAGAGAGAGAGAGAGAGAGAGAGAGAGAGAGAGAGAGAGAGAGAGAGAGAGAGAGAGAGAGAGAGAGAGAGAGAGAGAGAGAGAGAGAGAGAGAGAGAGAGAGAGAGAGAGAGAGAGAGAGAGAGAGTGTGTGTGTTCCCCCTCATCACCCCCTCTCTCCTCTGTCTCCCCTGCAGTCAGATCTACTGCATAGAGAACGCCCATGGTCAGCTGGTGCGGGACCTGGACTTCAACCCCAACAAGCAGTACTACCTGGCCAGCTGTGGGGACGACTGCAAGGTCAAGTTCTGGGACGTCCGCAACATCAGTGAGCCCGTCAAGAGCCTGGAGGAGCACTCGCACTGGTGGGCGGCACACACACACACACACACTCTTTCTCAACTTGTACTCACTCCGAGTAGACAAAGTACTAGTACATTCCAGGTCTAACCACCCCCCTTGCTAAAAGGCATGAGTTGACCTGGAGGCTCCAGCAGTGTTCTTACCTGTGGGCTGTCAGGTAACAGGCCAGACTGAGGGGCTTATACGGCAACACACCTGGCCCCAAGCAGGACCCCCAAACAGCAGCAGACACTGAGGCATGATGCCTTGGTCTCACCGGGTCTCACAACGGGACCCCCCCCCCCCCCCCCCCCCCCCCCCCCCCCATGGTCCAGTGGTCTAAGTGGTTCTGTAGTGAGACGGGGCTGGTCTGCCAGGACCATCCTCCGGCCGTGCTCTATGGTCTCCCTCTCCACTGCAGAGTTCAATGCAACGCAACACAGTGTCTGCTGCTACTGCAACATCTAGGCTCTGCGTGTGTGTCTGTGTGTGTGTGTGTGTGTGTGTGTGTGTGTGTGTGTGTGTGTGTGTGTGTGTGTGTGTGTTGTCGTGTGCGTGTGCGCGCATGCAAGCGTGCATAGCAAAGGCCCCCCACCTCCAGGCCCCACACCCCCATTTCACAGAGTGAGCTGAATTGATAATCGTCCGTGTAAGCCAAACTGAGCTACAGCCACTGCACACACACCAACACTACATGAAAACAACACACACACACACACACATATAGTCTCACCCATATGTATCTACCTGCTCCTGCCCACATTAACACCTTCCCTGGCACACACAATGACCTTGCAAACAAATGTACACACAGACACACAAGGGGCAAACACACACTGATGCCCTCGCATACATTCAGACCGCCATGCACTCTCTCTCTTTCTCTCTCTCTCTCACACACACACACACACACACACACATTGTTATCTGTAAAAGAAAGATAGACTTGTCAAACGTATCCATAATGGGAGATAGCTGCAGATTCTATCTTTTTTGCTGATAGCAGCTGCTAGTGGGGGGTGTCTGTGGTGTGTGTGTGTGTGTGTGTGTGTGTGTGTGTGTGTGTGTGTGTGTGTGTGCACAATTGTGCCTCTGCTTATCTGTGTGTGTGTGCGTGTGCGTGTGTGTGTTTTAGGGGTGCAGACGGTATAGGGCCCCAGGGCATGGGGTATTAGGGACTATTTTTTAGCAGGGAAGCGGATTAGTTGAGCGAGGGGAGCGTCATGGCTGAGGCAGATTTTCTGTCAACAACCCCAGTTATCCCTCAATCCCTCTCCGTGAGGAGCAGGATCCTCTTCTGAGCCCTGCCCTAGGCTGGGGAGGGGAGGGGGGTGGGGGGGAGAGAGAGAGAGAGAGAGAGAGAGAGAGAGAGAGAGAGAGAGAGAGAGAGAGAGAGAGAGAGAGAGAGAGAGAGAGAGAGAGAGAGAGAGAGAGAGAGAGAGAGAGAGAGAGAGAGAGAGAGAGAGAGAGAGAGAGAGAGAGAGAGAGAGAGAGAGAGAGAGAGGAGAGAGAGAGAGAGAGAGAGAGAGAGAGAGAGAGAGAGAGAGAGAGAGAGAGAGAGAGAGAGAGAGAGAGAGAGAGAGAGTCAGTTTAGCGTAATCATCGCTGCTATGCCGTAAGCACAAATATGGATAGGTAGCATTAGCCAACAGAAACAGAGCGTCTCAATTAAAGGCACACTGTGTTTTAACCTGCACGCTCCCCTGCGCATGTGTACGTTTGCATGTGTGTGTGTGTGTGTGTTTCTACTTACCTGCTAGTGTTGGCGTTCATACAATTTGTTCCCGTGCGTTTTTATTTTTTGCTTACCGTGTGTGTGTGTGTGTGTGCGCGCGCGCGCGCGTGTGTGCACGTGCGTGCGGCCCTCAGGGTGTGGAGCGTGCGCTACAACCACTCCCACGACCAGCTGGTGCTGACGGCCAGCAGTGACAGCCGGGTCATCCTGTCCAACATGGTGTCCATCTCCTCCGAGCCCTTCGGCCCCCTGGTGGACGACGAGGAGCTGAGCGACGCCGAGGACTCCCAGCAGGACGACAAGTACGACCCCCCCCCACACACACACACACACACACACGCACACACACACACACCACCCTAACCTCCATCTCCCGTTAAGGGACACCTCCACAAGCCAGTGCAAAGGAAAGCTTACCAGCCCACTTCCCTGGTCATTTGTAAGGGACAATTTGGGGTGAAATGCAAAGATATGTTTAAAGTGTTATGGACATTTTCAGGTTTATGCAGAAAAGAACCTACGAGGTGAGACTTAAGGCAATTATCAAAGTACCATTTTATTAATGAGCACAGAGAGCAAGTCTGTACACAGAGAAATTCCTACAGTGAGTTCACTCCAACAACATAGTAAGTTTTGATTTGTTGACCAGATGGAAACGAGTATATCGGTCTAAACTGAACAAATCACTGGCCACCAAGACTTAATAGTCAACCCTGGAGAAATGAAAGGTATCCCAGCCTCTCCGTCCTCCTCTGTTCAACTGCTTTAGAGCATAAAGGCATTCTGAGTCACGTTCCGCGTTCGATCAAGAGAAGCGAGTTGCAGACAACTGGCATCAACAATGACCTTACAAAGCCAGAGAAAGAGATGGGGAGAGATAGAGAGGGAGCTCATTAGTAATAAGTGTCGTCCTCAGATCGACCAACTCGACCCTGTGTGCGTGTGCATGTGCGTGCACACATTCGAACATGCGCATATCCACTCTGCGTCTCCTCCACCTTGCGTGTTCCCACATAACCTGTCTGTCTTCACATGTACGTGTGTGTGTGTGTGTGTGTGTGTGTGTGTGCAGGTCCAGGGAGCCCCTGCAGGACAGCGTGGTGTCCACCTATGAGGAGCATGAGGACAGTGTGTACGCTGTGGAGTGGTCCTCTGCCGACCCCTGGCTCTTTGCCTCGCTAAGCTACGACGGACGCCTGGTCATCAACAGGGTTCCCCGTGCGCTCAAATACCGCATCCTGCTCTAGGGCAATGTGTTTGTTTGTTTGTGTGTGTGTTTGTGAGTTAGTGAGTGAGTGAGTGAGTGAGTGAGTGAGTGAGTGAGTGAGTGAGTGAGTGAGTGAGTGAGTGAGTGAGTGAGTGAGTGGCGTGCGTGCGTGCGCTTGCCTGGGAACGCGCTCTCTGGAGGATCGGAAACGCTAGTAGCCAGGGAAACGCATTGACCTTCCATCGCCCTGGTAACACCAAGAATAGGAGACGCCATTATCCCATTTGGGGGCAGCAATTACCCTGAGTGACTTATTCACCCCTACATGACTCTAAGATGATATGTGACAAAACGTGCTGTTTGGAGTACTGTAGCTCCATCACCCCTAACAATAAACATCTTGAATGGAGACTGGCGTATTTGTACTGCTATGGGGACAGCTCCATGCCTCTATAGGCTTCTCCATTGCTCTGTTCCCCCTGTCCTCTCTCCCCCTACCACCGTTTGGATCATTTCCCTCTTTCCAATTGCTCTCCTCCTCCTCCTCCCCTGTCCTTTCTTTCATCTCCTTCCTGCCTGCTCCTCCCTTTAAACCTCTTCCCTCTCTTTTTTCCCCCCCTCCTACTCTTCTTCTTCTTCCGTTTTCCTCTCTGCCTCCTTGCAGCGGTCTCCTTCCTACCCCATCCACTTCCTTTCTCTCTTCTCCGCCCGCCCCCTCCTCCTTTCCGCCCCTCTCCCCTCATTTGTTCTCCTCCCTCCCTCCGCGCCGTCGGTACAGTGTGTGTTGAGGCTGGTCGATAGTGACAGTCGTAGCCTTCGTTACGGCAGACACCATTGACAGCCCTTTTAATTGCAGCTTGACTCTGTGGATCTCTGACAGACGCGCGTGCACATGCACGCACGCACACACACACACACACACACACACACACACACACACACACACACACACACACACACACACAGCAGTGCCAGGGGAGGGGTACGGGTTCTTCATTAGCCATGCCAGGCGGCACGGGAGGCACATCCACTGAATACAAAGTGTGTTCCACTATCTGCTCGGAAACACAGCTCTCTGTGACACACACACACACACACACACACATACACACCTCGTTACTCTGCAGTCAATTATTGAAAGGGGGTTGGGGATAAGAATGGGGGTAGGAGTTAGTGTGGTGGTTAGGGATAAAGTAAGGGCTGAAAAGGTAATCTATGAATTCAACCCTCTGGAAATGTGCAAAGCCTTTCACATGCACATGTGCTGTGTACACACACACACACACACACACACCAGCTCACACCACCCTTGGCCTCAGCCATCTCTATCACTCTCCGTCAACTGTTGACATGGGTACTGGTGTGTGAAGAGGAACGGGGGGAGCGCTTGACGTGTGTGTGTGTGTGTGTGTGTGCGCGGAGGTTGTGACAGAACGTACTGTGCTGGACAGCCAAGTGGAAAGGTAGTATGTAGTGGACAAATACGCTGGACTGTTCGATCAACAACTCTCCGTCATGGATGTTTATCTTTTAATTTCACAATAAATATTGAAGTGGGCATCGATTGACTCGTCTGCTTAGTATTCCTGAACGTGTCTCCTATTAACGATATTAACTAAACAAATTAAGCTCAAGTATGATGCATTGATATTCAATACACAATTACTACCTCGGGAGAGCATAAATGCTGAAGTTGCAAACTCCGGAAATGCTCATCGCGCTGCGCACAACTGTTTTGATGGCCACGGGCGCACTATCCGGTGGTTTCCGTGGTGCACAACCAACAACAGCTTGTGATTGCGGTGAATCGGGAAGTGATGGGGCGGGTTTTTTCTTGTTTCATATTTCCTCCTGTCTCGCGGGGCCAGCGTGAGCTGTAAATATCAGTGAAAGAGCCTTGGGCCACTGACGCATGCCTTGGCGTGACTTGTCTCTCACGTCCCGAGCCATTCCCCTTTGAGTTCAGCTGCCGAGACTACCAGATGAATAATCATCGCCAGGCGACGACCTTTGACCTGGAACCTACATCAGACGACCGTATTTACTGGTTTTGTTGCATGTGCCTGACAGAAGACATGTCCGTAGGAAAACTGAGGGTGTTGTCGGGAAATGAGTTCTGTCTCAAAGTGATTCCTCCTTGTCTTCACCATCCTCCTCATTGTCCTCTGTCACACTCTCCTACGATGGCGAGCAGCCACTAAATACAGCCTACCCGCAATATCTCATTAGTTCTGTTTTTACTGTTCTTATCAATCTTCGAGTAATGTATTTTTTCCATTGAAGATAACCTTTGTCATGAATTAAGTGCAGTGTAAATAGCCAGGCATAGGTGTGTTGGTATGACCTGAAGGGGTGTGGCTCTTGAATACGTTCTGTCCGTTTGATGTTGATGTACCCTTATTGTTGAGACTATTCTGATCTGTTTCAGGCATCAGGCATCTTGTTCGCCAATAGTTAAGATCCATTGGAGTTGCTTGTCCTGTTTACCATCCTTGTGTTAGAACTGTATGCTCATTTCAATATATCTATATAGTTGCTGCATTAGCAAGGTTTACTTATATACTTAATGTAAATGCTCTCTACCATAATGGCTTTCTTTTTTAGAATTCCTAGGAAGCATAGGCCACACTATTATCTCACTTCAGTTTTCCTGTAATATTTACTTTTTATATAAATAGTATAAATGTAAAATACACCATATTTCTCACACATGTGTTTGCATAAATGTTTTAAATAGCAATAATCATACCTTGGGGCATATGTGTGCGGTCCTTTGAGGGTGCAAGGCGGAATTGGATTCAGCTGCTGTGAAAATGAAATAAATGAAATTATATTTCATTTAATTATTTATTCATGTCTTTGGCAACCTTGGGGGAACCCAGGTGATTATTACCTTCAAGAGACTCTCTCATTTGCATGGGTGAAATTTGCACAAGCCCTTGAAATGAAAATGATGCACAAACAAGGCAGGCGAGAGAGAGGAAGAGAGGGGCTGACGGGGAAACGTCGGCGGTATTAGCAGGGACCCGCGGGGTGGTTGTGGGACCGTTTGGATTGAGTTAGGGGGAGGTGGAGATGTTTGAGGCCCGGGACGTGTCCCAGACGACACGGTGCTGCTGGCTTTGAAGGTTGCCCCCGCCCCCCCCCCCCCCCCCCCCAGTGTTTGTTGCAAGTGTGTTCTTGTTATTTGTCATCCATTTGTAAGCAGTTTCGCGGACAAACATGTCAATTTAATATCATTTTACACACAGGACATTATGCACTTCATGACAATCTACTTGGGACATGTAAAGCTTCAAATGAATGTTTCTGTTATTGTGGATAGACTCAGTGTCTCCTTTGCCCAGCGTTAGGTAATGCTAAATGCTCCAGCCTCTGGCTCCTTAGCAGAGGAGGCAACACAGTCCAAGGCCTTTTGATGCTGGCTCAGAGAATACAGGGATAGCGACTTTCTCTGACAAGCCCCTCGTCGACAGAGACACGTACTGTGTGCCATAAGCTACTTATTTAGCATCGCTTCCCCACAAGATAAGTTTGTGAGAGATTGAGGACTAACGAGAATTTACAGGCGCAACCTATATTTAGGGTGCGCCTTTATAAAATCCTTCTCCCCTTGTACCGCTTTTTAAATCCCGGTTGTGAATTGATGTCCTTCCTTGCTTCTCTCTCTGTCTGTCTCTTCCTCGTTCTCCGTTTTGAACAGGGTGCTCTGGAGTGCACGCTCAGGATGCTGTCAGTGCTGTCCAAAAATGTATTTCCAAAACCCAAAGAAAACAACCAACAAGCTAAGTTACCACAGACGCACACACATTCGCACTCAGACACACATTCCGATTTCAACGTTAGAACGCCCATTCTCAGAACCCGGCGTGTATCATATCATTAAGCTCTGCCACCGGGACCGACCTTCATTCTTGTGATGTGAGAGGGAGCACAATGGGCGAGCGTATCTCGTCCAGGCATGTGCCGGGCTCCCCTCTTCCACCTCATTGTTCCTCAATTACGGAACAAGCACACGGGGTGGATCTGATGTTATTTATGGTCCTTTGTCACCACGTCGCACGTATAATTGCCTCTCAAAAGCTGTAATTGCATTCATTACTCATGTCCACCCCGCGATAGTCCGGTTGAACTCTCCGCACAGTGTCTCCACGGAGATTGAGAGCCAGGTCTGGTTGAAGGGCGTGCAGGTCGCACAGGTCGGCCACATTGGATTGTGGCGTTGGTGATGTAATGCTGTACTGTCCTGCCGGGAAAGGCATTCGAGTGTGGGTGTCGCGTTACAACTGTGCTTGTAAGACTCAATGCAAACGGTGGAAAACGATAACCTTGGATGAATGTAGAACCTATTTGAAATATGTCATCGTCACGAGAGGCTTCACGGAGACACCTCCAGCTCCTACAAGCGGGTTCCTGAGACCGGTCATGAAACGATGAAGGCTTATGTTGTGCGCCATCACCAGTGTTCTGCCAATGCGAAGTGACAGGGTGTATGTGTTTGATCAATGGAGCACAGCTTGGGGACACGGAGGGAGACGAGGCCCAAGCCGCACTTGACCTGCCCGTCAATCACACACTCACTCTGCCCTGCCCAAAAGTGTCACAGCATGAAATCCATTAAGGGCAATTTAGTCACGCCGCAACACCTCAGAGCTCCTGGAAAAGCAATCAGTGCAATTGTGCATTAATTATGTATTTTCAAAACATTGGCGATCAGAGTTGATTGTGTGGTGGCGGCGTTTCCACTAAGTTGTCTGGACAATCTACGGTACCTGTTCAGCGTTTCACCGTTCATGGTGAGGTACGGTTCTTGAGAAGGGAGTCCGACTCCTGCGCCAGACCTTCTGTCTGTATCCGGGCCTGTCTCTGTGTGGGACCGGCCTGTCCTCCACTGAACCCTGGCCGTTGGTCTGTCTGGGCTGTGTGCTGCCTCACCGCGTCTGATGGGTCAGCCTCCGTGTAACGCTCGGACACACTCGTGGGAACTCCCTGACCCAGATCCGTCTCCTCTGCCCACACGCACCCACCCACACACAGACGCACACACACACACAGACCAACGCACAGACACACATAGACACAGCCGCAGACCAACATAGACACACACGCAGACCAACACACAGACACACATACACACACGCAGACAAACACACAGACACACACACACACACGCAGACCCACACACAGACACACACCACTCGTTATAGTGTTCCCTGCCCACTTGGTGAAACCTACACAAATGTGCTTGCGACGTTGGTCATTGACAAGATGTCGGGTGGGGGAAAACCCCAGAGGTGACGAATAGAGGCAGTGAACCCTCTATATCCTCCTCTTTTCTTTTTTTTCTTTCCTGGGACGAGTAAATACACACACACACACACACACACAGCCACAGTTCCACACATGACACGCAACGTGTTTATGTGTGGACCTCCCCACTCCAGGAAGGTGCTTTTCTATGGTGTGAAAGGCGCTGAAGGTCTTTCCATTCAGAGACCAGCTTTGAAGGGCTCTCAACGACATCTCAGCTCATTGCAGTTCTGCTTGTACTTCTTACACTGGCTCCATTCCGTTCGGTTTCCTGCTGTGCCGTTGGTGCAGGGATTGGACTGTCAGGTTCAGAAGTAGCCTCTCGTGGAGGTAAATTCTACAGGAGCTGGTTACCATTTATTTCTATTACTCAAATGCAATCAGAATCCATTATTTGGCCCCTTTAATATGCTCTTGAGATATTTAAAAAGGGCTATCAAAACCCAAGACCGACTGATTGTGTAAGAAAGTGCAAAAAGTTTCTTTTTCGCTTGACACCACCGGAGAAGACCTTGTAAGTGACGATTCCAACAGAATCTTTGTAAGAGCTAAATGATATTGACTCCATGACATAGTGTTTGTTCTAGATGTACATTGCTTATAGTTTACTTAGCATTCATTTGTATAGGTACTTGTATTCATATGCTCTCATGGGATCTAATGAAATGTTCCTTTGCCTTTAGCTGCCACTTGTGCCCAGTATTTACCATGAGTTATTTTTCTCTTCTTCTATTGTTGCCTTGCATATTTAACCCTAATTATAGCTAATGAATATTTGATAGAATGCATGATCAAAATCATGTAAATGCAGGTCCTTACTTTATGCAGTGGATTCCGTTGGAATGAGATCTGTGTGTGTGCTCGACCTGCCTCATGTGATGTAGTGACAAGCGTTTGACCATTTCCTTTTCATCTGTCAATGTGGCCTCCCGAGGCCCCACACTGTCTTCTCCCTCTCCACATCAATCTCTCCCTCTCCCCGTGTTTCCCAGTGTCCTTTCCCTATTCCAACTTTAGATTTTCTCTCTCTCTCTCTCTCTCTCTCTCTCTCTCATCTTCTCTCTCTCTCTCTCTCTCTCTCTCTCTCTCTCTCTCTCTCTCTCTCTCTCTCTCTCTCTCTCTCTCTCTCTCTCTCTCTCTCTCTCTCTCTCTCTCTCTCTCTCTCTCTCTCTTCATCTCTCTCTCTCTCTCTCTCTCTCTCTCTCTCTCTCTCACACACACGCAGGCGTAAAGCTCCCTCCCCGTTCTCTGCCTCTGCTACAACAGTGAATTAGTATTACCGCTATCAAAAGCTGGTGTGAGCGCCATTCATAGCTGCGACAATCTACTCTTTTTAGTGTAGGCTTCTTTATCTGCGAAGGTTTGTGTGTGTGTGTGTGTGTGTGAGAGAGAGAGTCTATGCCTGCCTGCTATAATAAGCCTCCTCTCCCCCCTACTTCCCCCTCCCTCCAGTTCCACTTTCTCAGCGTTGCGGGTGGAGAAGGAGGAAGTGACCTATATAGGCAGCCTCTCTCTCTCTTGCTCCTCTTTCCCCGTCTCTCGCTCTCTCACTCTTTCTCCTGTCTGCTCCAGCTGCCTGCCTCCCTGCCTCCATGCCTACTGCTGCATTTCATGAAGATGGGGAGGTGGGGGCGACTGGGGCTCCTATATGAATAATTCACCGGATGCCTCAACGCGACTGCCTTCAATAAACCCATCCCCCTTAATGAGTCCTAATGACAGTCACAGTGTTGAGACAATCAAAGTGTGTGTGTGTGTGTGTGCATGCATGCGCTTAGATGAGTAATGGGGTTTTATACTTATCCGTGTGTGTGTGTGTGTAGGTGCATGTGCGTGTGTGAGGGTGCGTGGCGATATGTGCGTGCAGGAGAGCAGAGCTCAGCGGTGCCTTTGCCCCAGGCTCTGCCAAAGCTGCCCAAGGTGATACTACCTGAGACTTTGAAAAGTACATGAAAGCTGAGGGCACAGCAGGGGCTCACCGGCGCACCCTATGTAGGGCGTTGTCGAAGGCGAGACGGAATAGGATCACCGCCTCTTTGAATTGTTTCCTGAATTTGAACGTGGTTGGAGAATGACTTGGTCATGCATGTAATGTGGTCAGGCCTCCAGTCGGCGTCGTTCCAGGTCAGCCGGAGTTCAGGCTCTGGGCGCTGGGTTTTCTTCAAACGTCCCTTGATATGTTTACTGCCAGTGCGTCACAGCATGCCCTATGACTGTGAGGCTCAAGCTGAGAGGAAAAGCTTTTAATAAAATGGATCGTTCGCGTTCCGACGTTCACCTTTTTCTGAGACGGGTCTTCCGCGGCTGACCTGGTGGACGTCCACCCCAGCAGTAGATGCAGTCCGACCCGCGGGGCAAAGCCGGCACACAGGTGCCTGGGTCCAAGTCACCAGACAGCTGGGCCACCCGAGGTGGGCCATGGCTCCGTCTGCGATGGATGGGCACAGGCAGCTTGGCCAGCCCACGGAACTTCTGGGGCCGTATGGAGGAGTAACAACAGATGTTGGCTCTGAGCTGGTTTGGTTGACGGGCGGCTGTCGCCATCTCGTTTTGTGGGGTTTCGTTTTGTGTGGCGCTATCAGAAGGATGTTTTCCAATTTTTTCGAGAGCATACTGATAATACATTTTTGGTTTGTTTGGTCATTATGGGTTCGAGTCATTTTGAAGACCTTGGAGAACAAGACTGAACAACTCAATGTACTGGGAGTTTTAGCACCGTCTAAGCAGATAGCTCACGGAATGATAACGTATGCTGTCAACAGTAGGCATATGCAAGCCACAAACTAAGAACTCCTACATTGCTTGGATATCCGTCTAAATCAAGCGTTATGCATGGCCTGCTATCCAAATAGAAAATATGGAAGCGGGAGAATCAGATGTTTTGTGTTTGCAAATCTGAAAATATCTCAGCCTCCCAAACAAGCGTGGGGATTTGGGACTCGACAGCTTAATAGAATGATTATTCAAATCTGGCTAATAGGGGAAATTGGAAGTGCAAAGGACTGAGAGGCTTGGTTTAAAAAGCTCTGCTCCGGGGGGAATGCATTAAGCAGTGTTTCCGAGGGTTACATGTCAACAACATGCAAATGGACCCGAAAAGGAGGTAAAATATACCGCTGTGGAGAAAACAATCCATGTGCAATTCAGCCACCCTGTCTATACTGCGGATTGCTTCCACTGCCAGGGCCAGTCTAAATGCATCCTCCTTCGTCTCTGCTATGCAAATAGCATCGTCATGCCAGAATCACGGCAATTAGGGTCCGGAAGGAGATGGCCGTGTTTCTCACGGCTTATTGCACCCACCGTCTGCTCCAGACGCGCCGCCACGCTCTCTCAGCCTCTTGGGTAAAGAGAGAAAAAAAGGGGGGGGGGGTCTTCTCTTTTGTCCCCAATCTTTGTATATGGCCTTTCTCAAAAAGCCTGTTTGTCCACTTGGAAAGCCTGCTCCAACCAGCTTGGTGTAAAGGAGATAAGACGCAGGGACTTAGAGCGCTCTCCTCTGAGGAGCATGGCTGGTCGCCGCTGCTCATATGACTGTATGTCTGCCGCAAATCTGCCTGATGTCCGGGTGTTTTAGGGGAAAACGTAGGCTTTTGAACAGAGTGCTCTTATGACTGGCCCTTAAACTGCAAACCCGTCGGCCGACTGAAACACGACAGTGGTTGGTCCCAGGTAGAGACCTACCTCTACCGGCTCTGCTGTAGAAAAACCAGCGGCTTTCTGTCGCAGCGGGGGAATCAACTTGAGACGACCTTGAGCTTACAGCTCTCCATACAGTGTCGTGGATGTGTTTTGTGGGATGCCAAACGTGTCGTAACGCCCGGACTCAAAGGCAGTCACTCTGCTGACGAGATATTTACTCCCCTCATCGACGTCTCTGGCTAGTACACCATGTAAAGGAATTATTTTGGCTAACATTTCGTAACTTGTGACTCCTAAGAATAGCCACTTTGTCAAGAAGTTGTAACATGTCTCCCAACCTGGACTGATTTAAGGAGCAACTTATAAGAAATAGCTATTGATTGACTGCACTTCTGAACATTTCACGGGGCCAATAAACGCGCATAAACCTCACCTCGCGAGTGTTTTGTTAACAACGCACACAAACTTGCTAATGGCTAATGATTTAGCGAGAGCTTAGCGTTATTTATGACTCTCAGCTTCTCTTATTAAAAGCCGGACTCGGAACTCCAAGACTCTCGTAAACCAGCTCTCAAAGAGGCAAGCATTCCTATTTGATAAGTGAGCGGAGTCGTAAACGCTGTGTGAATTTATCACTGTGTCAATGACTGTATGGTATACCTGGAAAAGTGGTCTTTGTCTCTTAAGAGTGAGAGTTGTCCACCTGAAGAGAAAGTATTTTAGATTTGTCTACAATATTGTCACATGACCTTGTGACACATGCGCTATCAATTCTCAAGAAGTGGCAACATAGTATTTTCAGTGAATGGCTAATGAAGAATGTGCTCTAGTGCTGTACAGGCAGTTGCTATGATACTGTGCACTGTACCATGCCTTCTGTGGGATGCAGTTCCTTTAGGCAAAACAAAAAAAAAAACAGCTTCAACAGACCAGGGAGAGATTAGCCGTTCTTTTATTCTCTGTCTTTATCTGTCTTTCTGTTGTCTCTGACTCCCTCTCTCTGTCTTTCTCCCTGTCTGCATTTCTTTGTCTCTATCTTTCTCTCTCTCTCTCTATCTATTTCTTGCTCTCAGCACACACACACACACACACACACACACGCTCACTATCTCTATCTCATTCTCTCTTGCTCTCTCTCTCTTTCTCTCTCATATACACACACACGCACAGTGTCTCTTTCGCTCTCAGACAAACACATTTCCTAGTTGCATTCTGTTCCCTCTCCCGTAACGATGCGGTGCGCGCTGGAAGTGGAGAGAAGTGGCTGGTGATGGAGCGGCCGTCCAAAGGCCCCCACACCACGCCGCCTATTGTCCAGCAGGGCCAGGAAGCCGACGAGGTTAGTTTACAGTAATGACTTGTGGAGGCTGTGGCTTCCCCGCGGCTGTAATTGGAAGCTGGCTCCCGTGCCCCCCCCCCCCCCCCACACACACACACCACCACCCACCCCCACCCCCCTGATTGATGAAAGCAGTGGCGTGGCTGAGAGGGCTTTGTGGTCATGTGGTTTCCTTTCGAGTACCTGATAGTACGGGAGCACTCTTTGAAGCATAAACAATAGAATAACTCTATGTCTATTCATTTAGTTGATGACTCTCATGTTAGAATGTCATGAATTGAATGTGTTGACTCTGGTAATAGCCTACATATGTATGTTGTTAAATGTAATCGTGCACTAAACAAACGAATGGGGCAACTGGCCAAGAGGATTGAGCTGAGCAGTAATGTCGTAAGTCTTCCAGTAAATCACAAAGATCCTCGCTGATACTCAGTGGTAAACAGATTTTGAACCCCTTTTCACTGAGAGAAACAGCCTCCTTCCCTCCATCTCACCCTCTCTGACTGTCCTTCCCTATCTGTCTGGGTGGAACGGTTGATCCTCCGGGCTCTTTGTTCCTGATGGGACTGATATGAGGGTGACACGGAGCATTGTACTTCTGGGAGGACACCTGCTTGCCAACAACGTGCAGGCCGACGGCTTTAGTCTTGGCCTCCGGCGTGCCGCGTTCGCTGTCTGGCTCTGCGGCTCTGTTGACCGTCTGTCCATGTGGTTTGACAAAGAGGGGGGCCATGCTGCAGCTCACAAGGATGGGGCCTCACCTGAATATGAATGGGGGCTGTTAAGAGGAGAGCGCTTTCACATCACGTCTTGTCAGGGATTCATGGTTTGTAATGAGGCCCACGGAGGAGAATGCCAATCGACGGCAATCAAGCGTGATGCATGTGCCTTCCTGTGCGCACTTACACACACACACACACACACATACACACACACACACACTTACACACAAACCTGCGCTGGATTACATGTACCTGTATCACCCCCATCACTCCTTCACACACACACACACACACACACTCACATGCGTTTGGTCTTTCCACGGTGGTGCTGTGTGCTTTTGACGGTTGGTGTGGGCCACTGCGGTAGGTTGACTAATTGTTTTAGAGAGTGACAGCAGAAAGGAGTGGACTAACATTCCCCCTGAAGCAGCCGGCTCAATGCTAGACAGTCAATTACAGCGTGTAGCATGGCCAGGAGGTGCACATCTGGGAGGCAGATAACACTATGGAGGTCCATAGAAGCTTCCGGCAAGTCTATCGGTGTGTGTGTGTGTGTGTGTGTGTGTGTGTGTGTGTGTGTGTGTGTGTGTGTGTGTGTGTGTGTGCGCGTGCGTGCGTGCGTGTGTGCGCGTGCGTGCGTGCGGTGATGCTCAGTCAGTCACTCACGTACGCACGCTGTCTTTCTGCCCTTCGCTCTCTGTCTTACTCCTCTCTCTCTTCCTCTCTGTCTCTCTCCACTATTATTAACAGAGGAAGAATCAAGTGTGTGTTGGGGGGGGGGGGGGGGGGGGGCAGAAATGTGACTTGAATACCAGAGTAAGCAGAAGTTATTATTTCAACTTGGTAGGCTGTGAGGGCTTTGCCCTGCCTACTCTTTGTGGCCGATCTGGTTGTAAACACCCTAAGGTTAGTGCTAGGATTCTCAGGTTTGAGATGTCTTAGTGCTGCTTGGACTAGGATTATGTTGGCTTTATCACTCATAAAAAAACAGGCCAGGCGACAATATCACTGGACGCAATCATATTCGTCTCCATGCCTTTCCTTTCGGCAGCAAAGCAAATGTCTCTGAGATGTTTGGATGTTTCGTTCAATGTGACCACCTGCATTTTTGCAGAGCGTCAAAGCACGTGTGAGTGCTGTCTCCTCTGTGATCTCATTATAATTACCCTAATCAGCCTTAATCAACGCTCCCTCAGCAGTCCAGCCTCTCAGCCCTGCCGCACGGGCTCCCACCCTGGGCAGACAGACGTGATCAATCACGGGGCCATTACGGCCCGTGTCTCACACCGCGCCGGCAGTTGAAACATGGCCTGCAACGTGCCGGGCTGGGCTAGTACAGCCCCAGCCCCAGCCCCAGCCCCAGCCCCAGCCCCAGCCGCAGCCGCAGCCTCGGCAAATGAACTTAGGGAACAATCTTAAGATCAATCCCATCACTTAGCCAATTAGGCGATAGGGAGACAGACGCCCATTACCATGCGGCCCAATCGATAGCCGGAGCCAGAGCAGAGGCTTAAAGTCTGCTGCTGCTGCTGCTGCCAGGGCTTTCTGCCGCTCTAATGGAACACAGAGGGCGGGCGCCGCGCGCCGCCTTGACAGACGGCGAGACATGTCCATTGGCGGGGGGCGCGCTCGGGGGAGCTGAACGTGGAAGGCCCCCGTCACTGACGATGGGGAACATGACAAGTGACGAGGGGTTGACCCGGGGAGTCTGGGACGCCGTGATCGATGACTCGGGGCGTTTCAAAGTGGACAGTCCTTCTTTGGGCACCGTCGTCCCGGGTGCGCATGCTGTCTCAAGTGTGGTGAAGGAGCCCCTGGTGTTCCCACTAAACACACGTGCCACGCTTTAAGCAGAACGCCTGGCTCCTGCCGTAGCTCAGTGACTTACTGATGTTTAATAGATACAGCACCTGATATTATATCTACCCATCGTTCAGGTAGTAAAGCGGTTGTTTGGTATTCCAACCTACCCATGGTGGCGGTAGGGAAGCAGCTCCTTAGTGTTTGAGAAGAGCAGGGCTGGTTGAGGAGGTGAACAGACCTCCTCCCGCGGTGAGAAGAGCAGGGCTGGTTGAGGAGGTGAACAGACCTCCTCCCGCGGTGAGAAGAGTAGCTGCAGCTGCAGGGATGCTGCCCCGAGGGCCTTTCATTACAGAGGAGTATCGTTGACATCTCCCCTGCTCTCTCTCTCTGCCTCTCTCTCTCTCTCTCTCTCTCTCTCTCTCTCTCTCTCTCTCTCTCTCTCTCTCTCTCTCTCTCACCCCCCTCCCCCTCTTTTTGACACCCACTCCTCTCAAACTCATCACTCACTCTCCGGAGTTGTCGGCTGCTCCGTCATCCCTTCTCTCCATCTGGTTCTCATCCTGTCTCTTTCTCCCAGGAGCAAAATGCCGTTCCGACTGGGTTTGTGTTCATGTGCCGGTGAAGTTGCTAGCGTTGTGCACTCTGCATCCATACCTCATGGAATATGCCTCGCGCTAGCTTGCCGCTATCAGTCCGTCAATAAAAAAAGGCTGTCTCTGATCAAATGGGGAGCGGATGTGTCTAATATTGTATAAAGAATCCTGTTGATGGTGTGAACCCCATCCGACGTGTTTTACTGTGCTTTACAGTCGTCTTGGTAGGGATGGGTGTGTCTCCAGTCTCAGGAGCAATAACCGTAACGTATTAACGTTTGACGTGTGTGTTGTTCCTCATCCACTTCCCGCCATCAAGCGTTCCGTTGCCCACCTACTCGGGAGGTATGGCGGGGAAGTGCGCAGGCGTGTCTGCCGGGAACGTGTGCTAATCCGTGGGAGGCGACACATCTGTCACCGGGAGACGGGCGGGTCAGGAGCGCTCCCCATCCGGTCATCAAGATGAATGGATCACTTATGGCGGCCATTACGACACGCTAGATTACCCACTCAGATCCCACCCCCCCCACCCACCCCCCCACCGCTACCAACCCGTCTCACCTCCGTCCGTCTCGTCTTCCAGTCCTGGGCTTGGCTCCAGCCTGTTGCCCTGGCTGGGTGGTGGGCTCTGCGGGCAGGGTGGTTCAAGGAGAGGAGCCTACCAGAGCCGACGCCCAGCCCCCCCCCCCCCACCCCCCCCCCCCCCCCCCCCCCCCCCCCCCCCCCCCCCCCCCCCCCCCCCCCCCCCCTTAGGACCAGGATGAAGCCACACAAGTTATTACTGCAGTCGGAGGGCCCATTTTGTCTTCATCAATTCTTAAACTCATAAGACTCGCAGCCTCTCTCCCCCGCTCCAAATTGTGCCATCTATCAGACAGCCTCCCCTGCCTCTCTATCTTCTTTCCCCCTCATTTTTCTCCCTCTCTCTCTCTCTCTCTCTCTCTCTCTCTCTCCCTCCCTATCTGTCTCTCCCTCTCTCTTTCTGTCTCTCCAACCTCCCTCGCTCTCTAGTGTTACGTGTCTCTCTCTCTCTCCCTCTAGAGTCGAGACTGGCGGTGGATGGTCAAATTATCCTCCAGCAAAGAGAGGATGAGCTTTTTTCCTCTCAGGTGCTGATGACTAGCAGCCTGCCCATATTTCTCTCTTGTCTTTCGCCGTTTCTCTTTCTCCCCCCTGATATACCTGTCTTCCCCCCTCCCCACATCTGAGTCTTCCTCCTGTTCTCTGCGTCTCTCCCTTTCTCTTCCCCCGCCCCCCTTAATCCTCCCCTTGGCCCCCCCCCTCTGGTTGCTCTCTCCCGTCTGTCTGTCTTTCATCCGGCTGGTGGTACTGCGTGGTGGCGCTGGCCTCTGCTCCCTCCCCTTTCTTCCTCTCTCGTTCACCAGCCCCATCTCACTAATTACGTCCAGAGACAAAGGCGTCTGATTCTCCCTCCCACTCAGAGCTGTCAGGCCCTGTATAGGAGAGAGTTAATTTCACACTTACTGCATGCTTTAATTAAAAGAGGGGGAGAAAAACAAGAAGATACACACACACACACACACACACACACACACGCGCGCGTGTCTGGGTGCACGTGTGAGAGTATCGGGGAAGGGTGTTGTTGATTAGGGATAGTGTGTGCTTGCGTGTATGTGTGTGTGTGTGTGTGTGTGTGTGTGTGTGTGTGTGTGTGTGTGTGTGTGTGTGTGTTAAGGTAGGAGCAGCCCAGGTGTGTCTTCGTCTTTGTTTGCGGAGGTGTAGGTGTTTTTTTTCTCTCCTGACAGACCTGCAATGCACTTTATTTTTAGACAGTTTTGTTTTTGGGCGTGGAGTAAATTGGATTGTAATGGCTCATTAATTGGCACAGCCTCTCTCTGTTCCAACCCAGCCCTCTTTCTGTTCTGTCCTCGGTGCTGGCAGCTGTGTTGTGAAAGCACACGCACACACAAACACTGACGGACCTACGCACATGGCATGTGTGCTTACACACACGTGCAGCACATGCAAACGCGACACCCAAAGCTTGAGACCCCTCGTTAGGTTAACGAGATATGGATTACAATGATTATTACTTCCATTGTTAAAGCTGCGTTTCGTTTGGACGGGGCCTCTCAACAGCCATGTAGACACTTAGCCTGCCAAGAAGGCTTTTGTTTTTTTGTGTCATGTGAGTGTGAGGAACCCTGTCATTCCAGTCACTGGCCCTCTATTACATGAACAAACTAATTGCTTGTCTATCCTTGTCCTGAGAGAACGTTTGCCTCACTTCATGACTGCTAACATAGAAATAGAGATTGGCATTTTCCTTCATTGTATGACCTGCTGTGTATGGATGTAGTGCATGCAAAAATGATTCCCACCCATCCAGGGTGGGAGACTGAATGGCTCAGCAGCAAGGAGGCGCCGGATGTCTTTGCGAGAGGCCTTTCCACAATCTGACGGTGTGCAGCTATGTGTCTGTACCAAGCATTTGGTAAGTGCCTTCTGTGTTGTCTGCTTGGCCAACGACATCATTCCTATGTCCACACGCTTGCAGCCCCGGCTTCCCTTAAGCCCCAGTTTTGGAACACGTTAAACAGTGTGGACCTGGTCGGGCTGTGGCTTGAAGTGGCTGCGCAGTGGACATTATACGGCACTAACCAAAGTTCTTTAGTATTATAATATGACTGCTCTCGTTTCTCACAGGAAAAAAAAAGCGCCGTTGAAGATCAGTAAGGAGGGCTTCGGCGTCACCAACAGTCGGGCTGGATCCGGTGCGTGTGGATTTACAGCAGAAGAAGAACTGCAGATGGCTTAACGGCCGCCGTGCTGCCCGACCGCCACAACAACAGGAAGTGTCCGAGCCTACAGGCAGCCCTTGCTCTCGTCGGCATGCTGATTTCAATTAGCGGTCTGTTGTTTCACGCGGTGGGGGAGGGTGCTTGTTATTCCTCCGGTCGGGAGCGTCTGAGGAGGAGAGCTTTGTCTCTACCCACGGAGCAATCAGCCGCCGGGCTCCCACATTCACACCGAGCGCTCAGAGCAATCATCATTTACTTTGAGGCTAATACCATATTATAAGCGCTAATTATACCCCTTGATTAAAAGCAATGGATGTACAATGGAGAGTTTTATTGCTGGCCGCCATCTTTGTCGTTCTTTTCTTTTACGAAGGAAGCCAGGGGTCAGGTCTAGTATGGTTTGCCTGGGTGCTCATGAAATGATTGTCTTCACTGAGTTTATGTTTCCAAATCGAAGGTTTGAGACATAGAATCTAAATACAACACTTCTATATTCTAGCAAAAAATTCATCGCTATAAACCGGTTCCTGTCAAAGTAGTCAGTATGAAAATAGTGCACCGTTTCCAACAAAAATAGCTTTTGTCAGAAAAACAAGACTCAAATTTGACAAGCTACAAAACCGCCGACATGTGGCTGAAGTGACTCAACGAATTTTGAACTGACCTCGGGGCAGGGGGACTCTTCCCTGCACCGTTGGACTTTGACATGAGTGGGAGAGGGTCTGACTCGTCCTCACTTGGCTGGACAAAAGTGACTCATCGTCGGGCCACTGGAAGCAGTCTGGCTGGGGGTCACAGGAAGCAGGCTGGCTGGGGGCCACAGGAAGCAGTCTGGCTGGGGGTCACGGGAAGCAGTCTGGCTGGGGGCCACAGGAAGCAGGCTGGCTGGGGGCCACAGGAAGCAGGCTGGCTGGGGGCCACAAAGGTAGACGGAGAGATCCGGGCAGGATGAAAGTGAAAAAGAGAGAAATACATAGTGGTTTGGAAAGCACAGCTGGTGGACTGAGTGAGTGATGTGTTTAGATGGATTGAAGAGAAGGAGGAGAGGAGAGACACATGAGAGCACATGAGAGAAGCATCCTTATGGTTGGATGAAGAAAGTGTATCAGGACGGGGGGGGGGGGGGGGGGGGGGGGGGGTTTTAGAATTTAGGATAATGCTGGTGAGTTGCATCCAAAGGCTAATGGAGCCCTGGCGCTACGGGACATTAACGTTGCTGGCGGGTCGCGCCAAATCGTTCCCCCTGAGACGGCGCGAGCGGCGGACCCCAAGGCCCACTGAAAGGGGTCAGAGCGGAGGCACCGCGGCCCATTTAGCCACCTTCCCCTGATGGAGGGTTGGATGGAGGGTTGGATGGAGGGTTGG
>CM030175.1:13851105-13856105 GCA_017639675.1 Aplochiton taeniatus
AAACTGAAGGGGCCTCGCAGACGGACACAATCTACAAAGTCTGACGGCGAGATGAAATAAACGTAAGAACTTTCCATTCTTTCATTCCTCCCTCCCCGCTCTGGTTGCCTTGGGTGGCTATCGACTGTAGCCTCTTTGTTTCGTCTCTCATTGATGATGCAGCGCAACACGATTACAAAGCAAACCGGGACAACCTCAAAGGCAGCGAGCTGCCCACCCACGTTTAAGGATTCATGATGAACTAGCCCTTTAATTGGGCTTCAACTATTAGTTGGATACTGGAGGAAAAGAATTAGTGCAGTTGTTAGGTTTTGGTGTTTCGTTTGCATGGATGAAATAAACAACTGTTTGTGGGGCTGGTGCCCTGGGGCAAGGGGGCTGGCACTCTCTTCATTCCGTCTCTTCCACAGTACGTGTGTGTAGCCCCAAAGAGTGCATGCGCGCACATACACACACACACACACACACACACACACACACACACACACATTTCCATGTCAGGGCTGTAGGCTTCAGAGGTCTGCCAAATGATGGGTCCTTAGTGGGATTGGGATGACCTTGTCTGCCCCTGTGTGTGCCCGACTCCAGCTGGGCTTCCATTAGGGGACTCGTCGACACACACTGGCCTCCCCCCAGGGTCAGAGTTCAGGCTCCCTCCACACACACACACACACACACACGCGGCCCCACTCGCGCGCCCTCGCGCATACACACCTGTACATGCATATGCAGCGGCCGCGAAGAGGGAGAAACCCGGACCACCACGTGACAAGGAGCACTTCATAGCTGTGGTTTGGGAGACATGCGCGCTGTGGACACGCTTTGTTCGGAAACGCGCTCTGCCGGGCGAGTGTTCACCCGCGCGGAGACGACAGCTAGTGACAGATAGTGGGCGGGAGGAGGGCAGGTGTGATCAATGATTTGGAACTGTGCAGGGGTTACTGTGAATTACAGCCGTATCATTCATCCTAATTACCACCATTAGGTGGTACGGCTGTTTTTCTTCTCACTTTTCTTCCCGCTTTACCTCCTCATGCAAACGACGGAATGGCCCAGAAACATGCCCCTTTGCTGGGGTGCAGTGCAACGTCGCTTGCGGTTCAGGCTTTTTTCAATGTTGGCACCTCAAGCGTGTTCCATGGAAGGGAGCGTTTGCGGCGGGTGTTTTCCCTCCTAGCTGAGAGGACCAGCCAGCTGCCTGGCTAGCCCTATTCTGTCAAATGGAGACGGGGGGATTGCAGCCTGTGTGCAGTGGAATCCACTGAGCCACAACAGCTCAGCAGCACGCTGCAGACACCACTTCACAGCGTGCACCCCGCGCCTCCTCCTCAGCCTCCCTCCCTCTCTACCTCTCTACCTCTTCTTCTCTTTCTCTCTCTCTCTCTCTCTCTCTCTCTATCTCTCTATCTCCCTCTCTCTCTTCCTCCCTCCCCCTCTCCCTCCCCCCCTCTCTCTCTCTCTCTCTCTCTCTCTCTCTCTCTCACTCTCCCTCTCTTTCTTTCTTTCTTTCTTTCTTTCTTTCTCTCTCTCTTTCTTCGTTGCCTCTCTCTCTCTCCATCTCCTTCTGTCTCTCTCCATCTCCCTCTCTCCCTCTACCTCTTTTTCTCTTCTCTCTATCTCTATCTCACACACACTTTCCCTCTCTCTCTCTCTCTCTCTCTCTCTCTCTCTCTCTCTCTCTCTCTCTCTCTCCCTCTCTCTCTGTCTATCTCTTTTTCTCCCAGACCAGTGAACCTCCCGACCCCACCAAAACCATCATTAAAGCGTTCTAGCTGATCACACGCTTTAATTGGCCGACGCCGTGAGCTGGGGCAAAATGGCGCCTTGTTAGCTCAGCTGCCGAGCGTGGCAAACAAACAACAAACAAGGAGCCAAACAAACACAGTGGAAGCCCGCGCAGAGGCTAGAATGGCAAGGCAGAAATGGCCGACCTGAGCACACAGGCCCATGATTAGGAGCAGTCGAGCACAGCTGGGGAGCTCGGGTGGGTGTTGGTTTGCCCCGGACAAAGTTCTGGTGCTTTATGTCTCTTGTTGTGTAGCTCATGGTTTTTCTTTCACTGTAGTTTTTTGCCAAAGATGCGAAAGTCGACATGAGCCCAAGTCTGTGGTACGTTTGATGAAACCGGAATGTTACCAGTCCTTTAGGTGGTCACATTCCTTGTGATTCATGAATACAGGAGTGTATAATATAATCTATAATAGAAAGCCCTCCAGTATTTTTAAATCCCCAGGCCATAGGTTTTTTACCTCTCCAAAATGCCCTCAACCACTGAGGTAAGTAAAGAATGATTCAACTTGTCAACCCAGCTAACTGAAAAGAAAAGCTCAACAGGCCAGCTATAGCTTCAGTGTAAACAATGGAATGTGGATAACGTTTCAGAAAGGCCAAGCACTCACACATGTAACAGCAGCAATGAAGGAAAAGCTAAACCGAGTGGATCGGGAGTACACTGCAAATAAACTCAAAGCTGTGTCTATGGGAGGCATTCCTTATCCTCACATACTGTATGTATCATCTCCACCTACATGCAAATCACTCTCTTCACGTTACGGTTGCCATCCAATCTCATTTATTTATGTTAACGATGGCCATCCGATCTCATTTCTGTGTTTATGTTTCCCAAACCTGCCAAACGTGTGCTTTCCAGCCCGTTTCCCATTTAGCACAGAGGGGCTGAGAGGATTCAGCAGGTCGTATCACTTTCACGCTTGGCTGAACGGAGGCGGTCGCCATCTGACTGCAGTGGCTACGAGTCACCTTGTCGGCGCTCTGCATCCCCACAGAGTGCTGGGAGTCCAGCGAGTTCACAGCACGTCCCCCTGCCTGGCTGCAGGGCGGGCGGATGGAGCTCATCAAAAGCAAAGAGGACAGCGTCTGTATACGGAAATGTCTCTTACAGATTACTAATTGATGGATATACACTAAAATTCTTTGAATGTCCAAGGCATGACAATAATTCCCGAATCTGTGGTTTACTGTATTTATGACACGGTAGGGACAGTCTGCCTCTCTCTCTCTCTCTCTCTCGCTCTCGCTCTCTCTCTCTCTTTTTCTCTCGGTGACCTTCCCCAAACAGGAGGATCAGGGAGGAGTGGAGGGAGGGAGAGGACATTTATCTTTCCTCCCAGCGGGGTAGTGCGCTCAAGGTGAGAGGAGCTCAACCCTGCCACCAGCTGGAGCTTTACTTGGCTGTCTGGGGCAGCAAGATGGCCTGGAACGCCCTGGGACAGGCGCGCACACACACACACACACACACACACACACACACACACACACATTAACCCACACAGACATCTATTCTTCACCTGCACACAGACACACACACACACACACACACACGCGCAAACACACACAGACACCCATTAACCCACACAGACGTCTGTGCTGCACCTACGCATGCACATTTACCCAGTTTGCTTTGTAACACACACAGGCAGAATTTTAACTGTACACAAACATAACACACACACACACACACACACACACACACACACATATCCCATCCCATCATGTTCCTACCTAACCCCCACCCCCCAAGGAGTCAATGAGAAGGGTGGGTGGTGGGTGTTGGGGGGGTCATGCTTGGCTAGGTTCGGTACACCAAGCCACCCAGACTGGATGTCATTACCAATTAGCTCGGTGCACTAACAAGTAACATTCTGTAATGTAGATTCAATGTCATAGCAGAGAGACTGAACACGCGTTGGCAAGCTACAGCAAATCCCATGGCTCATCGAGCCACAAAGGAGGTAGTCGGGCCCAACAAAGCAATTCAGAACAAAAAACACTTCATCAACCGCACGTAGTCTGAAAATGCTTTGCATGACATGACGTTAATGGACTGTGTTGAACATTTCCCTCAATCAAAACGCACAAGTGGTTCCCTTCGACCCCCAACTGCGAGTGACTTTTCCCCGGTGTAAACTTTGTGCGTCGAGACACCGAGCAAGGTGAAGGGGAAAACAAACAGGCCCTGATTTCCACGGGGGAGGCCTATCGGAGCAACACATCTCCCCCACCGGCCGTCAACGCCACAGATAAGGCAGGCAGCAATGCAGTGGAGGTATTGAACCGTGCAGTCGGCGTAATTAATAAACCGTAACTGCCAGAATCGCGCCGAGAATCCTTCAATCGCTGCGCCGCAATTTTTGACACTTTACGCTCTCCGACTAAATCCATAGCCGTCGCCCGGGCGACACCGAGCGAAAACAACAAATGCCCGGACGTGGATGTGAAAATCATTACACGGTGGGCGATAATCCCAGGTTTAGCGGGGGACCTGTCCCCACTAATGCGTGGCCCGGCTCTGTGAGCGTGGGGCTGACGGGGGGCCCGAGGCTGAGATAAGGCCCCCACTCCTTCAGCCGGCCTGCTGGAAAAGGCGGGGGTCCTTGGATCCTCTGGCGGCCACATCCAGGGGCCCACTGCGGCGGCTGCCTCCCTGTGTGGCTTGGCCGCCCTTCAACGGCGCTGTGCTTGTGTGTGTGTGTGTGTGTGTGTGTGTGTGTGTGTGTGTGTGTGTGTGTGTGTGTGTGTGTGTGTGTGTGTGTGTGTGTGTGTGTGTGTGTGTGTGTGTCCCAGGGTGTGGGATGGGTGTTTGTCGAATGCCTAAATCTTCCGTTTGGCTCCACAGGCAAACAGATGGTGAAAATGGTTGTAGAATGTGTGGGTTTCTGTTTCCCACACTTAACACTGCCGAATGGAATCCAATGGAACAGACTCCTCACACGGGACTGGTTGGGGGCATCACTCATCAAGCAATCAACATTGTATATGTTTCATATTAATATAGTCAGCGATCATTACCAGTTATCTTAATCTCCTTATTCAAAAACGTTTTCATCGTCGTCGCCAGCTGCCGGAGGACCCCTCTCTTTTTCTGTGGTATTGTAGAAGCCTCCCCAAACCCCTTTTCAAGTTTCTCCTCCATAGGTCCTGAACATCCAACCAGGCCTTACACCTACCTCCAGTGGGACGGCCACACTGGGTGCTACGTC
>CM030175.1:13861105-13876105 GCA_017639675.1 Aplochiton taeniatus
TCGCACTGAAAACCCAATCTTTCTACCTTGAAGATGAATTTGTGTAAATGTGCTGCGTGTTTGTTGGTGTTTGAATGCGTGGAGGAAAAAAGTATCATGACACAACAGGAAAGTCTACCTGCACTATATTGTTGGCTATAGCATTCGCTATAATGCTAAGCAGCATCGGTACCAACCGTCCGGTTCAGGTCTTATGTTTTTTATTTTTATTTTTTTTGCCACCATTTAACAGGTTCCATTACATTTAGCTTTAACTTTGGCCAGCACCCATTTTGACATTGACTGCTGTTAATTTGCAGACTAATCCCATTACCGTGGATGCAGCGCGGATTTTGCTCCAGCTGCTTTTGTCCGCGTAAAACCGATGGTCTGTGTTTGTTCCTTTCGCCTCGCCTCACTACTTTTCTCCCTTCTTGTGTGTGAAATAAATGCCCCTGCTATTTCAGTGCATTCCTCTTTGTGCCCCCCTACCTCTACGTCTACCCCCTCCGTCGCTATATTTTCCTCACTCCGTCTCTATTCATTTTCCTGCCTGTGCTTGACGCGGTGACGCGCCGACTACTTCTCTCCCCCGCTATCCTCCCCCCGCCTGTCCATTTCAGCACCGGGAGCTGTCCAGCACGACCGGCAATTACCACCGTCTCCGGTCTGCAGTCTCTGTACAAGCCTTGGGTCTCTTCAGTGATGTGAAGGCGATGCTGCTGTGGCCCCTTTCTGACAGCGAATAGAAAAACCTTGGCATCATTGAAAAAGCCAAACATTTAGGCGTGTTAACAAGGAATGTACCTAATGCATTCAAATAAGATTTTACTTTAACGTGTGTTCTAAAGTTTAATGTTTCAAAAATAAATGACAAAAACAAAAACCTCGCTTTTTTGGTTCGCTTTTTTATTCACTTTTAACCTTATTTCCTTTTTTGTTTGTGTGATTGTGACCCCTTATATGTTGAGTAAATGGATTGTGCTTGATTGGCGTTAACATACCCAAATAGGAATTTGAAGTAGCTAGCCTAATATCAAGCGCCCTGAGGCCATCCATCTCCCAATCCACCAGAGTACTTATCATGCCTCTGCTGCTGGCAGCCTTTTTAAAGAGACCAAGGCTTGTTGGTTCTGCAAAATGTGGCTTTATACCACTTGATTTGTTTACTCTTATATACAACATTAAAACAATAAGGCAAAGCCTAGTCAAAGAAATAGGTGTTCTATTGAATACCCATATGCAAATATATGAGTGTATTTTGAATGTGGATATATTTTTTTAAATATGGTCCTCATAGTTGCCTTTATATAAAGAACAAAGGCACCATTATATGTGTTCCCCAAACATAAATATCCTACATTTTTCACAATTACATGGGAAAAATCATTCGAAGTGTGCCTCTAAAAAAAAAGAAGAAGAAAAAGAAATGAATTAACACCTCTGTCCGGTTAGAAATTAATCTAATTTATAATCTAATTATAAGTGTGTCTCAGGGACCATATTAGCATTCCCTGCATTTGCATATCTGGATAAATATGCTAATCATACTGTTGTTGTTTCTGTTTTCATTCATACGATAGTGGCTATGAATGTCATCGCCTGATGATGGAACATGATTACACTGTAAATATTGTCCTATGTGTGGGGCAACGTGTTTCCTCACTCGGAGTTATTGTCCTCGACTGGCCCGCTTTAGAACTCATTCATCTTTTCCTCACTGTTCTTCTGTTACAGCAGGCTCAAAGCCCAGAAAAGGGAAGTCCCCTATACTATTAGTTTTCACCGTTTCAACACTCTTTTCCAAGTCACGGTATTTCTGTAGCTCATTTAGAGCGTTGTGTTTTGAAAACAAAGAACCCTCCGCTTGGCTTCATGGAAACGAAGGGAAAAGGATTGGCCCTCTGCTTTAATGTACCTAATACTAGGTTAAATACAACGCTGTGCCTGCAGTCTGTGCCACGCTATTCTGCCCCCCCCCCTTCCCTCCCTCCCTTTCTCCATCTCTCCTGTGCTCCCTCTCTCCTGCGACCCAGGGCCCGTGGGAAGAAATGGTGCTGGGAGCAGACAGTCTGCAGCCCTGAATGTGTTGTTTAAAGAGAGAGAGAGAGAGACAGACAGAGAGAGAGAGAGAGAGAGAGAGAGAGAGAGAGAGAGAGAGAGAGAGAGAGAGAGAGAGAGAGAGAGAGAGAGAGAGAGAGAGAGAGAGAGAGAGAGAGAGAGAGAGAGAGAGAGAGAGAGAGAGAGAGAGAGAGAGAGAGAGAGAGAGAGAGAGAGAACGATCAAGAGAAATAACAAGAATATTAATGGAGATTGAACCATAACATATTTATATTAGTTGGCTGGTTAGGTTGGAAGGCAAACACACATTGTACAGATAAACTGCAGATATAGAACAGAGAAACAGAGAGACTGAGAAAAAGAAACAGGGAGAATCCAGCACATAGGATAGGCAGAGAAGAGAGAGCAATCTCAGCCTCACTCATCCCTCTCTCTCTCCTCCCAGCACACACATGCTCACACACTCCCTCCCTCTATCCATCGCACATACACACACACACACACACACACACACACACACACACACACACACATACACACACGTTGCTTTAGGGTACCCGGCAGCTTTGGCAGTCCTCTCCTTTGTTGTTTTCGGTTCTCGTCAGGCTCGGCACGGCGTGCGCCACTATCGCTGGGTGTGTGTGGATTCTGAGCGGCTGTGAGAGAATGCCAGCGACGCCAGGGTAAGTCAGCACCTTCCTTCCTTCCTTCCTTTCTTCCCTCCTTTCTTTCTCGTCTCTGCTGCAGTCTCTCCATCTCGCCAGGGATGATAGGCTCTCCAGCGTTCACAGACTCGTTGCCTCTCTTGCTCTCCTCATTTCTCCTCGGCTCAATCTTTTTCTTTCTTTCTTAGTCTCTGCCTCTCTCCCTCTCTCCCTCTCTCTCTCTCTCTCTCTCTCTCTCTCTCTCTCTCTCTCTCTCTCTCACACACACACACACGCTCTATCTCTTTACCTCCTGCCATCCTTTCTCCTACCCGCCTCCTCTCCCTTGCTCTGTCGCACTCTCTCTCTCTCTCTCTCTCTCTCCCTCTCTCTGTCGCTGCCTCTCCCTCTCTCTGCTTCTCTCTTCTTTTAGCTTCGCCTCATTGGTGGTGCCCTGATTCCCTTTTTCCATTAAGCTTCAGGCCCATTGATTGCCTGCCTTCAATCATTATCTCCTCTTCTCCATCCCTCTCTTTGTCCCTCCTTTCACTCCCACTCGTTCCTTGGTTCCCAGTCGTCTCTCAAGTCGTAAAAATGATTTGCATAGAGGAGGAGAGGGGAACTTTGCAATGAGAATTGAGAGTGTCTTATTTGGGAAAAGTCAGGCTGAGGAACAGAGAGTGTGTGTACTAAGGACAGCAAGGAAATTCTCAACATCAGAATACAGGGAAAAGTTTGACAGAGGACTGCATTTGTCGTTGGTAAGAAAGCAATCTTTTATCATAATGATATTAAAGTTTATGCTGTTGCTGAAAAGGACTTTTATCTGCACGCTCACACCAAAAGCTGCAATATTTTGTCACATAAATTTGCATAAGTAAAAGATTTTGTTTGAAAGTGGAGGGGATTAAATAATAACACTAAATAAGAAATTGTGCTAAATAATATCTTAACAGGTTTTCCATACTACATGCATGTTTAAATATAAACCCAGTTGGTACAGTATACTATTGTTTGTATTAGAAAGGACAAAACTTGATGGCTCTACTTCACAGTGCAATTTTTTTCTTTAATTACGTTTCATGGTTCGTAATGAGCTACTGTTTGCTCTAGGGTTCATCATTTCTGGATTATGTTGCTCTAAATGTTTTAATTTATTTTTAAATGAATGGCCATGAGAGGGACATTACATTTTTTAAACAACTCAGTAGTGGGAAAGTTTACCCTCGGTGCTGTAGTGAATAAATATTCAGAGAGGGAACTCCTTCTGAAGTTAACATTGATTATACAGAACTACGAACAAATATGGATTCTGGTACTAATAACAACAATATTATGACTATTACATTATAACAAATAACCTCTTCGTCAGATTTGAGACTCCATGTTACTTTAGCAAGAAGAGCCGTTAGTTGCATTTTTCGACATAGTTAATTTCAGTCTGTGTCGGTCTTTAAGGTGTGATTATGACTGTCATCCTGGAAGGCAGAGGGTGATTAGAATGCCATTTGGCATCAGGTCGGCTAGACGCAGAGGCTTGCAGAAACGCTGGGAGAGATCGGAAACGAGGAGGAGGGAAGAGACAGGGTGGAGAAAATAGACAACACCAGGAAAGAATAGTGGGAGATGAAGGAAAGAGTTGAAGTTCAACTCTTCTCATAGTGAACCGCATAAACACACAACCCCCCCCCCCCCACACACACACACACACACACACACACACACACACGCACACACACGCAGACACACACACACACACACACACACACACACATGCACACACACACGCTGAAGCCTAGGCATATTCTGTCCTTCCAACACACCTTTGTTTTTGGCTGGCTTGAGTGAAACCAACATACAGATGAAGTGTGTGTATGGTGCTCCCATGGGGGGGCACACACTTTAACAACAGATGCACCGCAACATGTTTTTCAACATTTATGTTGAGGCAGACAATACTCTGTATGTATTCAGACAATTCTGTTTGTATTCATATCCCTGCAAACGTATTGTTTATGAATTCCAATGTTTCAAATCAACTGAGACACTATGTATGACATCTGTTGAAGTTCCCAGCAATTATTCTCATTACGATGAAATTAGAGGTAAATTAAATGTGTCGGATTGACAAAATGCTTGTCTCCAAAGTGGTTTTGTGCTTACATTTGGACGCGTTCCATGTCACTTACTCCATAATTGTAACATGTAAGGTGGGCATTATTTGACCACGTTTGTGTATGAAAATATCATAATGTGAAAGGGAAGAAAAAATGTGCAGATCTTGAACTTTCTGTTAACAAATAGGATTTGATACATTTTGAGAACTATTTATATATATATATATATATATATATATATATATATATATATATATATATATATATTATAAACTGTATGTTTTACTACATTCCCTCTGTTGCTTTGTAATATTATTGTGGGCTATTTGCCAAGCAAGGTGGCATCTAAGGTATACCGGCTGGCTGACTTAATGCTAGGTCACGGGCTGTTCTTCAGAATGTTTTCCTTGCTGGATTAGGAAGGAAACGTCTCGCTTGTTATGAGACCTGCTTCAGCGTGCTGGTGTGCCAAGAGAAACCGAGCATGTGCGTGTGTGTGTGTGTGTGCGTGTGTGTGTGTGTGCGTGTGTGTGTGTGTGTGTGTGTGTGTGTGTGCGTGTGTGCGTGTGTGTGTGTGTGTGCCACCGCAGTGTCTAACATGCTTTGCTGAGCGGGCCGAGGACAGGGAGACAGCCAAATGTGATTAAATTATGGAGGGATAGCACGCTCCCTGGGTCTCGCTGAGACCAACACGACGGGAACCCCCCTACCGCCCTCCCTCCTTCCCCACTTCGCTCTCTCACTCTCTCCCTCCCTTGCTCTCGCTCTCTCTCTCCCCTCATGCGAGGACTAAAAGATCCCAGCCCCTTCATGATCATAACAGCCCAGCAAAAAGCCGGAGAGGAGAGGAAATTGGTCACTGATGGGATTTGAAGACATGTAGGGCCACATGAACCGTACCGTGCTTTACTGTACTGTGCCGTATGTTTTTTTGTTTTTTTTTCAGAGTAGCACTAATCAACCGAAAGCTCTTTAGTTCATTTCTACACGGTTGGTTTTAATGAGCGTGCCCGCTGACGAGCCAGTATGCTCACATTGTAAGTGTTGTACCGCTGAAGAGTGCCAACCATTAGCCTTAGGTAATGATGGACTGGGACGCTGTCCTAGGGCTTTGTGTGGGAGATGCATACCCCCACCCTCAAGCAGACTAATGAATGAGCAGTAAAAGACCTCCTGGGGATTCCCCGTGTGCAGCCAGGGGAGGGAACTTAGCCGCACGCTAACATTAGCCTTTGTTTTCAGTAGTTCACACCGTTTGATGGCAACATTAGCATATATGAACAAAGCGGAGAGCCTGCTTTTCATCTATGCTAGCCTTTGCTGGGAGCTACATGACAGGGTCACGTTACATCTACCTTTGTTACCCAGCTTGAGCTGCCTCACTAAATCACATGTTAGATTTATGTGCTGTAAATAGCATGAACCCCCATGGAAAGACTACGGTAGCATGCTAACATTCCTAGCACAAATGGCTGTGTGAGGGTTTGGGTGAGCCCTCGCGGGGCTCTGCCCTTCTCGTCGGAGCGGCTGCAGCCGGGTGGGCAGCACCACGGCCTATCTGCTCAGCGCAGGGAGGGATCACGCTGCACCCCCCCCACCCCCCTCACCCACGGGGAGGGCTGAACAGAGTTTCAGGCCCGCTGCCTCTCGCTGCCCGTCCTCCACTCGGCCTGTGGCGCGCGACCCGCTAGCAGACAGAACGCTGGGGCGGTCCAGCCACAAGAGTCATGGAGGACCTCCGCAGTCTGCCGATGGTGATTCATAACCCCCGGAGGAAATCGATCGGGCCGTGGTGGTGAGGATTGATTTCCGCCTTGCCCACATACGTTGTATTCGTGTGTCGTTAATTTTCATTTCCAAGCCCCTGCTAGGGCGAGAATCATCCGCCGGTGGTGGAATCATGAGCACGTCCATTTCTGAGCTCGCCTTTAGAGTACCATGAGAAACGGACGCGCTGTCAGTGCATGTTTGTGATTTGACTTTGGATTATGAGGACACAGATTCCTGGCCACAGACACGTCCTCAAATTGAGATCCTAGAGTCGCGTAGGACACCAGAAAGCTGTGCGACTTTGAAACGCTCAGCCCCATCCAAACTGGACACGATCATCAAGCCGTGTTTTTGTTGCCGAAATCAATTTGTGTAAGCCTGTTGGGAGTTCCCTAGGTGTGAAATGAATGGCCCCGAACACGCCACACGTAGGAACCGGGCATCCCTCGCTGCCCCGGCTCTCTCCTCGGAGAAACGTGACGAGGCCCCACGCCTCCGTGCCTCTCCTGAGGGAAAACATGATCTATCTCCTGGCGGGCAGGCCAATTAAAACCCAATCAGGCCGCTTGGAGCGCCTGGGTAATGGGAAAGCCGTGGGTTTTGGGCGGGGGGAGGGGGGTGATTAATGGACACTTTCACCTTGTGGCATAACAGGCTCCCACAGGCATCTATCAGTGGGGGAGCACGGCTCACCTGCACCGCGCCTCTCCCCGTCCTCATCCCCATCACACACCCATCAACCACTGTCACACTGTGAGCCATCAGTCATGGCCTCTCATACACACACACAGAAACACACACTCCCAGGACAGGAGCGGCTGCTGTCCGTGACCGCCTGATAACGTGGTAGCCGAGGCTTAGCCGGTCCACTAGGCTAATGCTGGCGCAAGCCCCTCAGCCCCTTTGGACTTGAGGGTTAAGGGTTTAGGGGGGGTGGGGGTGGTCATTTCACTCATGTGAGCTGTGTAACTTCTAGACTGGCTAAGACTCTCTTTCCAAGATGGTGGGCTGGACCTCTCTTTGGAAACCAGGGCTGATGAAATATTTGTGGCGTTGACCTACTCTGAGCTGCTGGTGGAGGTTACGTCGTCTTTCTTTTTTGAGGGCTGTTACGTTCTGGTGTGAGCTCCGGTCATGGTCATTATTTGACATAGAATTCCCCAGGGATTCTGCTGCGGGATTGGGTCTGCTTGAGTCCTCACCTCCATTGTCACTGTGAACCAGCGCATAATGCACAGAGCATTACCTGTAAGAATGCTGCTCCATTCGAGAGCAGCCATGACCCACTTCAAGCAGCCCAGGCAGCTCCAAAGAAGACTTGTCATAACCTGGTTTGGCCTTTTCCCACATTCCAAAGGGAAGTACAGTGTGGAGACCAAGGATTTAGAAGGGACTGTGAAGATCCTTGTGGTATTATATCAGACCCTGTTTACATCTGACCCCTTGTCAGGGGATGTATGTGTACCTTGTTGCTCCCCAACCCATTCCATCTATTAGTTTGTCCCACCACACAGACACACACACACACAAACACTTTGGAGGCTAGGCCAGGATGAGAAGTCAAAATGGGCCAGACACTAGAATCCCTCCGCTAAACGAATCCCCCCGTCAACGTAGAGTTTCCCCACCTTTTGCTGTGGTCGGCAGAATATCCCGAGGTGTGTGTTTCTGTCATCTCAGAGGAAGAAGAGGAGGGATGAAAATAACAGGGAACGGGAGAAAACTAGCCAGGTCTGGGGGATGAAGCATTGCAATATTGGAAAATGATTACAAAACAGGCATCCATTATTCATCGGAGGGATTAGGCAGGGCGCCGACTCCTTATTTATGCCTGCACTTTAAATCAGATTTGTCGGTTTTGATCACCGTAAAATCTCCCAGTCACACGCTGGCAATATTGGGCCGGTATTACCCTGTCGACGGGATAATTGATAACGGCAAGTGGCACCGGTCGGGATGAACGGGCGGTCCATTAGGGGCTTGGGCGCGGAGAGACGAGACGGTGAATGTACCTTGGCGGATTGCTGAACATGTGTAGCTCTTCCCCGGGCCTACAGCAGCATACACACTCCCTCACACTGCTCGGTGCAGTCTGCAGACGCATGCAGCCAGCCAGGCGCTGTATCCTCTGGGTTTGCTTGATGCTCAGGTTTTTTCTAAGCCAAGAGCAGGCAGTGTGTGTGTGTGTGTGTGTGTGTGTGTGTGTGTGTGTGTGTGTGTGTGTGTGTAACATGATGTGCTTTGAGTCATGGTGTCTCAGGGAGGGTGGCCTGACCCCAGCCTTCAGCTCCGGTTCAGAGGACAGCAGCAAATGAGAGGTGTCACCACATGACAGGCACTGCACCCAGCTCCTACCCCTGACAGACACGGCACACACACACACACACACACACACACACAGAGAGATGCAGTCATGCACACACACACACACAAACACACACGCACAGTTACGCATACACTCACACCCACACAGACGCATTCACGCACACACACACAGTTACGCATACACACACAAACACACACGCACCTCCATGCAATGTGAGCGAGCATAAACATACATGGGCGGTAGGAGATGAACACACTCCCAGCATACACGCAAGAACACCAGAGAACAGAGCGAGATGTCTCACGCAAAAAACACTGATCGAAAGGGAATCCTGGACGGGTAGCTTTTGTTTGCTCAACCAAAAGTTGTAATGATTTGGGTTCAGTTTTCACCACTCAACACCAGCTTTGACGAGCCTGGGGAATCTGACAAAGGTAAAAACCAAGCTGGTATTGTGAACTAATTGGAGCACGCTCATTTTTTATTAGACCTCGTCTCTTTTTAGCCGTTTCCAAAATGTCTTTTCAATTTGAAAGGCCGTCTCCCGCCTCAGGAGTGTTGACTTTCGGCAATCGATAGGTTGTCTTTTACATTTTTGAATGGAAAAAAAAAAGTTGCAGGTTGACATTTTGACTCAAAATACTCCGCTCGTGGTGAAGCCACTGTGCTCGGAGGAAAAGCAACGTCACAAGGCTCCATCAAAAGACGGATGTGTGCCTCTCGTCTTAAAAGCCATCTCGGCGTAAATGGAAATGAATCAACCATGTCTCTTCCGTGACCATAAGAGCAGGTAGTATCAGCCGTGAGAGCAGTCCCACTGAATAATGGATAGTAAACGCCCATGTACTGGATGTGTCAACTGACAAGACCTGGTGGACCAGTGGAGGGCTCAGTGAAGACCCGTTAATGGGGCCAACTTGAGTTGCGTAACCAATGCAAGAGGGAGACGGCGAGGAAACGAATGGGTGTGTGTGTGTGTGTGTGTGTGTGTGTGTGAGTGGGTATGTGTGTGTGTGTGTGCGTGTGTGTGGGTGTGTGTGTGCGTGTGTGTGTATGTGTGTGTGTGTGTGTGTGTGTGTGTGAGTGCGATCGTCGGGGAGTGCGCTGGAGGACGGCGCCAGCTCCTCAAAGCGGGGCGGTTCCACCTGGCACCTGGAGGGCCCCGCCAGCGTGCCCCAGAAAGAGCTGACGTGGCACCATGGGATTCCGCCGTACCCCCAAACAGCCCCTCCCTGGCACTGGCTCTGCTCCCCCGTCTCCCCTACCTCCCTTCCCCGGCGTGCGGCCCTTCTTCAGCCCCCTTCCCGTCTCCCCTACCTCCCTTCCCCGGCGTGCGGCCCTTCTTCAGCCCCCTTCCCGTCTCCCACTCCTCCCCCCGTCAGTCTAGTTGTTTCACTACCTCCCCAAGGCTTTGTCTTTGGTAGTGCTTTAACTGGGTCTTTTTTTTTTCATTCCCTTTTTCGTCTCATTCAACCTAAAGTACCTAATAATATTATGAAGGTATTAATAGCTTCCCTTCCCAAAGGCTCACATTACTTCAATTTAAACATTGCACAGAGACAGAAAATGTGATCAACTAGAAGTATCTCATGTGACCAGGAACTCCTAGTTCAGATTTTCCTTGAACATGTCTTTGAAGGTATTCAGGTCATTGCCAGGGATGCCTTTGGAAGAGTCTACCTTTTTGTGCTTCGCCCAGGCCTCCGTTGCAGTATGTGCTTGTTGAAGCGGTGTACTCCTGGCCTGTTTAAACAGCGCTGCGTCTCTCCGAGCCCCCGCTCTGGCCTCGCCGTCGTCTCCTCCTAAAAGGAGGCGCTGCCCCCTCTCCAGTGGTGACCTCATTTCCCAGCTCGGCCCCGGCTCTTTCTGATGTGCGCCCGTTTGAAAATAGCTCGCTACAGCAAAGCGTGTCGGGCTCATTTCCATCCTGCAGAACAGACCCGGCGTCGCTCTGTGGCCGGGCCTGGTGTCGTACACTGGCCCTCTGTGAAGATCAGGCAGGAAGAGCAGTGGAGGGCACTGCTGCTGAGCTTTCCCCATGAGGAGGGGGACTTGTGGACGTTATGTAGAGAACACACACACACACATAGTTTATATATATATATATATAGTTTTATATAAATATAAACATATGATAATACTGATAAGACATACATGTCTATACTTTACCAAAGAGAGTATTCAATCAGGCTGTATATATATACATATATACATACATATATATATATATGTACACATTTTCTATTCACATTCACACATTCACATTTTCTATATATAGATTTTCTTCTATAAAAAAAGACTGTAAACAAAACGAATGGGGTGTGCCAAATGATGATTGATGGAGCCCGTGCAGGGTAAAAACACAGCGGCCGTGTGAGCAGCATTTGCACCTCTCAATACGACACGCTATCGCGCTATAGCAAAGAGCTGGCTGGGCCGGGGCGGCCATACTGTCCAGTGGGTTTGGCTGGCCTCCGCGGTGGGGCTGCTCGAGCGTCCCGTGCCTCCCCTCCCCCCCCCTCTCCTCATGCTCCATGTTGATTGGGATAATGAGGACCCTGCTTCTGAGAGCCATTATTCCACTGGCGGCTCCATCAAGGTCTGCCGGGCGCCCCTTAAAGAGAAGCTCGGAGAAAGAGCAGCCGACGGAGGCCTGTGATTATGCGATCTGGAGAGAGCGCTGAGTGGTCTCTGTAGTGGGCCGAGTGGACCACTGGAAGGAAGAAGAGAGGGTGCCGAATGGGGGATTTGCAGCGCGCACAGCGACTAGCCCTACGGCTCTCTGGGCCTTGAGCTGATTGTGTGTGTGTGTGTGTGTGTGTGTGTGTGTGTGTGTGTGTGTGTGCGAGTGCGTGTGTGTGTGTGTGTGTGTGTTCGCGTGGGTGTTCGTACGTTGGAGTGTGCTCTCCATTGCGGCAACCTTTAACATAAACCATGGCTGAATATCCTCCCCTCTGGTCTCGTGTGACCCCCTCCTACATGACCATGTGTCAGATAGGATGTACACAAACACACCTAGGCTATGTACCATGCGCGCTCTGCCACTGTCCACGGTGCTCTTTCACACACGTGGACACACACAGTTACGCACACACACAAGCACACACGCATACACACACACACACACACACACACACACACACACACACACACGGTATGTGCGTGTGGCATATGGCTGAGTAGTAGCTGTCGCTGGCTAGCGAGCTTCCTCCCCGCCATACAATATTCATAGCCTCGTCCCTCCCATACATTGCAGCTGAATGTATTAGCCTTGACATGACAGAGCTTTGGTGTGGCCTGACCGGCAGACTCGCAGTGCACGCTCGCACACACACACACACACACACACACACATGCACACGCACCCACACACCCAGACATTTACACGCACACACATGGTGAGCACAGCGCTGAGCCAGGCTAGCTGTCAGGCGAAGGGTTGGAGAGGACAAGGCTGGCTGGTGTTGTCCTTGTGGGACTGGCGGGCCACACCTGTCAACAGTGGTCTATAGGCAAGGCCCTGATGCTATCTGACAGCCTAGCCATGTGTGCGTGTGTGTGTGTCTGTGTGTGTGTGTGTGTGTGTGTGTGTGTGGGTGGGTGGGGGGGGGGGGTAGCGTGCCACAACAGTCTGGGTGAGTCACTGTAGAGCCTCCTCCGCTCCCTAGAGGATCCTTTCTTTGAGTGTGTGTGTGTGTGTGTGTGTGTGTGTGTGTGTGTGTGTGTGTGTGTGTGTGTGTGTGTGTGTGTGTGTGTGTGTGTTTGCTGCTCAGCACTTATTCAACAGCTGATTTCTGACCCACGCAAAACATATAAGCCGTTGCCTATTTGCATTTCGATATTTGTTATGAGACCTCTGCTGGCTAAGGAACACAGTCGAACAAACTGCTCCAAACTGGAACAGTCCAAGGATCCTTGCCTGTGTCGTGTGAATCTCCTTATCAATTCAAATCACATTCATTCAAGCATAGCATTGTTGCATGCCCAGCTCACAGTCGGATTTAGCATGGCATATATATATATATATACTCTGCATACTATATTCTGGAAGCTATACTGACAGAGAGAGTTCCTCAATCAAAACCGGCACAGAGCTACCATTGTGAGGAGCCCCACTGCCTCTCTATGGCACATTCATTTGGCGGAGATATGCAGTGAGGCTTCCAGCATTACCTTGCATGTATAATTAGTTGATATGCTGCCGGCTGCTGATAACTCTCCCAAACAATGTTTGAAAGGGAGGCAGCGATGAATTCCCAATGAAGTGTGAAAAGAGACTGATTAAAATGGCTGTCTGGTCCATGCCCAGTCTGCTCTCCCAGGCCGGAGACAGAGGGACACCGGAGGACAGGCAGTGTGTGGAGATAGCTGGCTGGTTTCTGGACGGCCCCGGCTCTGTGCTGGGGGGCAGATTCAGGACAGCCCCGATCCAACGATTGCTATGGAGAGCTACAGCAGACATGAAGTGTAGGGTGTGGTTGGGGCTACTTGTTTGTAAACTTCACGGTGTACTGGTGGTGTTTCTATAAAATAATTCTTTTTAAAAGGGTTTTCGGAAGACAGCGAAGTCAATGATTGCGGAGCCAGTGTATATGCATGTGTGTTAGTTGGAGTGAGTGAGTGAGTGAGTGAGTGTGTGTGTGTGTGTGTGTGTGTGTGAGTGAGTGAGAGAGAGAGAGAGAGAGAGAGAGAGAGAGAGAGAGAGAGAGAGAGAGAGAGAGAGAGAGAGAGAGAGAGAGAGAGAGAGAGAGAGAGAGAGAGAGAGAGAGGGAGAGGGAGAGGGAGTGAAATGTTTTTTTTCTGTGTGCATCTGAGCATAGGGAGCCCATTTGCTTGGGCAGGGAAGGAGAGCTTCTTATCTGGTGTGTGTGGGCGTCAAGCTACGAGCACCTAATTACAGTTCCAGCTCCAGCGGGGCAAGCTGTGTCCCTCAACCCCTTGTTTGGGTGCTTATTTCCTGGGTTAGAGCAGACGAGAAGCGCCCCTTCTCTTGTTGACCCTCTGGAGCCCTCTCTCCAGAGCTGTAGGAGTGCTTTACCTTTGTTCAGTGAAGGAGGGGCTGGCTGAAAGCTAGCAAGCTCAAATAAACCTTAAGTCAATAATTTAAACTTTTTTTTTCTTTTTTGTCAAAGCCACCCACAGCTATTTTGTTAGCGTTCAATTGTAGATACAGTAGCAGTTCCTGCTACGATAATGAGAAACTACAATTTCAAGCTTTGTCAAAATAAATAAGCTGTTATGTGCATGCTAGCTAGTTAGCGACACATATCTCCAGATAAACATTGGTATCATCAATGAGGACTTGTCATTCAGTTCGTTTTTTTTTTGCCTGCAAAACTTACAGCGGTAGTTCAAACCAGGGGTGAGACTTTCCTTTGTCAAATAGTTTTGTCACACTCGTATTTCTTGACTTCATTTTATGATTTTTTGCGTGTGTGTTGCTCCTTTTCAAATGACTGGTCCCTCTCTCACCCTTTAACTAACTTTAATCGACTAAATGCCAATCAAGTCCACTTAGTAGTAGTGTATTAGTGTAGTATTTTTGAATGGATATTACAAATACAGTTCTCGCTCAGATACGCACAACACAGGTGTCTTAAGGAAACGTTTACAGTAAATATTAGCTGTGCATAGGTACCACCGCACAACGCCATGGTTAGTGCGGATACTTTTTTAGGTGGGGTTCATTTAAGTGTGGAGTTGCTCGACTCCTCCCTGCCTGATGATGGAATTTAAAGGCATAGGTCAGTCTTTTTCTCAAGAACGGAGAACAATTGTTTAAACGCGTGTGTGTGTGTAGTTGCATGCACCTTTGCTTGTGTGAGTGTGTGTGTATGATTATGTGTACTTTATGTGTGTGTAAAAAAAACAACTGAAATATAGTGGAACGCAAGGGTTCTTGGAGCCAACAGCCAATTCCAAGCACATAGGGTTAGACTGGCACACTTTAAAACAAAACCCAGCTGCCCCCTCCATATCTGGGCAATGGAGAATAATGTTGGGGTGTGGGAGTGCGCATGCAAGAACGCATCAGGACAGAAGAAAATGCAGCGAGGGAGAAACATATAGAATGGCCGACACCGAGGAAGAGGGGGAGTGCACG
>CM030175.1:13881105-13896105 GCA_017639675.1 Aplochiton taeniatus
AACGTGGATGAAGGCGAGCCCACACGGTGAGCGTGATGTCCTTGCTCCTCCGACAGAGGAGATCTGATTTGAATAAAGGGAATGACTCGGCCATGAGGCTTAACTGTTAGGGAACGTCCCCCACCGCAACCACGACAACAACGTGAGCGTTCAGCCGTGACACACGTACAGGGCGTGTTCAATACGGCACACACGCCATCGCGCCCTGTGCCTCTTCGACCTGCATCTCACACACGCAGAAGTTCACGACAACGGTCCAATGCATAGTGTTTACAATGGGAGATGGTGTTGTGCGCCATTTAAAAACAGCCCTTTGAAACCGGAGTGGGAGCGATGTTGGGTTCTGTAGTTTTATCTATCACAAACAGTGCCGCATTGAACTACAGTGGGTTGACTGCAGCCACGCTGAAGCATGCCGTGGAGGTTCAGACAGACCGGCCTCAGTTCAGTGGTGGGCTGATGGGGAATGTGATCACAGTGTGTCAACATGGGGGAAGGCAGGTGTCACATCCTGATTCTCTCTCTCTCTCTCTCTCTCTCTCTCTCTCTCTCTCTCTCTCTCTCTCTCTCTCTCTCTCTCTCTCTCTCTCTCTCTTTCTCTCTTTCTCTCTCTCTCTCTTGCTCTACCATTTCTCTTTAATTTGCTGCAATATCTGCCTGTCCCTCCCTCACATAATCGCTCTCTTTCCCTCTCTCTCCGTCTTTTTCTCCCACGCGCGCACACTCACACACACACACACACACACACACACCTTCGTATATCCGCAGAGAGAAAGAGCGAGAGCGAGAGAGAGGGAGAGAGAGACCTGGGGTCGTCTAGTAATTAAGGCCATGGAGCTCCCTTGGATGTGAATGGAACGACCCCTGCTCCTCTGCCTACCCTCCTCTCCTCCTCTACACCTCCTTCAGTCATTCCTTCTCTCCTCTCCTCCTCTACACCTCCTTCAGTCATTCCTTCTCTCCTCTCCTCCTCTACACCTCCTTCAGTCATTCCTTCTCTCCTCTCCTCCTCTACACCTCCTTCAGTCATTCCTTCTCTCCTCTCCTCCTCTACACCTCCTTCCATCATTCCTTCTCTCCTCTCCTCTACACCTCCTTCAGTCATTCCTTCTCCCCTCTCATCCTCTACACCTCCTTCAGTCATTCCTTCTCTCCTCTCCTCCTCTACACCTCCTTCAGTCATTCCTTCTCCCCTCTCATCCTCTACACCTCCTTCAGTCATTCCTTCTCCCCTCTCATCCTCTACACCTCCTTCAGTCATTCCTTCTCTCCTCTCCTCTCCTCCCTTCCTGCCACTCAATTGTTCCATACCTCCATCCCTTCCTCCCTTATTCCCATTTCCCCCTCCTTCCTCCTCTTTCTGTCCCTCCTCTCCACCCCCTCCCTAGCCCCCCCCCCCCCCTCCTCCTCCTCCTCCTCCTCCAGCAGTCTGATTGCTGTCTGACTGCTCCACACCTGAGTATTGCTCCCAGCCTGCATTGTGCTGGTGATTACCCTACTGTGGGTAATTGCGGCGCCGTCTCGCTGGATATTTCCTCCCTGCTCCTACGGCGTCCCCAGGGGATGAGCTTCATGGTGTCATGTGTGTGAGTGTGTGTGTGTGTGTGCGTATGACGTGTGTGTGTGTGTGTGTGTGTGTGTGTGTGTGTGTGCGTCTAATAGTGAGTGCTTATGTTGCGTTCCACGGCAGGTGGATTAGCCGACCTTTCTCTTAAACTGTCATGTAAAAAACATTACACAAAGTAGTGGGGAAGACATCACGTGCAACACATGGGCGGGCGATAGAGTAGGTCAATATGACACTGACCAACAGATTTGCTGTTCGTCCACTGTATTTTCCCTTCCAGATCGTTTGGCAATGGCCATCCATTGTTCCTGTTTTAGGCTGGTTTCATTGAAAGGCCAGCCATGTGTTGTGGCCAGTCTCCCTGTTTTCATGTCCAGGATCAGCTGGAGCCTGGCTCACCAGGGGGGGGGGGGGCATGGGGACAGGAGATAACGGCGGAGTTGGCCTCACTACTGGACCAAATCAATCCTCCCTTATCTTTGAGTTACCCAGTCTGTCTCTCTCTCTCTCTCTCTCTCTCTCTTTCTCTTTCTCTATCTCTTTCTCTTTCTCTTTCTCTCTTTCTCTTCCTCTCTCTTGCTCTACCATTTCTCTTTAATTTGCTGCAATATCTGCCTGTCCCTCCCTCACATAATCTCTCTCTCTCTCACACACACATGCATCGACTGACCTCAGATCCCCTCCTCTTTGCTGCTCCTCGTTCTCTTTAGGTAGACCTGTGTGTGTGTGTGTGTATGTGTGTGTGTGTGTGTGTGTGTGTGTGTGTGTGTGTGTGTGTGGGTGGGTGGGGGGGGGCTGCCTTAAATCCCCAGGCGGCCGTCCTCTCATGTAAAGATGGCTTCTGTGAGTAATGACATTACAGCCGGCGCCATGACAGGCCAATGATCGCCTCCATTATCCTGGCAGCCTCACACTCCAACAGGGTTAAAGGCCCTTTTTTGCGTGTGTTCGTGTGTGCGTGTGTGTGTGCGTGTGTGTGTGCGTGTGTGTTTATGTGTTTGTGTGTGAAAGAGAGAGAGAGATGGGGAGAGTCAGACAAATAGATAAATGCCCTGCTTGACTAAAGAGGGAAAGTGAGTGGTGATGTGTACGTATATGTATATTATATATTATATATTTATATATCTATGTTTAGAGACAGATTTTCCCTCCTATTGAGGAGCATTGCCTGGTGCTGCGCGCACACACACACACACACTGACATAAGGAGGAATGTAGGTCAGGTAGCCCCCTTCCTTCTGCTGGTCTAACACCCTGGAGATGACTGTCATCTTTGGTGTCTGTGTGTGTGTGTGTGTGTGTGATTGCTTTGTGTGTGTGTGTGTGTGTGTGTCTGTGTGTGTGTGTGTGTGTGTGTGTGTGTTTGTGTGTGAACAATCCACTCCTCCACCACAGCACAGATGCGTGTATCTGTCTGTGCCCCCCCCCCCCCCCCCCCCCACCTCCCCACCCTCCCTGTGTGTCTGTGAGCATGCATGTGGAGCGTGCTGCCTGTCAGACATGTCGACGTGCTCTGGGTGCCCCCTGTGTGTGTGTGTGTGTGTGTGTGTGTGTGTGTGTGTGTGTGTGTGGGTGGGTGGGTGCTGCATTGTGCTGCAGGGGGACTTTCATTACCCTCTGCCCGCGGCGGGTGCCGGAGCAGCCAATATTCCCAGGCTATTTACGGAGCGCACGCGGCGACGCTGATAGATAGTGCCAGAGTAAAGGGCAGACTCGGCGCTCCCCTATGAAACACGCACTCCCACACTCACTCTGACACCCGCCTCCAAAAACATTCCCACGCACGCACATGCACACAGCACCAGTCATTTCTAGCGGTGCATCTGTGCCCGTTTCTGTCGCCGGACGAGCGTGTTTGGTTAGTGCGTGTGGGTGTGTGTGGTGTGTGTGGGTGTGTGGGTGTGTGTGGGTGTGCGTGGGTGTGTGTGGTGTGTGTGGTGCGTGTGGGTGTGTGTGGTGTGTGTGGGTGTGCGTGGGTGTGTGAGGGTCTGAGTGTGTGTGTGTGTGTGGTCGTTATGTGTGACAACCACCCACAGAGGTATGGAACGGTGACTGTTCCCAGCGTGAGGCTCGTCTCTGTCCTCGCTGCTAAAACCAGCAGCCCACTCAACACCGTGAGTGCCAGCTCCATGCCACACACACACACACACACACACAGACACGCAGTCGCAAACAGAGAATGTAGGGCAGACGGATGTGGGAAGCTCCCTGACGATACGTCAGTCAGAGGAAAAGCTGCGGCGTGTGTGTGTGTGTGTGTGTGTGTGTGTGTGTGTGTGTGTGTTATTGGAGGTATTCAAGGGTCCTCCTTCCAAATGGAAGCTCCCAGTTGCCAGACGGGTGTATTTTGGTTTACCGTTCTACAAAGACTGGGAGGCAGAGAGACACACACACATATACACGCCTGACACACACACACATATACACATGCACACACACACACATGGTGAGGCAACAGACAGAGAGCCCCTGCTGGTTCAAAGCTAAGGCAAAGCTACCCTGGGCTTATACTGGGCATATTGTCTGTACGGCTCTCAATCTTTCCGTAGTGCCACTTTTTCCATAGGAATAAAGGCCTACCGTTGGTAACCGTGTCAGCTGGTATCATTAGGGATGGGCCTCTGGTGCACTGGGAGTGTGGGAGGTTTGCATTCATCAGGGTGTTGCTACACACGTTGGGTTTTGAGGGTGTGTTTGTACAGTATGCGTGTTTTAGTTTTTTATAGGTACGTTGTTTTCCGTGCTGGCGTGTGTGTGCGTCCGTGTGTTTTGTTGTTTGCTTGCCTGTGGTTGTAGGCATTCATGTGCTTGCGTTTGTTTGTATGAGTTCATGTATGTGTGTGTGTGTGTGTGTGTGTGAGTGTGTTGTCTCTAGGCAGTATGGTAGGCCGCTGTCAGTAGGCGGGGGGGGGGCTTCAGTCTCCTGACACACTCCCATCAACACTTCATCTGCTCTCCCCTATACGCTCTCAATTAGCAGCCGCCAATGGAGCGTGGGAGAGCGAGAGCGGATGGTGGGAAGGAGATAAGGGAGAGAGGGAGGGATGCAGACGTGAGTGCGGCAGGGTGGGTGAGACGGATGGCCAGGCCGGGAGAGTGAGGGAGGAGTGGGGCTAGAGAAAGGAGGTGAAGAGAGCGCAAGGAGAACTGAGGAGCTGATGGAAGGAATCCTGTGTGGTCTTCAGGCTTGCCTTCCTTTATTACATCCATTCACAGCGGGGGAGCAGTTAGCGTCAGAGAGCCGGCTCTGACGCATCTCCTCTCCTCTCCTCTTCTCCTCTCCTCTCCTCTCCTCTCCTCTCCTCTCCTCTCCTCTCCTCTCCTCTCCTCTCCCTGTCCTCCGTTCCAAGCTACAGAGTCAGAGAGCGGCAGATAGCACGGAGGGTAGCATGGATCATTAGCTGTATTTGTTCCTACTTCCAGCAGCAGATGATGGATCTAGCTAATTACTCCCTTGCCAAGTCTATTTAAAAAAAAAATAATATGACGAGCAGCTATCGTTAGGGCGGAAATCCCCCTCACCCCCGTGTGTGCTGTGGGTGCACGGAGCACGTATCATCTGCTGTGCCCCTTCCGCACATTTCTATGCCACGCGACTGTGCATGACGCTGGAGATGGCCTCCATCTGGCAGATCCAGTCTGAGAAGTCTTTGCGATCGAGACTTTCCCAGAGCTGTGGTTGTCCCATCTAACTTGTGTGTGTTCCCCCGCACAGACAATGAGTTTGGAGGAGACGCGGTGAGCGTGCCCCGTCCAGCCTGAGTTCTTTCGCTCCGCACCCCCCAGGAACCAGAGGTCTGGACCAGCGAACAGTCTGACACCCAAACCCTTTCAGGTAAGCCCTTTGGAAGAGCCCATTGAGGCCTGTATCATGTCCGGCACTGTCCTCTGTATGGGAATATCCTTTTGAGGACAGATGCATTTCAGGTAGGGAGTTTATAAGATGTGTCTAATTATCCGTCATTTACAAGATGATAGTTACGTCATTGGTAAGATATTTATTTGAAAAAAAAAAAATAAGCTTCTTCGTGAAAGAAGTGGTAGCACTTTATTTTACGTTTATATAAATTAAAGTGATTACCCAAAACTAACCTGGTAACAACTGGTATTTACTGGTAGTTACCAGGCAATCAGATTTATATAATAACCAGGTAATTTGTGTTATAATTACCATGTAAGTACCTATAAATAACAATAACAGCACATTTTGTAACTTTCATAATATGAATTTCTGTAAGTTCATCTATACCTCAGTTCCCTAGATGTGAAAGCACTAAATAACAACATGAAAATAGTACAGAGCCACAAAAGCCACCTTTCATTCCTAATAATTGTTCAGTACTTTCCTAGTGCCTTTTGTAGATGACTTACATCAGTATTGTCTTGAAGATTCACCTTAGGACCTACATGTGAGACCACTAAGCAACACCATGAAAAGAGTACTATAAGCAAAAGCAACACTTAATACCTATTAATTGTTCAGTACTTTCTCAGTACCTATGTGTACTTCCATGAGACATTCTCTGTCAAGGGATGTCATATATTTGAAAAGGGGGTGGATTATTCCGCCGCCGAGCATTAAAACAGATATGGGATATCACTCAACATACATAGACACTCCAAGGCAGAATTGGCTAGGTAGTTTGAGAATTTTTTTTTTTTAATAACAAATCTGTTGATTAACCAACCACACCATAGCTTACCACACGGGTTGCCCGTCTGGTTGTGATCAGGACTGTCTCGTCAGGACCGTGTGTCCACAGGAGTTCATGGGCAGTTCCACCGGGCTCCCAGCCGCAGCCCTGTCCCCGGTCCAGTTACACCCTTTAAACCGGCCCAATCCCGCCAGACAGTGGTCCGTGCCACCGTCACACTGGGGAAACCATTTCACATGTCCTCCACTGAGTGGTAGCCAGCCCCCCCCCTCTGACGAGCCCACCCAGTGGATGGTCTCTCCTTGTCCCTCTACTTCAGAAACCCACTCCCATGCTCTCCCGCCCGGCCCTTGATTCAGGTGCACGTAGAGGCTGGGCCTGCATGCATGTTTATTGTCAATGGATGATGCATGGTATAAATGCCTATTTGCAGGGACATTCGATAATGCAAGTGTGGTTTCTGTGGCTCCCTGGCAGCTCGCTCAGAGAATACCAATGTATGCTCTGTGAAAGAATGTGTGTGTGTGTGTGTGTGTGTGTGTGTGTGTGTGTGTGTGTGTGTGTGTGTGTGTGTGTTTGGGTCTGTGACTAAAAGCATGTGGCAGACATAAGTCACAGCAATTCATATTGTTAGCAGTTTCCCTCTGTTTCACCTTCAAGATTGAGGAGAATAAGTTGCATGCATAGGGTGCACTGCCTGCTTGAAAAACACATAGAGACACACGTAGACAATACTCACACACACACACACACACACACACACACACACACACACACACACACACACACACACACACACACACACACACACACACACACACACACACACAAACACTCTGTCCCTGTCCCTGTCTTTGTCTCTCTCTCTCTCTCTCTCTCTCTCTCTCTCTCTCTCTCTCTCTCTCTCTCTACAGTAGTTGTGGAAGGTTTTAATGTAATATGCAATATTCATTTTGTACGTCACCATCTTCCTCTCCCAGTAATATCCTATATATATTATGTAGCACAGTCCTTTGTCATGAAGTCTGTGGTGTCTGCTTTGGAGTGTCCTTTATAGTATAGAGGACTAACAATAGGCTTCCATTCTCATTTCCAAGTCAGGGAATGTACATGCTATTAAAATCTTACCCTACAAACACAAACAATGGTAATTAAACATGTTGTCCATTGAAGAAAAAGCATATGGCCCCATTCCAACAGTACTAACGTATTTCAAAGACATATCGTCATTTCTCAGATGCTTGCAAATGTAATGCTCTAGAATTGTTTTAATAATAATGCAACAATAAAGTGAATCATTTAAGGTTTTGAAAAATATTGTTTTGGTGAAGTAGATGACATGATAGTGACTTACATAATAATATGCATGTGTTTTTATATTTGAAAATGCCAATCTATTTATTCTTTTTGATAATTACTATTTTCCTTATGAACATCATAAAATAATGATTGAAATATCTATTAAAGTGTGTATACTCTTCCACTATTAGGACCATATGTGCATGGCAGGGCAGGGCACAGGATAGCAACTGGTACTGCAATGTTGAATGGATAGCTAACAGAGCCAGGAACAGAGAGGAAAGAGAGAGAGAGACAGAGAGAGAGACAGAGAGAGAGAGAGAGAGAGAGAGAGAGAGAGAGAGAGAGAGAGAGAGAGAGAGAGAGAGAGAGAGAGAGAGAGAGAAAGAGAGAGAGAGAGAGAGAAGGGCGAGTCTTAATCTCACAGTGAGCTAGCAAGCCTTCATTACTGCACGCTGCAGGCTCCCTGGGGACGTGAGGAGAGTCGGGAAGGGGGAGAGAGTCAGGAGGTGAGAGAGTGTGTGTGTGTGAGTGTGTGTGTGTGTGTGTTTGTGCAGCATGCGGGGAGAGCTGCTCAGTGTCTGCTGTGTCTCCAGCAAGCGCTCGGGGGCCCTGGGCAGAGGTCTGCTGAGAAGCCCCGAAGGGGGAGCTGGTGTCTGGCTCGCTGGGGACGATGGCTCCACCGCCTCGGCCTCCTTGTTGTTGTTATTGTCGCCGCCGCATAGGAGACCTCGGAGAGAACCTGACAGCTCCCCATATGAGTGGGTGGGTGTATGTGTGTGTGTGTGTGTGTGTGTGTGTGTGTGTGTGTGTGTGTGTGTGTGTGTGTGTGTGTGTGTGTGTGTGTGTGTGTTTCTGCGCTGTCTGTTTGCACCGCACCCAGCGGTATGAATGGCATTGTGCTGGAGGGAGAGGGGAATTCCGAGGTCTTCGATGCACAGTCTCTGACACTTCACACCTTCGAAACGAGAAGACGCTTCCCATGGTATCGTAGAAATGGCAGCGTTACAGGGAGGCTGCTCCACCATCACTCGGGGAGAGAGAGCGAGAGAGAGAGAGAGAGAGAGAGAGAGAGAGAGAGAGAGAGAGAGAGAGAGAGAGAGAGAGAGAGAGAGAGAGAGAGAGAGACACAGACACAGACACAGACACAGACACAGACACTTAGACAGAGACAGAGACAGAGACAGTATCCAATGCCGCTATCTTACTTTAAAATGGGAGAAATGTGAAATAATTTCTGCATCACTTCTCAATCAGAGGTGTATTGTCTTCACCATTGTTTTCCTCCACTTGAGGTTTTGGTACAAAAGTACAATGATTTTATTTGGGGGATTTGGAGTATGGGCTGAGTATGTGCTGTTGACTGTGAAGCCTGCCAAACCTAACCCTCCATTTCTTCCACTCTATTTTCTGCTAGACATTATGTGAATATAAGAGAGGTTTTTACAGAAACATGTCCTATATATCCTGCATTCTCCTATACATGGTTGTGTCTGGAGATAAGGGAATCCTAGCCACCGTGGGCCGTCGATCTCTCCTGAAAACCCTCGCTGAGAGGCTGGCGTTAGCATGTTGAGCTCAGCTATGGAGACACAGCTGGAGGGGATTAGCAGGGCTAAAGGACACCGTGCCGGATCTCTCTCTCCCTCTCTCTCTCTCTCTCTCTCTCTCTCTCTCTCTCTCTCTCTATCTCTCTCTCTCTCTCTCTCTCAATCTCACTCTCTCACTCTCACTCTCTCTCTCCCTCTTCTCTCTCTTTCTTTTTCTCTCTCTCTCACTCCCTCGTTCTCTCTTTCTCTTGCACATTTACTCCCTCTCTCCCTCTCACACACACAAATTCACTAACTCACACACTCAGGGTTTCTCTCCCTCTTCTTGTTCTCTCTCTGATGTTGGACTAAATGGAACGGCCCATCAGAAGGTATGCTCAGCCAAGGGCAGAGCTCAGAGTTGGATTGATAAGTTCTTGATATAATTTTTTCCCCCATCCAAAGGAAGGATTTCCTCCCATCACCATGGGAACCACAGTTACGCATCAAGGAAAAATATATTTCTGGGTCTCCTTGTTGGATGTTTCTCTCTTCAGCTCTCTCTCTCTCTCTCACACACACACACACTGCTCCTCCTCCTAAAAAGTCTTCCAGTCGCTCCCTCTGCCACTAATAAGATTTACAAGGTATCACTGCCTTTGATCATTTCATTTTGCTCCATTTGAAACATTTATGGGCCTTCATAAAAACACACATACACACACAAACTTCCACCATTAGGGCTGAAGGCTTTAAGTGTGACGTTAATAAATCATGTTTCATAAATTGAGACATCTAAACACACTGGTGCCCAGTGATAGTCCGAACTTAGGAAGCATGAATATTTAGCAACATCTGGAAATAACATAATGCACAGATCTTTTTAGCCTCATGAAAAATGTATGGCCGACGGGTGCATTACTGAGCCGTAGGTACTGCTGGTCTCTGAATCAGGTCGTTAGGACCGTGGTCTTAGGAGGACGGGTTGCCATGTGTGAGGCTTTGGAACTCTTCAAAGAGAGGCTCAGTCACCTTGCTGGTAAGACACGTCAGCTTGAAGGAACACATCGACGCATGAACAGACAGTTGTTGAGAAATTGAGCCTAAGTTGTCTTTTGCAGGATATTCATTAAGTGTATGTGCAGATGGGTCCATTTTATTTTAGCACTAAACTTCAGGATTACTGCTATGTACAGGTGAAACAAAGACAAGTTTTATTTTGCACATCATAAATTAAGTATATGTGCAGTCACTTTTATCGGATAATAATTAAATTAAACTTCAGGATTACAAAGGATTATTTGTGTTTAAGACTTTGAGGAGGAGGCAAAAATGTAATCTTCAATCAGAGGGAATGTGAAAATATAAACTGAAATAATTCAAATTTTTGAAGAACCCATACATATTACCTTACATACATAGATTATAAATGGACAGTGAAAATATTATCAAGAATGTTGCAGAGGCTGTTATTTTAAGTAGACGTCAAATAACAAATGTTATATTTTATGTGAATCACATTTGTGTGTTTTTGTGTGTCTGTGTGTATGTGTGTGCGGTTTCTAATCTGTTTGTGTGTCCTCTGCAGATGGAGGTGGATGGGGATGAGAAGCGCCATCGCACACGCTCCAAAGGTATTGGAGGCACTCTAACACACACACACACACACACACACACACACACACACACACACACACACACACACGCACACACACACACTCTCACACACACACACACACACACACACACACACACACACACACACACACTCCTCAAATCACAGCAGGCGCCAGTCAGGGTGACCTTCCCTCCCTGAACACAAACACAAACATCTAAGTATGTGCACGCTCATTACAGTGCCGGGACACACACGTGCACTTACTAATTCTCCATCATGGAAATTACTGTAAGATATGTTGCTGTCTGCATTGAAAGGATGTCAAAGGCTTTACCATGGTAGCCTAGTAATCTACCGTGCTTCCCTTTTTCCCTGTCTCCTTCTCTCTTCCATGTCCCTTGTTCTTTCCCTGTCTGCCTGTCGATGTCCCAGTGCCAGTGGAACCAGTGATACCAGAGCTCTTTAGGTGAGTGTCACTGTGCCAAGACACGCACGCACGCACACACGCACGCACACACAGGCACACAGCACTGGGAGTGGGCATATCTTTAACAGAGCAGGTAATGGGTGAACATTGCATGTCTTCTTCCAAACGCTGTAGTAGTGGCAGACACGACTGCTCCAATCGGGTTAAACAGCCAGTAGGAGCTACATTTCCTCAGCTCCATGTCCTGTTCTCCGGCTTGCTGTGCTTCCCGCTCTCCTTCTACTTTGCTCTTTCTGTCCCTCTCTTGCTCCCCACCTCCCAGATGCTACTCTTTGCACGTTCCTAGAAGATGCGTTTTTGTCTACAACTCTTGCAGTTGCTGTACAATCCTTTTAACTTTTCTACAGCGTGTTCAATTGTTAGGTCAGGAACATTAAGCTTGTCCTAAATTAGTCCACTGGAAAATGGCAGCCACGTCATTGACTTCCGTGCTCTTTAAAAGCACACACCGAAGTTTGCTGCATTGATGCCAACACAACAAACTGTCCCGGAAAGCCATTCCTGTTTTGTTTGTTAACGACCGAAAGCTATGCTCCAAACATTGCCTCCTCGATGACCGTCTGGCTTGGGTCTCCCTGCTGCCTTGGTCCTGGAGGTCCCAGTGTCCTTGGTTCCGTGTCAGGACAAGGTTTCCTCCCAGATAACAGCCTGAGCCCACCTATATCAATAAATAATATTGCACCTGGCTGGAAGCAGCCTAACTCCCGCCACCCCTCAGCCTCAGATAGTGGATCTGTCGCTGTCCGCCCCCCCGCCCCCTCCCCCCCCCCCCGCTTCTCCCTCCCATTTCGGCTCTGACTCTTTCCCCTTGACATCTTTTTCTTTTCCTTACCACTTTTGTTTTTGCTTTCTCTCTTTTTTTGCTGCCCCCTTTTCCGCTCTCCCATTTTCAACCTTCCTCCCTAACCCCGGTACCCTTTCTCTCTCCCTTCCTCTCTCTTCTCTCATTTCTTTCCCTCTTTCACACTGCACTTTATTACGCCCTCCTTTTCTCTCTCTCTCTCATGCAGCATTTTTTTCTGTGAGCTTCACCTCCTCTCCCTCCTCTCTTTCTCCTCTCCCTCATTTCCTTCCATCCCTTCCCCCATCCCTCCCACTCATCCTCTCGCCACCTCTGCCTGCAGATAGCAATGAATCGGCGGATCAATAGGCAGCGTATCTCCAGGTCGGGGCGTCTGTGTTGTCAATAATGTCCCCCGATGGCGGCCTCCCCCGAGAACCAACAGGCTCTCTCACCAATAATCCAGTTTTTGGACTGGGCTAGATAGAGACGCAGGGGCGAAAACACACACAAACACACAAACACTCACACGCATGCTCAATTGAACACACGCATTCACACACACTCACATATGAGAGAAGCTTGGTGGAAGTGCGAGGCGGTTCAGAGAGGAGGCCTTTCATGTGATGAGTGCAGGTGGTTCGATGTTTGCGTTGCCGCCGTCACATGAAGAGGGACCCATTGTCTGAGGGTACACACACCAGAGGCGGCATCGCACGGGCCAGGAAACAACAACATGACAGGTTCCTGTGTTCTAAAGCAGAAGGCTGGATGTGTAGTAACAGTGGAACTTGTGCGGTGCAGCGGGGGACCTAACGGTGCCGAGTGTGTGTGTGTGTGTGTGTGTGTGTGCGTGTGTGTGTGTGTGTGTGTGTGTGTGTGTGTTCCGTGCGCTCACTGTGTTCTCTGTGTCCACGACAGCTGCCCCACGCCGGGCTGTGACGGAGGGGGACACGTCAGCGGCAAATATGCAAGACACCGAAGGTAAGGAGACTTCTCCCGCCCCCGCCTCCACAGCGCCAGGGCATCGCCAATCATGCCAGAGAGGGGAGAGGCGGCCTCCTCTTCTCGCCGCTCGTCTCAATAGCCTAATCGTTTTCATGGAGGAAGGTTGATAGACAGCTCACGGCACAAACATCGCTCCAACGCCGTCTGCCATTAGCATATTTACAGTTGCGTATGCTAATCATGTTTATTGGAGTGTAGGAGATTTCCACAGGAACTCAGAGAGGAAGAATTGCTCTCGGTGAAGCTAAATACCCCCCCCAACCCCCCTTCTCTCCCCTCTCCACTCCCCCTGACACCCCCATTTTATAGAAGAAAGTGGTTCATTCTGAAATAATCCAATTCCAAGACAAAGTGGGATTCCTTATGTAACTGGAACCGTATGGGATTTTCCTAATTAGGATGTGTACAGATTAATAAGAATGCTACGCTCCACATTCAAAACAATATCCCGGTTTCATAAGGGCGTGTTCATGTATTTTATTTTCCACCCAGTGGAGTGATGGTACACATCCTCGAACTGAAGGCTCCCAAAACGTCCTAAAACGTGGCAATGTGTAAAAGATAAAAGACATTGTGTGCTGACGCGTTCTTGTCCAGGTCATGGCCCTATTTCTCATGGCCAGCCTTTCCAATTACAAACGATGTGTTCAACAGACGGCTCCCATGATACACTAAAATGCGTACATTTGTCGGTATTCAAGGTGGCATGAAAACACAATTTGAAAGATTGTTTGGATATTCTTTGAATATTGTGGAATCACCTTGAATAGCCGTTCTGGTAGGGACCTTTCTCCTCCTCTTTTGTACTCTCAAATTCAAAATGGTTTCCAAGAAAGAACGAGGCTGACACTGGTGGAGGTACAGCTAAGACTGTATTTTTTTTTTCTTACCTTGTCTCTGTTTGGGTTCCTGTCTTTTAGCAGCCCAATGAGAGAGGCGTTGCTCTTGCTCCAGCTTTAATCGACGATGTCAGCACTGAAACATGGCCGCGCAGGAAATGATCAAGTTAATGAAACGTTTTAATTATTCAACATAAGTGTGGAGCGTGACGCCCGTGTGTGTGTCGGTGAGTCCCAGCCCTGACGGTTCGCTCGACCCAGCCGCACTGTGCCTGTCGTTCACGCTCGCACGCGCCCACGTGCAGCAGCTCCCGCTCACACACTTAAACACACACACACACACACACGCTCCACAACTGTCTGACAATCTAACACGACCTCTATCCCCCATCGCCATTACGTGCCAGACCTTCCAAAGAGGGAGAAAGAGAGCCAGAGAGAAATAGAACAGGAGGGACAGAGGGAGAGAGAGAGAGATCCGTCAATGTTATAATTGCTTGACCTCGTCTGGCCTGGGTCATTACTCCAAGCCGCTGGAAGCCTGCTGGGTGTCCACCAGCTCCGGCCTGGACGGCACAAGGCAGGACAGCCGTTGTCTGAATGGATGACTGGCAGCTCTGCTCCACTGCCTATTGATCTCCAGTAATAGACAACAGACAGGGGGAGAGAGGGGACAAGGAGAACGAGACGGAGCGGGAGGGATCAAGGAAAGGGACTGGGGAGAGGGAGGGATAATGCAGCCATGGTATTTTCTGCCCTTCAGTCCACACACACACACGCACACACACGCACACACACGCTCACACACACGCACACACACAGACCCACACGCACACGCACGCACGCACGCACACACACGCACACGCACACACACACACACACACACACACACACTCAGCCGCCTTTTCCTGTCACATGTCCACACCGCCAGCCGCCACCTTGCTCGGAAGATAATTAAAGATGAATAAAACAAACAGGAGCAGCCCGATCCATTAGCATGCCTCAGACTCTCTCTCTCTCTCTCTCTCTCTCTCTCTCTCTCTCTCTCTCTCTCTCTCTCTCTCTCGCTCCTCCTTTTCCATCTCTCTCGCTCCCTCTCTCTTCCCCTCCCTGAATCCCCACACGCCCCCCACGCCTCACCCCTTTCCTCCCTCTCCTCACCATATCTGCCAGCTAATTCCTTCTTCAGATGGCACGCTGCTAATTTGCATACGTAT
>CM030175.1:13901105-13983605 GCA_017639675.1 Aplochiton taeniatus
CCCCACCCACTGCGTCGTCTTGCAGCACATATTTTCAGGCTGGTGCTATCTGTAAAGCAGCACAAAGCACATTTCAAACACATCTCAAAAGCTGGGCCCTCAAATGTACAATGGCACACTCATGCCTCCCCTTTCCCTATGCTTTTTATTCTGTTGCCATTTGTTTACTCTCCCCTTTGTTGTTTTTTTTTCTTCCCCCTACACTTTTTTTGTGTGCCTCTTTTGCTGTTATGACAAGCCAGCTTGCTACCTCTCCAACGCCACGTCGTCAGATAAACAGGTGGTGTTTACGCGTCCCGCCTGTTTTTCCTTTTTTTTCTCTCTGTTCTTCATCCCCTCCCGGAGGAGAGACTTCAAACGGAATAACAGATCATGTGCAGTCAGCGCCGTGCATGCCAGGGGGACGTGTGTGACTGGTGGGCTGGGTGATGGGAGGGGGTGGGGGGGGGGGTGGGGGGGGTTGGGCGAGGCGGGCAGTCGCTCAGGGCCCACTGGGGGCCCGGGCCCATCCTGACCTCTCACCCAGCGGCCCGGCACCCCTCCCGCTGCAGGCGCCCCACAGCCTGCCCTTCCCTGTGCGCGGCTGCCAACCAAATTACATCAATGTCAGCAGCTCTCCTCGACTGGGGCCACAGAGGCAGCTTGGTAAACAAGACAGCAGCCGGCATAGGAGCCGAGCTCGACAGAGGCAGGGCCGCTGCTTTATAGTGCTCTGGGATGAGGGAGGGCGGTTTTGGTTTTCTCTTGCTTTGTTTATTTGTTTTTTATTTTTATTTTCTCCACGCTTTAGCTGAGTGAACGGTTTTAGTCTTCACAGGCACGTTGTTCCAGATCATTTAATTCCCCGCCTATTTTACGTATACCCTCCTACTCCGGTAATGATGCGTTACGCCGCTATTTATAGTGGCTTATACAAATTAAAAATAAACATTCCAGAGTCTTTTGGTTCATCCCAGCCGAGGCAGGCGCGGGATGCGAGATGGCCACCGGCCATGCAGTCAGCGAGCTAGCTCCTTCGCCGTGTCTCCACGCTGAGGTGATTGATTGAAGTCATTACGGCGGTGGAGAGACCCCTTACCTGGCTAATCCAGGAGTGAATGCAGCCCCAGCATGACAGATTGCTGCATTACACCACCACAACCTGCTACCTGATTAGGTTCCCTCCTCTCCAAGTGAGGCCACCAAATCATGCAAATTAGCTTCTAAGATGCATCAATATTCCAGCAGATCCATCCCGCTAAAGTATGCAATTGCATATTTTCTATCCAGACGGGCTCACAATGCATCTGAGGCTGTGTGCCACCCACACAGCACTTCTCAAACAAAACAGGACAATACATTATGCTGGCGAGATATCATCTGCATAACACATGATAGCGGGCAAGCCACTGATTAAATGCGAGAATCCCTGATGAAACGCATCCAGCCAGATATTACCTCTGTCATGACATGGGGGAAAAAAAACATTGCCCCCAGACCAAATGCCATCTTCAATTTGTCCGTTTTGCAAGTTTTATCTAATTAATACATGGCCGCTGCAAGGCCCGCTCCCTGTTAACCACGAGGCTGTGCGCCCTGAAGCTTTTGACTGACTATTTTGGACCTGTCTCCTCACGTCCCTAGCCCTGTCAGTCCCGGCCTCCCCCCGGCTCCGACATCCTCTGGCCCCTCAGCGGGGCTGGTATCACCAGACTACAGATTCACCTCCGAGGCATGAGGCCCTTCTGCTGGTAGGGACGGGGGGCCCACATATATCCACAAAGGTCTGAGGGGTACTGGCTTAGGAGATGGGGGAATGGGGGTTGGGGGGGGGGGGGGGGGGTATGGAAATAAGATAAGTGACTATGTGGCTTCATACTCCAAGATGGCTGCTAGGATGGCTTCAAGCTGTTCTTCCGGGCCGTGGGCCCCGTCGATCAGTCTGGTCTGGTTGCGCTCAGAGCTGGGGACTAGGGGAGGGTCCAGAACCAGAGATTGGTGCATATAGCCTGGGCACTGGCAGGAGGATGGCCGGGGGCGGGAAAAGAATCCAAGGACAGGGATAAGGACGGGGGGGGAGGGGGGGGGGCTTTGAGCTCAAGGTGGGACTAGGGGGGCTGATAGTGTCCAGGCTAAAGGCTTAGGTAGCTGGCTGACTCCTTGCACCCCCTTCATCACTCTGAAGCGATGGCGGTCTCACTCGTACAGATTCTCCACACCGACTTTTGCAAGCCATTTAATCACTGGATTATCCATGGCGCTCCGTTTTGAATGAATTTTAACCAAGTTAGACCAAATTGTGAAACACCAAATAAGGTATTGATATTTCTACGTGAGCTATACCTTCATATTGTGCTTTGTGGAGGCTGCCGTGTATGAAATAGCTGGATAGGAGCAGCTTATATAAGAGCTTGCAGAGACGCCCAAAATGTGTTTGGGTGTGTGTGTGTGTGTGTGTGTGTGTGTGTGTGTGTGTGTGTGTGTGTGCGCACGCGTGTGTGTGTGTGTGTGTGTGTGTGTGTGTGTGTTTGGGTGTGCCTGCACTGAGCTTCCACCAAGGCTCGTCTTTTGTTCTCCCCTTTCGAGGGAGAAGACTGTCAGGTCTGAAATGATCCTCTCTCTGCCTGTCCTCCTCTCTTTCTCTCTTTCTCTTTCTCTTTCTCCTTCTCTTTCTCTTTCTCTCTCTCTCTCTCTTTCTCTCTCTCTCTCTCTCTCTCTCTCTCTCTCTCTCTCTCTCTCTCTCTCTCTCTCTCTCTCTCTCTCTCTCTCTCTCTCTCTCTCTCTCTAACTCGCTCACACATTTCCGTTCACCATTCCCCTCTGGCTTTTTCTTCAGTCTATCTCTCCCTGCACCTATATCCTGTCGCCGTTGTTTCTTTTTTTGTATTCTCCTTGCACTCTCTTTCTTTCTTTTTCTCCCTCCCTCTCTCTCTCTCTCTCTTTCTCTGTCTCTCTCTCTCTCTCTTTCTCTCTCTCTCTCTCTCTCTCTTTCTCTCTCTCTCTCTCTCTCTCTCTCTCTCTCTCTCTCTCTCTCTCTCTCTCTCTCTCTCTCTCTCTCTCTCTCTCTCTCTCTCTCTCTCTCTTTCTTTCTCTGTCTCTCTCTCTCTCTTCCTCCTGACTGGCTCCCCCGCCTGTCTGTGAGGATGGTGAATCCCTCGTGGATTTCTGGAGGGTATCACCATGGAGACGGCCAGGGCTCTGCCACACATGTCTATAGATCCTGTTGGTTAGGGGGCACAGCCAGAGGTACGGGGAGAGAGCGAGACAGATAAAGAGAGTGAGAGGGAGAGAGAGAGAGAGAGAGAGAGCGATGAGAGAGATGACAGGGTGGGTGGAGAAAATGAGGGATGAGACAAAAGACAAAAGGTGACGGACGGATGGTGAGAGAGGTAGAAAGGTGGGCGGAGAAGGACAGACATACCGAAGACCGAGGGAATGGAGGACAGCCATGGAGGGATCGAAAGAGAAGAACAGAGAGTGAGGAAGGAGGGAGGAGGGGAGGAGGGGAGGATGTGGGGATGTGGGGGGGGTGATAGACGAAACGAAAGAGGAGGCAGCCGCAGTAGCAGCAGTCTCATATGTGTCACGGAGACAAATAGTGTGTGATGCTAATGACTGGCTAAAGCTTTAGCCCCCGCTGTGAACAGCCACTAATATGACTGCTAATAAAGCCGCAGTGGAAGGCGCTGTCATATTCCAGCAGCCCCTCAACTGTCACCCAAAATTAGCCACATAGGAACCGACTCGGAGCTCACTTACATCCCTTTAGCGCTCCCGAAAGCAGGCTCTATGTAAAGGTTAGCACGCGTCATTTCAGTGTCGACAGGGGCACATGGGAATGATGGAATGATGGAATGCTTTCCATTTTAGTTGGCTTCTTTTTTGTCTTCCGTTTCTGCAATGTACGGTGAAAAAGTATTTCTGGGAGTGCAGAACGCGGTGGGTGTCTTTGTTTTCTGTGTGATGGCACGGTTCGCTGATTGCTGCCTTCTCGTGTGACAGACTCGTCCTGAAGGGCTCCGTGAGGCCGCCTGTCTCCTCTTCCCTCCCCGAGCGCTCGGCCCGCAGTGTCTCTCGGGGGAATTTTAATTGGGGGCGGCCGCGCAGGTGGCGGCGCGCGGCGGGCACAAGGTCACGCCGGGGGATCCGTGGGATACCGGCGCCGGGGCCCTTCCCGTGGCCCGGTTGGCATGGCGCTTGGGGGTGGGTCGGTGGCACGGAGACGCGGCCGCCTCACCGCTGAGGGACGCCGGTCACGTGTTCAGCCTGTGGGCCCGTTCCATGCTCGATGGCGGCGCGGAATGACGTTGGATATTATTTGGGGGTGGGGGGGTGGGGGGGTGGTGGGGGGGATTGATCTCTCACCGAAACCTTTTCGCTCTTGTTGAGGTTCCGTACAGTCATTTGTTTGTGGCTTTATTTTCATCCCCAATGGTTTGGACGCTTCGTACGGATACCGAACCGGACGGTGAGCAGGACCTCCCCTCCGACCATGAACGAAACGATGTGCAGCCCTTTCTGAAGCTATTCTGGTGGTGTTGCGCTGCAATTAGCAGCCTCCCCGAGACCGGGGGTTTCAAAGCGGTTGGCGGTGCAGAAACCTTCCGTGCTGCCAGCCATCGAGCCGTGGCACATTTACCACCTGCTTTGGTTGCGGCCCCACCCTCCGTTTGATTCATGGCGTGGCCTGTGCTTTTAGAACGGTTTAGAAAACCGTTCAGCCGGCCAGAGCGAGATGCAATGGGGGACAGAATGTAGGGGAGAGAAGAAGGGCTGAATATCCACTGTTTCTAGACACGCTTGTCTTGCTCGCCTCCTAACTTCACCCCTCCCGTCCTGCTCACCTATCATATCCTCCTCTCCCCGACCAGCCCTCCTGCCAGCCCTCCTGCCTTGGCAGTCGGTAGCCTGCTGGGACCGGCCCTTGATTTATTTGGAGAACGCCGGAACGGCCCGGATGACTGGCATTTTAATGTGCTTTTGAGATGTTTGGTCACAAGCACTATTGATCACAGGGCTGCGGCGCACCCCTCTCCATCCCCAGACCCCCGCCCAGGGGAGAGGGCTGGCTGTCAGGCAGGGAATGAGTTTCCGTGTGGGCTTAGATTAATGAAATGAGGCCCCTGGTTCGGGGAGCAGGGGTCAGACCATTAAGTAATCCCCAGGTCTGGTGAGATTGAGGCTGCCAGTCGGCCTGACGCTGACTGAATGATGGACGCCTGGGAGCAGGCAGAGGACGTGTGTGAATGTGTGTGTGTGTGTGTGTGTGTGTGTGTGTAGGCATAAGTGGTTTATCAAACCAATTTTCAGGTTTACACACCAGCACTACAAGACCAATCGGGTTAAGAGACCAATTTTGGTGGTCTCTTAATTCTGGGACTTTAAATTGTCATAACTATTGAATAATAATAATATAAAACATTATCAAAACGTGTATGATCTCAAAATTACTCACATTATTAATTAGTATAACAATTTTGCTGTTATAACCCTCCCCACACTTTTTATGACCTTAACAAATATGGACCTTGTACACCAGGATGTGTATGTGTGAACTTCGAACAGTGCCCCTGTAGGTGGGAATTGGTATTGCAGGTACACACAACTCGCGCCAAAACATACACATTACCCGCCAAATCATACACTATTCCCCGCCATACGACACAAATTGATAGTAAACGTCAGCTACGTGCCTAGGACGTCATGAAGATTTGCTGCAATCTGATTTGCAGTGTATTTGCTGCTGTCAATGGCTGGACCCGGATATAAACATTTGAGCAACAACACTGCTTCGGGATCCTGGGATTGAGTGAAAATTGAAAAGTAAGCCCTTCAAATTGTATATTTTGTACATTAAATGAAAACTATGTCTGATAGCCTCAAGAGTAAAGTAGATTTTAGAGTAAAGTAGACATCAGCTAACTTAGCTAGCTAACGTTATTTGGTAAACATTAGCTATTTTACGCCAATTTAACTGAGTAAGGGATTCACGTTACATGCCTTTCCCTCTGTTTTCATCACCTGGACCTTTTTTATATTCACCAAGTTACAGGAATTATTTATCCTTGTCATGAGGTCAACAATTAATACAATATACGTAACGTTAGCCTAGTTCGACTTGTCAAAATCGCGCCACCGTTTCAGTCGGGGATTTAGATAGCCTACTCTCCATGAGTGCTATGCTTAGCCATGTCAGCTAGCAAGCTCCCAAGTAAACAAACTGGGAAGAGTTTATTGTGGTGAGATACTGGTTAGATATGGCGTTCCATTAAAATGCCAAACTTACGAGCTACCACTGTCTTTTGCGTTGACTTTGTACAAAGCGTTTATCATTGCCTATGTTGCTTTAGTAAAATGCCGGCGTTGTCTTGTTTTAGAGTTTGCTTTAAGAATAGGCTAACGCTACTGTTAGTTCGATCCTTACACTAACAGTACTCATCCTAATCAACTATACAACCACTTGTGTTCAGATGTCGTTACGTTTCGTTGATATCGCCTAATAAATGTGAATACAATTTTATTTGGGTAACGTTAACGGTGGGTAACGGTGACGTTAACGTCAATTCAAAACAATTTGGTGAATTTAGTTGAAAAGCAAAGTGAACGTTAACAAGCTGAAGTGTGAGTAACTCCACCCATATGCATTTACTAAATGATGAGTTGGAAAAGTGCAACTTGTCAACAACAAACACACTGGACAAAGTCAACGCAAAAGACAGGTGTAGTGGAGGGGGGGGGGGGGGGGTCATGATTTAGTGTACCAGGACCTGATATAGCTTTTACTAAACTACAGTATCACATCACATGCTTAAATACTGGGCTATATGAAAGTATGGGCCTGAATATTCATCACTATTCGCAAGCTATCCAACGTGCCAGCACTCACTTAGACCAGACTGCCATGAGATGTTGATTAATCACATTCTCCCCAAAACTTAGCATTTAGTTAGCAACACTTATGCAATCAAAATTCATGTGATTTATATCTACTGATGTATTTTATTATCTAGAACAAACAGACACTATAGTGAGCCAGTTGAGTAGAAGTAGTATCCAAAGCTGTTACGATAATATTTAATTGTATATGAGATTGTAGATCATTTATATGAAAGGTTTGAAGCCTGCATGTAACTTGGTGTAATATGAAGTGTCAAGTTACAACATTGTTGAAATCAGTGACAATCAATTTCTGAAAGTTGTATTAATTAATACCAAAAATATGATTTTTTTTCTACAGAAAAGCATTTCTGTGGAAAACACTCTACATTGAGATAATTGTCCATCTCTCTTCTCTCTCCGATTCACCCTTTCTGCCTCTCCATCAGCCCATGGCGCCGGCTACAGTCCAGGCCCAAGTCCTCTCCCACTGCCCTTCCTAAAGAGGTTTGTCAATACACTTTTCAACTAAACTTGGCACACATGAAGTGCCTTAACATGATTTGAAGTGAGATGATCTTATTGCTACTGAATTTGACTAAGATGGAGACTATGGTTGTATAATCCGTGTGTGTTTAGTTATGGTTTGGCGGGGGCATGATTTAGTATATCAGGATTGAATTGAATTGAATTGATCAGGACCAAAAATGGCTAGTGTGTATCTAAGCCGTGTTTTTTTAACCGTAGTGTGTCTAGTCATGGTTTGGGGGGGGGGGGGGGGGGGCATGATTTAGTATATAAGGACCCAATATGGCTTGTGTGTAACTAAGCAGTGTTTTTTTAACTGTTGTTGTGTCTGTTTATTGTGTGCGTTTCGTCACGGTTTGCGGGGGCATGATTTAGGATATCAGGACCCAATATGGGTAGTGTGAATCTAAGCAGTGGTTTTAAAACTGTAGTGTGTGTTTATTCATGGTTTGGGGGGGCACGATTTAGTATATCAGGACCCAATATGGCTTGTGTGTAACTAAGCAGTGTTTTTTTTAACCGTTGTGTCTGTTTATAGTGTGTGTTTTGTCACGGTTTGCGGGGCCATGATTTCGTGTATCAGGACCAAATATGTGGCTAGTGTGTAACTGAGCAGTGGCTTTATAACCTTAGTGTGTGTTTATTGTGTTTAGTCACGGTATGGGGGGCCCTGATTTAGTATATCAGGACCCAATGTGGCTAGTGTGTAAATAAGCAGTGGGTTTATAACCGTTGTTGTGTCCTTAAATTATTTGCGTTTAGTGACGGTTTGGGGGGGGGGGGGGGGCATGCTTTAGTATATAGACCCAATGTGGCTAGTGTGTAACTAAGCAGTGGTTTTATAACCATTGTTGTGTCTATATTGTGTGTGTTTAGTGATGGTTGGCGGGAGGGGGGCATGATTTAGTGTATCGGGACCAAATATGGGGAGTGTGTATCTAAGCGGTGGTTGTTTAACCGTAGTATGTGTTTAGTCATGGTTTGGGGGGGGGGGCATGATTTAGCATATCAGGACTCAATATGGCTTGTGTGGCTAGTGTGGCTAGTGGGTAAATAAGCAGTGGTTTTATAACCATTGTTGTGTCTGTATATTGTGTGTGTTTAGTCATGATTTGGGGGGCATGATTTAGAATATCAAGACCCAATGTGGCTAGTGTGTAACTATGCAGTGGTTTTAGAACTGTTGTTGTGTCTGTATATTGTGTGTGTTTAGTCACGGTTGGGGGGAGGGGGGGGCAGTCACGGTTTGGGGGGGCATGATTTAGTATTTCAGGACCCAATATGGTTTGTGTGTAACTAAGCAGTGTTTTTCTAACCGGTGTGGCTGTTTATTGTGTGTGTTTTTACAAGGTTTGCGGGGGCATGATTTAGTGTATCAGGACCAAATATGTGGCTAGTGTGTAACTAAGCAGTGGGTTTATAACCGTTGTTGTGTCTATATTGTGTGTGTTTCGTCACGGTTTGCGGGGGCATGATTTAGGTTATCAGGACCCAATATGGGTAGTGTGAATCTAAGCAGTGGTTTTACAACTGTAGTGTGTGTTTATTCATGGTTTGGGGGGGCACGATTTAGTATATCAGGACCCAATATGGCTTGTGTGTAACTAAGCAGTGTTTTTTTTAACTGTTGTTGTGTCTGTTTATTGTGTGCGTTTCGTCACGGTTTGCGGGGGCATGATTTAGGATATCAGGACCCAATATGGGTAGTGTGAATCTAAGCAGTGGTTTTAAAACTGTAGTGTGTGTTTATTCATGGTTTGGGGGGGCACGATTTAGTATATCAGGACCCAATATGGCTTGTGTGTAACTAAGCATTGTTTTTATTAACCGTTGTGTCTGTTTATTGGGTGTGTTTTGTCACGGTTTGCGGGGCCATGATTTAGTATATCAGGACCCAATGTGGCTAGTGTGTAACTAAGCAGTGGGTTTATAACCGTTGTTGTGTCCTTAAATTATTTGCGTTTAGTGACGGTTTGGGGGGGGGGGGGGCATGCTTTAGTATATAGACCCAATGTGGCTAGTGTGTAACTAAGCAGTGGTTTTATAACCATTGTTGTGTCTATATTGTGTGTGTTTAGTGATGGTTGGCGGGGGGGGGGGGGCATGATTTAGTGTATCGGGACCAAATATGGGGAGTGTGTATCTAAGCAGTGGTTGTTAGTCATGGTTTGGGGGGGGGCATGATTTAGCATATCAGGACTCAATATGGCTTGTGTGGCTGGTGGGTAAATAAGCAGTGGTTTTATAACCATTGTTGTGTCTGTATATTGTGTGTGTTTAGTCATGATTTGGGGGGCATGATTTAGAATATCAAGACCCAATGTGGCTAGTGTGTAACTATGCAGTGGTTTTAGAACTGTTGTTGTGTCTGTATATTGTGTGTGTTTATTCACGGTTGGGGGGAGGGGGGGGGGGCAGTCACGGTTTGGGGGGGCATGATTTAGTATTTCAGGACCCAATATGGTTTGTGTGTAACTAAGCAGTGTTTTTCTAACCGGTGTGGCTGTTTATTGTGTGTGTTTTTACAAGGTTTGCGGGGGCATGATTTAGTGTATCAGGACCAAATATGTGGCTAGTGTGTAACTAAGCAGTGGGTTTATAACCGTTGTTGTGTCTATATTGTGTGTGTTTCGTCACGGTTTGCGGGGGCATGATTTAGGTTATCAGGACCCAATATGGGTAGTGTGAATCTAAGCAGTGGTTTTACAACTGTAGTGTGTGTTTATTCATGGTTTGGGGGGGCACGATTTAGTATATCAGGACCCAATATGGCTTGTGTGTAACTAAGCAGTGTTTTTTTTAACTGTTGTTGTGTCTGTTTATTGTGTGCGTTTCGTCACGGTTTGCGGGGGCATGATTTAGGATATCAGGACCCAATATGGGTAGTGTGAATCTAAGCAGTGGTTTTAAAACTGTAGTGTGTGTTTATTCATGGTTTGGGGGGGCACGATTTAGTATATCAGGACCCAATATGGCTTGTGTGTAACTAAGCAGTGTTTTTTTTAACCGTTGTGTCTGTTTATAGTGTGTGTTTTGTCACGGTTTGCGGGGCCATGATTTCGTGTATCAGGACCAAATATGTGGCTAGTGTGTAACTGAGCAGTGGCTTTATAACCTTAGTGTGTGTTTATTGTGTTTAGTCACGGTATGGGGGGCCCTGATTTAGTATATCAGGACCCAATGTGGCTAGTGTGTAAATAAGCAGTGGGTTTATAACCGTTGTTGTGTCCTTAAATTATTTGCGTTTAGTGACGGTTTGGGGGGGGGGGGGGGCATGCTTTAGTATATAGACCCAATGTGGCTAGTGTGTAACTAAGCAGTGGTTTTATAACCATTGTTGTGTCTATATTGTGTGTGTTTAGTGATGGTTGGCGGGAGGGGGGCATGATTTAGTGTATCGGGACCAAATATGGGGAGTGTGTATCTAAGCGGTGGTTGTTTAACCGTAGTATGTGTTTAGTCATGGTTTGGGGGGGGGGGCATGATTTAGCATATCAGGACTCAATATGGCTTGTGTGGCTAGTGTGGCTAGTGGGTAAATAAGCAGTGGTTTTATAACCATTGTTGTGTCTGTATATTGTGTGTGTTTAGTCATGATTTGGGGGGCATGATTTAGAATATCAAGACCCAATGTGGCTAGTGTGTAACTATGCAGTGGTTTTAGAACTGTTGTTGTGTCTGTATATTGTGTGTGTTTAGTCACGGTTGGGGGGAGGGGGGGGGCAGTCACGGTTTGGGGGGGCATGATTTAGTATTTCAGGACCCAATATGGTTTGTGTGTAACTAAGCAGTGTTTTTCTAACCGGTGTGGCTGTTTATTGTGTGTGTTTTTACAAGGTTTGCGGGGGCATGATTTAGTGTATCAGGACCAAATATGTGGCTAGTGTGTAACTAAGCAGTGGGTTTATAACCGTTGTTGTGTCTATATTGTGTGTGTTTCGTCACGGTTTGCGGGGGCATGATTTAGGTTATCAGGACCCAATATGGGTAGTGTGAATCTAAGCAGTGGTTTTACAACTGTAGTGTGTGTTTATTCATGGTTTGGGGGGGCACGATTTAGTATATCAGGACCCAATATGGCTTGTGTGTAACTAAGCAGTGTTTTTTTTAACTGTTGTTGTGTCTGTTTATTGTGTGCGTTTCGTCACGGTTTGCGGGGGCATGATTTAGGATATCAGGACCCAATATGGGTAGTGTGAATCTAAGCAGTGGTTTTAAAACTGTAGTGTGTGTTTATTCATGGTTTGGGGGGGCACGATTTAGTATATCAGGACCCAATATGGCTTGTGTGTAACTAAGCAGTGTTTTTATTAACCGTTGTGTCTGTTTATTGGGTGTGTTTTGTCACGGTTTGCGGGGCCATGATTTAGTATATCAGGACCCAATGTGGCTAGTGTGTAAATAAGCAGTGGGTTTATAACCGTTGTTGTGTCCTTAAATTATTTGCGTTTAGTGACGGTTTGGGGGGGGGGGGGGGCATGCTTTAGTATATAGACCCAATGTGGCTAGTGTGTAACTAAGCAGTGGTTTTATAACCATTGTTGTGTCTATATTGTGTGTGTTTAGTGATGGTTGGCGGGGGGGGGGGGGGCATGATTTAGTGTATCGGGACCAAATATGGGGAGTGTGTATCTAAGCAGTGGTTGTTAGTCATGGTTTGGGGGGGGGCATGATTTAGCATATCAGGACTCAATATGGCTTGTGTGGCTGGTGGGTAAATAAGCAGTGGTTTTATAACCATTGTTGTGTCTGTATATTGTGTGTGTTTAGTCATGATTTGGGGGGCATGATTTAGAATATCAAGACCCAATGTGGCTAGTGTGTAACTATGCAGTGGTTTTAGAACTGTTGTTGTGTCTGTATATTGTGTGTGTTTATTCACGGTTGGGGGGAGGGGGGGGGGGGCAGTCACGGTTTGGGGGGGCATGATTTAGTATTTCAGGACCCAATATGGTTTGTGTGTAACTAAGCAGTGTTTTTCTAACCGGTGTGGCTGTTTATTGTGTGTGTTTTTACAAGGTTTGCGGGGGCATGATTTAGTGTATCAGGACCAAATATGTGGCTAGTGTGTAACTAAGCAGTGGGTTTATAACCGTTGTTGTGTCTATATTGTGTGTGTTTCGTCACGGTTTGCGGGGGCATGATTTAGGTTATCAGGACCCAATATGGGTAGTGTGAATCTAAGCAGTGGTTTTACAACTGTAGTGTGTGTTTATTCATGGTTTGGGGGGGCACGATTTAGTATATCAGGACCCAATATGGCTTGTGTGTAACTAAGCAGTGTTTTTTTTAACTGTTGTTGTGTCTGTTTATTGTGTGCGTTTCGTCACGGTTTGCGGGGGCATGATTTAGGATATCAGGACCCAATATGGGTAGTGTGAATCTAAGCAGTGGTTTTAAAACTGTAGTGTGTGTTTATTCATGGTTTGGGGGGGCACGATTTAGTATATCAGGACCCAATATGGCTTGTGTAACTAAGCAGTGTTTTTATTAACCGTTGTGTCTGTTTATTGTGTGTGTTTTGTCACGGTTTGCGGGGCCATGATTTAGTATATCAGGACCCAATGTGGCTAGTGTGTAACTAAGCAGTGGGTTTATAACCGTTGTTGTGTCCTTAAATTATTTGCGTTTAGTGACGGTTTGGGGGGGGGGGGGGCATGCTTTAGTATATAGACCCAATGTGGCTAGTGTGTAACTAAGCAGTGGTTTTATAACCATTGTTGTGTCTATATTGTGTGTGTTTAGTGATGGTTGGCGGGGGGGGGGGGGGGCATGATTTAGTGTATCGGGACCAAATATGGGGAGTGTGTATCTAAGCAGTGGTTGTTTAACCGTAGTATGTGTTTAGTCATGGTTTGGGGGGGGGCATGATTTAGCATATCAGGACTCAATATGGCTTGTGTGGCTAGTGGGTAAATAAGCAGTGGTTATATAACCATTGTTGTGTCTGTATATTGTGTGTGTTTAGTCATGATTTGGGGGGCATGATTTAGAATATCAAGACCCAATGTGGCTAGTGTGTAACTATGTAGTGGTTTTAGAACTGTTGTTGTGTCTGTATATTGTGTGTGTTTAGTCACGGTTGGGGGGAGGGGGGGGGGCAGTCACGGTTTGGGGGGCATGATTTAGTATTTCAGGACCCAATATGGTTTGTGTGTAACTAAGCAGTGTTTTTCTAACCGGTGTGGCTGTTTATTGTGTGTTTTTACAAGGTTTGCGGGGGCATGATTTAGTGTATCAGGACCAAATATGTGGCTAGTGTGTAACTAAGCAGTGGGTTTATAACCGTTGTTGTGTCTATATTGTGTGTGTTTCGTCACGGTTTGCGGGGGCATGATTTAGGTTATCAGGACCCAATATGGGTAGTGTGAATCTAAGCAGTGGTTTTACAACTGTAGTGTGTGTTTATTCATGGTTTGGGGGGGCACAATTTAGTATATCAGGACCCAATATGGCTAGTATGTAACAGAGCAGTGGTTTTATAACCTTAGTGTGTGTTTATTGTGGATTGTCACGGTATGGGCGGGGCATGATTTAGTATATCAGGACCCAATGTTGCTAGTGTGTAATTAAGCAGGGATTTTATAACAGTAGTGTGTTTAGTCATGGAATGGGGGGCATGATTTAGTATATAAAGAGCCAATGTTGCCAGTGTGTAACTAAGCAGTGATTTTATAACCGTTGTTGTGTCTTTATGTTGTTTGTGTTTAGTCACGGTCTTGCGGGCATGATTTAGAATATCAAGACCCAATGTTGCTCGTGTGTAACTAAGCAGTGGGTTTATAACCGTTGTTGTGTCTGTAAATTATTTGCGTTTAGTCACCGTTTGGGGGGGGGCATGATTTAGTATATAGACCCAATGTGGCTAGTGTGTAACTAAGCAGTGGTTTTATAACCATTGTTGTGTCTATATTGTGTGTGTTTCATCACGGTTTGCGGGGGCATGATTTAGGATATCAGGACCCAATATGGGTAGTGTGAATCTAAGCAGTGGTTTTACAATTGTATTGTGTGTTTATTCATGGTTTGGGGGGGCACGATTTAGTATATCAGGACCCAATATGGCTAGTATGTAACTGAGCAGTGGTTTTATAACCTTAGTGTGTATTTATTGTGGATTGTCACGGTATGGGCGGGGCATGATTTAGTATATAAAGACCCAATGTTGCTAGTGTGTAACTAAGCAGTGATTTTATAACTGTTGTTGTGTCTATATGTTGTTTGTGTTTAGTCACAGTCTTGCGGGCATGATTTAGAATATCAAGACCCAATGTTGCTCGTGTGTAACTAAGCAGTGGGTTTATAACCGTTGTTGTGTCTGTAAATTATTTGCGTTTAGTGACGGTTTGGGGGGGGGCATGATTTAGTATATTTACCCAATGTGGCTAGTGTGTAACTAAGCAGTGGTTTTATAACCACTATTTTTTCTATATTGTGTGTGTTTAGTGACGGTTGGGGGGGGGGCGACGGCATGATTTAATGTATCGGGACGAAATATGGGTAGTGTGTATCTAAGCAGTGGTTGTTTAACCGTAGTGTGTGTTTAGTTATAGTTTTGGGGGGGGGGGGGGGGGGGCATGATTTAGCATATCAGGACCCAATATGGCTTGTGTGGCTAGTGTATAAATAAGCAGTGGTTTTATAACTATTGTTGTGTCTGTATATTGTGTGTGTTTAGTCACGATTTGGGGGGCATGATTTAGAATATCAGGACCCAATGTGGCTAGTGTGTAACTAAGCAGTGGGTTTATAACCGTTGTTGTGTCTGTAAATTATTTGCGTTGAGTGACGGTTTGGGGGGGCATGATATAGTATATGGACCCAATGTGGCTATTGTGTAACCAAGCAGTGTTTTTTTAACCGTAGTGTGGGTTTAGTCATGGTTTGGGGGGCATGATTTAGGATATGAGGAGCTAATATGACTAGTGTTTAACTAAGCAGTGGTTTTATAACCGTAGGGTGTTTGTCTTGGTTGGGGGGTGTCATGATTTAGTATATCATGCCCCCCCCCCCAAAGTATATTGTATAGCATAGTATATTGCTACAGTATGTGACAAAGATATGAATATATTTAGTCATTGTATTTAGTCATTGTTTGCGGGGGCAGGATATAGCATATCATGACCCAATGTGGCTACAGTGTAACCAGGCACTAGTTTTATAACAGTTGCTGTCTTTTTATTGTGTGTTTGGTCGTGGATTGGGGTGGCATCAAATACTGGGCAATATGAAAACATGGGCCTAGATATCCATCACTTTTCTTAAGCTATCCATTGTGCCAGCACTCACTTAACTCAGACTGCTATGAGATGTGGTTTAATCACAGTTCCCACAAATTAACTTTCTAGTTAGCAACACTTGTTAACTTAAGAATTCTTTTTTAAATGAGGACTTAATATTGCTAGTGTATGCTCTTAAGAGGTTGCCTACACGGTCTCTTTTATTGCTTTTCATGCACCCTTTTTGCAACGCGTTATGCCTTTAAAATTGTATTTCTCTACATTTCTAGGGAGTCTTTGGACAATGCACACTAAAACCTTGTAATTATGGACACAGAACTACAAAAATAATTGATTTGTTTGATTTGAGATAACCAATAACGTGGCATTAGTATAAATGCAAAAAACATATTAGAAAGCAATTAAATCAGTCGTTTGGTAGGACGTGGTGTCACAATCTGTAATCTACTCTTAAGTGACTAAGCAATAGGTTATGGCTGTATTACCTTTGTGTTTAATCATGGTTTTATTTTAGTTTTTCTGCAGGGAACAATGGTTGGACCCCAGCAACAGGCCAAGATGCCAGCCTGTGGTCATTATGGTAAGAAAACAGTTTCTTTATAATATATTACAGATGCCAATGTTCCTTCTAGCAGTGGAATGTCATGTTATAAATGGGACAAGCTGAGGCTGTGGTGGCCTCTGTGTACCAGGGATCTGATGGGGCTAGCACCGTTCACAATTCCCCAGACATTGTACCCATCTCTAGTTATGATTATGATTTTAATGTTAATGGGCTAGCCTCACATTCGCCTCACTCAAGTGTTCTGGAATGCAGGTAATCGGTAGTGTTTGCTGATGGGCGTCGCCAACCAAACATTCGTTGTAGCCGATTGGATTAGCTTTAGCCAGTCGGATTACACAATCCCAATTGGGTATATTTAAAGTGATAGTTCAACATTTTGGGAAATAAGATATGCCCCAACTTTCCCCTTGTCAGGCGAGATGATTGATATACATTTTATGTCCGTACTTTCAGTATTGAGTTACGTGGTTGTCGTTAAAGTGGCCTAGCAATACGGTACGATCGAGGTAACCGTTAGCACGGCTCCCAAAAGTGTCTAAATAATCCTTTAAAAAAAATTCTAACATTTTGTTATTTACATCTTTTACCTATTGCGCGTGTCAAAATAAAATGTAAAAGCATCGATTGACTGAAACAGACAGTTGGAGCTATTGCAATGCATAACCTTTGGTTCACCTTGTGTCTGTGTTCTTCAGGTTCAGGGACCTAACATCTGAAGTAGACGTACAGTATGTTACAACACTTTCTTTATTTCAGTAAGAACGCATGTGTAACTGCAGTTGCAACTGTAGTATGTATTCACACAATAGCTTCACCTTACAATAACTCTTCAATACTGTGTTTACCATTTTGGAATTAGGTGAGATAAGAGTCAACTTTATTGTCATTGCACAGAGTACAAGTGCTAGGACAATGGAATGCAGTTTACCATCTAACCAGAAGTGCAAAAGGAGCCATAAAGTGCAGTACAGTGAACGTACATAGATGGAGTCACAAGCTTGCCCTTTATGCCTGAAGAGAGGGTCCCTGGAGCACATCCTCAGTTGCTGTGTGTATATATACAGTGGGGCCAAAAAGTATTTAGTCAGACACTGATTGTGCAAGTTCTCCTACTTAGAAAGATGAGAGAGGTCTGTAATTGTCATCATGGGTACACTTCAACTATGAGAGACAAAAATGAGAAAAAAAATCCAGGAAGTCACATTGTAGGATTTTGAAAGAATTTATTTGTAAATGATGGTGGAAAATAAGTATTTGGTCGATAACAAAAGTTCAACTCAATACTTTGTAACATAACCTTTGTTGGCAATGACAGAGGTCAAACGTTTCCTGTAAGTCTTCACCAGGTTTGCACACACTGTAGCTGGTATTTTGGCCCATTCCTCCATGCAGATCTCCTCTAGAGCAGTCATGTTTTGGGGCTGTCGCTGGGCAACACGGACTTTCAACTCTCTCCACAAATTTTCTATGGGGTTGAGGTCTGGAGACTGGCTAGGCAACTCCAGGACCTTGAAATTCTTTTTACGGAGCCACTCCTTCGTTGCCCGAGCGGTGTGTTTGGGATCATTGTCATGCTGGAAGACCCAACCACGTTCCATCTTCAATGCTCTCACTGATGGAAGGAGGTTTTGGCTTAAAATCTCACGATACATGGCCCCGTTCATTCTTCCCTTAACACGGATCAGTTGTCCTGTCCCCTTTGCAGTAAAACCGCCCCAAAGCATGATGTTTCCACCCCCATACTTCACAGTAGGTATGGTGTTCTTGGGATGCAACTCAGCATTCTTCTTCCTCCAAACACGACGAGTTGAGTTTTGACTAAAAAGTTCTATTTTGTTTTCATCTGACCACATGATATTCTCCCAATCCTCTTCTGGATCATCCATATGCTCTCTGGCAAACTTCAGACAGGCCTGGACATGTACTGGCTTAAGCAGGGGGACACGCCTGGCAGTGCAGGATTTGAGTCCCTCTCTGCGTAGTGTGCTACTGATGGTAGCCTTTGCTACTTTGGTCCCAGCTCTCTGCAGGTCATTCATCAGGTCCCTCCGTGTAGTTCGGGGTTTTTTGCTCACCGTTCTCATGATCATTTTGACCCCACGGGATGAGATCTTGCGTGGGGCCCCAGATCGAGGGAGATTATCAATGGTCTTGTATGTCTTCCATTTTCTTACAATTGCTCCCACAGTTGATCTATTCACACCAACCTGCTTGCCTATTGCAGATTCACTCTTCCCAGCCTGGTGCAGGTCTACAATTTTCTTTCTGGTGTCCTTCGACAGCTCTTTGGTCTTGGCCATGGTTGAGTTTGGAGTCTGACTGTTTGAGGCTGTGGACAGGTGTCTTTTATACAGATGACGAGGTCAAACAGGTTCCATAAATACAGCTAACGAGTGGAGGACAGAAGAGCTTCTTAAAGAAGAAGTTACAGGTCTGTGAGAGCAAGAAATCTTGCTTGTTTGTGGGTGACCAAATACTTATTTTCCACCATCATTTACAAATAAATTCTTTCAAAATCCTACAATGTGATTTCCTGGATTTTTTTTCTCATTTTTGTCTCTCATAGTTGAAGTGTACCTATGATGAAAATTACAGACCTCTCTCATCTTTCTAAGTAGGAGAACTTGCACAATCAGTGGCTGACTAAATACTGTTTGGCCCCACTGTGTATATATATATATATATATATATATATATATATATATATATATATATATATATATATATATATATCTTCCCCTAGTCAAAACAAGTTGGATGGGCTTGGTAGAACATCATAGACAACCTGGATTAAGAATTGAATTCAATGGAACTCACCTTTCAAATGCTTGACCCATGAGACTTTGCGCTCCACTGCTTGCTCCCATTTTGTCCAGGCTCCATGTTGCCGCATTCTAACCATCCTTCTGGCTTGCTCCTCCTTGACTGACGCTCGCACCTCATCCTGGATCAGTGACCTCTTATCCTTACCCTGCTCCTTGTCTTAGCGAGGTGTTGTTCTGCTACCCAGGCCAGCCCTTCTACGAGACACTGGCCCACCAGTACCCTGTGACTCAGCGACATCCACGGCCTCTGCTATCCTCCATTTCCATCCTGTCCTGACCTCGATACCAGCCTGAGAGACTTGGGTTACATGATTCTCGGTATTGCAGCACCTCCCTAGTATCGGTCACCATGAATTTTTCGTTCATACCATGTTGGTATATCCAGGCCCTAAACTTGCCAGGTGGGTCTCCCAGCCCTTGGTTGGTCGCTCGGATGGATGCCATGTCTCTCAGGCTGCAGTCAAACACCTTTCCCGGGCACTTTACTAGTTTCTCAGTGATGAATGGTATTTAGGTGGAACTAGGTACTATTTAGGTTGATAGCCTTTCCTTTGTTCAGTACTAGGGATCTGGACTTCACCAGCTTGAAGTTCATGCAACTTCCCCAGCAAGTTCATGCGACTTCCCCAGCATGTTCATGGCAAACGTGAAAAGGATCACTGAAATAGTACTAAGCTGATTCCATTCTCAAGCATGTGCTACTCTGATGTTTAAGACCTAGCAGAGATTGAAACTGTTGTAGTTATCCAAAATGAGTCCCCTGAACTTGCCTAGGATACGGCAATTCAATACCTCTTCAACCAGCTTGTGGGCTATAGACCCGTAGGTGTTTTCAGGGTCCAGCCACAGGCCCACCAGGTCCACCTTGTTATCCCAGGCTTCCCTGATCAGCTGGGTGACCACTCCTGTGTGCTCCAGACACCCCGGTACTTTTGGGATCCCTTCTTTCTGGACTGAGGTATCAATGTAGGAGATAGTCTTGTCAGGTGCCTGGCAACAATGTTGAAGAATACCTTTTCCTGAATACTGACATCGAGATGGTTCTGAACTGATCAATGTTCTTCAACTCTTCTCCTTTGAAATCCAAACACCTTTCGCATACCTCCACTGATGAGCTACCTGCCCCACCTCCAGGGTACCTTCAGGATCCTCCTGAGCTTGTGAAGATCGTGACCTCATACACCAAGTTGGGCCAGAGAATCCATGGGAGGATGAACTGAAACTAAATGTGTAATATGTAAAGCCGAAACCATTACGCAACTGTGATACCAGTGTTCCTTATGTGGTACCTACAGCAGCTACACAGCCACAGTTATTACATGGGGATTACCAATGTTTTACATTCTGCATTGATAGACTGTTCCTGTGGAATTACCATGATAGTTAAAGTAGTGCCCTATGGTTTAAAGTGGTATGTATAACATTTAACATTTGTATATAGACAAAGCATTGTGAAACAATGATTTGCATACCCATATCCACACAGCTTTCAGATCGGACTAGTAAGTGTCAAAAATGTATGTTGTGTATCTACTATTAAGTTGTTAACCTTTTTATTTCTTTGGTGCTGAGGCACATGTCGTCAAAGTCATGTATTGAATAATAGTGCATTGAATTGAAAATGGAATAACAATTTACAGTATGTAAGCAATTTCCTCTATACATACTGTATATTCATATACATTTACAAAAGGATGTCTAAATAATAATACATATATTAAAGTAATATCACACAAGGGTGTGCTGTTATACAGAATATGCCGTGCGGATATTCAGTATAACAGCACAACCTTGAGTCTATCTATTTTCTATTTAAGATAGATTATGATGGTTATTATTAGAACTCCTGTAAAGCGGAGTGATACATGTATAGTTAAAATGTCCCAGTGCTGTTATACTCCACATCCACACTCACAAAATCTCTTTTCTAATCAAATTACTTGGTTGGAACTTGTCCTATAAAATGCAATATATCATACAGTAACACTATGCTCTCCTGTTTCATACTTGACAGACAAAAACATGGACACATCTGAAGGAACTTCATCCACTAAAGATGACAGACGTAACTTTGGACAAAATGGTATGGTCAAATTGGATTTTAATTTACACCTATAATACCCATTAAAAACAAATTTCCACACCCGGTTCCCAGTTTTCAATACTGTGGAACAGATCTACAGTACAAAGACTACCTTACAATTACATACAGTAACACTATGCTCTCCTGTTTCATACTTGACAGACAAAAACATGGATACATCTGAAGGAACCTACTCCACTCAAGATGACAGACCTATCTCTGGAGGCAATGGTATGGTTAAGGCTGAAATTACATTTTCGTCTAGTATATAACATCCAGAAAAAAAACTTTTTCAAGGCTGTCGAACAGATTTACTGCATTTTGTAATCATAAGGTGCCCTGCAAGGCCCTTGAGATAAATATTGTAGCCAGCCATACTAATAAACCACTTTATCATCTTGTTTGTTTGGATTAGGGTTTGTGGCTAGCAGAGGTAAACGCATATCTGTAAGAAGACCGTGGACTAAAGCTGAGGTCAATGCTGTGATGCGACACTTCAAATCTCACATCATGAAAAATGGCAACTAAAGAATATGAGGTGTGCAAAAGTTGTGAGCATCCAGCTTTACAAACCAGGACATTTCTAGATATCAGAGATTTTGTTCGAAACAAGGGGGCTAACCTTTAAGCGTAATGGATATTGTTATTTGAATTTAGATTCATTTTTTTTTTTTTTTACCGAAAAATCCAAGTATTTCCATTCATGTATATCTTCACCAAATGGGGCAAATTGTATAGGACATTGCTGATATAAATTTGCATGCCTAACAATGCGGTACATTTACAGCATGTCTTAGATATGAATGATCTGTTTTTTTGTTAATTTAGCACATTCATTTGTTTGCCAAATAATAAGGCTTGTCATTAAGTAACTGTATTGAATAAATATAAACTGATTGTTGTTTTAGAAAAAGAAATCTTCAAATCAGTAGAACATTAAGATTTTAATTGGAATAAATATTTGTTACAATCAATATTTGGTAATTGTCTGCAATCATACTTTCAATCAAGCCTCCAGGTGCCTTAAACAGGAAAATAATTTGAGGTCCTGGTTCCAGTTACCCTCATGTACTGCCTCATACTGCCATAAAACTTGCTATAAGTAAACAGAGAAAAACGTACCGATGGAATGTACAAAGTAACAGATTCCGCTTGTGTAGGAGTTGCCACTTCATGTCAGGTAACGTTATAAAGTACAATGTGGATATCATTTGAGTTGTACCAATATGTTTCATTTTCATAAGCGGCCTTTATTCCGGTTACTGTTACTGACGATTTTATTTTACAAAAAGCTAGTTCACACCCTGAATTATTGCGTGGATTGTGTGGGGCTAGTAAAAGAAGTTACGGAAAAAAATTGAAAATAACTCCGTGGGCATTATAAGGGTCACTAACGTTTAATCTATACATTTTTTCAACATATAGTTCAATATAAATGGGATTAAAGTGGGCGGTGTACTCAGACAGCTGGAAATTCACGCGGGCACCATTCATTTTCGACTGTTTTTTACTGCCACAATGGCGGCATAAACAACAGGCGTCATGTGACGTCCTGAGCTCTATAGGTGGTATAGATCCAGGACCCAGCAGTGGGTTCTAAGAGGTTAAACATAATATGTTTGTATAGACCTTGTAATTTTTGTCAGTCCCCTTAGACCATGAAGGGGCTAGGTTTGTGTGTGGCATGTAAACAGACCTCATAAAATCAGTGGTCCCCATACACCGCAATTTGGTGCTGACCCCATTAGCCTGTGAAATGTCACATATTTAATATATATATGTTCTGAAAGGGAAATGATGTTTTTGAAGTGAGATTTTTCTTCTGCAGATGAAATAAAAATTTTTGACATGACTTTTAAGTTGACTGGATGATGGGAAAGGTGGGTCCCTGTAAACCACTGAAAAACCACATTGGTCTGTTAAACCACTTATGCCTGTATGTGTGTGTGTGTGTGTGTGTGTGTGTGTGTGTGTGCTTGGGTGTGTGTGCATGTGTGTGTGCTTGGGTGCGTGTGTGTGTGTGTGTGTGTGTGTGTGTGTGTGTGTGTGTGTGTGTGTGTGTGTGTGTGTGTGAGTGAGTGAATGTGTGTGAGTGAATGTGTGTGTATGTGCCTGCATGCACCAGCAAAAAATGGCTTCTGGGAATTTTGGTACGCATTGACACAATCTATACATACAAAAGAGAAGGAGCAAAATTAGGTTGTAATATTTCAACAAACAACTCCATCCTTCAAGCACTGACAGTCTGCAGGCTCCACAAAGCAGTAGAGCACGCAATTGATCTTTCTCATACCCGAATTATGACCTTTTTTAGCCTAACCATATTCATTTATCTGAGGCTGTAACATTAGAAACATAAAATTATTATGAACCTGGAGTTAGAGATATTTCACCGCTGAGGGTAGAGCGAGTGTGAGCCCAATGCGTGTTTGCCTGTCGAGCACACACTAGCAAGGTCGACGAGCCATGATGCACAGAGCTCGTTCTGCATTCTGACTGTGAAGGTATTTGTTTGATAGAATAGTTGGGATGCCAAAAACATACACACTCAAAAGTGTACACACACAGAAACACACACACACACACACACACACACACACACACACACACACACACACACACACACACACACACACACACACACACACACACACCACACACACAAGTACAGCGAAACACACACACAAACACAAACACACACACATTCCCCCACACACACATACAGGGGCCTGAACGGGCTGTGCACTCCCTGAGGTTTGATGAGTGAAATGGATTAAGCCCCTGTGATCAATAGCCTTAGCAAATACACAGATTATCAGATTATCAGATTATCAGATTATAATCTGTCCCCCCGCTGCCAAGGGGAGCCAGAGAATGCATCCAAACCCCAGGTGCCTCGGCAAGATTCAATTAATCGCCCCACAGGTTGTCCTTTCCCCCCTCAAAAGTTCCTTCTAGAGGAATGTTTGGTCCCACCGCAGTCTGTATGTTAGACTGAGGGCACCTCAGTCCATGTAATAAAGTGATTATGGATCAAGAAAGCCAAGCGATTGTCTTAGCCAAGCAGCAGATTGTTGCAGATCCCAAAACAAATTAAGTGTTTCTGTTTGTTCACCTCAAGTCTTTATTTCACCCTTTTCAACTGGCAAAAGGGGAGGGCAGTCTAATCTAATTGCTCAATACCTAATTACTCGAAGCACAATTAGGTCTGTTAAATAAACTTTGATCTCTCCTGGCGCCGCAAACAAACTCTGAATGGCGGGTTAGAGTTGAGCCGTGTTAGCCATTTTGCAGTGCGAGGCAAGGGAGCGTGCAGCAATCGGCGCTGACCGAGTGCTGTGGCCGTTGTAATTCCTCCACGGCCAGGCTCTAAGCCGTGTCACCATCCACGGCCAGCGGCTAACGGTTCCCTTCTTATCTCTCCTGTGCAGCGTGTACGGCTGCCCCCTGGCCAAGAAGAGGAAAACACTGGACAGACAAAGCCTGGAGCCTGGCCCTAAGAAGGACACTTACCTAGCCCACATGGACAACTCTACCCTGGAGGAATGCTACGAGACGGACGGCACGGAGGAGATGGACGACCGAGACGGAGAGGAGGAGGAGGAGGACGGAGTGGAGGAAGAGGAGGATTTGGAGGAGGAGGAAGAGGAAGGGTACTCGGACAATACCGTTGTGCAAATGGAGACGGAGGAAGGCCAGGTCGAGAGAGACGAAGAGGAAGGGGAAGAGGAGGAGGAGGTGGAGGTGGAGCAAGAAGAGGAGGAGGAGGAGGATCGGGAGGAAGAGCGCATAGAGGTGGGGGAGGAGGAGGAGGAAGAGGAGGTTGAGTATGAGGAGGAGGAGGAAGACGAAGAGCAAAGTCGAGGCCAAGGTGAGTTTTTGCACTGCACACATTGTGCATAGCCATTATGTTCTACTCAAATTAATTTAGAAAATGTTTAATCAAAACAATGTTCTGTATAACAGGACTTCTAAATCTCTATCTTGTACTTAATGCATAATACTCTTTAAATATAGCATTAAAAAGTTGCTGCTTGGTAATAAAAGTGAAGCCAATTTCCCCTGCGTTTTGCATTAAGAAGAAATAAATACAGCACAAAAACAAATCTATATTTAACAACAAAACATGCATTCAAATAAAAGGGTGGTCTGGGGCATGAATTATTCTATTGGTTTATTTCCTTTGATCTAATGTGTCTTTATGGTTGTTTTAGTCCTCCATACTTGTGTTGTTTCATGATTTATTTCCGTGTGCATTCGATTCCCAAAAGCATTAATACATCACAGTCGCTATTGCAACACAATTCTTAGCACCTTGGAGCCCGCTCACCTGGAAGAGAGGCAGTTGGCAGCAAAGTGCTCCCCCCACGGCCCCACCCACATAGGCTGTGTAATTTCTGGCCGGTCTGGCCGATTGCTGTTACCCACTGGGCTGTCTCAGTGCAGGGCTAAAAGCAGCCGGGGTGGCTCTGCCCTGGCCTGCGGTGATGGGGGCTTTAACACCTTCCCCAGGACCTGCATGCAAACCACTCTGCCTGTCAGAAACACCTTCGCCCAGACCAATTGCCCGGCGACAGACGCGGGCCTCTCTCCGAACGTTGTGGGGGCTGCGTGGCAGCGTTGCGACCCCGCCGCTCAAACCACGCCGGCTGTGCAATCGCAGGCGTGGCCGTGGTATAAACAAACTGTCTCGGTGTGTTTGCGAGCAAGGCGGAGGGCTGAGACTACAAAGACTTCGTTCGAACAAATCGCTGCAAACCCCAGGCTGCTGCTGTACGATCCGACTCAACATGAGCGCCGTTCAAATGTGAAGCCCAATGTGTGCCTAGTTTGGGCCTGGGTTGTGTGGGAGGGTTGGGTCCCTGTGTCATCTCGTCTCCTGACGCGGCCCAACACCACATTTGGCAGGTTTCTCTCCGACAGCTCCAGCTTTGCACCCCCGCGCTCCAGATCGGACTTGACAGTGCCTTCAAGTCCAATTAAGAGTGAAGCTCGGGGAGGGGAGAGTGTTAACCCTGTTTGGTGCGTTGTCGCCATTCCAACCCAAAGTGTTGACGCGGTGTCTCAGCCCTCATCCCTCTCTCAGCCCTCATCCCTCTCTCAGCCCTCATCCCTCTCTCAGCCCTCATCCCTCTCTCAGCCCTCATCCCTCTCTGTGTCTCCCGCCTCTTTTTTTCTCAACACCAGAACATCTTTGAAAACCTGCGTCTGTGCAGAGACCACAGTTTCAGGCCATGTTTACCACAGAGGCCAATCATTTTGTTCCCCTCTGAAATGTTCTAAACCTGTCCAAACACAATAGAAGCTTTCCTCAGTCCCTAAAGACAGTGGTGCTATAGGAAGATTCTAATCTCGTAATTGTAATAGACGTGTACGGCGGCTTGTCCCCACAACTCACCTTTTAAAAAAAAATCCAAAGCAAATCCAGAGCCGTCTCTCTCGTCCTCCCTCAATCTTTATTCTGGGTTCCCCGTCCCTTTTGTGCGCCTTGATTGCGCTTCAAATTGCTTTCCTGGGCCATGTTTCATACCATCAAAAATGTAACAGCTGTAAAGCTGCTGTTAGTGGTCCTTGTCCTAAAGCTTCATTTCGAGCATGTGCTGTTCTCAGTAGATTGGGTTGTGTGTGTGTGTGTGTGTGTGTGTGTGTGTGTGTGTGTGTGTGTGTGTGTGTGTGTGTGCGTGCGTGCGTGCGTGCGTGCGTGCGTGCGTGCGTGCGTGCGTGCGTGCGTGTGTGTGTGGAGCAGCATGTCTTCTTCTGTCTGTTAAGATTAGTGCAGTAAAATGTGCTTATAGATACTAGCCTAAATTATTTCATGCTTCATGTTTACCTTCTCATAGTTTCTCTTTTCTGCAAATGCTCATCTTCAAATGAATGCGTGTTCTGGGACTGCCAACAAATCTCTGTACCTTGTGATAATTAATACTTCATCACAGAACATCACACTTCAGTAGTGTTGTGGCAGGTGATTTTCTCGCTACCCTTCAGAAATCAAAGTCATATTTATTATTTCGGTGTAGGCCTCTTGTTTTTAGTTTTTTTTTCTCTGGAGAAACATAAGTGGCAAATGTGACGCCAATTTGAGTGATGTGCTCTTGACGGTTCAGGGCGGAAATGCAAAAGGCCCGATTGGAAGTCCTCCAGAGAGTGGGTGCTTGAAATTACTGACAGAAGAGGTTCACTAACCTTTGGCAGCCTGTCAGAATCAATGAATTCTGAAGAATTCTAAAGATTCTGTTGATTGGAGGACTAAAGGAAAATTATGAATGACAAGCTGTAGGGGTTTGTTTTGTGTCAGAGGAAGGGCACATGCATACACGTTCACGCATCACTTTACTTCCTGTGCGACTCACTCACAGCTCTGTACACCAGCCACTGTTCTGACTCTCAAAGTACATTACTACGGGAAGCAAAGAGTTCCTTATCCAATTTACATGGACCAAGCCCAGAAATCAGATTTACCAGTAAAATAGAATGACCTAAATGAAATTACCAAGCCCTCGTCTTTCTTCTCCCCCCCCCCCCCCCCCCTCCCCTCCCTCCACAGAGGACGATCAGATGAGCAACGGCAGCGATGGCTGCGAGAGCGGCGGCCGTCCCAGAGCCGGAGCGGCGGAGAGAGACGACACCAGCAACGAGGAGGAGTACGAGAACTACGACGAGCTGGTGGCCAAGTCGCTGCTCAACCTGGGCAAGATCGCCGAGGACGCCGCCTACCGCGCCATGACCGAGTCTGAGATGAACAGCAACTCCTCCAACAGCGGCGAGGAGGAGGAGGACGAGGATGAGGAGGAGGAGGAGGGGGAGGAGGGGGAGGAGGAAGAGGAGGAGGAGGAGGAGGAGGAGGAGGAGGAGGAGGAGGAGGAGGGGGACGGCGAGGGGGCTGAGCCCCAGAAGGGCGAGCTGACTCTGGATGTGGACAGCGACGTGGTCAGGGAGACGGTGGACTCCCTCAAGCTGTTGGCCCAAGGCCACGGGGCGGTGCTGTCCGACGACATGGAGGGCCAGGACTATGAGGACGGTCCTGCCGGCAACAGGGAGGGCAGCGCCCACAACGGGCACGCCGGACAGGGCAAGGTCAACAGCAACGGGCAGCTGGTGGAGGAGAGCGACGAGGAGGTGTGCCTCAGCAGCCTGGAGTGTCTACGGAACCAGTGCTTTGACCTGGCCCGCAAGCTCAGCGAGACAAAGCCCGCCGACCGCAGCGGGCCCCCCCAGCAGAACCACTTCTCGGGCGGGGAGAGCCACCAGCCGCCCCACCACCACCAGGGCTACGGGGACTACCAGCAGAGCCAGGAGGAGCGGCGGACGCTGGAGAGGAACTACTCGGACATGGTGAACCTGATGAAGCTGGAGGAGCAGCTGAGCCCGCGCTCCAAGGCCTTCTCCAGCTGCGCTCAGGACGACCGCTACCACGTCCGCCAGCGGGACCACGACGAGGACACCACCTCGGTGACGTCCGACCGCTCCGAGGAGGTCTTCGACATGACCAAAGGGAACCTGTCCCTGCTGGAGAAGGCCATCGCGATGGAGTCGGAGCGCGCCAAGGCCATGCGGGACAAGATGGCCGCCGACGCCGCCCGGAGGGAGGGGGTGAGGTACCACCACCAGGAGCACGGCTCGCGGCACGGCTACGGCGTCGAGCGTAAGGCCCGGCTTCACGACAGCATCAAGAAGCCGTACTACCATAAAGGTGAGTACCTTGGTAATGCAACCCGCATGCCTCTACAACAGGTTCACTGGGTTTGAAGAAAATGTCTGCCGCTTTTTGGTTCTGTAACCTTTTTTTCCCTTTTTTTTGAATCACCCAAAAGTGGGCAACCTGCCTCTGACCCCCTGAGACAGGCTTTTTCTGCTCATTTGGAAATTCATGTCACAACGGTGGCGGAAACGGAAGTAGCGGCTTATGTTGTTTGAAATTTGCCAGCATGGCAACATCAGAGGGTAGGCTTGTCAGGCATAAGTAATGGCAATCTGCACGGCCCGTTAGGACTGTAAATCTCATCCCTGTGATGCCGCACTGTCTAAAGCTGCCTATTTTTAAACCCATAAAGTGGGCTAGGGGAAGGGAGGCTAAAAGATGGAGGCCTGCTGCGTTTGGAAGGGCAAACGGAGCAAAGATTCTTTAGAAACCGTACCGGAGGAATACAAAAAAAAGAGCATGTGAATGTATTCTGCGCGTAGTCACACGTGAAGTCAAACGTATGGCCGGTTAAAACAGCAAAACAACAACTAACTGACGGATCCCGGATCTTCTCCTCCATTACCATTCAGGCACTTCGTAGTGTATGGTTTGAGAAGTAGTAGAGAGGCTTTAAGGGGACATGTGCCAGGGCGTGTTTGTGAGCTCCGCCTTCCCTCACCTTCCCTCTTCATTACCTCTCTTATCGAGCCCATTACTGGAACAATATCCCGTACAAGATAAGCAGCCGAATGCATTTCATAGACAGCCACAAGAAAGAGGTCAGATAAGAGCAACAAATATGAACACCCGTCCTCGCAGCAGGTTCCTGTTGCATCTGAAATGCCACACAAATGCTAATTTCACAAGCACTCCGTAGCCCTTGTATCTGGCTAATGTCAGAATAATGAAGGGACGCGAGACAGTCGCGTCCCGATAACATCTTCCCCCCGGCGAGATGGAGGCAGACACTCGTTGACCACGGTTCCTGTGTGTGATTTATAAAAGCGGAGACAGGGAGGGGGCGTTTCGGAGAGGCTGGCTGCCTAAGAGAAGCGAGCGGAGATGGAAATTGAACAGTATCCGAATGACCGATAACGAACGACAGGCCTACTGACTGCACATTAATTATCCAGAGATGGTATGGTAATGGGGGCCATTTGCTATGCAAAGCGCGGCCTGTCCCCAGCCACAATCAATATCCTCTGCTTTCTAATATATATTCCACTTGGCTGCCTTCACTCTCTGCCACACAGCGGGCAGAGGTGCAGACACCCTCAAGTACGCCGTGTGCATGGGTGTGTGTGTGTGTGTGTGTGTGTGTGTGTGTGTGTGTGTGTGTGTGTGTGTGTGTGTGCGTGTGTGTGTTTGCACGCGCTTCCATCCCCACAGTACAGTTTTGTCTCTACGCGTGTTTGGGAACGTGAGCTAGTTATGAGCTACGTTGACCCTGCAGGGCAGCGTACGATTGGCTCAAGCGGTAACAATCGACAAAGCCCAGAAGACCCGCCCTCCTTTGTCTGTATCAGACAGTAGAGACAGATATCTAGAGTATACATCATACCGATGTCATGTGACCTCCCCAAGACAGACGAGAAGCCACGGCGCGCAAAGAGGCAGCGAGGTGCCTTTTCTCTGGCGAACAGCGTCGCCATGCCAATTACAGGGCTCTCGTCCTGTGCCTCAAGCCACTTAAGCAATGTTTTTCTTTCGGCCTGGCATCTTTCCTTTCTCCACAGTGCTCCTTTGTCTCAGTGGGCCTCCTCCTGTTTCATCCCCTTTCTCTGGATTTATTTTGGCTTTGCGCAAAGTGCAGGCGGTACAGTATGGAGGTAGCGGGTAACAGAAGCCTGTTCGACTTGAATCAGCGGCCTGTCTCCCAGCTCTCCCTGAATGACCACTCGGAGAGCCTTGGGGATGACATGAGGTTATACACCCGCGTCAGTCTGGTCAGATGAGATCTTATGTAGCATGTCATGATAGACCAGGCAAAAGGTTGCACCCCTCTACAAAATGCACGCAAGCAAAATAAGTCCTTGACCTTGTTTCGGAGTCATTTAAAGGTGGGCAGCAATGCTAGTTGGCATGCTGTGGCATCTCCGTTTTTGGATGGTAACTGTATCCGACCATGGTTTTGAGGAAAGGGGAGAACAACGTTTGGGAAGGAAACACAAGCTCATCCTGTGTGTGTGCGTGTGTGTGTAAGTGCGTGTGCGTTTGTGTGTGTGTGTGTGTGTGTGTGTGTGTGTGTGTGTGTGTGTGTGTGTGTGTGTGTGTGTGTGTGTGTGTGTGTTTGGGGGGGATAGATGCGCGCAGAGATAGGCAACTTCATGTCTTTGTAAAATAAAGTACTGCCAGTCCTGTTCTGTATATTTATATGTAAAATCAACACACATTTTCCTGGCTTGCTAAATAGTAGCATCTGTCTCAGCTTTTGATGCTTCTGATGAGCAGCAGTACTATGTGATACGTGAATGATATATTGTTACCATAAAAATCTCTCTCTCTCTCTCTCTCTCTCTCTCTCTCTCTCTCTCTCTCTCTCTCTCTCTCTCTATATATATATATATATATATATATATATATATATATATATATATATATATATATATATATATATACTGTATGTATATGAGATATGTGAAAAGTATATTGTCACCATGCAGATCTCATCTTATTGTATATTTTACAATACTTTCCATGTGGTATACTGGCATCTGCTTTCAGCCACGCCAACTAGCACTAACGTTGTTTGGTTGCTGTGGTTACAGCCGCACACAATGCACGATGAGATTGACATTTCTTTCCTCAGGGTCAACGAGTCTTCCCTGTACTTGTGTTGCATTCAGTGAAGCAGTCAAATTTGTTCTGGTATGTCATTGCCTGTGTGTGTGTGTGTGTGTGTGTGTGTGTGTGTGTGTGTGTGTGTGTGTGTGTGTGTGTGTGTGTGTGTGTGTGTGTGTGTGTGTGTGTGTGTGTGTATGTGTGTGTCTGTGTGTGTGTCTGTGTGTATGTTTGTCTACAGATTCCTCCCGCTCGGAGAAGAAGGACAGCCGGTGTCCAACGCCAGGCTGTGACGGGACAGGTCACGTGACAGGGCTGTACCCTCACCACCGGAGCCTGTCGGGGTGTCCGCACAAAGACCGTGTGCCACCAGAAAGTAAGCATCCCAGTCACAGACTGACCATGTGCCTGGACACTACCCTCCCCATCCCGCGGCTGTCAGTCTCTCTAGTAGGAACCTGCATGTCATCGTTACTTTGCTTTGGTCCCGATTTGGCTTTTTCGTGGCCGCACTCTGTTTATTGTTGTGGTTGAACTGTGTCTGTGGCTCAGGCCAGGCAGGGAAATGAACAGGATACTTGGTCTGTAGCTGTGTTGTTGCCGTGACCTTTTGCATGGGGCCATGGGTTTGTTGTGTTGATTAGCTGTCCACTGCATCACGATGGAAAGAGGGAAAGGAGATTCCCGGTGATTGGTCAATTGCTGTCATGTGATTGGTCAAGGGCTTCCAATCAATGATTTCCCACCAGTGTTCATTCGTCCATGGACTTGACTGACACTAATTGAAAGCCAATAATAACCCAACCTTCAGTTACACATTGAATAACCGTTACAAGGTGCGCACACCTGCTTTTTCCTTCTGTCCTGATGGCATGTTTATCTCATTCACTTTGAAGATAAATTAATGAAGTAAGATAAATATATTTTGGCAGTCCTTTCTTGAGGATTCAATAGTATTTGGATTTGAGTATTTTTCAGTTCCTGCCCAAAGAGATAGCCTTGTTGTGCCTCTGCCAGTCACATCATAACCCCATCCATTTACTTGCAGTCTTTGCTCAATTCAAATCAGTCAAATCGAGTGGAATTATTATCGCACTGAGATGAGGATCCACTGAAGTGGCAATAAACATTAGCATTAAATGAATGACTTTCCGTTTGATTCTTTGCCCTGGCTTTTTAGTCTCACTCTCACTTGTGCAAACTTCTCAATAAAACCTAATTTTACGCATCTCATTAACCCCCAGTGAGACGATGCTGTTATGGTCTGCCATGAACCAGACTGCAATCAAAATAAACGAGGGCTCTGATAATGACAGGGAAATTAGTTAGCATAAGAGCCAGGGCTCAGTCGGCCTTATAAAGACCACCGCCATCAATCGTGACTCTTTGGCCTGTATAAATCAAACGGCCTTGTCAGTCTCCAGGCTCTTTGCAATGGGTTGTCAATAGGGAGTATTTCACCTTGAAGGGGACAGACCCAAAAATGGATTTTGGGATAGGCTCCGATCGATTGGCACGGAACGACTTGGATGTGATGTCCGTGTTCCTTCTCCGGTTCCTCTATTGGGCGAAACAGTCAGACTTTTATAGGAAATGATCTCAACGATACGTTACAGTATATCCTTGTTTTTCTACTAGCTTTGGCTAACCAATCATTGGCAGAAGAGTCTGTGTGATGGTGAAAATAATGCATGATAGAACTAATACACACACAAACACACACACACATTTAAAACACATACATACACTAACAGGTTGTGGAAGACTTCCTCAACATATCCACCCATGTTACCCAGCCTCCCGGCCATTTCCAAAGCTGCTGTTCAGTTAGACCACAAAAGACACGTGCTGCCCACAGAGTCTGGCAATGCCACTGCAGAGGCCCTGAGGAGATGGATCGGCTGAAAGGTAACCCTGCTCTGGGTGGCGTGAGGTATCGACAGGCCTCTGCTTAAAGATGCATTATCTACCACGGCCAGTCAGCCACCAGGGTTCTCCTGTCCATTTGTGGTCAATAGCCCCATCCATGCAGACAGGAGCTCGGCTCTCTGCATGAGGTGCAAGACGGGTCCAACATTATAGTGCATGAAAGGCTGATTCAGAGCAGTGGGAAAGGCCCACCCAGCTATCAACACCCGTCCCCGTAGTGGACACTCCATTGTTAATGGAACGACTTCATTTAATTTGCAAATTACACTCAGCGAGACTGTTCATTGCGAAATATGAAATTGAATTGAATTGAACATTAAATGACAGTATGTCCCAGATTGATTAATTCCCTTTCGCATATGCCATTGTGCTTCTGTTTGAAATATTGAATCGCCTCCGTCAAAGGGTCTTTGTTTTGTCATTGAAATGGCTTACCCAATCACAAAAGAACACCCCCCCCCCTTCTTTTATAGTTCTGGCATAGGCGCTGGTGCTTTAAGTACCCAGTAAATCTCTCATATCCCTGCTGTTTCTGGGCGTCCTATAGAAGCCGTCTCTTTGGGACAGGCTAAAACTTAGGATACATGCACATAAGATGTCTCTATGTCATGGACAGGCTAAAACTTAGGATATATGCACATAAGATGTCTATATGTCATGGACAGGCTAAAACTTAGGATATATGCACATAAGATGTCTATATGTCATGGACAGGCTAAAACTTGGGATATATGCACATAAGATGTCTCTATGTCATGGACAGGCTAAAACCTGGGATGTACATATGAAGCAGTGCCTCTTGGAACACTGAGGTGGCGGGCCTCGTCCAATTACCACCGCTGAACACTAATTAGCGTGTCAGAGAGTGCGGATGACGCGGGTCAAAGTGTAAGGGGGTGATAATGATGAAGCCGACGGCGAGCCGAGTTCACGTCGTGCCGCTGGCATCTAGACAACCCTTCCCGACACCCACAATCTACTGCTCAAATGGCTCCTCTTGGACGTCCGTAGATCATTAATCTAATTGGCTAGCCGCACCGAATTGGAAACATTTACGGACTGTTTTAATGGGAAATCGTTTTGAAGTGCACAAAGTGTGTACATCAGTCCGTCAGGAAACGGACATTCCTGTTGCTGTTGTTGTTATTTATTTCAGGCCTGACTTTTGCATGCGTTGGTGCTTGCTGGGTGGTCTGTTTTCTGCATGCCGTGAGCTGCTTCGTCAGTGTTATGGACACATGTCGTCTGATTGCATGGCCACATTCCTTGATGTTTCGATTTCACGTTTCACAAACTAAATGAACTTGTGTGCTTGTGGGGCTCGTAATCTTCCCTATCTTTCGCTTTCCTATCTCCTGTCTCCTGTCAAAAGTTCTGGCCATGTATGAGAATGTTCTTAAGTGTCCTACGCCCGGCTGCACGGGACGCGGCCATGTCAATAGCAACAGAAACTCACACAGAAGGTGAGTGATGGTGGCCGTTTCAAAAGATAACGTTTGCTCACTCCTTTTCACCTCCTTTTCTGTATTAGTATTTTCTTTTACTATGTCTTCTTTTTACAACTATTCCTGTTTTGTAAAAAAATCTGAGGTATCATTTTCATTATTATTTCATAGTTTTATAGATTTTGAATTAGATTATGTTTTCCATTTTCTTTGGAGAAAATGTATCATTTATACCTGCTTAAATGTATGAATGCTATGGTATTGACATTAGTTTGTGTTGCAACGCAATTTCTCAAAGTTCTCCTAAAGAAACAACTCACAACTGTTATAAACGATACATTATTTATCAACTTTTTGGAGAGAGATTAGCATGTATCAGATGCAGGTTTGGAGGGTGAAAGTGGAATAGCAGTACTCGCCCCCTGGTGCTGTCAAATGCGGAGAGGTAACAGTGAGAGAGAAGTGACACTGGTAGCAGATGCTGGGGGAGTCAGGGCATAGCAGCCACCATTAGCACCTCTCTGCCACTCAGCCAGGGGGACAGGAAGGGTGCAGACTTGGATCGGGCGGCGGCGGATCCCTGCCAGGCTCCCTGACACCTACACGTTGAAGCCACCCTGGACAGCACACTGACACTACGCACACTAGCTGACACACACCCCAGTGGGCTCTTTACATGCACGCCTTCCCGTGTCTTTGCAGACGTAGACAGTCCCCTATGCGCAGACATCCACGCGCACAGGGACACCTGGTGACAGGCGGTCACACACCTCCCCAGCAGCCGCCATCTCTCCTCCTGTTCTGGCTTCAGGCCATTGTCAAGGGGAGGTGACACCGGACAGTTAACTAAATGAATGGAGAATAATAGGAGATTAAAAATAGCTCATGTGTTTCCTAATAACCCACTGCCCAACTGTTGTTGTTGTTGTCCCAACTACTTTTGACAGATTTTCCAATTGATAAACATTTATTTATGACTATTTTGTCAGTACGTGTTAGGGTGGTTGGGATGTTAGCCAATGACAGTGATTTGGGATAAATTCAGAATGCATATTTGTCCATATGGGAATGTCTACTCAGAGAACTCCCCAGCTATTCAACCAGAAATATGCAATCTGTCGCCAACAGAGGTGTCACTTTAAGTGTGTTGTAGAAATGAAGGCCTTTAACGCTGAGACCAAAACAGCATGATCTACCAGGGATTTGTTTAGAGGCAGAGATGCAGACGAATCACCATACAAGCATAAAGAGAGACACGCTAACAGTCCCACCAGCCTCCATGGGACGTTTTACAGAAAGCAACTTCCAGAAAACCGCTCACAGGACGTTCGCTCACACTCCTGTAGCTGACCTCGGCCCGTCTCCGTTACAGTTTGTCGGGGTGTCCCATCGCCGCCGCCGACAAGCTGGCCAAAGCCCACGAGAAGCACCAGACCTGCGACGGCACCAAGGCCAACCAGGCCTCTGACCGGGTTCTCAGGTACCGCTCGCTTTCCACTCACCTGCCGAGAGAGGACACTTTGACCAGAGAGCAACCCACACTGTGCTGCCTAGTGAGGGTTTTGCTAGAGTTTCAAGCCCCAGTAGCTTTTGATCTGAAGTCTGATCCCTCTTTGTCTATGTGGGAAGCCCACTCTTCCCATATTGTCAACGCACTTGGTTATGTGAAACGGTGGACTGGGCCAGAAATCAGTGGAATATTGAAACTGTGAATCAATGGATGAAACATCGATTTTCATTTGTTGCGTTTTCGTTTCAACTTGACCCGTTTACCTCTCTATTTTGCATAATACCCAATGGCAATGGTTTTGGATGTCTGTATTTCTTTGTTTATTCCGCTCATTTATAGCTTTACTGGTTTCCTCAATAGTTGTTCACTAATTCTTTTTAGTAATCTCCTGGGAATAGTTTTGGGCCGCTGCGTCTTCATTGCTGTGTTTATAAAGCTAAAGCCTTTCTTTGATTTCCAAGTAATTGGCCTAATTTATCATGATGAACGCGTGATGTTTTGAGTCCAAATTTTCTTTTAAAGTCACAAAAACACAAGGATACAAAGCCTCAAGCAATGATAGATAAAATATTTGCATTTAGTTAGACAGCTTAAAATCTTCACACATAACATTTATTTTCTTTCTGCAACATGAAACTCTAATGTAGGTAATGATAATGATCATACATTTTATTTACATATACATAACGCTTTACGTTAAAAGTGATCAAAAAGTGCAGCACAAGAATCTCAGGTGAAGAAGCGGCGAACAAATGCCAGCAACGACTCATACTACATGTTACAAGTAAAATATATGGCCTTAATTATTAACCAAATTTGACATGGTTTAAAAATCATTTCATTCTTTGCCCCTTTCAAAAGCAAAACACTAAATTCAAAAATATTTGAAAGTGACCCTTTAGTACGGCACTGAGCGAGCCGTACTGGCCACCCCCGCATCATTCCACAAGAAGCCATTTTAGTCGTCTACCATACCTTCCCCCATCCCTGGCACTGCACTCGCTTGCTGTACCCATCAACTCAGTCCTATCCCTGGGCGATGTTGAGTGCCTCGGTCCAACCTCCACCCCCTCGTGGTTTATTTTCCAGGCCTATTTGCTTTGTGAAACAGCTGGAGATTCCTCAGTATGGTTACAAGAACAATGTCTCCACCAGCACACCGCGCTCCAACCTGGCCAAGGAACTGGAGAAGTACTCCAAGACCAGCTTCGACTACAGCTCCTTCGACGGAAGCAACCACGTCTACGGTAAACGGGCCATCGCACCCAAACTCCACGGCCGAGACACCTCCCCGAAAGGATACGATGGTACAGTCCGCTGGGGCGTGGCCGCCTTTGCCGGCTACTGGCGTAGCTCCATGAGCTGAAAGAGCATTCACAAACTTGACTTACACACCCAAAAGTTAATGTACTGCTCAGATTCAAGCCTTTTCCCATTAGCTCTTTGTATCAATAATAGGTATTAGGTATAAGTATGTATGTATCTCTGATCAACTTTGATAAAACCACGATGAAATGAAGTTCATTTGAATGAATGAAGGCAACTTCATTGAGACTGGTGAGTATCATTCATCTCTGAATCCGTATGCGTCTCACAGCCAAGCGTTACTGCAAGACCTCCAGCTCGGCCAGCAGCACCACCAGCACCTACGCCCCCAGCAGCAGCAACAGCAGCTTGAGCTGCGGAGGAGTTGGAGGAGGTGGTGGGGCGGGCGGTGGAGGAGGTGGTGGAGGAGGCGGTGGCGGTGGCGGAGGAGGAGGAGGAGGAGGAGGAGGAGGAGGGGGCAGCAGTGCCAGCAGCACGTGCAGCAAGAGCAGCTTTGACTACAGCCACGACATGGAGGCGGCCCACATGGCGGCCACGGCCATCCTCAACCTGTCCACGCGCTGCCGCGAGATGCCCCACGGCCTGGGAGTCAAGCCCCAGGAGCTCTGCTCACGGGTAAGCATGGCTCCGAGGGGAGCCAGGGCGGAGCGGGGGGGGGGGGGGGGGGGGGGGGGGCTTCTCTTCCTCGTGGGTTGGTAAGTGAGGAGACACCGTAGGTGTTAGAAATGGCACAGGCCATGTCGTCGGAATCCGTCGTAACACTGGTCTCGTTTACTTTACCTGCGTTGTTTGTGGACCCATCCACTTTGCTGAAGTAAACGCTGGCAGTGGGTGCTTTCAAAAGATAGGGCTCTTTCAAGCCATTCTAAACAAACACACACAGACAAACACACGAGCACTGAGCGATCTACAGCTGCGTCTTACACAGAAGTCAGCGGGACGCTTTTTTATGTTCCACTGGAGATCAGATATGGAGCGCGGCAGGACGGGACTGAGCAGCAGGGACACGGCGTGAGCCCACTGTGTCATTTAGAGGAGATAAGGTAGTGTGGCAGAGAGAGAGAGAGAGAGAGAGACAGAGAGAGAGAGAGAGAGAGAGAGAGAGAGAGAGAGAGAGAGAGAGAGAGAGAGAGAGAGAGAGAGAGAGAGAGAGAGAATTACAGAATTACAGAGCAGGGCGAGGAGAAAGAAGGAGACTCAGCCTTGGAAAGTGAGGTTGAGAGAACCCAACTCAAAGAGCCTGGCGCTTTTAGTTTATTTCCCCTGGTTCTCCTCTCTCTCTCTCTCTCTCACTGTCTCGCTGCCTGTCTGTCTGTCCGTCTGTCTGTCTGTGGATGGTGTGGGGGCCAGGCAGGCCGTGTGCTCTCAGACAGTATGAGACGGCGGGAGACTTCAGAGGGCATCTCGTTCCCCCTTTCATCTCCACACGTCAGTTCAGAGCACACCGGCACTGTATTACGTCTGCAGGAAGGAGTTACACATCCATGTGTATTTGCTGTTTTTTGTCCATTGTTCTTTAACGTCTGTCTGTCCGTCCGTCCGTCCGTCCGTCCGTCCGTCCGACCGTCTGTCTGCCTGACATTCTGTTTGTATCAATGAAAAGTGTTTGTCTGTTAGTCTGTGAATTATTCTCTCCTGTCCTTTAGTTCTGCTGTCTATATGTGTAGCTGACTCTTAATGTTTTGAACCAGATCAGGCCAGTTTGAAATTCAAAGAACGGCCATGCTATTCTGAGGTTGGCAAGTAGGGAAAGCGGAGAGATGAGGACAGAGACAGAAAGTGCATTTTAGAAGCTGAGGGAGGTGGGTAGAAGTAATGCAGGGAATCAGCCACTGACCCTTCCTGCTCTTAGCCTTGCCCCCCCTGACTTTGAGCGTAGCCGTGGTGACAGAGGTCAGGGGTCACCTGGGGGTCAGGCCAAGAACGGGTTCTCCCTAACGAGGGAGGTGTGGCATGTCCTGTCAGAATAATTAGCCATGACGGGGGAGGTTACATTAATTGGACAATGCAGAGCCTGACAGGAAACGGAGATTCCATCAAGCGTGGACTGCATCCTAACAGAACCACTCAAGCTAACGTGAAATGACACATACATTCAAATGCACACATACATCAGGTAGCATCTAGCCATTCTTTACGGAGCTGATTCTCTGTCAAGCTCCCCCCTTTCTCTGACTGTGGTTCCAAAGACCCCGTTTACCTGTTCACGCTACCTCCGTTTTTTTCCACATGTTTCTCTTACCTGCTTGCTCTTTTTCTTTCTCTGTCTATCTCTCTCTCTGACTCTTTCTCTTTCTCTTTCTCTTTCTCTTTCTCTTTCTCTTTCTCTTTCTCTCTCTCTCTCTCTCTCTCTCTCTCTCTCTCTCTCTCTCTCTCTCTCTCTCTCTCTCTCTCTCTCTCTCTCTCTCTCTCTCTCTCTCTCTCTCTCTCTCTCTCTCTCTCTCTCTCTCTCTCTCTCTCTCTCTCCTATCTGCCAGATTGTAGCCTTGACTCAAAAGATGTCATTAAGGGAAAGGAAAAACAGCTTAGAAAAGCCTCAAGGAGAGATAGTAGTGTGTGTGTGTGCCAGTGTGTGCCAGTGTGTGTGTGCGTGTGTGTGTGTGTGTGTGTGTGTGTGTGTGTGTGTGTGTGCGTGTGTGTGTGTGTGTGTGTGTGTGTGTGTGTTAGAGCCAGTGGGGGGATACTCTCAGATCCTAATAAGCCATGCCCCGTCTAGCTGGCTCTGCTGCAGCTATGCCAGCTGAGCCAGTTACATATCCCTACTGCAAGGGCAGGGACAGAGGGGGGGCGGCGCTGGTGTGACCTTCCCATCCAGCCAGCTACATCAACAGATACCTCCAAAACATCGTAACAGATACTGCTATCTGTTACAATATGGCAATCCTATCGGAATCAGAGGAGCCAGTGCAAAAATAAAGATGCTACAAGTGAATTGTGCATCCTTCAAAAGTAATTCAGGTTGTCAGAGAAAGGTTTTTGTTTATTTATTAGACAACTCCAGTATATGGGTAGTATCGCAAACTTACATAGGAACAAACTGCAGTTAGTTTGTTTTACGATGTGCTCCAGTTCGCTAGTCCATCGGCCCCTGCTGAACTCCCGTCGGAGTCCCAGATCCATCAGCCTGTCCGCTGCGTGTCTGTCCATCCATCCCAGAGAGAGCCAGGCTTGGAGTCTGGTGGGACCAGGGACTTGGGCCAGGGGAGGGAGAGACTCCCCCTGGAGGGACTGTCGGATGGAATCACTGTTTCCACGGGCCTCCCTCTCCAGAGAGGAGCAGAGCAGAGGAGGAAAGGGGGAAAGGGTGGACGTTAGGGATGTTAATGAGGGCAAAAGGGAACTTGGCACACACACACACACACACACACACACACACACTTCCAAAAACAGAAGCCCCTAAGGGCACGGAACTCTCTTGGTGCATTTGCACCAGATGCCGATTACACAAGAAAAGTCTAACCCTAACACACACGAACACACACACACGAACACACACACACACACACACACACACACACACACACGCACACTCACAAAGCAGGAGGCAGGACGAATGACTGCGTGTTCAAGCGTTCCCGCCTCGCTCCACTTTCCTTCCAGAACACAGTATTCCCTCTATTTTTGGGTTGACCGGCTGGCTGACCGGCAGCAGTCTAGCCCCACAGATGCCCGTGCTTGACCTCTTCCCGACCTCTAAGCCCCCCCCCCCCCCCCCCCCCCCCGGGATGTCCGCTCACATCACAGTCATGCACGCTCGCGGCCGCCCACAACTCCGAGTCAGACTGAGACGCGGGGCCCAGGCCTAATCCCCCGCTCCCAGCGTAGGGCACGCAGGGCAACGGAGAGGAGAGGTGGAACTGTGAGAGTGGACCTGAGGACAGGGAGGGAGGTAGACTAATGGTGGAGAGAGGACGAGCAGGGACTTGTAGTTTCTAGCTAGCCTCCCAGAGGGAAGCTCTGACAGTTCGCCCTCCGGGGGGCCTCGGCTCCCAACGCCGCCGTCCCACGGTAGCGAACACGACAGGCGGGCGATGTTGACCGCCCCCCCCCCCTCTCTCTCAGCCCTCCGCCTCTCTCCCTCTCCTTCCAGAACCCCGACTTGGACGTGGACGAGAACGGCACGCTGGACCTGAGCCTGAACAAGCGCCTGGGCGGCGGGGGCTCGGTGCTCACCCCTCTGGAGCCCATGTCCCCCCAGCGGCAGGCCCTGATGGGCTCGCGCTGCTACGGCATGGGGGACGCCGACTGCTGGGACCTGCCCCTGGACTACACCAAGATCAAACGCATAGACGAGGACGACAAAGAGGTAGGGGGCTGCTGGCCGGAGGTGGAGGGGATCCATAGGGGCACTGGTGGATGGGGGGGGGGGGGTCTCATACTGCTGGTGTCAGGAGCATGTGGAGAGGGGGGACAGTGATAGTTATGCACATGAAGTGCTGATGAAGAAGAATAGGAGGACGAAGATAACGATGAGGAGGATAAAGATGTCGATAATGATGAAGATGAAGATAAAGATAGAGATGATGATGAAGATAATGATAAAGCTGATGAGGATGCTCTTGAGGCTAAAGTATGGACGAGGACAGACTTGGTGGTGGCGACATGGTCACAGGGGTTTGGCCGTTCTTTGAAGCCTTCCAGCCAAACCCCAAGACCCCGTCCCCAAGTTTTGTCACGCTGTTCAGCGATGTGGAGCTACACTTTCAAGTCGCGCTGCAGTTATATGAGGCATCAGAGCAATACCATCTCCATGTTAACTTGACGTCTGCGCTGATGAGCAGCGGTTTCGGTCTCAGGCTGAGTTTCGGATCAATCTCGCCACACGCTGTGTTTCCGTTTTTACTTTTTGCCATTCTTCCAAATGAATTATGCAAAGCAGAACCTTGGGAGGGAATCGGAATAACTCATCTCATCAAAGAACTGCTGGAAATCAATGTACACTGCGTGTGTCTGTGTGCGCATCGGGTGTGCGTGGGAGACGGGGGGGAGTGAGGGGAATGGGGGGCAGAGTGAGCCTATGAGTGATGCTATGCTGCATTTAGTGCACCTATGTGTATGTGTCGCTTTCTCCAAGACTCTCATTCCCCGTTCCCTATAATTACAGGACCTTACAAAATGACCCAGCACCGTGCTCTGGTGGACATCTTGAATGGTGGATAATTTGTGCTGTCTCTTTAGGGGCATTACTGTACATAGAGAGAGAGAGAGAGAGAGAGAGAGAGAGAGACAGACAGACAGACAGACAGACAGACAGACAGACAGAGACAGAGACAGAGACAGAGTTGCTGGATCCCCAGTCATGCCCTCACTACTTGCTCTGTAGACAAAGCACACAGCCAGTTTCTGGCGGCCTGCGACTTCACCTGAGTGCCATCTAGTGGCCGTGTTATGTGCTGCGACACTGTGCATTGCCATCTCCTTAACTCAGAGTCTACCAAGTTTGATGGACCGCAAACGGAAGCAAACATTTAAAAAATGCACTATTCTTCATTAAAATAAACTGTTCAGTATGTCCTTGTGTAGTATTTAAATGATTTTGGTAACTGGCCTATATGCTTAGTTCACAAACCCATTAACTATAACTTGGTTCCTTCAAGTCAGATCAGTTCAAGTCTTTTATTTTAATCAGGTATCTGTCTATGGGATCCAGACCAAAGATTTCATTTATTTTCTTACTCTGAGGCTACTCTGTAGATGTGCTGCCATAGAAACCCAATCATTCTCAACACAGGCAGCGATCTCTGTCATTATTTCCCCTTTCACGGTGCGGCTATATGCTCCAGACTGACAGGTGAGCCTCTACAGTCACCCAGGCACAACCATTAGCATTCAAATTGACAGGGAAAAGCCTGAAAGGGGGTTATGTGTGTGTGTGTGTGCGTGCGTGCGTGCGTGCGTGTGTGTGTGTGTGAGCTACATGCTAATAATCAACAGTCTCCAGATCTTGGTCTTAGTTTAAGCTTTCTGCTTTCTTTCTCTCTCTCCATCTCCCTCTCTCTCTGTCCATCTTTCGCTCTCTGTATATATATATATATCTCCCCCCTCTCTCTCCCTCTCTTTTTCCCTCTCTTTTTATCTTGCTCTCAGCCTGATGACCTGGACCCCTTCCATGACTTGCTGGACGACCGTCAGTACTCCAGTGATGTCTCCATGTCCAACCCCAAGCCCAAGTACTCCCACTGCAAAGAGAGCAAGAAGGATTTGATAACGTAAGCTAGATACATTCCTCCATTGCTTCAACCCCTTTCCTTCTATGCCCGCTGTCCCTTACACCCTGCCACTTTGCTTTACTACCCCTCTTATATATATATATATATATATATATATATATATATATATATATATATATATATATACAGTGGGGCCAAAAAGTATTTAGTCAGCCACTGATTGTGCAAGTTCTCCTACTTAGAAAGATGAGAGAGGTCTGTAATTTTCATCATAGGTACACTTCAACTATAAGAGACAAAAATGAGAAAAACAGTCCAGGAAATCACATTGTAGGATTTTTAAAGAATTTATTTGTAAATTATGGTGGAAAATAAGTACTTGGTCAATAACAAAAGTTCACCTCAATACTTTGTAACATAACCTTTGTTGGCAATGACAGAGGTCAAACGTTTCCTGTAAGTCTTCACCAGGTTTGCACACACTGTAGCTGGTATTTTGGCCCATTCCTCCATGCAGATCTCCTCTAGAGCAGTCATGTTTTGGGGCTGTCGCTGGGCAACATGGACTTTCAACTCCCTCCACAAATTTTCTATGGGGTTGAGGTCTGGAGACTGGCTAGGCCACTCCAGGACCTTGAAATGCTTTTTACGGAGCCACTCCTTCGTTGCCCGAGCGGTGTGTTTGGGATCATTGTCATGCTGGAAGACCCAGCCACGTTCCATCTTCAATGCTCTCACTGATGGAAGGAGGTTTTGGCTTAAAATCTCACGATACATGGCCCCGTTCATTCTTCCCTTAACACGGATCAGTCGTCCTGTCCCCTTTGCAGTAAAACAGCCCCAAAGCATGATGTTTCCACCCCCATGCTTCACAGTAGGTATGGTGTTCTTGGGATGCAACTCAGCATTCTTCTTCCTCCAAACACGACGAGTTGAGTTTTTACCAAAAAGTTCTATTTTGGTTTCATCTGACCACATGATATTCTCCCAATCCTCTTCTAGATCATCCATATGCTCTCTGGCAAACTTCAGACGGGCCTGGACATGTACTGGCTTAAGCAGGGGGACACGCCTGGCACTGCAGGATTTGAGTCCCTCTCGGCGTAGTGTGTTACTGATGGTAGCCTTTGTTACTTTGGTCCCAGCTCTCTGCAGGTCATTCATCAGGTCCCTCCGTGTAGTTCTGGGATTTTTGCTCACCGTTCTCATGATCATTTTGACCCCAAGTGATGAGATCTTGCGTGGGGCCCCAGATCGAGGGAGATTATAAATGGTCTTGTATGTCTTCCATTTTCTTACAATTGCTCCCACAGTTGATCTATTCACACCAACCTGCTTGCCTATTGCAGATTCACTCTTCCCAGCCTGGTGCAGGTCTACAATTTTCTTCCTGGTGTCCTTCGACAGCTCTTTGGTCTTGGCCATGGTTGAGTTAGGAGTCTGACTGTTTGAGGCTGTGGACAGGTGTCTTTTATACAGATGACGAGGTCAAACAGGTTCCATTAATACAGGTAACGAGTGGAGGACAGAAGAGCTTCTTAAAGAAGAAGTTACAGGTCTGTGAGAGCCAGAAATCTTGCTTGTTTGTGGGTGACCAAATACTTATTTTCCACCATAATTTACAAATAAATTCTTTAAAAATCCTACAATGTGATTTCATGGATTTTTTTTCTCATTTTTGTCTCTCATAGTTGAAGTGTACCTATGATGAAAATGACAGACCTCTCTCATCTTTCTAAGTAGGAGAACTTGCACAATCAGTGGCTGACTAAATACTTTTTGGCCCCACTGTATATATATATATTATAATTTTTTTTTTTTACAATTTGTTCACCTTTTTTGCGTCGTTACTTTGTAGATTCATGGGACCCATGTATTTATTCATTTTTTTGTTATTGCATGACACAAGAGCCCATAAATAGTTCTCAATATCACAGTAAAACCAGGTGGACAAAAATAAAAACACAGACAACCTCTATTGTTACTCCAGACAGTGAAGCTAAACTGGAAACAATGAAAGTTACCAAAAACATAAAAAAGACTCTTCGCTCTCTTCGTTTTCTTTTCCTTTTGCCGCTCATTCTATCTATTTTTCCGGTGGCAGATGTCCAGCACCTGGGTGTGATGGAAGTGGTCACTTGACGGGCAATTTCGCCTCATATGGAAGGTGTGACTTCCCTTTCTTCTGATGGATACTGAGTCTCTGCGATTTATTGTTTTCAGCTTACCTCGACCACACTGTCAAGTGACTGTAGGCAGAGTGCTACTATTTATCAATCCACCCTCTCAGTATCAAATCCTGCCCTGATCGTATATGGGGTGCCATGCTGAATAGACTTTGCTTAGACATACATTACATTACATTACAAGCCCTTTCCTAAAGCTATTCAAATGGAGAGGAATTCCTCTTCAAAAATCTGGAAAGAAAAATGCAATAACTAGAGAACATATTTAAATATTCTACGTATTCAGAATTCATTATGGGTATTTCTGTTTTTATTTTGAATCATGGATTTGTTATTCAGAGCATTATCAAATCCCCTGCCCTTGCATCACTGCTTTCTGGGTTTCTTTACTGTCTGGTCAGTACTGGTGTGGGCGCAAATCTTGATGCTATTTTCCATTGTTTCTGATCAGTTGTTTGACAAATAATGTCCGATTTCCTTACTAACGTTTGGCTGTGTACCTTTCAGTCTTTCTGGCTGCCCTTTAGCCGACAAAAGCATTCGAAGTATGATGGCCACCAACTCACAAGAACTCAAGTAAGACTGAGTCACTCATGTTGTTTGTCCCAACTTTCTCGACTGACAGCAGCATATTGATGTTTGCCATGGTAACAGGTTTCACGTCTGTTCATATTGGTGCAGTGCCTGTATGAACTACACCAGAACCTGAAAATATAATATAGTTTATAATCAAATGCATACTGAAGTAAAAATAACGTTGGCATGTGAATTGAATTATTATCAGAGCAAGACGTTGCATCACCCTCTGGGTAATGTAGTTTTGCTGTAGACCCTGAGTCGTGTCTGTGTTTTCTGTCCCAGGTGCCCGACACCGGGGTGCGATGGTTCGGGGCATATCACTGGCAACTACGCTTCACACAGAAGGTAACACACACACACACACACACACACACACACACACACACACACATGCAAAAACACAGACAACCCCCTGGACAATAGTAACTTATCCAGGTTTCAACTACCATTACATAACCAATGAACCCCAGATAGCCGTGATATGTCCTTTTTTTTTGTACCTTTGTAATAAATACAAAGTCCCAGATAACCCGACATCACCATTTGAAACATCATTTCACGATGAATAAGGTGATGTAGAACGAGGGTCTGGTTGTTTTCCCCTTCCAGTCTATCCGGCTGTCCTCGAGCCAGGAAGAGTGGGATAAAGATCACTCACAGTAAAGAAGACAAGGAGGACCAGGAGCCCATCAGGTACATTCCCTCTGTGAATCACTGATAAGAAGGCACTCTTGAAATTACTGTGGTCCCGCTCCGATGAATTGAAATGGTTCTGGGATAGACAGTGAAAAGGAACCATTTGGGCCTGCTCAAGGTGGGTACAGATCAGCATCCACCTGCAACACAGCCTCCACATTGGCTGCCAGGTGGAAGGAATTGAACAATCCAAAGGATGAGCATTCGTGTGTTCAAATCAGAAACACACTAAAACGCACTTGTCTGTAAATTGAAGTTGATTTGGAAAGTTTCATCCCAACATAAAGGTGCAACCCAGCAAAGAAACTTGCCAAAGCCAAGACTGCAGTGGTTTGCCAGTGAAATCCCAGCCAGACAGAGGTAGGGAGGGAAAGAGATTGATTTGAAGTCTACCTAAATCCCACAATGGGCTTTTCTGGGCTCAGCTCTGCAGCCCCATTGATTTGTCTGTGGTGCAGAGCACAAACCGTTCTTTTTGGCCCCTCTCTGTTTGTCTGTCGCTCAGCGCGTGTCTGTCTGACTCGCTCTCTCTCTCTCCCGCAGACACACACGAGCAGACACACACACACACACACACACACACATACACACACACACACACACACAGACACGCACACACACACAGACACGTGCATACATGCACACATACACACACACCAACACACTGGGTTGGCCAAGTTCTGAGAATCGAGGCCAGATTCTCACAGTTTTTACTTTCATCTATCTGTCATCTCGGCCTCCCCAGACACTATCTCTACTGTAAAACACATCTAATTACGATTTGGGTATTGACTGGGGAGGACTGCCAGGCCAAGGGAAACCTGCTCACTCCTTTAAAAAGAGACTGAATGAAGGCTTCTGGGAGGGGCCCAAAAGTGGACCTGATTAAGGTCAATTCAATTCGACTCATAAAATCATATAACAGTATGCGTAGAAAATGAACCTCTATTTTAGTTTGAAATAATTTTTCCAAATGAAATGAAGTATGCTGTGGAAAGTGGTACACATAGTCCAAACATATGGTTCTAGACATTCGTGCTCTCTTGTGACTGGGGACAATGACAGGACTATGATGTACAGGTAGCTGTACTTCTCTGCACTGAGCAGAGAGGGGCCCCCATGGTGAGAGTGACCCTCTTCCTGGATTGCGCTGGTGACCCATGTCCCCTTGAGACCAGGGGTATTGACCACTTGGCCTTTGTCAATCTCCCTTCTCTTCTTGTCGCCGAGGGCTTTAGTGGCTGCCTCCTTGGGGATCTCCACCCTGACGCTCTCATCCCTGTCCGACTGTTATTAGGGTGGAAACCGAGGCTTCCGCCTAGTTTCTCTCCATCTCGGCTCTCTTCTTCGCCGGAGTGTTTTTCTTCCGTCTCGAGGTCACTGAGCGAAAAGCCTCTCAGCCTCAGACAAGGTTGCCGAGCCAGACAGACGAACAGGAGGACATGTTGCATGAACAACACAGGCTGAACTGTAGTTAGCTCTGCCTCCACGGGGGCGCGGGAGACCAGGCTGCAGTCACCTGTCCTCTCCCAGCTGGCGTACAGATGTGCCTGGAGGTCAGGCAGGCTGTCACTGACGAGCACCGGTCACACTGGTAGTCCTGCCCGGGTAATTCCTTTGGCAGATGGGGCCTGGAAGTGCCCCTGTTTGTGATTTTGGTATCACAAATATTCCCAAATAGCATGTGTGGCTAATTTCTCCTTTTTAAGGTTAAGGCTAGTTGAAGTAAGGGTCCCTTTGGCTAAAACATGTTTGAAAGCATCAAACCAATAATGAATGATAGATTTGTGAATGATCAATAATGCAGTTGACAATGGTTTCATATCTACATTTCATGATGTGGTTGTGTCACTGGGATAACTTTGGAAAATGTAGGTTTATACATGATGTATACATGCAGGCACTGTCTTATATTTGCCCATTTGACATTTGGTCAGAAACTGTCTACCGGTGAGTCTTTCTTTAGCTGGTGTGATTGATTGCGGCTATTATCCAATCAAGGGGAACGATGTTGAGGAGGAAGAGGGGGATTTTGATGATGATTATAGTGGTACTGTAAGTGCCGGAAATTATGATGAGAATAGTGGTGGAGATGATTACGACGATGACTGAGATGAAGATGAAGGTTAAGTTGATGATGGATGGTTGGTTCACGCCAGAGAACCAACTCACATCGGTTCGTAAATGTCTCTGATCTGTTCTGACACGTGTCACACCGACCTTGCACCCCCAGGTGTCCTGTGCCTGGCTGTGATGGACAAGGCCACGTCACTGGGAAGTATGCCTCCCACCGCAGTGCGTCGGGGTGCCCCCTAGCGGCTAAGCGCCAGAAGGACGGCTACATGAACGGAGCCCAGTACACGTGGAAGGCGGGGAAGACGGACGGCATGGCGTGTCCCACACCCGGCTGTGACGGCTCGGGTCACGTCAGTGGCAGCTTCCTGACCCACCGGAGGTGAGTGTGATGACGACGTGGGGTCATTACTCCAATACAGTTGCACGTTCACGGACATACAAGGAATGGACAGATAAGGAGAGCGTTTTGGACTTCAGCCCAGATGATTTGGGTCAAATAGCAGTGGCAGTCATGTATGTCGTCCCCTTAAATATAATTATTTTGAACGTCACAGGTGCTTCAGTAGATATGCATTTTTTTTGGGGGGGGGGGGGGGTACCATAACTTGATGATTCTGTATATTGCTAATCCCTAGTGTGTCTGTGAGTGTTGTGTGCCAGGATGTGCGTATATTGTGTGTGTATACGTGTATGCCTGCATGTGCTTGTTTCTGTGCCCAAAACCACTAAACAATTTCTCTTATTTCCTTATCTTGTCCACCAGTCTGTCAGGTTGTCCGCGTGCCACGTCTGCCATGAAGAAAGCCAGACTCTCTGGAGTGGAAATGCTATCGATAAAACAACATGCCAGCAATGGTACTGACAGTAACCGCTCACTCTCACAATACCACCAATCAGGAGTGTGTACACAGACCTAAATACTCAGGGGCATTCCAGTTCTAGATAATTAGCCAATCAGCTGGGTGAATGCGAATTGAACTGCTGAGTGGGTGCCCAAATCTGAAATAAACAGCCAATCAGGAGGAAGGCCATGCATGATGAGATTCAGAGTAGTGTCCCAATCTGAAACAAAGGCTCTCGGATTGCTTGGCGGCGAATCCCATTCGCACAACATCTGAGCCAGCCACCAGTCATTTTTCACTTGACAAGAGACTGTTTCCCCATCTATATAATGAAAAAAATACATTTGGTATCATTTTAGCATTTAAGATTTTGAAGAAGTGAACAGAATAATAGTAAAGAGTATTTAGTATTTAGAATATCATTACTTAAAAAAAAGCAGTACTGGAAACATAGTAAACATTTTGTTCATTAATTGACCCCAAGTACCAATCATCAGAGTGCCTATTATGATTGTATATATTTCCTACAGGACTAGACAATGAAGAGGAAATAAAACAGCTTGACGAAGAAATCAAAGATTTGAGTGAAAATAGTTCGCAAGTGGAAGCAGACATGATCAAACTTAGAACACAGGTAAATTAGAAGCAAACATGGAATGGTTAACCTACCTATTTCATCAAGGCGCTTGTGCATGTTTCTTTGCCTGCATGTTCTTTTGCCATCTCTTTCACATGTCTTGGAACCCAATAGCACACCACCCAACAGATGATACTTCATCACACTTAAATGAGATAATCAATTCCTACGTATATATCTCAGATGCAGCCAGATATAAACTTTGCTATAAAGTTCTGCTTTTTACACCATCCTCCCCCCTCCCCCTTACAGATTACCACAATGGAGTCCAACATGAAGTCTATAGAGGATGAAAACAAGGTGATTGAACAGCAAAATGAATCTCTCCTGCATGAGCTGGCCAACCTCAGCCAGTCACTGATTAACAGTTTAGCTAATATCCAGCTCCCTCATATGGTAAGGGCCATCAAGAAAGCCTAGCGGGCAAGTTATCAAACCTAGTCCAATGAAACATATACATGGATTTTGTTATTGTGTATATGTGTTTGATTGAATTTCTTGAGTTTAGTGCATGCCTACATTAAAAGCACTGCACTGGTCATCGGTTAAGAGTAAAGGGGGAGTTGCGAAATTAGGCTTTTTTGTTAAATTTCTCAAATTTTCGTTGTAAAAATATGACAGTAAGAGTCTTTACCTTGTAAGTACATAAATTATATAAAGCTTAACATGTTTATGGAGGATGAATATTCACTCTACAGTAGAATATACAGTGTTCTGAATATAATTAATTTTAATACCTCTATCGTTGTTTTGCTCTTATTGCTGTTTTTAAATCAGATTTTTCAGCGATTACAGCTACTATAGGCACCATTTATCTATTGGCGTATTATCAATAGATTTCCTCTGATTGCACAATGTAATGGTTATGGGAGAATGAAAACATCACGGTTCAGATCAGTCCTCTTGAAGCCTCAATATTTAATATCCATTTTGTCTGCCACCGGGTACGATCTTCTGTGAAACTGTGACAAATTGGTTTACGGCACGAAGGAAGTGCGTCACTAAATCAGGAAGAGATTTATTTTTTTGCGGCTTTCGTCTTCTTTGTGACGAATAGGGACAATAATTACACCAAGCAAGCCAGAATCACCTACAGAAAGTTAAGAATAGCAGCTTTAAAGAAAAAAAGTATGTATCCATCAATTGTATAGAAAATACTGTCTATAAAATGCAAAACAGCTCCTTTCCATCATACTGTATTGTTGACCATATTCAGGAAGAATTGCTAAAATACCTGCTCTTTCAGTTAATAATTGAGTTCATAATTTTTATGGGGGCTGTTTTTCAGCCACCAAAAGCTATTTGACACTATTTCATAATAAATGGTAAATCTCCAGCTTTTGGTAAGCTAGAACAATTCTTATATCAAACTAAGATTAGGCAGAACATTCACATTCATGCACATAACTGTTCATAACTTATTCATTTTCGTCTGTTAGAATATTCCAAGGGTGTGAGCTGGATTTAATAATAGGCCCAGTTTAGTATCACATTTCTCGTATTCACATCTATACGTCTGCCTATCACAGTATCAAATACTACCACCCAGTGTCTGGGTGAAAGAACAACAGCTGCTGTGAACAGAATGAATCAAAGCACTTTACAACTAAAGACTAATGGACTTGTGTTATGTCTTTCCCATTGTATAGAAACCTCTGGCACACAAAGAGAATCCCATTAGAAATAATAGCTGCTTACAGATGCATCAGAGAGTAAGATAATTACTTGGTTAATTGCATGTTTTGTTTCATGTTCTCCTTTAATGTCACTTTCATTAGTCTATTAAAATGCATCATTTTCTAAGTTCTTCCATATCTTTCTCGAGTCATAGCATTAATTAATAATGATTGTTTAGTGAAGTTATAAAGCTTTCCGAAAATACTTTAGTCAGTTGCTTTGATGTTTTCTGTATTGTGTGTGTTTCTGTGGACTGCTATTATTCAATACATGACGGCAAACCCACCAAGTATTGATTCATAACTTCTTCTCATGATCTGCATTACTGATGGAAATGTTCATGTCAAATGCAAAAGTAAAGTGCAAAGTATTGAGATATAATTTTGCTGTTTTTGGAATGATTCGCAGGAGACAATAAGTGAGCAGAACTTTGAGTCTTATGTGACCACGTTGACGGACATGTACTCAAACCAAGACCAGTACCAGAGCCCTGAGAACAAAGCACTGTTGGAAAACATTAAACAAGCAGTTCAAGGAATCCAAGTGTAGCACTCCAGCATGGAAGAGAACATCTTCCTGGAAGATGGAAGAGAACTCTGGTGGGTGTATCTCACTGTCGGCTGCTGTACGTCGTATCTTATCATAGTGTTATATATTGAAGTACGTTCTTTCAAAAAAGTTGTTATGCTTACCAAACTTCATGATTTTTGGTCTTGCTTTAAGAATCAAAAGAGTGGCAAAATAGTTTTCGAGGACATTCACATTTTGTACGTTTTCATATGAGCTTACATAGTGTGACGTAATGTTTCTAGCTGCTCATGTATGCACATTTTTTTGTGTATATTCCTGAACAGTTATCTAATGATATAGTAGATACGTTCTTTGTATTGCTTGATGATGAAGACATTTAGATGAACAGCTGAAATGGACAGTGAAAACCGGTTGAAAAGGGAGGAATTGCAAAGGAGGTAGCTCCTGTTCAATCATTTTTTCTCCTCAATGGATGATTTTGGATGTTTTCCTTTGTTTTCAGTTTGATTTTGTTAATGTGCAGAAAAATCAATTGCAAAAAATGGTTGCAAGTTGCTTTATTTTCTAATGCTTGAAAAGTGTAATCTGTCTTTTGTTAAAAAAAGATTTGTAGCTGTAGGTGGGGGCATTTTTACATGGTGCTGGAAACAAGTCTGGAACAGAAACTGACCTGATGTATGTATGAATGTTTGTTATGAATGAATAGTTTTAATGTAAACATCATGACACGGAAACCCAATTGTGGAAATGTCATAACTCCAAAGCGGCAGTTAGCGTTAACACATACAGTATATATGATATGATACATAATAATGGCCCTTTATTCAATAAAAAGCTAATATGTAATTACCATAGATTTGATTAAACACAATACTTTAGGACTCTAAAATAATGTGGCTAGAATCTAAATAATTTGGTTCTATCTGGCCTATCTGATGCAATCTTCAAGGACACAGATTGTTTGGGTATATGCAATTTCTTGTTTTCGCTGGGTAACACGATCGTCTTTTTAATATGAATGGCCTATGTAAGATATTAATTTTTATACAAATCTTTTAATACAAATATTCTTTAAGAAAATTGGACGGTCAGTTTCAGAAGTGAACGATAGTATTTAATTCCACATGAATTCTGTACAATTTTGCACAGGGACACCGTTGTTTCCATGTTTTGATGTTTTTACAAAAACTAAAACGCAGTACCTGAGAGCCTAAGTGGTGGATCGCAGTTAGAGGGTTTTGTAAAGAGTATTTATAGAGTTTGAGGGCGGGACTTACAGGGTCATTGTCCTCACTTATGTGCCAGTAGACTATTTGCACTTGTCCTAAAGATATTGTCCTAACATACGGCGGCGTGCAATTTCTGAGCGTCCCCTTTGGCACGCAACGATTAGAGTGAAATTTTTTTTATAGGTGCCACTGTTGCTGATGAAGGAGTCCACCTACAGAGGACCTACATGGAAAACCAGAAATGATGAATATGAATATAACCGTTGCAGTTATACTGTATTATCAATTGTAAAACAATAATGTTCTTTCATTTTGGTATGTTATATTAAGACAAAGTAATCCCCCCCAAGCAGCACTTTATATGTAATCACTGTACAAATGGGTAATTAATCAATCAGCATTAGATAAAGAAGAAAGGGGAGGGTTTTGTTTCTTTCAAATAAGTGAAGAAACAAGCTCCTACAGGGGCAACACAGTGTCATGCCTCTACACCCTGACCTTCTGTTGTTCTAGTTGATAGAGACCATGTTGGGAAAATGCCTTTTTGAGAGCCAATGCAAAAGGTGCTCGTTGATGACTTGGTAACTTATCTATTGTACTATACTGTCCTCTTTTAGGACTCTCCATTCTCCATAATTGCATATGACTTTTTCCCACAGCACCGTGTCTGCAGCTTTTTGCCAATATAGTAATGCTTTTAATAGAGTCATAGCTAGTACTGGTTTAGAAATAATACTCATTATCAGTGAAAATGGAAAGGGAATTTAAAGCACAAACTGGATGCTCATCTAACTTTGGGGCATAATCTCAAATTTGAAAACAGTTTTCTGGGACTATCTATAGGGAATACAAAAAGGTGTCACATACTATATTAAAATGCTGACTTTTCAAATAAATCATTGTGAATTCATCAGAGTTTATTAAATCTATCTGATTCATTTTGAGGTTGATTTTCAGTACATATTAATGAAGACAGGATTTTGTAAACTGTTGTGCTCTCTGTGGAACTGAAGTTTGATTTATTTTTGTACTACACAGCATGGATTTGTTGATTTTAATTTTGCTATAAATGTGTGAGATCACAAGTTGCTGTGATATTTCATTTTTAAATTGTGAACTTTGTACAATTTTGTCATGCTGGATGTTGACACATCTTACTATGAATAAAGAAAAATTGTGTTGCCACAGGCCTGTAAACTCACGCCTCTGTATTTTAAATTTGTGGTTACATTGCTTGTGTTTCGCTTAACGTATGTGGATTCATAATTCGACGGTTATTACCGATGGTTACAACATAGAGCACACGGTGCCTCTTGTATTGAGATATACCAGTAGATGGCAGAATACAATTGTTCACATAGCAATTGAATTGTGACACACTCAATAAGACTTGGATGAAGGAATGGAAGCTGTTTTAACAGTCTGGCAGTTACTCTTTTCAGTGTGAATAATTATTTTTTCAGATAATTTGAAGGCTTCACGTGGTTTAAATGACCTGTTCATAACTCATAAATGGAAGCTTAATTTGGATTTTGTTAATGAAAGCTATCATTTCAGTTGTATTTAATTAGGCAAAAACGACTGCTGCGCTTTCAAGCTAATAAGCCAACAGCAAGTTAATTCAATGCCTTCAAGATAATGTTAAATTCAACCTCTCTCTCCCTCTCCCTGTCCCTGTCCCTCTCCCTCTCTCTCGCATTTCTCGCACACACAAGGACAGGGTCTCGTTCTGTTTTCCCCCTCTCTCGTCCTCTCTGTAAAGAGGCGGGAGTAAATCCCGGGACAGACCGAATTCCACAGGTTTACCATAACTGAGTAGATGTTAGTCGGCGAGAGGGTTGCTGGCGGTGTGTACTCTGCACGGCTGACTCCCTTGCAATGGCGCTGTGGACAGGCCAACTCTTTTCCCCATTTGTTTTTGCAGTGGCTTTCTTACTGGTTGCAAGTGGACCAAAGTCTGTCATTTCTTGCCCAAGCCGCTGTTTATGTTTTCGAACCACAGTGAGATGTATGCATCTAAACTTGGAAACCGTACCTGCAGTTTCGCCACAAACGACCATTCTGTAAGTAGTCTGTTACTGTACATCTAACGTTCAAAACTTTGCCAGATGAACTGCAAGATAAAAGCCAAAAGTGATGATATACACTTTTTTACAATGCTATTCACAACACTTTTTATGGCAGCTTATCCAGTTTTTGAATCAAAAGTTGTTAAACGTCATTATCACAAAATATCGGTTCCACATGAAGACTTCCTATGTAATATAATCGATTAAATTGTTTCAGGTAACATAGTAAAAACAAATCTGAAGAAAAGCCTTGCTCAGTTTAAAAGGAAACATTTTGTCGACTGTTATTTAGTATAAAATGTTTCCATCCAAGCAGCACATTTACATCTATCCGCATCTTTGTGTTGAAGCTCCACTCATTGAGAACAGCCTATATGGTTAGAGATGAAAAGTGTGATTGCATGGGTTTTTAATTGAGGTCAAAAGACCTGTGAGCGCTTTATGTGAAACAGTAATGCTTCATGTGTGCATGCAAGGAATGGTAACTTGAATGAGTCATTATGGTATCCTCATGGAGAAAAGCTAAGGTACCGTAGCTGAACATGCCTTATCCAAGGCATAATCTATTCCCACGTACTCTACATGCTATTGGGTGTTCTGTGTTCTCACTAAACACACAGAAGTTATCTTCAAAAGTCCTCTAACCACATAAACACGACAGCGATGTTTTAAATCTGATCCAGTTAAAGTCAAAAGGAACAGAGGTGTCCGGTATCAACTCTTTGATTGTTGAAACCCTATTAAACAGCCGGTGAGATCCTCATGCTGTTACTTCTTTCTCAAAAGGAAATAGTGCCGGTTAGAAAGCGTTCTGACCAAGAGCTCAGTTGTTTATTGATAAAAAAAAATAAAAAAAAACACTTTTAAACAGCGTCTGAATGTCAGTAACACTGTCAGTAGCACACTAAGGTCACCGCCCACACAGTGTGCCTTTTGTTGAAGGCAGCCCAGTCCCTGTGAGCCAGATAGCCAAAGCATAAAGCTTTAAAACTCTCCAATCTGAAATATGCGCCCACTTGTTCTCTAATAGACCCATGCGATGTTGGGGTGTGTTTCCAACCTCCTTTATGCATCTACACAAATACAGACCTTCATTCAGCCGTACAGCAAGGCTTCAAAGGGGCAACTCAACCGGTCTTAACAGCACCTGGGGGCAGCGTGCTCAGAATTAGCCCTGTTTGCTAACATCTGCAGACAACTTCCAGCTTCATCAGGAGTGACCCGGCCATCCCAGCTTCAGCCACAGCAAAGATATTAGTGCATGCCTCCGCCATGCAACTCAAAATCATGTTCAGCTCCTTACTTCTCCCTACTCCACTGGAGGTCTTTCAGTCTGTCAGGGCAGTTGAGGAGAGGGGATGTGTGTGTGTGTGTGTGTTGGTGTGTGTCTTTTTCCAAGCCTGTCAGGCTTGCCGGTGTTTGAAGCTGCTGCGGCCACCTATCACCGTGGACTTTGCACAGTCTTGTCAGGACATGAATGGGTCTCCTTTCGGCTATCCAGTTCCCCCACTGTAAATACTGCAGAAATGGCTGCTCCTCCGGGCACTAAGGCACCTTTCATCTGGACTTCACCTCGCCCAGGCACTCCTCTGAGGGAATGCCTGAGTGTGGGGCGGATCTGTCTGGCTGCATGCAGGACAAGGTCCGTCTGCAGAGTGGCTGATCGCATTAAGCCCCATTACACAGTCGTCAAGGTCATCACAGTGGATTACAAGCACGTCCTTTAAATGGAAAGAGAGAGTGTGTGGCCGGGAGTGTGTGTGTTCAAGAGAGACATTATGTGTCTTGGACGCATAAATCACACATTTTTAAGTCATCGTTGCTCCAGCCATTGAACAAGTTCATGGACATTCAACAGTCTAGCTTGACAGGGTTTCTAAGGGGGGAGACTGGTTTTATTTCACACGGGGAGATACCCAGCTGACTCGACTGCTGACTGGGCAACGCATTCCTCATCTCCCGTCTGGGAGCACGCCACATTCTAACTAGGAATTTTCTCCCTAAATGTTGGCCGCAGTCAGATCTTCCCCTCTACGCTCCCTTGGTGCTGTGAGAACTAAGCAAGTGGAAGGTTAGCTTTATAGACAGAAGGGCTGATTAAGTCCACCTCTTGTAGAGCACAGCATTCAACCAGAAGCCTAAGTCTTATGCTATTGTTATAACCTTAGGCCCGGTGGGGCAGGTGTTTCTAACTCTAAGACTGAACAGTCACAGGGAAGATGGTACGCCTAGTCAGGCTTTCATTTTCAAGTCAAGAATGTTGTCTGCAGACCACTGCTGGGTGGTAAAACAGGTACTAAAGTTTGATACAAAAGGTAGTGGTGGGATGTCCTCTGTAGATGAGGGCTGTGATCCAGTTTTGTTTGATGCTTAGAGAGAGTTTCATGGATGTCCTTTTCCATTCATCTGGCGTACATTTGTTTTTCAGCTGTTTTCTCAGAGGGCTCTCTGTTTGAGCCATTATGATAAATTACCTTTCCATTTTGTAACTACAGAAATGATTAGTCTTACATGTTTTGCTGTTTTTTTTGCCAATAGCACTCACAAATCCAGTCGTACTAAATAGGCCCACTGCTTCTAGTGCTTAAGCCTCCTAAAGGAACAAAAAATAACATTTATTTTTCCCACAGTGAGATGGTTGTCAAATAGTTTATACGTGGTCATTATCCATCTTTATATATTGGGGTGGTAAAGTTGCACAAAACACAAATGTGCAATTCAATTTGACGTTAACAGCCCAGAATAGAAACAATTCATAGAAAAACATTAGTAGGGTTTGGTTTTGAAGTACAAGGTATGGCCTTTGGTAAGCTGAGGGAAAAGACAAAAGCAGTCGTTTAAAAGCCTATGAAAGCCTAATATAGCCTTGAGGCCTTGATAGCTGCCATCCTCTACTTGTTACTTTTTGTTTACACGTGCAGGCCTTTGCTTAATTTGTCAGTGGTGCCTTGTGTGCGCTATCACATGGTCTCACATGAGGGAAAAATTTGTTGCAGCATTGTGAAAGTGAACCCTTATTGAAAACATATGGGCAAAACCATGGCAACGGGGAGTATGCCTGTTGTAAATGTGTCAATGTGCGAGCTCATAAAGTGGCTTGTTATGACCTAGTTGAGCTCCTTTATGTAGCCCAAATCTTGTGGTCAAATGTACTTTGTTGTTGGTTGCCTTCTCTTAAACTCTTAAATGCCTTTTTACAATTAAATACTAACAAAACTCCCCAGTGTATCTAAACTGCTAGTTCTAACATGAATCATTTTAATTGAAATGTGTATTTCACCCGTTTTAGGTCTTGCATTGTATTTTTTTCCAGACACAGGGCTAGATCATCTGTTTAGGCCTATCTTAATGAAGTTTAACATTTTAATGTTGTTGGAAGCTGCCCAGATGTCAAGTGGAATCTGGGTGTCCCTTGAATGGTTTCTCTTCAGTGGGGGCCGGGGGTGAATGCGTAACCAGGGAGTCGAGTTGAGGGCAAGGCAAGGGCTCAAGCCTGTGATGGTCTTGATTTGCAACAAAATTTATGAGGCACCCTCCCTGCGCTCTGTCCTTTGAGGCCCCACTTGGTCAACTCAATTACTTGGTGTTCAAGCACCGACTGTCTTTTTCTCTTTTTGCCCCCTTTCCTTCCATCCTCCCCCCTCAGTGTGTCACTAGCCCTCCAACAGTGGCTCGGTCTGAGTGACCGAGCGAGTGTGAGGGAGTCGGGGAGAGAAAGAGGAGTTCCATTGTTTGGAATTTGATGCAGTCAGGCTTTGTGAAGCGTTCAGTCTCTGTGGCATTATGGAATGTAAAGCCAGAAATCCCCAAAGCCTTGCTCATTTGCACGGGGAGATTGGGCAGAAGATAGTTGTTGAAAGAAACCCTCCTGGCCCCTCTCTTCCTGTGGCGGCTCTTTGGGGGGACAGCTGTGCTCCCAAACTCAAACCTTATTCCACCGTTAGTTGTATGCGAAGAGTGGCCTACTCCTATCTATAAAATGTATTCAGAACCCTCACAGGTGAGTCGCAGGTTTATGAAGCAAAGGAAGAAGTATTTTCTTTAAACATTCGTTCTTCTTTTGCCTTTTTTATACCCATAAAATACTTCAACCTTTGTTTTCTCTAGCAGCTGCCTAGTAGTTGCATGTGACAGAGTCAGTCCTTCTTTTTACCATTCTTTATATCCAGCCCGTTTGAATGGTAATGGCCCACAGTTCTCGTATACGCCTCCAACTCATTCAGGCTCCATGGGGCTTTGATAGGCTAGCGCTGTGCACCACTGCTCCCCTGGCAAGAAACAGATCCCCCCCCCCCCCCTGTCTGTGTGCACAGGATGCATATTACAGAGAGCCCCAGCCTTGTTTGGAGATCCAGATTCACCCGTTGTTCCTTCGCGAAACGAAGCGGGGAGCCTTGTTCTTGTTTAACCAAGAATGACTCACACACACGGCGAGAGTTCTTGGCGAGCCCACTTGGGCCTTTGTGTCACACGGCCAAACAATCTCTTGACAGGAGAGAAAGGGGTCCACACATGGCACTCAGATGCTAGCTAGAGCTGGAGGGGTTCCATGTCCACTCCCTCGGGTGACTTAGGCAATAGTTTGCAGAGAGAGTTCCTCTGTAGTTTAAGATAGAAAATAGAATAGTGTAGAATGCAACAGAACACAGCTGAATATTAGAATATGGCTCTTTTGTCTACATTGTCGATGTTCAGTATTGTCCACAATAGTAGAAGCCACACCAATAGAGCTCAGGATTGCTTTGTTTAGCCGGTTTGTTTCATATCAAATTACTGTCCCAAATGCATGGCGAATAACATAGTTGGCTATGTGCAATTATCTTTAAAAGTGGATGCTCTGTTGGTAATCGCTGCATAGTAAAGGGGATTATTTTATGAAGGTCATGTTAATCGGAGTCACGCATCACCCTCAGAAATCAAACTTGGGTGGCACCATTGTCTATATCTTGGAAATGGTTGATAATCACAGTCAGTGTGGTTATCATGCCAGCTGCCCTTATCGGCCAGGCCATTTGCCCAGTGGAATTTCCCTGTAATTTCCATCAAGTCGCAAAGGCTTGGCGGGCAGGCCACCAACAAGAACCCAGAACAGAGGTTCGCATCCTGTTTCCTATTAATTGTCAAGGACTATGTACCGTATCACCTGGCCTGTGTAATTGTCCCCTCTCCAACGTTAGAGTGGACCGTCTACACATGTTGCATGGCGACATGAGCTCACGAGGTTCTAAAAGAGTGCTGCAGGCGCCAGACCTAACAGACTGTGCATGTTTGTGAGACTGTCACTGTTGTCCGCGCTCCGGAGCCAGGTTGGCAGAAGGGTGTTGAAATGATTTCTACGAGCATAAGCCTGTGGGATGATGGACATGTGAGTGGAAAATCTAAAGAGAGAATATCCTGTACAGGGTCAAGTTGTTAGGATCAAGTGAGGTCTCCATTGTGCATCATAATTCCTCACTTACACCCCAGTATGTTATATTGTATTGGATTATATTATATTAGATTATACATTATTAGCCCATTCGCCTTAGTATTGCCCTTCCTTTGTCCTTATCAACACTTTATGAGATGCCAGCTCATTAAACAGTGTCTTCCTGCGTTGGCATTGACAGGTAGCAGGTAGGCCTAGTTCATTTTTAACCAGGACTACATGATTTGAGTTGTATGGACTTTGTTTAATACCTATCAATGGCTGCTGGTGGAGGTTTCTTTTAACGTTATTTCGCTTTGACAATCTGACAGCAAAAGGCCAGAAGATTACGAGCGTCGTTTTTTTGAGTACTGCAGTATTTGTTCTTGGTTTCCCTCCTTAACTGAGTCACTCTCTTGGCTCACATTCTCACTCCTTAGTGACAAGCCACTGGGAAGGAGGAAGGCCATTTGGCCGGCAGACCCGTTGCTTTCCAATAAACTGTCCAAAATGTCTCCCAACCATTCAGTCCTACACTATTGAGTCTGTTTGGTTTATGCTTAGGCGAAGATGCACGTGAACGTGTCAGTGTTATTTGCAGAGAAGGGGTTTCTGGGAAAACGTAGCGCGCAGAGGCCTGCAGACGCGCACACATTGCAGTACTCCGAATCCTAACCTTTCGTTGCGCGTAGCTTTTTCTCCCGTGCGTCAACCAATGGCTGATTGGAAAACACACACCGATCCATTCCGAGCGTTCTCCGTAGAGACACAGCCATCGTTACACACATTCAACAGGTTCATTACTGCCCGTACTGTTTGGCTTTGTCACATGCCCAGGATCCCTCCCATTCCTCTTGTTTGAGAACAGTGGGATGTATCATGATATATACTCTGAGCAATCTAAGGTCCTCACTATTTGTCTCACAAAGCCATGCGAGGCCATAGTCCAGAAGCCAGTGCTTGCATGAACAAAGAAAATTGGTATTTCATTTTCATCTTTTTTTGTGTTTTGTTAACTGTATTGCTACATTTTCTGTAAGCCATAGCCAGCCATAAACCTTGAATATAGCCGCTGTAGCCCCCTGACCTTATCTAGCCCAGCATGGGTTGCAAGACCTTTACTGAAAGGGATTGTGTCTCTTTGCTGCCGCAGAGAATTACAGGCACAGCTCCTGGGGCAAGTGTTTCTCTTGACAAAAGGTGTTATTCTTCCACAACAATCAATAGTGGGTGTATTCAGGGTAAAGTCTAAGGACTTGTGCCAGCCTTCTGTCTGAGACCCATATCCACCAATATTACTGCGCAGTCCTGTCTTAAATAATTCCTTTACAATGCCATTGCATTCCTCTGCTTCCAAAATGTTCCGACTGGTGCAGGTGCTTTTTTAATATCTCTCTGATCTCCCAGAGTCTGCACAATTCTGCAGACTCTCCAGTACACCCCCAGGGGCTTAGAGATGCCTCCTCCCTAATGATTTAAATTCTGCATTCAAAACAAATGAGACTGAAACAATGAAGTTGAAAAGCACCTATAGAATAAAAAATTACATTAGAATGGAAGGCAGTCTGCCCAGGGCTCATTGGGTACAGTGTTACTTCTTTGAGTGAAACCAAATAGTAAAACATACAATGGGTGGTCAAAACATATTTAACCTCTATGGAATTTGTCTGCCATTATCATCAGTGTGAAAAAGTTTTGCTTTGACCATAAGTCAAGGATTTACTGGGTAGAAAATTTGCTAGCCTATTTTTAACTACTGTCCATAATGCTCCGATAAAGAACAGTGCTATAGCCTGTTATTTTGAAATAGGTAATGGAGGATCCAAATAAAGATGAACTGATACTCGATTCCCACTCCAGCCAGTGCTCAAAGCAACTTTTGAAGCCCTCTATATGAAAGGAAGTCAGCATATGAAACGCTGGGCCTTAAAATTGGATCCATATGCATGGGCTTTAATAGAGCGAGTGACCCATAAACATTTCTCTCTCTTTGAAATCTGTTTGCTTTGTTATTTGGCCCGCATTATCTCAGAAACACGAGAAGGCAAAAGTTCAGGAATGTATAGTTTTTCTGACTGCTTAAAAATGTGTTGTGCATGTTGTAACTACGAAATTTGACCACAAAGCTTACATACAACGGGGTAAAGTCAAATGGCGTGGTGGAGTTTAATTTCACTGCATTGGGAGTGAGTTGTCTTAGAAGACTAAATCTTTATAGTGGGAAAAACTAAAACAGTCAAAGAATATATATATATATATATATATATACAGTATATATTAACAGTGTGTTTTTTCAGTTTGAAACTCCCACTGAAATGTTCTTTCAATGGTCATCGGGCTAAAAGCTCATAGGCCCAGCTGTTACTGGAGCAGTGATTCAGATCAGGGAAGAAGGGTCTCCCTCTACCTATAACAATGACACATCAATCTGTGTTTTAACCCTTGCTTGTCTATGTCAGTAGAGACACATTATCAGGGAAACACAGTGGGGCATATGTTTCTGGAACGGGGGTCATGTTTTTTGTTACACTTGGTCTGGAAAAATGTTTGGTAGAGAGGACTCATTCCCTGATGCCATGTGAAGATGGAGAGCAGCCACTTCCAAGTGTCTTCCTTCAGTGGCTTTCATAGATTTCCTTCAAATGAATAGCTGGTTGCAAATAACCTAGTCGAAATCTATTTTAGTGATGTTTCCGTTTAAGGTGAATTGACTCAAGTCACACAAACAGTAACTTAACATTATAAAGAAATGTTCAGAATGCATCCCTGTTTACTTTTGAAGCTCTGATTGATTTGACACTGGTGTCACTTATCACACTATCGTTTCAGTTACACCTAGTTCGTTTTTTAGCCTCACTCTTGGCTTAGGCCTCACAGACATGGTAAGTCATTTGTTATAATAAGTACTTAGTGTCATCTCATCTCATTAAGCCTTCAAAAGAGGCGCTTCACGGTGAGCGATACTTAACCCTTTGGCTGCCTTAAATAGCCTCTCAGGAAGCAAAACCTATCTGGTAAATCTTCCCCTATGATTAAGGCTTTATAAATGATGTTTGTGTGAGATGAGTCATTTTCAGTCAATTGCTGTCCATCATAATTATCCCCACTTAACTGTTGGACTGAAAATTGTCACTTGGGAAATATAAACGTGTGCAGGCTACTGTCCACAAATAACTTTTGCATGCATTATTTTCTAATAGAAATATATTGTCAGAGATTTTAAGTTTTAGGTCAGTGGCTTCAAACTTAGGATTTGGCCCCAAAACATAACTGCTTTCCTTAAGAAGTATTTCTGTAATGGATAAAATAGATCCGATTTTTTTTTTTCAATCATTGTTTTCTTTTTCTCTTTTCCTCACAGAGACCTGAGGTTCAACAAAATTAAAGATTTGCATCCTGGCTCTTTCAGACGGCTAAAGAACCTCAACACACTGTAAGTATTCCCCTTTGATACACAAAGTAAACAAAATAGCCTTTTTTGTCCCATAAGAATAAGAATGCTTCTCCTTCCATGCTATAATAATAGATGTTAGATTCACTCATGGATAGAATGTTTTCTCTTCATTCTGCTATTGTTTCACACATATAGGTCAACTCGTAATCTGTGTGGAATTTATTTCCCCCTTCTCTTACTGAGCCCTCCTTCATGAGTTAGCCATGCAGGCGGACAGCCGTGTGGCTTGGCTAAACTAATAAAGCACAGATTACAGATGGCTGTGCAGGGATATATACAACCACAATGGGAATCTGTCTCCAAAACCAATGCCTCTTCTCTACTATGAAACACAGCATTTAAGAGCTTTCTGACTATACCCATATTGTTTTGTAAATTAGAACTATTCTGTACCTGTTACAAAAAGAAGAACCTACAATGGATAATCATACTGAAGTAAGCAAACTGTTCCAGTAAGGCATCTCCTGTGTGCCTAAACAACTTAAGCCCAGCTCCTTAAACCTGGGTGGCAACAGCAAGACATGCAAACTGTTGAGTGGACTGTTTCTTGGTAACTGGTCCTTTTTTGAACGTGTCACAGACTGTAGAATAACAAATTGTGTCTTCTAGCTGTCTGTGAACCACAGAAGACATGTCCAGTGTTTGTGTCTCACCAGGAAATAGATGACTGTTGCGAAAAACTCATCCATCAGTGGCCAAAAGTCTCTTAGCATGTCTAGCTCTTAGTCCCAACCCTCGCTAACCATGGCTTTTTGATGCTTGTTTGGATTCTTGTAGAGGGGAAAGAAAAAAATATTTTTGTCCATATGAAACTAGTTCAATCCAGGCCACTTAATCTTGTCATTTCTCACTTGGTTAGCTTCTAGTTTTATTTCAGTATGACTGGGTTATTACTTAGAGTTCAAAATGCTGAAATGCTGTTCCTGTTATTGTAAGCTTCATTCAAATTACGTTTCATGGTTCCAATTATCTTGAGTTGCTGGTCAAATTATGGCAGTGTTTAGGATCTGAATAAAATGTTTCCTAAGAGGGGAAAAAGCACCTCTCGAAACAAATAGTATCTGTGCATCATGAAATACAATAATTTCTTGTGCCCTACATAACATTGGTTTGTAAAGAATGTTTAATATGTACTCCTTCCAATACCTGATTTGTAACCATAAGCTAATGCCTGCTTTCTTTCCTTGGCAGTCTCCTCAATAACAATCACATACGAAGGATCCCTAGAGGAGCATTTGAAGACCTGGAAAACCTCAAATATCTGTGAGTTGGCCCCGTTCTTTTCATGTTTTCCTTTTTGTGGTCAAGTTATGGATTTCTGAACAATGTGAAAGCATGGGATTCCTAATAGGCCTGTTAGGCAAAATGCCATTTGGGAAGTAGCCTTGCCGCTCTCCTCATCCGCTGGAAACAAAGCATGGCAAAATGATTGGATCTCAAAATCGCACATTCGCTGTAACCTGACGTAATATTTTGCTCATGGCTCTGTCAGAAATGTCATAATAAGGAGGTGAATCTTAATCACATCAACAAAGGAGAGCGCCAATGTCTGATGCCGTCTCTGGGGTTGGAAACCCCGAGGTCTCAGAGAGAACTGAGATGAGTTTGAGGAGTGCCTAGCCTCGGGGTAACAATGGCATTGCTGGGTTTCTCTCTTGCTTAGTCATCCTCCATTGTAAACCCAGCGGCCTCAGTTGTGGTGGGAACACTATGTTCCAAGTGATACGATGTCTGAACTGTCTGCTTCCTGGTCTCTGTCCTTTGTCTCTTATAGTCTCATGTCCTTGGATTCTCCCTGATTAAGAACCTCACCTCTGCTCTAAGGTTGAAGAATGGTATTTATTTCCCATTCCTCCCCAAGATGAGACAGATTTTTATGGTTCTTAAATACAATTTGTCTGTTTTGTCAATAGGGTTGAGATGTTTCTTTGGGTATAAAGTGTGTATATACAATCGTTATAGTCTGCATTTTAAACTGTACTATACATAACATGCTACTGTTCTAATTTCACATAGAAGTAATGATTGATTTTGTCAAGAAGTGGGATGTTAAGAAGGAAGTGGATGCAGTATTTCTTTATCTCTCTCTCTCCCTTCCCCTCTCTGTCTCTCTCTCTCTCTCTCTCTCTCTCTCTCTCTCTCTCTCTCTCTCTCTCTCTCTCTCTCTCTCTCTCTTTCGCTAACAGACACACACACACACACACACACACACACACACACACACACACACACACACACACACAACAGTCCCTAGTCTGCACTGTAATTGGAGCATGGTTGCCTGCAAAGGTTTGTGTGGGGGCTGCTTTAATTAGAAGGCTGACTTTCTTTAAAGCAGAGTTAATCTGAGGCCAGCCACACTGCCCCAACCCTTGTGATTAAGGGAAGTCCACCCCGACACCCTTGTCCCTGCCTTGAGATACCACTGTAGCTTGGCCTGGAGCATGGCCTCGCTAACCCCACCACAGACCCCAGTAAAGCCTGCTCCCCTGGGGCTTTCATGTACTCTGAACTGGATGAACTAGCGGAAGTCTGAACAGCCCCCCGCAGAGGGTCAGGCAGGGTCCAAAGGGTTCTCTTATGTAACTATGTGTCCCTCAAACGGTATTGCATCTTCAACCTAGCATCTGTAGATTTTCCATAAATACACAAATATGTTAATTGTGCAAACAAACAAAAAACAAATGCTAGTGCACTAACTGTTAGAAAGAAAGACGTCTATGTCATCCATTTAGTTTTCAGTTGTTTCCTTACTCGGATGGTTGTGTAATCATTTTATTTGGTAATCATGGTCAGAAAGGGAGTGAGTGTTTATGTTTTGTTCAGGAATGCAGCTGACACTAAGAAATCTTAAACTGATGAATGATCGATAAGGTGAATACCTTTTGTTCCTCAAATACCACCCAACCTGCTGAATCGATTCATTCCAATATCTTATATTTATTTTGATTTGAATCAAATCTTGAATAATGGTAATTACAAATTATGGGGAAGATGTCCTTTTGTAGCCCAACAGTCTAGGCCAGTCCATATGAGGCCACACCAGTTTTCTTGGTTACTGAAGCAAAATCTTTCCCCATCCTGCCGCTTCTCAATCCGGTTTCCCACACAGCCCCAAATATTCACTTGCACCACCCCATGAGCATACTCCCACACACACTCCCACACACACACACACACACACGGCTACACGCTCTGTTCAGCCACAATAACCCCACTGCTGTAAAGATTGAGGCTTAGTTTGCTGGGCAGTCCTTCACTTGCAGCAAAAATGGCTTTGCACAGACTGGGGCCCACAGATATTTAATGCTAATTTTAACCTTTTTTTCCCTCCAAAATGTTTTTCAAACTGAATTTGTTTGAAATTGTGCCCATTGTATTTAAAGTCAAAATGCATCTGATTTTCCCACATATCTATTGCCGATAATATCCTTGGATGATTTGCTCCAAAAATATGTTACTCCTTGAAGTATGGCTATTTGTTCAATATGTCTATCAATCAGAGTGTGATTTAGAGTGCAGGAGAGTGAAGTCTGTTTAGTTGTTCACTAGCAGAGTGAAAGGTGAGTGCCTTCACACACGCATAATAGTGATGAGAGCAAACTTCTAGAGGGAGATGGAGAACAATGTTTATTTTTCCATGCATTGTGTCACATCTGCTAAAAGACAATCTCTATCTTTCATCCACTCAATAGCGTGAGGGGTGAAAGACAGATTGCCATAAGCTGTTGCTTTCCAAGTGTCATGTTTCTCGGTCATGGATATGGGAGAGATAGGGGAGAGAAAACCCGTAGACATCAATGGTGTTTGTCTTTCAATTTTCTGTTGAGGCACTGGTGATGTCACATGTTCTGCATTGGAAGTCGTCATCAAGTGATGGTTTTAAACATAAAATGTAAATGGTTTCCAGACTATAGGCCGGTTTTTGTATATGCTGTGATAACATGTGTGGATGGTGGCCACTAACAGTCTCAATTTAATTGAAGATATACTGTGGGAAAAGACATTTGAATTCCAGGGACCCTGTAGTTTATTAACCAGAGTGTTTGCTTGTATGTCTGTGTGATACTAATATTGCTGATTATTTCTCCTTGCAGCTATTTGTACAAGAATGAAATCCAATCAATTGACAGACAAGCATTTAAGGGACTTGTCTCTCTTGAGCAACTGTAAGTGACCATCCTCGTCCTCCTCTTTCTCCTGCCCCCTCCCCCTCCTCCTTTCCAGTCCCCTTCCATTTGGAGCTACATGAATCCTCATAAGACACTCATGGATCCTTCTTAATCATCTAAGCTATGTCACACTGTTGTCAAAGGTGATTGGAAAGCTCCTTGGTTTTGCCACTTGTGGCTGGACTGGTCCTGCCTTTTTCATAGTGTGATGTGTGCCTGTGATGTTTCGTTGGGTTTTTAGGATGCCTTATAAAGAGAGGAGCCTTATTCATTTATGCTTTGTCCAAAAATTGGCACCCACACCTCTGCCCACCTGCGTGCCCCCCGTACCTGCTCTCCCACTGCCACCATGCATGCCGTTTGTGCACCCGCCCTTGTATGTCCTGCTGACCCCCCTTGAACCCTTGCATGAGTCGCATGTCTCGTTTCCACGTGAACAGATGTGTCCAGGCCGGATCCTGTTCCCCTATAACATGAGAAATGTTGCCCCAGTGCGTAACAGACTTTACTTTTTAAGTAGTTAAAACTAGGCCTACAGCTTCTAAGCAGCTTGCTGGCAATGTGTTTTGTTTTTCCTTCGAGGGCACCACTTTTTAATTCACCTAACGTCGTTTATCCTTTCTGTGAAATAAAGTTACACTCTTTGTTTTTACCACATAGAAAGCTCCCACATGTTTTTCATGCATTGTTCCATGTGCTGTAAGTCTTTGTTATGGCTACCACTGATCTGTTCCCTGTGATTCATGCTATTGGTATGGGGACACGAGTGCCGGTGATGTTATGTTAGCACATAGCATGATTCCACAGCAATAATCAAGTCATTAGAAATAGTGTGACTGTTTTTCCGTTCAATGATCTGAACATTTTATTAGATTTTGTGTAGGTTGTGTCATCTAATTTTTACTGTAGTTATGGACATGGGCCAGTTTGGAATTAACATAAAGAACTTGGCTGAAATATTAAAAAGTACGACTTGTCAGTAAACTAAAATTGCTCATTGGAAAAAGAGTGTTTTTTAGCTTTGTGTCATTATTAGCCACATCAACACAGAACAAATGGCAAAATCACTAAGCAAAACAAACTCTAACCAATTCAAATGGTGTTATCCATGCCTCGCAGATGTTTTTAATTTTCATGCTCTAATGAAGAATTTCTTTTTACAACTCCGTACAGAATTTAGCCACCTTTTTAATGATAATGTATAATTAAAAAAGAAAAATTGTTACACTGCCAAATTTGATGCACATTTATGTCTTTACAGACCCCACTGTGGGTCTGGGGGATTTTTTGAAATAATGTTGACTCCCGAAGGGCTATGGAAGTTTACAGCAATGACTGTAAGTCCCTGCTGGCTAGGAATCAAGCGGCTACAAGACAAGTTTACTATTGGCACCAATACTTTTTTCTTTTCTCTCTCAGACATTCGGCATGGTTGTCTGTTTAATAATCTTTCTGGGCTTTATCCTGAGAAGTTCTCTGGCCTGTGTTGCACTGCAGACAGTTACACCCTTTTCAAGACACGCACTGTAGTGTGCGTGTGACTACATGGATCTCCAAAGAAATTGGCTTCCCTTGAATGATTTCAATAATTTTTCAAAGTGGAGTCATTTTCTTTTGAAGGCAAAGCACTTGTCCCTTACTGTTTTTTGGTGCATATCTACTTTTTGCATTATGTGATCTTTGCCAGTCTTGCTAATGAACCAGCCTAAAGCTGTGCTTGCTATGCTTGTGGCTCCTTCTGTGCCAGCACATGTATTTAACAAAACCTTACAGTTACTATACCATGAACTGTTTGCTTTTATTTTCCTGGCCTTTATTTATTCCCATAAGGTATGGTTTATGTTGTATTTTCTGATAAAAGAGCATAGGACATGAATCATGCTAGCATTCCTTCATTCCTCAATATAGTTGTAGTTGTCCGCTTTTGCCGGCAGGCAATTCCATCGTACAGGTAGACGTTTGCTGTAGAACTTCAGACTTCGTTTATCAACTGTCGGTTTGAATGCATTTTCTGCAAATTCCTTCAATACCTCTCAACTTAATTGCCGGCTTTAGCAATAACTTTTTCATGGATGGACAGGTGAAAATAATTTTAAAGGCTTGTTAGAAAGCTGGAGGTAGCGTTGCACCGCCAGCTGTAGGTACTCCACAAATTCTGTGTGCATTTAATTATAGACGTTCACTCTAATTCAATTGTACTGTGCTATGTCCTTTGTTTGTGTTCCTCCAGTTATCTGCACTTCAACAACATCGAGTCCTTGGAACCTGAGTCCTTTACTCATCTCCCAAAGCTGGAACGTCTGTAAGTCGGATCTTTCATAATTCACTTCAAAGCAATCGGCTCCAACGATCCTCCACCGACACAATGAACCCGCTGATTCTTTTTCACCTAAAAAAAGCAGCTGCAGAGCTTTCCCAAAGCCGGTGCGCGCGCTAAACAGTTTACCATGCGTTGTGCACTCAATATGGAATGCAGTGTTCCCAAATATACAAGTCCATAATGTGTTTACCATGATGTTGAAAACAAACCTTTGGACGACGTTCAGAATGTGAGGAGAAGCTCCAGACCCTGGGGACAGCTAATCTCATCTCCTCTAACAAAGCTCTTGTGGCCTAACGGCCTGATACCGGTGGTGCGTTCTCTCCAGGCTGAAAAACAACAGCGATGGCAAAGGAATGCTCGAAAGGCTGGGTCATGTTGCTCTGTGCGTTACCACGGAGTTCCCTGCTTTGAAACCCACACCAGGACCCCCAAGCAAAACTTCTTGAGACATTGGAACACAGCATGCGTTAAGCTGATTGACACTGTTTCTCATTTCAAACCAAAGTTCTATTTGACCGTACTAGTGTTGTGTTATGCAGGGACAGGCCCTGACAAGTAGAATACTTTCTGGCAGTGGAGCAATATAAAAGGACACTGTCTAAACACTAGTTGTCATTCATCAAAAACGGTCATTGGACTTGACCTTTTAACCTAGCTCTTAAGTTCAGGCATTGATCAGAAAAAAGTCAGCCAGAGGGTCAACATGCTTAAAGTACCCGTCAGGACAGTCAGTCAAAGCAGAGGATATACTTAGTTTAAATCATACACATTTACTTTTGAAAAAGGACCAAGTGTGTTGTTGGGTCTTGATTCATTTTGAATTGAGCCCTTGTGACCCAACTGGACCCCTGGGACCTCTGAATGTGCTGACTGACATATAGCTTCTACTTTCCCTTTTTTTGGACAGTCTAGTTATGGATTGCCCAGCTGAATTCCTGGTTTTAGTGTCTGTGTTTTTCCCCGGCCCATCCCTGGAATCTTTCCTCACACATCTCCTGAAATTAGTCTGGAGGGGGAGGGAAAGAGACACCTGCACACAAATAAAAACACAGGGAACACAACCTCCACGGGACATGTTTCTTATGCCATATCACCATGGTGATGGACAGAGTAGCCGGTCTGGTAATACAGAGTCCACGATTGTTTCTAGATAATTTATTCCCTGTGGTTTGCTAATAAAAGTGGACAGATTTGAGAATAATGAAATAATTCTTTATGCTAACAGAACTTAAATTATTGAAGGTATTTGGGAATTTGGTACGTTTGGGAAAGTATTTCCCATCCCATATTTAGTATAACATACCATGTTCAAATGACATATTGTTAGTCTGCAGGTTCACTTTAAATTAATCACTGCAGTTCAAGATATCCTCATCCTAACATTTCACAATTCAAAACTCTTCACATAACGCACCAGCCGTTATAGTGATAGTATGTTTGATATACAATGTTACTTCTTCACCATTACCGTCTATTTCTTTCCTTTTTCTGCCCACCAGTTTTTTGCACAACAACAGGATCACTCATCTCGTGGTGGGGACCTTCACTCATCTCCAGTCCATGAAGAGATTGTAAGTCCAACTCTCCAGCGCCTGCCAAGGAGGCAAACAGCTGGGCTGCTGTGTGAGAAAGCGTGTCCATGAACATTAAAATGGTGACTTAGTGAATCATGTAGTGCAGTTTGTCGGTTGCGGCCTAGCCATATTGAAAACATAACACCTTTCATGTTGTGTTACCACTCACCATGCATTATCCCCTGGGGGGAGTGGAGTAATATTGGTTGAATGTGCTGCTTGTGGTAATACTGTATATGTATCTGAATGGATACTTTGAGTTCACAGGGTCATATCAGGCTGGTAAAAATGTGTAAAACTATTGGTTATTTAGGGACTGTTGCTTTTTATTATCTATTTGTATTATCAGTACTTTATGAACCTGCTGTGAATTATTACTCCTATACTACAGTATTGTTGTAGAAAAGCACGTTTGCAGATTGGTATCTCCACGAGACTAGCTTGGAAAGGAAACTTTAGGGCAAAGGACAAGGAAAAGGAAGCTATGTGCCTGACTACAACAGAGACAAACACATCATTAATATAAACTATTGCCAGGTCATGGAGACAGACTATTTGGCACGGAGGGGAGACGGCTTTTCGGACAAGCCACAATGTACTAGCCTGAGCTGGTCTGACCCAGTGCTAGCCCCATTCTGGGTGCCTTCCAGGGGGGATTTACACCATTCCACTGAGCTGCCAGTTTCACACACAGCCCACTGCTTCAAACACACACAAGCACACTGTTTATATAAACTGTGTATCATACTTTGTTCATTCTTCTCAAACTATTTACCTCGTCCCTCCTTTGTGTGTGTGTGTGTGTGTGTGTGTGTGTGTGTGTGTGTGTGTGTGTGTGTGTGCGTGCGTGCGTGTGTGTGTGCGCATTCAGGCGGCTGGACTCCAACACTCTGAACTGTGACTGTGAGCTGCTGTGGCTGGCTGACCTGCTGAAGCAGTATGCCGAGTCAGGAAACGCTCAGGCGGCGGCCACTTGTGACTACCCTGGGCGACTGCAGGGACGATCGGTGGCCACGCTCACCGCTGAGGAGCTCAACTGTGGTACGGGCACACACACACACACACACACTCTCTCTCTCTCTCTCACTCACTCACTCACTCACTCACTCACACACACACACACACGCGAAATCACTCAAACACTAACCCTCATTCATTCACATCCCACCTGCTCTGCTCCCTATTTCCATAACAGTGTCAGTGACAAGCCCACATCGTCACAATGCACACACTGTCATGTGCCTGTTCTCCACATCCCCAGAGCTTACCTCTTAAAAGGCTCCTCATCAAAGAGGCCTGTGTGTCAGTGGGCTGGGTCTGACATATGCACACAAACACTTTGAACGTTCCCCAGGTGTATCCCCTCTGCAGTCAGCCATCCAGGCCAGCTGCTCCTATCTGCCCCCCACCAGCTGGACCTCAGGGCTGGGTAACATGTCAAATAGGAGACCCTGCTGTAAACCCCCTAGCATCTGCTCTGACCATTCGTGTAGCATGTGCTGGGACTGCGTTAGGAGGCTTTCTGATGGGCTTTCTGATTCGAACCCTGACAAGTGGGCGAAGCTGTGAACCTTTGCGCTGAAAGGGGGAGTTAGTATGTACTTCTACGATCATCAGACGGTTCTCCGCTACAGCATTGAGGGCCTGCCCTGTTCCTCGTTTCCCTGTGGAAGTTATTGTCTGGCCCAGGCAGCGGGCTAAGGCAGCTGGTGGCAGCGTACGCTATCCCAGCCACGCACGCCTCGGCAGCTAGCTGGCCGGGCGCGACTTGCCTGTTCTTGCTTAGCGTGTCCCCCCTCTGCCTGTCTGCGTCGGAGACACCAGGGAAGAATGTCTGCCTTTCAAACGGGGTGAAACCCTTTCCACTCCCCAGCCCGGCTCCGTTTCCCCCTTTCCCCTATAAACGGGGCGGAACAATGTGCAGCGGGCCGCGCAGCTGTCAAAACACCAGGCCCTCTAGATGACGTGCCACCTCCCCCGCCCGACTGGCAACCGGCGTGCTCCCTCGCTCTCTGAGCGCTATGGGTTCTGGGTTTGCCATGTTTTATTATTTTATTTTTATCTGCAGATCCCTGCGACTACCTCCCCCTGTGATTGGTGCCCCGTCTGAGGAAGTCACTAGAGTTGGTCCCGGTTGAATCAGTCGTGTGTCAGCAGAGAGGGTAGCTTTCAAGGTGAACGGTCTGTTGAAGGAAGGTCTAAGACATTTGTCAGGGGAACGAAGGGTGTGTTTTGTATGCTTAGGGAGAGTCTGCTTTAGTAGGTGCACGGTGGTGCGTGAGCGTGGGGCTTTGCTGGTCATAGAGTATAGGAGCGTGAGTATCTGCATGGTGCACGTGTGTTCGGATGTATACATGTGCCTGGCTCCCTGTCCTTGTATGTGTGCCCGTTTTGCCAGGGTCAGTAAAAACCTTCTGGAGCACTTTCACAATTTGCTCACGGACGATTTGTGTTTGCAGGGGCCTCCTCCAGTGCCGACTAAGGATGCCCTGAAATTGGCCCCGTTTGGGGGCTACCAGGCCTGTGTAGGCATATCAGTCCTAGGAGAACTGTGTGCACACTGCTGCTATAACTCCGTCCGCTAGTTTATGTCAACCTTACTCTGTGTGTGGATTCATGAGTGTGTGTGTTTGTGTGTGTGTGTGTGTGTGTGTGTGTGTGTGTGTGTGTGTGTGTGTGTGTGTGTGTGTGTGTGTGTGTGTGTGTGTTTATGAGTGTGTCCTGGCACTGTTTTATTGCGTCCATTGTATCTGTCAGCTGATGAAAAAGCTCAACCATTCCTGTTTGTCTCGTCTCACTGCTGGCCTCTCAACTCAATGGTATTCTCTCCCTGATATTTGGATGGCTGGGGTGCTGGGGGAGGGGGGGGGGGGAAATGTCACTGAGACATTACGACTGCTCTCTCACACAGCCAACACCCTGGGAGGGACAAAGAGGGACTAGGTTGGCCTCCAGCTGGCTAGACATCTGACACATCTGACCCTCTCTCTCTCACATCTGCTCTCTCTCACACACACACACACACACACACACACACACACACACTACGAACAAAATGACCGTTCAGGTTTGCACACTTTGTCTCTACAGAACACACAAAATAATCAAGCAGACACACTCCGTTCCTTACACACTTTGAACTTGGTTTCCTATTCCTCCCCCTGTCTCCACCCAGAGGTCCCCCGGATCACGTCCCAGCCCCAGGACGTTGACGTGACGTCGGGGAACACGGTGTACTTCACCTGCAGGGCCGAGGGCAACCCCAAACCTCAGATCATCTGGCTCAGGAACAAGTAAGATCCCTGAGTTGACTTGACAGCCAGCGTCTATCCACATAACGTACATACGGTATATTTTCGGGGAAATTATGTTAATTGCATGACTGTGTGTGTGTGTGTGTGTGTGTGTGCGCGGGTGTGTGTGTGCGTGTGTGTCAGTAATGCTCTGAACATGCATGACGACTCTCGTCTTAACCTGCTGGAGGACGGCACCCTGATGATCCAGGACACCAGGGAGACAGACCAGGGCGTCTACCAGTGCATGGCCAAGAACGTCGCCGGAGAGGTCAAGACCTCGCAAGTCACCCTCCGATACTTTGGTGCCCCCTGTATGTGGCTTACAACATCTCACTCCTTATGTTATGATGGGGCATGGGGATCTCTGAGAATTGCGTACATCTATGGAGGCTTCTGAAACCTTTATAGACTGTTTTGGGGCAACATTTTATAGAAGAGGGTTTATTTGAGGAACGTCTTTGCAATATACTGTACTCCGTAGCCAGAACGAGGAAGTCATTGTTGCGGGAAAATGTCTGCCGTCGTTTGTTCTGTTTACCCTATCAGCATCAAGGCAAGGTGCATAGTTCGGAACTCGGTGAGGAAAATGGAGGTCAGCCTCAGGGTCAAAAGGTCAAATGACTGGGAGGTCCCACTGAGGCGTGAGCAAATCCTGCTGGCCTTCATGGGAATAGTGTTTACTCACACACACACACACACACACACACACAAACAACCTCACACACACACACACAGTTGCCGCAACGATCTCTATCGTCGTGAGAGATGAGTGTGGCTGTCTCTGGACAGCCCCCTGGGTGACTGATGGTCTCCGGGACGAGCCCTGCTTCCATAGACGGAGTCCTGGCAGCAGATGGACTCTGTTTCCCCTCTTGCTGTTTGTTAACATCAGCCCACTCCTGTGTACATTTTTCCTCTGACCTACTGTACGACAGTGCCATATGGACAGGGGTCCTTCAAGTTCACCTCACAGATCTGTGTACAGTCTGTGGGAGCTTGTTTTCCTATGAGTTATTTTGGGTCATCTCGGGATACAAGTTTTGTAACTGTTTTTCTTTTTTTTTTTCTTTATCTTTTTTTTTTAAACTTCCGCTTCCTGTCCTAATTGCACATAGTTCTCCAAGGACCTTTTATAAACCATTGTGGTTATTTAAAATCTTTTTGCTTGGAAATTCCTACATCTAAAAATAAGAAAATAGGAAAAAGTTAAACACTTAAACATCCTCTTTGAGGTAGATATTCATTCATCGCCTACTCACCCCCTCCATCTCTCTCTCTCTCTCTCTCTCTTCCTGTTTTGCTCTCCCTCCAACTTGCCCTCCATTCCAGCGCGGCCAAGCTTTGTGATCCAGCCCCAGAACACGGAGGTGCTGGTGGGGGAGAGCGTGACCCTGGAGTGCAGCGCCACAGGTCAGCCCCAGCCCCGCGTGTCCTGGACCAGAGGGGACCGCACCTCGCTGCCCACCGACACCCGCGTCAACACCACCCCCTCAGGGGGACTCTTCATCCAGAACGTCGTGCAGGCTGACGGGGGGCAGTACACCTGCTTCGCCTCCAATAATGTGGACACTATTCACGCTACAGCGTATATCATTGTGCAGGGTAAGGGACAGCACGGCAGATTTGGTGTACTTAAGAAATGAACTCATTAAGAGGAGCTAATGAATTGCCAAAATGGTGTGGGTATGCTGTATTGTTTGGGGTAATAAAAGCGCTTTCAGCGTATAAGTGTATGCGTAAAATAAGTGAAGTACGTTCTGCTTATTGGTTTTATGTAGGCTTAGTTGCACTGCGACCATGTTGCTGACCTGACCGTTCTAGCTGCCTGTCGGCCGTCCTCCCCCTCCCCCTCCTCCTCCCCCTCCCCCGCACACTGACACCTCCCGTCTGCCTTTCTGCCTTTCCCTCTCAGCCGTGCCCCAGTTCACGGTCACCCCTCAGGACCAGTCGGTGCTGGAGGGCCACACGGTGGACTTCCCCTGCGAGGCCAGCGGCTACCCCCAGCCCGTCATCGCCTGGACGCGGGGCGGCAGCCCGCTGCCCCTGGACCGCCGCCACCTGGTGCTGTCCACGGGCACGCTGCGGGTGTCCCGCGTGGCGCCCCACGACGAGGGCCAGTACGAGTGCCAGGCGGCCAGCCCCGTGGGCACCGTGCGCAGCGCCGTGCAGCTCACCATCCAGCAGAGAGGTGAGGGCTCTCACCCGGCGCCGCCACGTCCAGGCTCCGCGTGTCATCTAGGGTCGGGGTGCGGAGTTGTAGAGTGTATTCAAACGTCCTGTTATGAAAATGTAAATCAGAAGATAATACAGTCTATTGCATTTTTTCACTTTTACCCCCCCCATCCCACACGTCTAAAGTGTATTGTTTATTACATTTGACTTGCATTACATGTAAGCTGTAACGGAGGTTTTTATGATGTTATCTCAGGGCTCTCTTCAAACACTGCCTGTTTGGGTTGGTGGAGGGGACTGAGGGCTAGTAAATGTGGATAGGGACTGTAGAGGGGAGTGGCGCTGTACCCACCATCTAAAACTCATTTGACGTTTACGCTCCTCAGGAAAGCATGTAATTAGGCAGCAATGATGCATAGGCAGAGTGTTACAAATAGCTGTGTTTAGGTTTGTGTGTGTGTGTGTGTGTGTGTGTGTTTTCTGAATGCGCCCTTGTGTTCACTTCTTGTCTCTTCCTGTGAGCGTGCGCGTGTGTCCGGTTGTGTGTGTAATGTGCGCGCTTGTTTATGTTTGCAGCTGAAATTGCAGGCTTGCGGCAGCCCAGGGAAGCGCGTTAGTCTGTAATCCCTGCATGACACCATGTTTTCCATGTAGTAATGGCAGTTAAACGTGGCCCAAAGTACCCGTTGCATAATGGCCCTACGCTGTAAATGTGCAGCCCCAGAGTTAGACTGCTCTGCTGGGGCTGATGGCTGTTTTACATGCCATGTGGCCCCTACACTACAGTGAACTAGAGACATAGCGTCGCATGCAAACAGAGACATTGCAAAAACAAAGACCTCGCTCCCTAGCACGTTACACAGCACTTGATAAATCCTTCTGTTAGTCCCGCTAATATGTTAAGGTATAGCCTGATATCAGAGGTTCTTTTCTAATTAAAAACACATGCTTTCAGTTTGAACCCCCCCCCCCCCCCCCCAGGGTTTAGGACTCCCTCTCTTAGGAACTTCCCAGGGCCAGGTGGCCGACCGCAAGCCGGGAAGAGGGAATCTCAGAGGGATACTTCCCAGGCCAGGGCGTCCCTCCCCCACCCCACACCGCTCAGATGGGAGAACAGTGTATTGTTAACCCCTGTTCCCAGTGGTTAACCATGACTCACCTCCTACCCTGGCTGCGTAGTCGAATTACAGCCAGGGAGGACTGACCTTTGAGTCGGTGTGTGTGTGTGTGTGTGTGTGTGTGTGTGTGTGTGTGTGTGTGTGTGTGTGTGTGTGTGTGGGTGTGTGTGTGGGTGTGGGTGTGTGCGAGTGCCAAACCCACAGCTGTACTTAGTTAATGTATTTTGGACCAGACTGGGGGGGCCTGTGAACGAGTCGAGCGAGGGAGAGTGGAGACCATGTAGTCTGTGTGTGTGTGTGTGTGTGTGTGTGTGTGTGTGTGTGTGTGTGTGTGTGTGTGTGGGCGCGTGTGTTTTCCTGTCAGCTGCTGTAAACACCATCTCGACCGTCTATCTTGAGCTCGACAGAGTCTGATGCACTGTGACTGAATGCAAAGTGGCCAGCCCCCGGGTGTCTAACCATTAACACCTGTTGTTTTAACTCATCAGTAACGCCTGTTTTCACAAATGCTCCAAGGGACGTGACGGCAGAGTCTGGCCAGGACGTCCAGATTCCCTGCAGTGCTCAGGGCCAGCCAGAGCCCGTCCTCACCTGGAACAAGGTTAGACCCCCCCTGCCGGCCTCAGCGAGCTGGCACTGCCCATGAGCTCTTGGTTCGGGTGTTAGTTAATCATGTGGAGCCTGTGGAGCCACGGAGAGGCAGCGTGCCGAAGGGCTCCCAGGGGCAAATGGAGAGCGAAAGGGGGGAGGATCATCTATATATTTTTTGATGGACATTTAAATAACTTTCCTTCAATGGCTTTTATTTCGGCGTGCAAACAAATGGTTTCGCTCTCACGTTACCGGTTTGCACATTGATTCCTCTTCCAGTTCTGGTTCCTGAAAACCTCAGCTGGTCTTCGTGTACTGGTAGTGTTGGCCTACCTGCAGTATACTTTAGACCAGCTCTGTCACAGCCACGTTCTCCTGCGAGGTCTAAATCCCTAGGAAAGTGTTGCTCTTCTACCCTGTCTCTGCAGGCCTGCTCTTAGGGGTCGTGACCTTTCAACCCCCACTCCCTCCCCTTTCCCCCCTGCCCCTTTGCCCCCTCCAGGATGGCGTGCAGGTGACGGAGAGCGGCAAGTTCCACATCAGCCCCGAGGGCTTCCTGGAGGTCAAAGACGTGGGGGCGGCTGACAGCGGCCGCTATGAGTGCGTCGCCCGCAACCCCATCGGCATCCAGGCCGTCAGCATGGTGCTCACCGTCCAAGGTAGGAGCTCTGTGAAACAGTTTTCAAATGGCAGGTTAGGGCCCTACTGAAGTACTGGCAGTATTGGGCTTTGACTGGCTGCATTGCGGTTCTGCAGCACGTGGCTAGAGTCTAAGCCCTACAGATTAGGCGTGTCAAGTTGAACTGTGACTGCATAAACAACACTGCTTTCCCCCGGTAATGGTGGGTGATAGTCCTCCGCAGAGTGTATCTTTGGTGGGAGTGTGTTGCTGTTTCCTGTAATGGTGGGTGATAGTCCTCCGCAGAGTGTATCTTTGGTGGGAGTGTGTTGCTGTTTCCTGCTGGGCAGCGTTTCATGTCCGGCCCCGGAGCGGTCCTGCTCGGCTGCGCTCGGGTTGTTCTTGGACACGCTCTCCGTCCTCGCGTCACAGCTCCGGCGTTCTCCACGCCCCGCTGAAGAGCGGCGAGGCTGCCAGAGCTGTGTTCACGCGCAGACGTCCCCCTCCTAAGTTAGCGTAACCCCCCTTTAAGGGGCAGCAAGCGGTTACACCGTGTGGGAACCGCAGCTCCCAGAACTCCCTGATCCCGCTCTGTAATATTGACATAATTGATAATGTTCCCAATAAAAACTGAAGTTTGGCAGATACTGATTTGTGAGTTTTATGACCTGCACTTACTACAAAGAACTGAGACTGCAGGGTGGAGCATTGCATAAGCCACTGTAATTGCCATGTCATTATGAAATACTCTCCCTGGGCTTTTCTACAGTGCCGCCGGTGAGCCGAGAAGGGGACACCTTTGTCACGTCGTCCATCGAGGAGGCCATCCGCAACGTGGACAGTGCCATCGAGTCCACCAGGAGGCGTCTGTTCGACGGGTAAGACTGCCCGATATCAGTCGCCTGTTTCACAGTCTCTGAAATGTAGTGTAGTCATGAGCCCAACGTTAAGCCTGTCCTGTGCCTCAGCCTGCATCGACATGCATCAGGCTTATGTGAATTAAAGCTCCTTTGGAGGTCGCCATTGAGGTGGATGGGGAGGTGTCGGTACAGTGCACTCTCTCACCTCCGCCAAAGTGAGGAGAGAAGGAAAAGGTGTAGGTGGTTGCAACATGAGTCACGGCGATCGGAAATGAATTGATGTGGTTTGAAGCGGTGTGTTTTCTGGCCTGGCAAACACTGTGTGCACACCCCCACACACACATTCACTTCCACCCAGACAAGCAGGTAACTTTCATTTTAAAGAGGGGATTTCCAGCTTGCCTGTAATGACCATTCCAGATTTAGGAGCTGTGTCTCCTTGGCTTTCCCC